>CM073198.1:0-600000 GCA_037042915.1 Auricularia sp. M13 | reverse complement strand
CTCTTTGGATCGCACCCGCCGAGATATATTTTTTAGACGGCCTCTTCGCGAACTCGGCCCCAGCACTTCGTTCTGTGCGTCTCGACGGCATTACATCGCGTCACCGTGCCTATCACGCTTTCTCAAAGCTACGCATCCTTGACCTGAAACAGCCGGAAATCGACCTCGTCCGTGTTCTTGATTATTATCCTCGGCTGGAGCAGCTGCGTGCGTACACGCGTACGCTCATCACGGGTCGACGGAAGATCAATCCGCATTGTCTTCGTCCGCTTGACCTGCGCGGTAGCCGAGAGGACGCTGAACAAGTCCTCAACCGACTGGTCCTCACGCGCCCGCTGTCGGTTTGGATGAACAACGTTGAAGACGACGCGCTGATGTACATTCTCTCCGCCGTGCCCAGGAACACAATCCGGCACGTCCTGTTCTGCTTGGAATACGGGACGCTCAACAATGCCTGCGTACTAGGCCTCAGGACGCGGGTCACATGGGTGCTAATGATCCCTCCCTTCGCCGCGCCCGGCCCTCACATCTTGCCGTTTGAAGAGGTCATGGCCAACATCGTCGAGCTATCGTTCCATGAGTTGGTCTGGCCGGACTGTGTTCCCGATGTAATCCCCCCGGCCTTGTGCTTGGATCGACTGGAACTAGTGCTCGACACTTTCGCTGCGCCCAGCAGCCATGTTTACGTGCAGCAGTTTGTCATGGGGACGGCATCGCTCTTCTGCGAGCGCCGGCTATTCGTTCTGCGGTGCCCCGTGCTCAGTGAGATCTGCATATCCGCGCCGGCGGGGAAGATGTCCCCGCTAGTAGTCGACGTGTACGACGTGTGCGATTTCATCGATCGGGACCTGGCTTTCGGAACTGCGTTGCCCTGCCTCGTCCTGCGGAACGTCCATCTGTACGATCCCGGGCTCGGTCTGGGGATGCAGCGTCTGACAGCAGCTGTGTCCGACGTCTCGTATCGCCCACCGTTTGTCGCGAGCATCCCAGAACTGCACCGGGACAGTAAGAATACCTGGCTGTACAACATCATGGGGTAGACATGCAATTCAGACATTTCTCACTCGCGCATGAGCCGGGCGTATTCACATGCCACGTCTTCGCCAATGACGACCAATTTCGGAACCATCTAAGGTAGTGGCACAAAGCGTAGGTCGTGTAGTCACGGAGTATATTCAAGTATAAAACAGAGCAGAGCACGCGGCACGGAGCTCATGTACTAGGCACAGGCTTTCTACGGATTGCTACATCAAACCGCCGAGAGATTCCACTCTCAAGGGCTAGTTCAACGACGCGGCGGCGGTAGAACTTCCTCTGGAAGTCCTTGAACAGGGAGCGCGCTAGAGGCGTCTCCGTCTGGTGTTTGCGCCGCTGGGAATGGATGCGCGCAATGGATGGGCTTGGGAGTACGACGGGCGGTTGCACCTTCAGCGTCTTCCAGGAAGCTGCAGTCGCGGATCTGCCACGAATTGTCTGTGTGAGAGGGTGCGTAGCGCGAAAGTCTTCGCTGATAAGCTGGAGGATGCGCGCGGGGCGCGCGACGACGGCGATATCGCCCGCGAGAATTGGAGTGGAGAGCCCGAGTGGTGAGCGACCGTGGAGCAGACGCGGCGCGCGTGTGCGCATTGCGATTTTGATTGGGCGGGTGGGTTGCACCATCGGAGTGACTTGCTCAGACCTGCTGAGATTGTGCGAGCGGCTGGCGCTGACAGAGTTCGAGCCTGGCACGTCGAAAACGAACTCGAGGTCTTCTTCCGAGACGAAGGGGATGTTTTCGAAGTAGAGTTCGGTTTGGCTTCCAGAGCACATTGTTGAATGCGGATGCAGATGAGTAGGTGTGTGAGGTTGAGTGAGTTGGCCTAGCTGAAATTTCTCATTGCTACGGCCGCAGGACCTTTGTACCGGATGGCAGGTGAGTTTCAGTCCCAGTCCAAATCGCGATTCCCGCGACATCCGTTGCCCGATCGCACTCCCCGGCAGTCTGAACAGCAATGCCGCGCGGATCACATACTCAGTCCGAACGAGAATGCTGCGTGTCTCAGGAAGCTGTAACGCTTCCAGACGCTCCAGGGACAAGAAGAAACGGCGGGTGAGAAATGTGTGTTACCCCATCATATTGTACAGCCAGCCTTTCTCACCGTCTCGGTGCAGTTCAGGGATGCTCGCCACGAACGCTGGGCGATACGAGACGTCGGCCACAGCTGCTGTCAGACGCTGCATCCCCATACCGAGCCCCGGATCGTACAGATGGACGTTCCGCAGAACGAGGCGGGGTCGTGCTTGATCAAAGTCCAAGTTCCCAGTGATGAAGCCGCAAACGTCGTACACGTCGACCGCCAGCGGCGCAGACTTCGCAGGCGCAGAGATGCAGAGCTCCTGGAGCGCGGGGCACCGCAGGATGAACGGACTGCCCTTGCAGAAGAGCGATGCTGTCTCCGCGATGAATCGTCCCATGTAATTACGGCTGCTGGGTGCGGAGAAGCTATCCAGCACAAGTTCCAACCGCTCCAGACGGAGCGCCGGAAATATCGCATCGGGCGCACAGTCGGGCCAGAGCAGCTCATGAAACGAGAGGTCGACAATATTGGCCATAGCCTCTTCGAACGGGAAGATGTGCACGCCGGGTGCCAAGGAGTTTGGGAGTTCCAGCACCCATTTAACCCGAGTGCTGAAGCCTAGTACGCATGCGATGTGTCTTTTCCCATATTCATGGATGAACTGCACGCGCCGGATGTTGTTCCTGGGCACGGTAGAGAGGATGTACGTCAGAACGTCCTCTCTGACGTTGTCCATCCAGACCGACACCGGGCGCGTGAGGATCAGTCGCTCGAGGACTTCTTCGGCGTCTTCTCGGTTGCCGCGCAGCTCTAGGAGACAAAGATTGAGCGGTTTGATCATGCGTCGACCGGCGATGAGTCGCCCGCCAGAAGCGCGGAGCTGCTCCAAGTGCGGATAATATTCGAGAATCTTAACAAGGTCGATTTCTGGCTGTTGCAGGTCCAAAATGCGGACATTTGTGAGCGCGGGATATGAACTGTTGCGCAAGCTGATGCCGTCGAGGCGCACAGAACGAAGTGCCGGGGCGGTGTGCGCGAAGAGGTCGTCTGGCAGATATATTTCCGCGCGGCCCCAAGGTGACCCTTCGATGTAGATATGCCAAGTATGAAGTAGCGGTGCGGCAGTCTCCAGCGCGTGGACGAGGGGCCGGACCAACTGCAAGACCCGCTCGGTGGCGGCGCTGAATTCGAAGTAAATCGCCAAGCGGAGCGTGTGTATGTGATGCAAGTGCTGACGGAGGAACCCTCCCAGTACGTCGCATGAATTATTAATGCTGATATCGAACGATACGGGCGCAGTCCCGAATATCTCGAGCAAGGGAGGAACTCTTTCCAGCATGCATTCGTCCGAGCAGATCTCGAGCTCGTAGGGGCGAGCTGCGGCTTCAGTTGCAAGCAACATCCACAGTCGACAGCAGGTCGATGCGTTCAGCAATTCCCGCGGTCCGGCGAGCCAGAGGATATTCACCAGAACGTTACGTGGGAGCCGATTGACCAAGGCAGCTTCGTTTAACGTAGAACACAGCCTCTGCCGCAGATCCTGTACTTCCGCACGCACGCCTCGAAGTGCCTCTAGCCTTCATATTTTCAGAATACGATGTTTATAATTGAGCAGCGTGGACGATTACCGCGAGCTCGGTGAGGGCAACTGCGTGGCCATTTTGCAGGCGCGAAGTACCAGCTCGGCAACCGCGTCAGCAATGCCAAAGTCGCCCAGATTCGGTGGTGCGGTATTCATGGGCTCAGAGCAGGATGTGGTGCCGATCGGCCCTGGCCCGCGTTTTGGTTCAAGGCAGACAAGCGTCGCCGGCTTCCAACTCCGAAAGCGCCGGTACGCACAACCTCTTTCTAAATCTGCTTGTCCACGGCGGTATGACACAGTCACATGGTTTCGCCTTCTGGTCAAGCTGGAGTTAATCCTCGTACGTGCAGATATGATACTCAGGGTCAGCCGTACGAATCATCATATATCGCAAGATATCTGCCCACAGGCGCGGGGCTCTCGACGAGCCGCCACTGATCCTCCTAGCATGATCACGATGTACAAACGTTCGCACTTCATGAGTCATTCAATCATACATATTATACGCCCACGTCATCATATGTCCCGCCTGGTGCAGCTCCGGCACCTTGGGCGTGCGCACGACGCGGTACTCAATACTGACCACAGCGCCCGTCAGCGCTTGCATCCCCGCGCCGCGCAACGGGTCCTCCAGGTGCACGTTCCGCAGAATCAGCCTCCCGAGACGACCAAGGTGGGAATCGTACTGCAATCGCGTCGTGATGAACGCGCGGATGTCATGCGCGTCTACGGCGAGCGTTGGGCCCGAGTGAATGCCGAGTTTCGTCATCAGGCCTGTTGGGTAGGATATTTGGACCTCCTCGAGCAGTGGGCAGTGTAGTATTGACGGAGCGTCGTCGTATAAAATTCCGGCGTGTTGGCGCAAGGAGTATTCGGCCATATACCCGCTGCTGGGATCGGCGAAGCTGTCGAGGACTATGTCGAGTTTCCGCAAGCATGGTAAGGACAGTTCGGCGAGGTGTAACGGCCACTGGAGCTCGTGCAGCGCGAGGTGCGTGACGCCGGACATCAACGCGGCGTCCTGCAGCACGAGCTGCATGATGGGCGTGTCGACGGTCGGGCTTAGCGCCCATGTTATACCGGGTCCAGAGTCGTAGGCGAGCTCAAGGTGGCGCGCGAGGATGGGGAAGTTGATGTACAGTCGTACGCGGCGCAGTGAACGCTTTGGAAAGTTCGCGAGGACGTAATGCAGCACTTCGTCGTCGGTCAGGTCTATCCAGACTTTGAGGGGTTGTGTGCAGGTTAGCTGGGTGACGATCGCGGCCGCTTCAACCTTCCCACTGATGTCGAGGAGCCGAAGGTTGTGCGCGGTCGCGCGTTGCGCATCACCATATGATAGCCGGAGCGTGCTGACGTGCAACTGCTCGAGGCGGGGATAAACGCCGATGATGTGGAGGAAGTCAACCTCGCGCTGATTGAGAGACAAAATGCGAATAGAGGATAGCACAGAGGACGGACGCATCGCGATGCCGATCAGCCGGACCGTATCCAGCATCGACGCGGCATGCGCAAAAAGGTTGTATGGGACGTATAAATCCGCCTTGGGACGGTTTAGACGCAGGTTGAAATGCTGGA
Organism: Auricularia sp. M13; assembly: GCA_037042915.1. Classification (NCBI taxonomy): domain Eukaryota; kingdom Fungi; phylum Basidiomycota; class Agaricomycetes; order Auriculariales; family Auriculariaceae; genus Auricularia; species Auricularia sp. M13. The sequence goes on along the minus strand of CM073198.1, from coordinate 594,786 downwards.
GTATCGGCGCGGGCTCTTCCAGGGCATGCAGAAGCGGGAGGATCAACAGCGCTTTGTCGCCCCGTACGAACTCGAAGCTAACATACAAGCTCAGTGTACGTGTGTGGTGCATATGCTCGCGGAGAAGGGCGCCAAGCGCATCGCAAGAACTAGAGACGAATAAGTCAAGAGACAGTGGTGCGCTTCCCGAGCGCGCTAGGACTGCAGCAGCGTTGTCTAGCTCGCCTCGGCGTGTGGACCGTCCAGAAAATTCGCTCCAGAGGTCGGGAAAGTCCAGTGCAACAGAGCGCCAGTGCCTGCAGACGTGCGACGAGCAGATGCGGCCCCGTAAGGATAAATGTAAGAGAATCTGAAGAAAGATTTCGCGCGGTAGTTGATTAATTGGTGCTCTGTCGTTTAAGCTGCGCGAAAGCCGGACCAGTGACTCCTGAGCTGCTGAATTCAAGGTCTGTGCCGCTTGGCGCAGGGCGTCTGTCCTACGGGCACGCGATCAGCTAAATAGATAGAGGCTGGGATCGAATCTGCTACCGCGAAGCTGTGCCTGGCGACCGCAGCGATGATTCGCATGCCCGCCGTACCAAAGTTGAGAGCGCAGTGCGCGCATCGGCTGCTAATGGTCCTGGAAACGGCGCGGACATGGAAAAGCAAGCAAGCACGTCGATTTCGTGCTCCGCTGTTGTCTCTTTGCGCAGTACCAGCTTGACATCTGGCAGTTTCATCGCCACACGGCGTCCAGATGTATTAGCTATTCCTGTATCCATCCACGCGGAGGAGATGGCGGTGCTGCGCAGCCTCAGGCTTAGTTAGCGCGCAGCACGAAGAAGACTTGCTCTCGTGTGCGATGTTCAGGACCGTACCAAGACTGCTATGCTACCGACCATCGCGCGCACCGCGCTTTCACATGTGCAGTGAAAAGCACGTGAACTGTCTTTGCGGCCACAGGACTCGGTTTCGCGATCTGGAATCCCACTTGAATTTTACTGTTCCTACGCGACCGCATTCGCTCCACGCGTATCTGAACACTGGCGCTCTTCTGCTCTTGACTCTGCCTACCTTTGGACTGACTTCACTGGACGTCTATATGCATTGGCTAAATGATAAAGCCGGTGCGGTTGTCGCGGGACGACACTGCTGTCTCTCATGCCGGCGGCGACAGGCTCGTGCGAAGGCTTGAGCGTAGTACTCCACCAGCATCTGAACCACTTAGGGACTGTAGCACTTTGTCGCGTTATCAATAACGCGTCTGCGAAACTTCCTTGAGTCTGGTGCTCGATAACGTCGCCGGTAGCACGGAAGCGGCTACATGGCGGGAAAGACGCCCACTGTGCTGGGTTGATTGCACGAAAAGGTGAGACGGCGTGGGACTGACCGCGAGCGCCAGGAAAGCTACTGAGTATTGAGTAATTTTGCACCAGGAATGACAGTACAACCGACATGTATTCAGGATGAAACGCTTCCGCGTTTTGGAGTCAAACAGAACGACGGCCGACCGGCAGGGATAAGTATTCGCTGCTCCGTATCAGTGTTCCACACATCGGACTTGAGGTCCTTTGGGAAAAGCTGATAGACGGAGCGGACCTCCGCTGAGTGCAAGCGCCCAGGACAGCTCGGCCTCCAGCGCCAAACCATGAGGGATTCCGACAGTCGGCGAGACACGGGAGTCTCAAACATCCTCTTCAAAGGCTCCTTAATAATGAAACGCAGGGCGCAATAGCTGAGGCAACGATGGGAGCACTCGTGTTGGTGATCGTGGACTGGGCGGATGGGTCAGCGCTTCGAGGTGCCTTTCCGCAACCTTTCACATCAAGTGGCTCGGGGTCCTCATGATTATGTGAGATGTCAAACGGGATGTACAGGAGCGCTAAGAAAAAAACTAATAGATACACTCGATATGGGAGTTGGTTCCGCATGGAAGGAAGGAAGGAAGGAAGTACAGGGTTATATGGGCCTACTTAGACACTCCCCCGCTTCGGAGGCAGAGCACGAAACGAGACGTGCTATGCTCCGGACCGACCCACCCACCCCGTGAACCACCGTTTAGGCGCGGTAGATTACAGCCCACCCCGCCGAGTGCAGCTTTCGTCTCCTCTCGCCCATATTGTGGCCCACGATCTAGTTTTCACCGTCTAAGAAAATTCTCACCGCCATCTCCGTTGGGATGAATCTCTTCTCGCGCTCCAAGATCTCGAAGACATTCAATGCAAAGTTGCCTAACACAAAAGCTAGCTGCTCGTTCGAAGTGAGTGCCCACAAGCGTTCGCGCGTTGGGAGAGCCTTCAGGCTCTCAACAGAGATCAGGGGACATGCCGGTGCTGGCCTATGCTTCCGTATACGCGCAGCTTGTAGAGATAAGCTGGCGCATACTGGATAGCATAAAGACCAGAAGCGGGCACGAGCCTGTCTCAGCTCACGCGAAGCATTGCACTCAAATAGAATGTGCAGCGGCTCCTCAATCCTGAATAGGCAGAGCCGGCAGCGCCGCATCGCCGTTGGAATCTCATACTCGCGCGATCTTGTCTCACGGCGCAGTATCTCGACGGAGAGGCCATGATCTGAGACTAACAGCTTGGTGAGGGCACGTCTCGAAGCCCCATTCTGCAGTCTCAGATAAGGTCTGAAAAGCATGACCGCCTTGCTCGTTGTGCCGTCCAAGTTGTAAGTGAGGCGGTCATGCAATAGCTCCAGCTTTGGAGAACGAGTAATTTCGCTCTGAATCTCTGCTATCATAGATTCCTTCAGCGACGAGAATAGATCAGGCATGTCGTGGAGATTCACATCGGTGGGAAGAGTAACGCCACAAGCATCTAGAGACTTGACGAGTTCGTGGAACCAACCCTGTTTGTGCTCGATTGCCAGTTGAACAGAGTCGCGTACTGCTCTAGAGACAAGGTGGTTTGTAGGCAAGCCAAGCGCATACTCTAAGTATCGGAGTTGAAACTGTAGGCGTCGATACTTAATAGGCCAAAGTCCAGTTTCGCTAAACAGAATGCAGATCTGTGAGCGTGATTGTAGGCGCAGCAAGCGACGCAAGAAGTGGTGCTGTACATCCTGTAAGAGTCTCAGTTTACCCTGAGTACTATTTCCCGTCACAGTACAGCCCCAAGTCAAGTGAGGATCAATTTGGGCACTGTATAGAGTGCGTCCTTGCTCTGGGGGCAAAGGACCGGTATGGGCTTCAACAAAGAAAGACATGTTAGCCGCCGCACGAGCCTTCCTCTCATATTCAGTGAAATGTTTGTCCCACAGATTACCAGATGTAGTAGAGAACCATATTCCCACGTAGGAGTAACTGTCCGTTACGGTGAGGGGTTCACCATAAATATGAAAAGGAACGTCAGGAGGCTTGAACGAGCGCACGTTTGGGCGGAAGATCATGATTTGAGTCTTCTTCGTGTTGATCTGCATTTGATTAAGCGACGCCCACTTGGCAAGTGTATCCAGTTTGGACTGCAGGCCGTCCGCCGACGTTGAAAGCAGTGCCATATCATCCGCGTGTTCGAGGTGAGCAATAATACTCTCCATTAGCTGAACATCATCCGCATGGTATTGAGTGCGGAAATCAGACACGAACAGCAGGAATGCGAGCGGGGAGCTGGGATCCCCCATAAGAATACCAAGTTCTGCTGTCATCTCTGCCGACAAACGCCCACCGTGTCTCAGGCGGTAGCGCATGTCGTCATAAAGGGTGCGAAGCCAATCAAATACAGGGCCGCAAATCCCAGCGCCTAGCATTTTCATCCATAGCAATCCCTGATCCACGGAGGGGAAAGCGTTTCGCAGGTCCACAAATGCAACATAGAGAGGTTTCTTCTGTTGGCGTGCACGATCAATGGCAGCGCGAAGCACAAAGGCATTGTTCTCAGTGCGGTATGATGGGCGGAATCCGTTCTGGGAGTCCGGCAGAATGTTGTGGGCGTCAGCGTACTCCCGGATGCGAGCATCCAGAATAAGAGTCATGAGCTTGAGAAAGCAGCACTCTAGGGCAATCATCCGGTAGTTCTCTGGGTTATCGTACGGACCGTTGGCCTTTGGCACAGCGACCAACAGTGTCAGAAGCCATATGCGAGGTATGCAACGGTTCTTGAGTAAGAAAGTGAGCAGAGTGGCAATCCTGGCATTGGGAATCGTCATTATGTCCGCATACGTCTTCCTGTCGACCCCGGTAGCAGTCCGGAGATGTTGGAGAATGCGCAGCTTCGCCGCGGCGACTTCTTTGGCCGAGACAGCGCGCGAAAACACACCGTCTGGTGAGGGATCATGTGTCCTTCTCGGAACGGAATCGATTAGAGCAGTGATGCGATCCCGATAGTCTGTGTTGAAGTGTTCCGGAGGTACATCAGATCCATGAAGACGCGTTGCAAATGCCTCTGTGAGGAGATCAGTATCCATATTGCCGCGGATCGGACCTGCGCGTGTCCATTCCATGATGAGGTCCCAGAACTCAAACGAGGTCTTGGTATTAACCAGCCGCTCAAGGTTCCGTCGACGCTGCTCGGCGAACAGAGCACGATCGCGATGCTGGCTGCGCCGACGCTCAGCCCATCTTGACGGGTCCTGAGTCCATGTTCCGTTCCGTAGTTGGAACCATGGCTCCTTATGCATGTCAGCATCTTCTGCAAACATTCGATCGGGCTTCGCGGTCTGCGGTGCGGGTGTGCGGGGGAGGGACATAGTAACTTTAAGGCCGGGGAGAGATCGCGTAGAGTCCATGTGCGCTCGGGCGTCCCATTGAGTGCGCAGCGAATAATCTTCCTGAGTGTGGGGCAGTGTTCTGCCAGACTTGGCAAGCTTGATTGCTTCGATAAAATGACCGTTCCCAATGTCCTTTTCAGAGATCAACATCAGATGGAGAGCGGCCGATCGGCGACGTATGACTAGGTGGATTTTGTGCAGTAGATCACCGTTAGTGCACGTCCAACCAAGCTCTTGACGTGCAGGCGCCCATTCTCCAATGCTACGGACTGAGAGGACGAGAAGAGAACCAGTTTGCGGTGCGGGTCCGCGGCGTCAAGAGCGGCGAGGATAGCAAATAAGGCGGCGCGGTTGCTGGTCTGAACCTCGCCTGGCACGCGCAGGGATTCGTTCCTTGTATTCCCATGCCCCCAGAAGCACCCAGCTCCCGCAGATGCTGAGGGCCGACCAGGATGTTTGCAGCTATAAGCGGTCCATACCTGCACCGGCTGAGTGTCGTAAGTCCGCAGCGGCCCATACAGGTCATTCATCGCCATTTCCCAGGTCATTGTCGAATCCATGACATCCTGTAGTAGACGATCAGCCTCCGTATAAGGTTCGCTCTCCAGTAGCGAAAACATCTCCACAGCACTCTGCCGCTGTGGCACAGCGGTCTGACGCTGTATAGGCAGGTTGAGTCGGACATGCAAGACAGCATGGTCCGAGAATGTGAGCTGCGGTTCAACGGAGAAATGTGAGACGAGAGCAAGTGATTCCCTCGATAGCAACGCGTAGTCGACGACTGCAAACCCGTTTGGTTGGTATGAGGTGTAGAGACCGCCAACCAGAGCGTCAACACCCACAGCACCGTTCAATATGCACATGTTGCTTTCGGCCGCTATATCAAGCAGGGTATTCCCGCGTGCATTGCGATCTGCAATGTCTTGGGAGATGCGGGGTGGGTCTGTAGGACTGGCCGTCGCGCAGTTTGTCCTACCGTTGGCGTCCCTACACAGTAGACTGGCTTTCCCAGGAGTCGTAAGCCTGCAATCGTCTCGCGGTATTTCTCCACCGGGTCGGTCAGTGCCCAGCGCGTGTGATCAATGCGTGTGTTAGCCGGATAGAGGTAGTAACACATGATAAAGCACGACGGAGCTCTAATACGAGAATGTCAGTAGAAGACAAGTCCGAGCGCCATTGCACCATTAAGTCTTCATGTACAATAGCGGCAACACCGCCCCATGGGTTCCTCATGTTCTTCTGTGTCGGGCGTGGCACCGATATCAACCTGTAACCGTGGGGGAGCAGCTTTTGCAGCGGGGCGTGCTGCCCTTGTCGAAGGTGAGTTTCTTGTAGCAGGAGGATGTGAGAAGATGTTATAAGATACTTGACAGACGAGAGGGCCAGCTTGAGAGTCAGCGATCCGTCAATGTTCACACTCTTGATAACAATTCCGTCGCAATCGAGGGAAATCGTATTTAAGGAACGGCTACGGTCAGTGTGATTACGAGGACCGGGGCGAACAGGCTGACGACTATGCTGGGAGGCTCTCGTCGAATTCAAAAACCCTTCCCGCGCCTCTGGTCGCGGCCGCCGGCGCGGGAGCCCTGTGTCTTCGCGGGCGGTAGGATGCCGAGCGCGCTAGCATCCTCCGGCGTATCAAAGTTGGGAATGGCGGCGGCAGAGACCTCGCGAATCGGGTCCTTGCGACAGGTCCAGCGTGTGAAGAACTCGACGAAGGCGTCGCACGATGCCCACTTGAGCAGGCGGAAGCCATCCTGCAGCCCAGCGGGGCATGCAGCGGTAACTGGCATCGGGAGGTCTCCGCCGTCTCCGCCCATCGCGCGGGCCCAGCGCTGAACGAGCGAGATGGCGTCCGCGGGCACTTCCTTGCGACCCCAAGCGAGACGGTGACTGCTGGGGTCGCAGCCGATGCGCGCAGTGACACAGTCGTCCTCGCCGAAGTCGAAGGGCTCATAGAAGCCGTCCTTGTCGGCGTGCGCAGTGGGGACGGCTGCGCCGCTGTTAGTGCGCATGCGCTTGGTGGGGCGCGACTGGTCAGCGGCGACACTGAGGCGGTCGTCGTCGTCGAGGCTGCGGCGGCGGTGGTCCTCGGCAGCACGGCGCGCGACGCGCGGCGACGTGTCACGGAAATCGGCAAGCGTGGCGCGGCGGTAGCGTGCGCCCCCGGACTCGATCGCAGCGCAGCGCTCCTGGATGTCGCGCAGGACGCGGTTACTGTCGTCAAGATTGTTGGCGAGGTCCTCGACGCGCTCCGTGAAGCGCGCGGTCGATGCGCGCACGGTGTCTAGATCGTCAAGGACGCGCGAGATGTCGGCGTAGTTGACCTCGTTGTCCTTTTTGAGCGGGCGGATGTTGTCGACGATCTCGTCAAGGTCGTCGTTGAGGGCTTTGACGTCGGTACCCTGCTCGTCCAAGCGCTTCGACCAATCGCGAATAGAATCGACCTGGTTACGCAGCACGTCTAGCTGCTCGTTGTCGGCGACGATGCGCTCAATCTGCGACGCGAGGGCGGTGTTGCTGGCGCGAAGGGCCGCTGTGCAGTCCTTGAGCTCCGCGACCTCGGCCTGGAGGCCTGTGATCTTCGCCGTGTCGCTGGCGTGGTGTTTGACAATGTCGCGCTCAACGTCGTCGAGACGGCGTGCGATGTTCTTGTGTTGCCGGTCGTTAGCGCCTTGGCCCCAGGTGTAACGGGACATTTCGATTAACAGTATCTGTTAATTTTGAACCATTTTCGGCTTAATCATTTCGGTTTATTTGGTACATGGAGACACTCCAGAATCTGAATCAATAGACTTGCTCGATTATTCTACGCAAATAATTACAATCTCATCAGGGACCATACTACGCAGGACGTTAATCGAACGTCCGTTAATTGACGGTCCTTTAATCGAAGATCCGTCAATCGCCGTGTCGTTCATGTTGGAGGCCGCGTCGTCACCCGACTCAGTGCCCGCGCGAGGGGTGGGTTGCTGCTGCCCGCACGGCGAGATCGCCCCGGACCAGTCACGCATGTCGTGGGCCAGCCGCCGTTTCCGGGTGCCGAAAGGGGACGCCCTAGCTCCAGCTAAGAGAGCGAGAACTCGGTGTCATCACCCGCCTACGCCGCAGAGGCGGCCCAGTTTGCATGCATGAACCGTTAATCGAGCGACCGTTAATCGAGCGACCGTTAATCGAGCAACCGTTAATCGAGCAACCGTTAATCGACGGAGGTCAGGTGATCCTGAGGCGGTCCAGCCCGCACGCATGAACCGTTAATCGACGCACCGTTAATTGACGTAGGTGATCCTGTTCAGTGTGACTGCAGCGCAGCGATAAATCCAACCAGCATGAATATCTGCGCTGTGAGACACGTGCCCCAGGCCTACTGGCATGCAGGGGCAATAAATTGATCTTGTGCTTAATCTGTCCTGCACTGTCAAGAATAAATATTTGCGTGTATTCTCTACCAGTAAAAGACAAAACTGCATTGCAATCAGCCTCCATAGACAACTAGCACCTGAACTTTTGAACTCACATGTACATCTGCATCATCTAAGCCGTCTTGCCCGTTCCCGTGCTCGAGCGACGCCTCTTGGCCGCTTCGCGAGGGTCCTCTGGCATCTCCTTGACAACGGAACTCGGGCACGCCCACTCCGTCTGGGTTCCACGGGCGTGGTAGTCGGCGGGTCGGCGGTCTTTCGGGCGCGCTTTGCTGGCGGAGCTGTTGCAGGTGCGGCATCCCTGACCAATGTCAGTGCTTCGTCGCAAAGATAGTGATGAGTCTCACCCATCAGCTTTGCGCTTTTTCGCGTTCTTCTTGGTCGCGCCGGCGTCCACAGTCTCATCATCCGCCGACTGCATTTCAGTGCTAGCGGCCACCTTGCGCTTGTTTCCCCCGCCCTTCGACCCGGTCTTAGCTTTCTTGACCGGCTTGGGTTTCGCAGAGGCTTTGCGTGACGGCGCGATTGAGTCTCCTTTGTCGACCACGTCGTCGACCACGCCTTCCCGATCAGGAACAACGTCACGTGCATCTGTCGGAGACGCTGCACGTGACGCTGCGCTGAGCCAGCCGCGTCGTCAGCCCTTTCGCTGTCCACCTGGAACCCTGGAGCATCTGGGCCGGGGCTTGGCGCCTTGTCGTCGTCGCCCTCATGATCGTCCTCCGGTGCGGAACGTTGCTGGTGTTCGGCACCCTGCGACGGACGCGCAGGAGATTCGCCCTCACGGCGTGGACCGTCGCCAATGGTCTCATCGTCCTCCGTGGATCGGCGCTCTTCGTCTCCCTGCGGCGGACGCGCACGTAATCCTCCCTCAGGGCGTGGACTCTCCGCTGAAGGTTCTTGCGGCGGCTGCGGATCCTCGTCACGAGTAGGTGGGTCGTCGGAGCGCACGTCGTCCAGATTGAACTCCTCGCCTAGGATCTCCCGCGAAGTCTTCTTGCGCAGCCGCCTGCCCCTCGGCTTGGGAGTAGCGCTCCTGCTCCCGGAGTCGCCGTCGCGCTTCGCATCCGCGTCGTCTGCATCATCATCGTCCTCGGTCGTGCTTCGTTGTCTTGTTCGTCATGCACGTCTTTCTTCTTGCCCTTCGTCTCGCGCTCATGACACGCTATATCTTGTTAGAACGATAGCTGGACGTGCAAAAAACGCATACCCTGCAGGTATTCACGAGCATGAGCTTTGAACGCATCCATCGCGTCGAGGTATTCGTCAGTGTGCCTCCACATCGGCAGTTCTCCTCGAAGATTGTAGCGCGCATTACTGAGACTGCGAGAGCGCGTCAGGTCTTTCATCTACCTGTCCGTAATAAATCATTACTCACCCAGTATAGTCGACGGTGGTGTCGTCGATGCGGAACGCAATTTCGACCGAGATCATCGCGACGCCCACTTGGCCGCCCCGGACGCGCTTCAGTAGTTTGGCGACATCGTCAACGAGCTTATCCCGGCGCCTATAACGTATCAGAGCACGGTCCCTGCGTCTGAGAGGCACACGCGGACGCACCGTTCGAGCCCTTCCGGAGATTTCCTAAGCAATGCCATTTCCTCCTTCGCAGCTGCTGCCTGAGCGATGAAGACTTCCTTCTCGTCAGCGCTGAGGTCGTCGTATAGTTGCTTCGCGGCCCGCTTGTTAAACGCTAGCTGGTTCTTGTTTCGCTGCTTGCGGTCCTGCGGGTTGTCGAGCTCGTCGTCCATCAGCTTGTTTCCGAGAGAGTGAAAACTTGATCCTTGTTCGCCTCGAGAAACAGATCCACTGCGGTCTTGGCCCTCTCTGGGGCGGTATTGGCGCGCGCAGGAACACCCGGGCCATCATCGGCACGAGTCTCTCCGTCTTGTTCTAAGCGATACATGTAGAACTCGCCAGCGTGCCAACCGCGTTCGTAGGTGTTTCTGAAGAATGAGTCCACCTTCTACAGAGACGTCAGCTCGTAGAAAAAATCGAAATCAACTGCTCGTACAGCATAGAGTTGACTAGGCTTCAAGTCAACATCGAAATGTTTTTTGTGGACTTGGTCCATAGGGTTTGCGAGTTTGCTGTCCTTAAACTCCTGCATCTTCTTCGCCTTGAACCTCTTCGCCTCCTCCCCCAGTCCCTCGTTCTTCATTTTCCCGTATTCGAGGATGGCCGGATAGAAAAAATCCTTGATCGCTTGCGACATCTTGCCCTTCGGGCCCGGCTTTCCCTTCTCCTTCTCCTTCGTCGTATTCGAGCGCGGTGGTGGAGACGAGGCTTCAGACATAGCGAATAAATTTGGCCGGAGCAGCGTTAAGGAAGTGGGGGACAAGCGAGTGCGCAACCGACGCCGGCGCGCTTTATATCAGTTGGCCCACCACGCCTGGAGCCACATGTGAGTCATAATGGTCCACCACGCATCGAAGCAGTTACCGCGCGCGCATCTTTGTCGCACACCACGAATGGTGGGGCTCCCTCGCTTCATTGCGGCCCACGCCCCAACGTGGTTTCGAAAACCGTCCCGGCATTCGCGCGTCACCAGCTGCGAGAGGCCATGAACCACGATCGCATTATCAATTCATTTCCGCATTACAACGTAGCAGGCTCTCCGCAGCCACAAGTTCCCCTTCCTTTCCCGCGTTATGCTTGCGCACTTCGCAACGCAGGTGCTTGCCGTCGCACTGCACCACGCGGCAGCATCTGAGACATAGATGGAATGGACAAAGACTGTTGCGGCGACGCGCTCTGCAGCGCAGACACGGCTTCCTTCCAGGCGTATGGCTCTTCCCCTCCGAAGACTCCCGTTCAGCTCGCCGCTGCGCTGCTGTCAATGCAAACGGCAGGATTCGCATGCGCGGGGACATCTTGTTCCCCTGTCTGAATGCGACGAGGCCGTGGTCAGAGCACTGCGTCTGCTCTTTAGTAATGATATACAGGTACCCGCGCGCGCTCACCTTGGCGACCTGTCCGTCAGTTAGCAACGGGTCTGTCCCGTTGTAGAAACTCCAGTCGCAGGACTCCGCGCACGAATCCACTGGGCATGTGATCGCCGGATGAATGGAACGCGCGACGAGGCGACTCTGCTTGGGCATGCTGTCGTGGGGCAGAGGAGAAAGCTCACATCTGAGATTTATCCCGTGAGGATCCCACTGCGCGAAACGCATCAAATTTGACACGGGGTGGCTCACCACGCTGTTAAATAAATCCGTGGTGCGCCGCGCAATATCCGGAGCCACATCGCCGGACAATAAAGGGCGTCCCCTCTCCGGCTTCGTCTTTCTCCGCTTCATCTCACTCTGCCAAGGCTGTCGTTCTCCATGGACAACGTACCTCGTGGCGCTCACGACGTCCCTCTCACGACGCCTCAAGACGCATTCTGCAACGTGTGCGACACTTCTCACGTTGCTCGCATCGCGCCCGATACTGCGCCTACTGCTGTCAAAAATCGCGTCGCTGTCCATGTCAGTGAATGCCTCATCTTTTCACTCGTCGACTCACCGTCGTCCAGTGCCCCACGCTTGGATACGTGGCTCGGTTCGAGCTCAAGTCTCACCGGCTCGAAGTCTTCCCTCAGTTCGTCGACGAAGTTCATCTCTCTCAGCCTCTCATTCGTACCCCCGCGCGAGAGGTTCGACCCTATCCGCGATATCGTCCGTACCACCGCCAGGGTGGGTATCCCCAGCCCGACATTCACATCGTCGCCGCTGGCCCAGCACGTGCGCAGCCCGACGCACCACGTCAGTTACCCCCCGCAACGCGCGAAATCACCATCTCACTTGTCAAGACCAATCATGTGAGTTTCACGGCGCTCGGGAAATGCGTGTCTAATCATGCTCAGCACGTTACTCGCACGGTGAACCACGCTGTCTCACTCACCACATTTCGCTTGTCATCGCTTCCCCACCACGTTCTTCGGCAACTCGACTACGACGAAGCTGTGCCTTCAACTTTGGAGGTTCTCCTGGGAAACCAATGGCGCAAGTTACAACCTCACGTTGAAACCGATATCTCCGAGGTCCGCGGACAGAAACTTCTCCAGCTTCGGGCCATTTCCAAGGCGTTCCCCCTCACCTACGCGAGGGACATGGCCTTAGGGTTACGCACATTTTCCGTCACCTGCTTACACAACCCGGAGGCATCCCCTGCCGCGGTGTTCGACGCCGCGTTCGAGGAACTCCGTGGCAAGACGAGCCATTCTTCAAAGCTCTTCAGCACTGGGAAAGTCTGGATCGCGATATGCAGGACTATTTTTGCGCTGTGGAACGTGACGCTGGGTCCACTTGGGCTAGGGTTGTCGGCGCCGCCGACCATGCTCGGTTTACGGCTGCTGCGGCGAAGCACGCGAGCACGTCGACCTCGGCGCGCGAGAAACGCAAGCGTTTCGACAGCTCCGAGCCCGAGATTATCCCTAATCCGCCCCCTCACGTTCCCAAAGTGAAGCGCGAGCGACAAGACGAATTGCCGCCTCGTAAGAAGAAGCGCATCTCTGCCACGCGTTTGTTCCGGTTGACGGTGACGATTCTGATGTACTTATTGAGGATGTAATCGATGTCGACAGTCTGTAGATGTATTTAGATCGTCTCTAATCACAATCCTCTTACTGCATGACGATCTCGAGCTCCTGACGGCGGATAACACAGCTTTGTGAGCGTGGTGCACCATTCTATATACCACGCGCGTGGTGCCAACTTTCTGGTACATATACGACCAGATCTTCGCGGCGATTGTTCAACGTCTCCTCCATGGCACGTACCCAAGCACCTCCCAGGCCTCCGAAGCGACACAACACGGCCCGCATGCGTACTGGCGGAATCCCGCCCGGCATTCGCGGTGTTGTCCACACTATCAATGCCCGGCGAGCGAAATCTGCGCGAACCCTCGGCCGAACCAAGCCTCTCACGCGCACTGAACATCGCCAATTCCAAGCGGACTGCGCTGCCGTCCAAGGTCATGGCTACGTCTACGTGAGTTCAGTACCTGTCTCGGGTTGATAGGATGTTTACCTTGGTACAGGATGAACAGACCGACCGTTTCGTGCTGTCATCAAACCAGACAGTGCCTTCATCCCAGCCGTCGGTGTCGACAACCGCGGATTCTGCGGATTCTGACCTTGCCGCTACTTGAAGATGATTCACCAACTTTTGTCGTTGCTTTTGTTCCAGTCATGTCTGCATTTGACTTTCTGTCGCATGTCATTTCTGTTATGCATTGCAATCAATATGTATCTCATGTCTAACCGCTCGTCGACGCACGAAAAAATTAATGCCATGCTTTCCCGCACTATGACTGTAGTTTGAAGCTCGACGGCCGGTTGCGCCTCGTTCACATTCTCAAGAATTCTGCTTAATTCTGTGGGCTATCTCCTGGAGGACCGTCGTAGCATACTATTGAATCAGCCTACAGACCAGAACCGCATAGTAGGCCCTTTCTCCCCCTTGCGAGTGTTTCAATACCTGCGGCCTTGCACGGTCTGCGCTTTCAAGGTGTCGCCCTGGACGTAGTTATCAAACATAGCACTGTGTGTACCAGTCGCGCGTACCGTAAGTCCAAGAAGCTGCATCGCAACTGTTGGCTTCTCCGGCGTTGTGGCCACAAGTCCAAGTTGCTTCGTGTCCATGAGCACGATATCGTGTGCACAGGTAGCGCCCACCTAACAACATTGCTTGAGGAAACGCAAGCGCGACACCCTGCACCGGCAGTATGTCAACTCGAGGCGACAAACATGCAGAGCAGACCGGTGCTGGACTCTTCCTGCTCACGCTGCCCACAGCGAGCGAGCCACGTCAGCAGACCTGGAGCTCTTCGCCGCTTGCGTTTGTAGCTGACGCAAGCGCTACGCGGCGGCGTAGGCGCTCACAGTCAGCTACTAGTACGGCGACTTGGTCGCGTCATTTGCCCGCCTGTCGGTGCCCAATGCCCAGTGCAAATGTCCTTATAATTTCTCCTCCATCCAATATGGAAGCCGCTAACGATGCCTGCGGTCTCTGTCTGGGTGCTCCAATGAAGGGTGTGCAGTGTGCAGGCAGCAGGTCGAGCAGCTCGTGCGCAGGAGTAAGCCATTTGAGTCCGTTGGCTCCGACTTGCCGCTCGCACCAGACTCTCACCTACTCCACGCGCTACATCCTTTGCACACTAGACCTGAACTTTTTCTCCTGCTACCAAGTAGCCTTACTTCACCTCCATTTCCGGCCGATACCATGCCCAGGCATGCTAGGCCCGTGAAATAGCGAGCCGCTCACTGATGTGTGGACGGCGCACGCGATCTGGTGCTGTTCTGTACAGCTCCTTTCCTGCGCAAAAAGGCCTGAGATCTCGAAAACTCTCCCTACATATGCTACCAAGTAGCCTTTGTCGAAATGCCGAAGTGCAAACGCATTATCGGGCAAGTGCAAAAGCGTCGTCGCCGAAGTGCAAACGCGTTGTGCACGGCTTATCGACCCGCGCTCCCTACTCCCTGTATATAGGCAAGCATTGCATGCTCTATAAGGCTATCATGGCGCAATGAAGCGCTCCCGCTGTACGAAACCATGTCTTTATCTGTAGCTAGAACTAGCAGAAAGTAAGCCTTTCATCGTCTTGCAAGCTCAGGTCGCGATACGATAACACCTTATGAGCGATGTTGTCGCCCTCGTATCCTAGCAAGGCAATCACAGCATTATGCGCAGTGATGCAGGTATCGTGTGCAGGATCAGTCTTTCCGCGATGACCTCGAGATCACTCGCCGTATCGCACAGTACCTAGCACCTGGCACAATTACGAGGTACTTAATAACCGTATATGCGACAATCTCATGTCTGAAGTTTTTCAGTACCGTGCTTCGCTGGAAGCCTCTAGGTTTCCCAATGGTCCTCGACGCATGTGAAGGGATAGTCGTGGGGCAAAAGCTCATGGTGTGTTAGTCTTCTTCTTCGAGCCTCAGTTTCAGCTTAAGCAAGACAGCAGAATGATCACTGATTGCGTACTGCTCAAACTGCGGGGCATAATGCGGTGGAGAAATTTAGCACTGATTTGGTACCATTCACAGCTACGGCACTGAATTCGTGATGTCCCAATGTTCGCATGTTGGGAGTTAAGAGGGCAATATCGAGGGGTCTCAGCAGTCTCAGCACACCTCCGGTCCCAGAACCTCGTTACATTGAACCACTTTGAGATCTTTGAACTACAAAGTCTGCGAAGATGGAGATTCACGCTGACCCAGCGAGATTTCTAGCTCGAGTCTTCATCCTGAATAGCGAGGATTCCCCACATTAAGAAGCCCTCTTCAGTCTGTCTCCATGTAGCCAGTATCTCCCCCCCTTCTTTCCTGCCTCACTTTCTCAAATATTGACCAAAAATTTCAGCAACACGCTCAGCGCTTCGGAGACTATTGATGAAGCGCCCGCCAGCAAGCGCCCGGCGCGGTTCCAGCCGCCGGTGCGTCGGACTTCTCGCGCGCGCTCTCTTGTCCGCTGCTGCTCACGACTTACATCGACCATGGAGAACGAACACGAGAAACAGGAAGCAGCACATCACCCAATGGAGGAACTGGAGGAAGGCGAGCTGGAGGATGGGGAGATGGAGGAAAATGCGACCAAGTCGCCGTTACCGCGCACGGCGCCACCGGTGCCCAGCGCCTGTGGTGATCAGTCACTTCAGGCCGCGCGCCGTGGTGGGCTAGTGACCGAATCTGCCAACGTGCATGTTTCGGACGCCCGCGCCGCTGCACGCTCGCCGCGTGTACTAGCGCGCGACGCAACCACACCAGCTGGTCGAGCAGACCAATTACCCACCCGCGCGCCTCCAACTGAACCGCGTGCCCTGCGAGGAGCTCCCCCCACCGCGCCGCGCGCACTACGAGAGTCCAGCGCCGGCCATGTTGCCAACGTACCAAGTCGCCTCACGCACCGTGCTACGCCGCGCCGCCTACAGGCCCACGCCAGGCTAATCCAGCGTGGCATGGCTATTCTTCCGGGCAGCGTCGCCCCGCGAGTCCACACCACGATGCGCCGGCGGCGAAGCGCAAACGCCCACCACTGGAGTTCATCAACACTGTACCCGACGACCAAGGCGTCAAAATCCTGCGCCTGGAAACCCTCGTGCGCGAAAAGAGAAGCAGATAGACGACCTCCAGTGGGCGCTGGCCGAGGCGCAGGCTCAGTTTCATATTTACAAGACGCGTGGACCGGATCATGTACGTCTCTCGTGCTCTATGGGTTATCAGCACTGACAGACTATGGGCAGTTCGACGTCAATCTGAATGAACACATGAAGAGGAAGTACTGGAAGCGCAACAATCCCGACCGCGCCAAGGACAACTGGCGTCTTGACCAGTTGTCAGACATCAGCGACGAGGAGTCCCCGTGTTCGTCAACACGCGCGGCCTCGCAGCCTTCCGCCGCCAACCGCGGGCCTATCCCAAACGACAAGGGGAACTGCGAGTCTTCTACGGGGACATCTACACCGTCTATGACGCGCTCGATGAAGGCATGGACTCGTGCGCATTTGACGACGATACGGACGCCGACGGCGATGCGCCTGCGAATATGGACATGGTCGCTGGCGCGCGCGCTTTACGGAGCAGAATTAACGCTCGCGCCGACTCAGAGCGGGCATATGAGCCTTCAGCAGCTGCCCAGCAACTTTCGAGGCAGGAACTGTTGGAGAAAACTGCGGTCGTGCAATACGGACTTCGGTTCAGCTATACGCTGTCGCTCTGGCAGGAAAATGGCCGCTGGCTACCCGCGCCCCTCGGGCGGTTTGGACAGCCGTACTGGAAGGGGTCAGCCTGGGAAGACTTCGACCCAAGGCGTATATTCATGAAAGACGGCGCTGGGCGGGTAGCGCCCGATTCGAAACGATTCCTCCAGCTCGCGCAGGACGCTGCCCGCATCGCATTTGTCTACCGCAGCGCCACGCAGCGACAGGTGGTCTCACTGGCGCTTCAGATCAAGCTCGGCCTAGTCAACGCGCACGAGCCCGACATGGTTAGCCTCTGCCGGTCGAATCCAAATCGCGTACCGATAGCAATTCGTCGACATTACAGGCGCAACGCGCTGAAGGACATATTTTATACGGAGTACGACGCGGCGGACATCAGCAACCATATCATTCTATCATTGTCCGGCCCGCAGAAGACGCAGGATGGGTTGACGAGGCGAGACTATCACGAACAGAGGCGCGCCTGGCTGCAACTGGTCGAGATATTTATCCTCGACTGGCTTCCTCTGTTCGCCAATAGACTCGCCGACCCAGAAACACTGTTACAGGACATTGCACCGTGGCCAGTCGAGACGAACCTGGTTCAACGTCGCGACAACGACGATCAGCTGTACACAAAAATGTGGACGCATCTCACCCGCAACGGAGTGCCGCGTCGCTGCCTCTTACCAGGCGGCGACTTCTACGATTACATCAGGCGAGGTCGCGTCATGGAACTGGAGCGGAGGAGGTTGTCGACTGCCTTTGATGAGGTCTGGGGGGGCGCGCGCGACTCAGGAAGACAAAAGGGTTTGGGTTGGCGATAGACTGCCGTATGAACGAGTCCCTGAAGGATTTCCTGTTCTGCGCGTGAAAATGGGCGTGGAGAAGCAAAAGCAGTTGGCGACGAAATACAGAGAGCGCCGCAATTACCAGGGCTTCATACCCGTGTAGACTTCTGTACTTTACGCACATATGGTCGCATTTTCTTGTATTGCTAAATCCATCAAGAAGTTCATGACTTAAATTTCACAGTAAGTTGTACTGAACATGGAGCTTAAGATATAATATTTGGTCTGCATTGAGCGGAGACTACAAAGATCTTGGCGGCAGCTCCACCACGACTGAGACCGCGCACCACGTCTAGCTGCACCACGCGACGGGCGACTGGCATGGCGGAACACGCTGGCGGAACAAGCCGCGGACTCGGCGCGCTCTCTCGCACTCCCCACCACCAGTACCGTCCGGCACGGCGAGAGGATAGAGATGAGGCAGACTACGCACATCGTCAGGGATGTTGTAACCTCAAGAGATGAAGGCACCGCGCGCAAACGGGGGCGGGAGACCGAAACAACGACTTCGCCGGCCAAGTCGCCGAGCAAGAAGCCGAGGCAGCGGACGGGAGGAGTGCGCATTTATCGTGACCAAGTCACCGTACCGTTCAAGCCAGCACCGAAGGCGAAGCCTCCCAAGGCGAAGCCGCCAGAGCCGGCCAAAGAACGACCGCGAGGGCCAGAGACTGGCCATGGCAAGGTATGGAATGGATAGCGCATGCGGAGCACGTCTCTCATCTATATTTACAGAAATCGCACGAGTCCAACGCGGAATATGAGATGCACCGCGTAGCTCTGATGGAGGCGATGTACGCACTTGAGTTCGACAACATGGTCGAAAGTGCGTGCAGCTGCGGCCGAGCTCCCAATGCCACTTGTCCCGCAGAAGAAGGTCTTCGCGTCTGGCGCTGCGTCGAATGCATGGATCAAAGTCCTTGCTGCAAGGTCTGTCTCAAGGACCGCCACAAGCAATTTCCCTTCCACAAGGTTCAGAAGTGGAACGGTAAATTTTTCGACCGCGCTGCACTGAGGGACGTCGGTCTTGAGATTAATCTCGGACACGACGGAAATACTTGCCCGTCGCCGTCAAGGAAACGTGTGGTGGGGATGACCATCGGCGACGTGACGGGTATCCACACCCTCAACGTCAACCTCTGCGGTTGTACGGGCATCGGCGAGGAGGAAGTTGGATTAGTCGAGCAATTGGTACACGCTCGCCTCTTCCCCGCGACATTTTCAAACCCGGAAACTGCGTACACGTTTCGCCTCATGGAACATTGGCACCTCGATATTCTTCAAGGAAAAAGCCAGTGTACGACTACTGGCTGAGCTTACAACGCCGGACGGGCACGCGGCCACAGACTTGGTATGTTCATTCATTGCCGGCGTTCAGCACTCTGAAGTTGATTCGCAGAGCGGGTATCAGAACTTTTTGCGCTCAGGGCAGTATTGGCGAGACCTGACGTCGCGGAGGCACAGCGGCCAGGGACAAGGGATCGACGAATTCCTTCCTGATAATCGCTACGCGGGCTCAGTTGCTATCGTATGCCCTACGTGCCCGGAACCGGGTTTCAACCTTCCCGACGACTGGAAGGAGAAGATACACGATCCAGCCGAAAGGTGAGCGAGCATCGTCCAAGTTCCATTGCGATGGATGAACGTATTGTGCAGGTGGAAGTTCATGAAGGTTCTCACCCTGGACGCGTCGTACAAAGCCTTTCTAAAGGACAAGCGAATGGATCTGGAGGACCGCTCTCTGAACGCCGGCAATGCGTACTTCACCGAGTACGAGGAGTTCCTGAAATATGAGGAAGACCATGTCGCCGAGAAGGAGGTACGCGTGAGACAGAACGTCAGCTTCTCACTAACTGTCGCAATAGGAAAACGATGGACCGTGCCCCGGCGTCGACAGTATGCATCGATCGGCAGGCGGGCGCAGCACAATTTTCTCAGGGGTAGCCGCAGTAGTGTGCAGACACGAAATGTTCTTCCCTCGCAGCATGATAAACTTGCGGACCGGCGAAAAGTACGTATTCCGATTAATTACTTGCGGACTAGATTGACGATGCCGCAGATTTGCCCTTCTGGATAAAGTGCTCATAAACGCATTGGGCCCTCGTCCCGAACCCTCACTTCCCTACTTTTTTTCTTCGGATCGTGGCTGCCAATTATCTATCAAAATCATCGATAGGTGGGCGAAAGAGTTCCCTGAGGACGCGTCGCAGGTGCACCGGAAGATCCTGGAGGATGTCGTATGGGCCATCCCGAAGCTTCACATTCACGGGCATAAGGAAGATTGCCAGTACCTCATGCATTTCGCGTATCTACCTGGCGGTGGCCGAACATGCGGCGAAGGCGTAGAACGTGTCTGGCCGGAGACTAACGCCACCGGCTTGATCAGCAAGGACGCCAACATTGGGCACCGCGAAGATATCTTGAACGATACCCACGGCGATTGGAATTTGAAGAAGCTTCTAGGAATGGGTGCGGGCGTTGTTCCTTCATGAACGCTGATCAGTGAACTGACTGCTTGCGACAGCGGCATCACTGCGCGACAAGGCAAAGACAGCTAGCAATCACATAAAGACTACGAAAGAGGCATTGGACCACTTCGCGTGACGCTGGACCCGGAGAAGATCAAGTCGTGGCATGAGCAGTATCCGAGCGAGCTTGGGGCACGTGACGCGACGGGGCACGTGACGAGCCGGTACCGCGCCGACATGCAGAAAGGTTTGCTGCAAGCCTGGGTATGTTGTAAGAGACTGATCAATTACTAGTCCCGGGGAGGGAAGAGATACTGAGGATGGCGGAGAAAGAGGAATCGAAGCGAAACGGACGATGGGCCAAAGGCAAGGGGCCGATAAATCTGTTGCGGCGTCTCATCGACATAGAAGCAGAACAGTAAGCTCGTCGTCAGTTTATAACGCAAACTGAGACTTATCCCATCCGGTATGGTTAGACAAAAATTGAAGCAGCGCGTCAAACAGGCAGGAGCAACCGATACATGCGCCAAGCTCGCCATTGAGAAGGCGCGCGTAAGTCTACGCGTGCAGATCAAATTGGTCCGCCCCTGGCAAAGGTTACATATGCAGGGAATCTCGGATCTACTCGTGGCGGAAGAAGAGTCCTCCGAGAACGTCGACGGAGAAGATCGGCCGGAGCAGGACACGCTACATTTACCGTCGGATTTCTCAAATGACGATCGAGCCACGTACGGGCTTGAGAAGCTGGCCGCGAAGGAGATGAAGATACGACGCTACCACGCCGAGGGAGAACTCCAGCAGATGAAGAACGCGATCCGAATCTATAACATGGACGTGCAGAAGAAAAAGCAGAACGTCTCCGGAGTCGCAGGTGGTACCCGGGCTCAGGAAAGGCTGAAAAAGGACACGAAGCGGCGAGACAAGCACATGAAACGCTACAATGAACATTTCGACGCGATGATCAAGCTTGGATACGACACGAAGGACCGTACATACCGAAAGGCGGAAGAGCCGGAGGTCGAAGCTGCTACTGCTACCGATCCCACGAAGCCGCGCAAAACAGGATCTGGAAAGACTCCAGATCAATGGTTCTGGCGCGAGGGAAAAGACGTTGCGAATGTCAGGACGGCCAGTGAGAAGGAGCTGGCGGAAATGAACGCGAAGGTATGTCAATTGAACGATTGAGAACCACGCGTTGATGAATTCACAGAACTACGCGTACGCTACTTTAGACTGTGGGCCAACTGGAAGCGGTGGGATGAAGAGTGGATCATTCTCGGCGCCGAGTTCGATCGCACGATCAGACACTTTGCGAGGATGGCGGAGGTATGGAGTTCCGTGGCAGGCGCTGCAGTCGACTCTATTCAGGCCGCGATTGGGGCCGTCGAGGCGCGCTACGCTGAATTGGAGGATAGAGGTATAGTGAGGTCGGTCGAGAACCATCCGAAGGAGACGGAGCGAAGTGTGCGAGAAGCACGCGGCAAGAGAGCTTATGCATTCAAAAAGGCAGCGTTCTATTCGTCATTGAAAGTCGAGGCCGAGCATTCGCGAAAAATAGCGGGAGCGTATCGGAAGGGGCGTGGGTGGGACGGTTGGAAACATCTCGGTCAGTAATTTCTGTTCTGCTATTCGTTCAAGTCGCTGATGGATCTGAAGGTTCAGAAAAGGATGCATTGGAGCCAGTGTCCAAGAAAGCGCGCAAGGTGTAAAAATCGTATTGTTCAATTGCATAACAACAGTATTTCGTGTCTCCGAGTGTTCATGATGAGCGACAGTCGGAGTTAGCGGCAAGATCTCCGAAGACTGACAGGCATGTTTCAGCACACATAGTCATACTTAACTTGCGTAGTACGACAGCAGGCGATCGAAAATACTGACTGTCCTTATGATTGGAGCGACGCGTAGCCGGTATGACTTCATTTTTACGAGATCAGGCTAATATCACGTGAGCACAGTTCACGACGGCAAAAAGCGACTTCAGACAAAAACACCGATATATACATTTTGTGGAGATATTGAGAGGCTTCAAGGGTCAGGAGAACATCAAGAAATGTCAGGCAACGTTATGTCACGATTGAGTCTCGGCATATCAGGCTGCTTCCATCCTACCCAACTCGCGGTAAGCGTAAGCAAGAATGTCGATAACAGCGAGCAGGAGACCATATGCGACGCCGTCATTGCGCGCCCCTCCAGTTGGGGGCTCTACGGTGGGCGTGAGCTGACGCGAGATCGAGGGCTCGCGGTGCGACATGGGAGAGCGAAGGAGAGGTTCGGTCTGTTTGGGTCGCTGTCAACGCTGACGTCGACCAAACAGACCGAACCTTTCCTTCGCTCACCGACGCCGCGCGACGTAGCTCTACACAAATTCAGATGCCTACTAGTTGCATGCCAGAGCCCGACTTCAACCTGCACACGCTCCAGCGCGAGAGACACGCGTCGCAAAACCGCTTGGCTTCGCGCGCCGTCGACGATGCCCGGCCAACTCTTTACATCGAGCGTTGCGACGGACGCGCCGCCGCGGTCGCGTGGATGTTGCAGCTCAACGCGACTTACACGCCCACGAACGTAGATGGAAATACCGGCAAGACGCTGCAGCCGGGCGATGGAGTGTATTGCAAAGGTACGGCGCCGCTGCTCAATGGCACGGTGTACCCTCCGAAGCCAATATGACATCGGCGCTCACAGGCGTTCGCTATGTTCGTGTGAAACTTTTCGTCACGGAGTTATGGTATTGACCGCGGTGTCATCGGAGCACCTAATGTCTCCCCTGCGATTAGACAGAAGGAAGTGCGCAGCCAGACTCAATCCTTGCATTCGTGCAATACTGGATTATAAATGACCGCAACTTGCGGGGGAAGCATTCTACTGCGACGCACAAACCTGTACGAGCTGCCCGCCGTCCTCCGGCCCCGGGCAGACTATGTCGCGGGAATGCATTATGAGCCTCGGGAATACACGGTCTTTCGTGGTGGTAAAATGTTCTGAGGAAGCTGCGTCAACCTCAATGACACGTACAGCGGTCTTCGAAGGACGAACCAGGCATCTTGATGACCGGGCCGTTCAGTTCCCCGAAGCAGTTCTTGAAGAGACTGACCTGGGTGTTAAAGATGTCGAAGCCGGGACTCTGGTCGAAGATGAACTTGAAGGAGCTGTCGGAGATGGCAGCACTGTCGATGCCGTGGTCTAGCGTGACGGGGCCGCTCGGGCTGCCTCCCGCAGCGGCCATCTAGAGCGCTAGCGTCGTCGATGCCTCGATGTCGAGATAGCTGTTCTCAGCGGTGCACACTCCATTTTAAATCCCACCTCAGAACCGGACGTGGTGGTGAGGCAACTGCCTGCGCGACGGACTGCTCTTGACTTGGTGCACGTGGGGATACGAGGGAGACCGTCGGGAAGGTGCACTTCACACCGGTTCTCACCAGTTAGCAGATCAAGATGCGCAGATCGTCAGACGAAGAACACAAATAGTCTAACGATGCCTGGATGCCGAGATCGGCGTTGAGTTGAGTTGCCCAGTTGATGAAGAATTGAGGTACGACTCCGAGGGTGATGATGCTGTGTAATGGCTTAACCACAAGGTCTGTAAACAGGCGTAGAACTCCCTGGGAGTCTACCTACCTAGAAATCCTGAAATGAGGATATCTTGACTGAGCAGCTGAACAGAGCCTGTGCTAAATGTGCTCGTGACGCTTGACTGATGCTCACGTACCACGCGCGGAGTCTCTCGGTGACTGTCGTCGCCACCGAGAGCGACGGCGACCGGGCCGACACGCAGACCGTGACGTTCACTGCCAGCGCAAGGCGCGTTTGGTACCATAGGCATGAGACATGTCGAAAAGCCGTGCTGCGCGCGTCGAGGCCGCCTGCGGTTCCCGGACATCGTACATGTGTCAGTTCGGCGTTCTCGACATGGGAGGTATCGTTCAGTCATCGCTCCGGTCCCCAGTCAGTACATGGGTCCCCAGTCAGTACATGAGATTCAATTGATTAACCGCCCAATTAATCGGGACTCAATTGATTACTCTTGACAGAGACAGTGTTACAGGAGAAGCGCATAGGAGGGCCTTCTGAAAAATTGATTGCACAATTGTCAGGTCTTAAGCAGCACTTGGTACCAAATAGCCCGACTTTATTAACCGGAAATGGTTCAAAATTAACAGATTCTGTTAATGGAAATGCCCCGTAAATGGTGCTTGGCAGTATGGTTCAGATGTGCCTCGAGATCCCCGTGCAGATGACCGAGGACCAGAGACGCCAGATTATAGTCTGTCAACGGTACACTGATTTGGGCGATGGACGCGCTGGGAAGGCAGTGCAGAAGTTCCAAACTGCCAGTGTCGATCGAGAGGTCGATAAACTGAAGTTTTGGAACATCTGCGACGGAGAAGGTAACACCGTCCGAGACCAGTGTGCAGTAGCCTCCATAGATTATCAGCGTCCGCAGATTGCGGCAATGCGAGAACACGGCCGTCGGGAACGTCTGCTCTCCAGCGTAGCAGTACTTGAGAACACCGACAGCCGAAAAGGCGAGAGGTAATGCACCAGCGCTCAACTGAACGTTAAGGAGCTGGACGTATTGCAGAAGTGGCGCGTGGCCCGCGAAGAGGTCGATTGGTAGCGCATCAGATGGGGAAGCGCCGGCCATGTGTATATCAAAGGTCACCAAGCGAGGCGCAGGGTGCTGAAAGGCTGAGAACACGTCGTGGTCGTAAATCATGTCGGTTTCAAGACATAAACGGTGTATTCGGTATAGATTGTGCGTGATTGCGGGCAGCACGACAGAGCGTAGACGTCTGGGATATCGCGGTTTGCACATATTGATACGTAGGGTGATACTGCGGGTTAATCCAGCATCGAGGCGGGCATAGAAGAAGTCTACCGCAGTGGTTGAGAGGGCTTCCAGAGTGATGTCGCTCCAAAATGTGCGGTGTTGAAAGGCCACCTCACGCCAGTATCTGGAGACCCGCGAAGCGCCCAGCAGTTCCTGAAGCGCGAGGAAGTCGAAGATCAAAGACAGAAGCTCGACCGGGAGCCGGAACGCGAGACCGTGATGGTTCATGGACAAGGGTACAGTGCGGACATTGAAATTGCTGATCATGACAACCACCGGTGCACGCCCGCATTGTGCCCGTTGTCACAATGGCGAGGCGTATCGAAGGTCGCTGCGCCTCAAAACGCTTCAGACCAACTATATAAGGCCGCCGATTTCAGCTCGGTAGTTCCATGTCCTTGGATTTCTCTTCGCCCGCATGAGTTCCAACGATTCAACTTCATTCAACTACGAGGCCAATGCCTCGCGCTCCACGCGTCAAGGTGGCGACCCTTTCCATCTGTCTGATCAATATTCGGCGCAGAGTCGCGTGAATCCGTTGCTGCTGGGTTCGCTCTCTCTCACTCGGCCGATGCTGCTCGAAAGGCACTGACAATCATGGTGCAGGTCACAGCGCATCCCCGCAACGAGTTCACAAAACCCTGATGGCGCACAGAGTCTGCGTAAGTGACATCTTTGCGTGGCTTGGGTGCTCTTATTCGGGTTGTAGCCCCTACTTCGGGTTCTCGACCGACAGGCTCTACAGTCTCTGGTTTTGTGATCAATGGCCCGGGGCTGCAGCTTCCTCCTCAAGGCGGTGAGCAAATGCTTCTACGTCCAGGTGATGAGCCTGATCACCGTATTGCAGTTCATGACTCCAACAGGCCGCCGCCTCCGCCGCCAATAGCACCGAGAGAGCGAAAGCCCACCTCCAACGTTGGCGGGACCGCAGCGCGTCCTACAGCCAGTGTCCCTCCTAGATCGTCTGTTGAAAACCCTGTGGAATTCCAACCACAAACGGCAGGCAGCCAGCACGCGCGAGCGGGCAATGCACCCACTCAGCGACTTTGGGATGGGCGCTCTCACCTGCACGGTGCCCAGCGCAACGTTCCGCGTCCCATCTCGAGCGCCGGGACGTTGTCCGCGCACCCCCTTCCACCACCTACTGCCCCTTCGGCCGCACCGCGCATTCTGAACCGCATTCCGCAGCCCCGTGTCTCTTCCTTCGCGGCGGGCGGTCAGGTATACCAGCTGTACCATCACAACCCTCCAGTGGATTCACTTCGCGATCATTCTCGCCTCCCTCTGCCATCCCACGCTCTCATTGCCCCGCCTATCCCGCACAATCATGTGCACGGAAACGGGCCTCATGCGCCTGAAACGTCTGCTCACACCATGGTCTATCGCGCGCCGAGCCAGGTTGGGACGCATGCTCAGCAGGTGCGCCATCCAGGTATGTAATCTTATTTGAGGCGCTGACTTCGTGCTGTCGCAGACGGGAGACCGCTGTACGTTATTCTCGTCAAAGAATCCGCAGGGTGCACTGACAATTCCCTTTAGACATTGAATGCCTTTTGTGCCATTCCCGTTTCCCAGACGGTCACAAGGTGCCCGCGGCAGAGCACGTCCTCACAAAACACATCAAACCCGTCTTTGGCAACCTCATCCTCATCGCCAAAACCCACCTGAGTAAGACCGATCCTGCCCGCTCGGATACCCAGGCCCCGCAAGTACGTCTCGCGCGCGCCTTATCTGAGCTTTGACGCTAAATCTGAGCTAAGCCACACGCGGGCGAACGCTGTAAGCTCTCAGACTCAGTGTACGCTTCGCGTTGACTGACGCGCGCGCTCCTCACTAGATTGCACCTTCCTGGGCTGCGGCGCGCATTTCGCAGAGTTAGACTGGGTAACCGTACGGCACGTCATCGCGTCTCACCTCAAGCCGGAGTACAGTCGAAGCCCTTATAAGCCATAGCCCTATTAAGCCATAAATCCCTAAAACCCATAGCTTTTGGCCGTCTCCCGACTCGGGAGATATACAAAACCCATACATTTCTTATATCCCATAACCCATAGGTTGTCAGGGCCGAAAGCCATACATCATATGGCAGTCCCATGCCGGATATTGTTCTTCTGAGTATAAGATATCACTCCCAATAGGCCTGGAAGCAGTGGACATGGTCACAACCACGGGTAATCTACTTTGGTCTGTCGCCAATGGCACTGCGTTACGAGTTCCATTCGGATCTGCACAAGATCTGCATGCCACCTCGAGGCCATGGAGACAAATCTCAGCAGTCCCGCATGTATCTCCCATCCCATGGCCACGGGATAGAGGTAGTGCATGATTGACTTGAGCCTATGCGTGTACAATATTTCAACAACCCTCCAACATATGAGCACACACTTCAAGCTTCGGGATCTATTCATAGGCGCCGGATAAGCGCCCATCCTCTTCGGCCATAGTCGCCATAACCCATAGCTTTGGGGTGGTCCCAAATGCTATGGGTTATAAGGGCTTCGACTGTATCTTGGCGTGCTTCAGGAGGCGTCAGCTTATCTCGGCCTGTTCAACGCGGACGGCACGCGGATTTGAAAAGCAGTTCCCCTAATTTCACCGTCATACTCGTTCTTGCCTTTTAGGACAATCCCCTTACGCAGCTTCGTACGCTCTTTTTCTGCAGTTGTCCGAGCATACAACTGTTATCTCCTAACGACTACTGTAACACTCATCATCACGTGTCTAATTTTATATCTTATCAAAATAATTGATATTCTAAGATGAGCTGTTGATAGAGTTTCATGCAAACGAAATTCAGCGGCGAATGAGAGTAAGAGCCAGAGAGCCAGAGAGAAGTAGGTAGGTAGAAGAGAGAGGTAGGTAGGTAGGTAGGTAGAGCATGGAACACAGGTCCGGCATATCCCGGATCTTCTCCTCGTCCTCTCGCGGTGCCGGCAGCACGCTATGCAAATTCCAGCAGTTCCCGTCGCTCGCGCAGCTCAATCATGGCATAATATTACACGGATTAAGCATGATAAGCACTGGCTCGGCCACCCTTAACATCCAGATAGACGACCAGGCGCAATTAAGACGGATGGAGACTTGGTGTCGACGTGCCCCGCATTTGGGGAAGAGCACTGTAAAATATTCAATGTCCGTTTGTCGGATGCAGGCGGGTGCTGATGCTGACTTGGACCTACCCAGCTGAAGACCTTGCGCAGGTTGGGAAAATGCAGGCCGCTCTTATTCGGATGAAATAAATGCATCTTATATCTACCTTATGGCCTGTGCATCTCCGACCATTGCGGACGCGGACCGTGTCACCGCTGCCTCGAAGCTGCGGGACCGAGGGCACCCCACGCTACTTTCTACATTCGTCGATGACACCGGGTACTCTATGGTCCTTGCAATTCAATCCAAAGCGTGGAAACTGTACCCGGCTATCTAGTTCTGCATGCGTGTACTGTGGAAACCTTTCAAAGCGGGACCGAAGCCATGCTTCGCGATGCCGGCTTTAAAATAGCGTTCAGGTGCGGCAGAGTAAGCATATCCCTGCGTCGCCCACATTCATCACTAATGGCTCTACAGCAAGCCGCCAATGTGTTTAGGATCCCTGCGCTCGCTCACGATGTGCTCCTGGCTGCAACCGTACGTGTATTTCGCTAATTAGAGGTCATTCCTGCTCACCAACTCACAGAGCGTGCGAGCCAACGCTAGAGCCGCCCGCACCATATCTCGACGGGCCCAGGAGATGGCGAACGCAGTCGATTCGATTCTCGGAGAGAGCGTATCACACGCAGAACTCCAGCACTTCCAGGCACTCGAGTCGTTCGAAATGTGCGTCTGCGAATCTCCCTGCGGGATTTTCCATAGCAATGTTGTTTCTAGCTCTCTCCTCGACGCGAAGGACGTGCTGGTTGAGATCGGGCGCGGAAGCTACCTAGCACAGTTACTGCACCAGCAACGCGACCGCGAGAAATTGCAGGCTTTATCAGAGAAATTAAATCACGCATTTCGTGTTCTAATGGTACGCTGCACCCTTCCACCGAGTATTTGACTTAATTGCGATGCAGCTCGGAATCAGGATGCAGACAAATTTCATGGCGTCGTCGCTCTCTGCACAGATAGAAGCGCTGCTTGACCAAGGCACCGCATCTCTGTTTCAAGACCTGGAGTCGACTGTCCCGCTAGAACGGCGCGCGCGCATTCCACCCAACCCACCGCTACATTTCGGCCGCGTGCGCGAGACTGAGGACATTGCGCGCACCGTCATCGACGAAGCTCCAGGGCGCGTTGCCATCCTCGGCGGGCCAGGCATGGGAAAAACCTCGCTCTCGTTGGCCGTGCTTCACCACCCGTCAGTCGTCGAAAGTTTTGCCGCAAGACGCTTCTTTGTGTCCTGCGAGGGCGCTGTGGGGCAGTCAAGTCTTCTTACGACCATCGCAGCGGCTTTAGGCATCCCTGCTTCCCAACGCAAGGTTCTCCAACAGCGGGTGAATGATACATTGTCTGATGCGCCAGCTCTCCTTGTGCTCGATAACTTCGAATCCGCTTGGGAGACGGCCGATCAGCGTCCAGCTGCGGAGGAGGCTTTGCAGTTTCTCGACGCTATCGACGGTCTGTCGTTGATCATCACGATCCGCGGCGCAGAGCGACCCCAGGGTGCTCGCTGGACGCGTCCGTTCTTGCCTCCGCTGGAGCCGCTCGACAACACCGCAGCAACACAGACGTTTCTATCCATTGCGGACGTCGTAGATCCCGGCGTAGCGCTATCTTCTCTCCTTTCTCATTTGGACAACGTCCCTCTGGCCGTCGTTCTCATGGCCAATCTCGCACAGGTCGAAACTCCCAAGGCTTTGCTATACCGCTGGGATGAGCACGCGACCGCCATGCTGACGCGTGGTGACGGCCGAACGCGTCTGACTAGTCTGGATATCTCTCTACGAGTCTCACTGGAGTCTCCCAGAATGAAACAGGCTCCTCCTGCTTACAGTCTCATCAGCTGCCTTGCTCTGCTTCCTTACGGCGTTTCCGAATCGGACATTGCGCTCTGGAATATCGGCGGTGGTGCTCAAGCGCTGTCCGTCCTTCTGCAGAACTCACTCGCGATTCGCAGCCTTGAGGATCAACGGATTAAAGTCTTATCACCTGTGCGCAGCTTCGTGCTTTCCCACTATCCACCGTTGGACGCCGCTGCGGACAGCGTCTTCAGGCATTATTTGGGTCTGGCGAAATATGCGCGCGAGTCTATGGCGACGGGATCTTACTCCGAACTCTTCGCAATCTCTCACGAACTGACGAACATCGGGGCTATCATCCAATATGTCCTCAAGCATCGCAGCGACCTCAATCTGGCTGCGCTCGAGGCAGCATGCGCTCTCTGTTATCTCTACGCCCATGCCAGCATAGGACCTGGTGCCGACCTGTTACCGGTTGCACTCGCGTTCTCGAGAACGCATGGATTGCGCCAAGTACAAGCGGAATTGCTATATACATGGGGCATGATGGCGTTCAATTCGCTCCTCTCAGGCGACCCAAATAGTCTATTCCGCCAGGCGCATGACATCTACATCGGCATTGACGACGCAGACGGTATTCTCGATACGGGAATGTCCTTGCTGCGCTTTCTGCCCGCTCAGGAGGCCGTCACCGAAGGTCAACGGTTATTCTCCGCCGCAGAGACGCGGCAGGACAGCGTGCGCATGGGACGCTGCGCGCATTACCTCGCTAGCGCGTTCGCTCGCGCGAAAAGGATGCCGGACGCTGTTGCGCAGTACAAGCTCTGCATCGACATCATGGAGGGCGGGGGCGCATCTCATCTGCGCAACGGGCTGGTCGGCCTCAGCAAGTTCCAGCTCGCCCGACACGCACGCAGGTCAGGCGACGTCAAGGGCGCGGTTGTGATGCTCGAGGAGGCGTTGGAGGTGCTCGATGCGATGCGACTTCCCGTCGGTGCTAGCTACGCGTGCAGACAGTTGGGGCAGGCGCTCATGCTCCTCGGTCGACCGCTTGATGCAATAGCGTGTCTCAATAAGGGCGCTGAAGTACATCGAGCTGCCGGTGTCCGCCACCAACTATCTGCCACGCTCATGCTTGCGCTCGCGAACGCGGACACGGGAAACATGGAAAAGGCGACCACGATGCTGGAAAGGGTTGAACAGCTCCATCCAGCTCGCGAATGGACAGCCTTCGAGCATGCTGATATTCTGCATGCTCGAGGGTGTCTGGCGCTATCGAGCGGGGATGCTGGCGAGGCGTGTGCGTTATTTAGGGTTGCGCGCGCCATGGCGCGCCGGAAGGACGCCGTTATGACGCCGGATAGTATGCTTCGCACGGAGATGAGCATCATGGAAACTCTCAGTGAGGCTGAACTTGCCGCCGGTAACTCAGAGGAGGCGACGATCCTTGCCATCAGCACGGCCGTTCTCGCCAGGAAGCTCAGAGACAGCATGTACACGATACGTTGCTTGGTTCTGCTGGCGGAAGCGGTGGAGGATGACATTGCGGACCGACTGGTCAGCACGGCCCTCCTCCCTCTTCGACGTATGGGCCTTGAATACGACTTGGCAAAATTGTTGTTGCGTTCCGCAGCTATTGCACAAAGGCGGCGGCAGCGCAATCTGGCGGCACATAGAGCGCGGAACGCCTTGAGCCACTTCGGTCAAGTAGACGATCGTCGGCGCATCCAATTGGCGAGGATGGTCATGGGTGATGGTCAACCTGCCTGCGCCGAGTAGACTGTCGACTACTCCCGGAGATTGGGAAGCCGGTCACAAAGCCGTACTTCTTCGCTTCAGCCTCCTCTCGGACCGAAACCAGACAACCGATCAAGGATTCGAGAACTCGAGAGCTCCGAGGCCTCCGAACCTGGTCTCGGGGCCCTGATGATATGGGAAAGACGCTCAGATTCTTGGCTGAGCAGTGAACTGATTGGTCTTGTATTTAAATATGGTGATCTGGGTGACTTTGATCAAGTGCAAGAATTCTGAATAGACTATCTAAATTTCTGTAGGCATTGGGGTACTTTCTGAACAAATGAGGTACGATTCTGGAGCGCGCGATGGATTCTGAACGGACGGGCGCCAAGTCTGATCGTACGGGCGCCAAATCTGATTGCGCGGAATCTGAAGCCGCTTCTTGCAGATCTGAACAAACTCCCTCAAATTCTGAATGTTGGGTGAAATTCTGAAGATAGGCCAAAATTCTGTAGGCAGGCCAAAATATTCTGAAGGAGGCCTTTTTTTGACCAAAATAATTTTTGTGCACTTTCAGGAGGATAGACGGCGAGCCGCTGAAATGTCCGCGCCGCAATGCTCACCACGTATAGATCTCAAAACACGGATGCGGCGCGCGTGCGTTGCCAGTGCGGGGGCTTTCGATGTTCCTGTCGCATTCGGCGTCGCGCTGTGACCGATAAAGCGCGCAGTCCAGCGCGTCGGTCTCAACGTACATCTCTGTGGCGCCATCATGGGAGAACGATTGGTATTCATTATGGGCAGTGTTCGCGGTATTCTCTTCATGCTGCACTTCGATTCAGTAATGGTGTAACAATTTTTCGGTTACCAGCAGCGATCGTGTATTCATTTGTACTTCGTAAATTTGAGGCACATGGCAGGCACATACACTGATATGGGTCAGAGAGCGGTGGGTGAGGGTAATGAAGAAATGGGGACATGGAGGTATTGGCGGAATGTAAAGACGATCAGGATAGGACGGTGCCCCTCGGCCTGCCGCACCCCGATGTTTACGTTCAAAAGGCAAGGTAAAGCGGGACGTCTACACCTCGATACAGGGAGAGGGAGCAAGGGAGTGGATGAGGTGGGATGGCGGCGAGATGATCGGGGGAACGTGATTCAAAAGTCATAGACACGCTTGCCATTCGATTCGTACAGGGGGACAGCTCGTACGGCCCTCTCAATCGCGGCATCATGCTCTGGCCTGCCAGGGTGAGCCGTGATCACGTGCTGTGCGGCCTCCCAGTTGAGCTGCGGGAAGCGCGCACCACAACCGGGCCAGAGGCCTAGCGGCGAATTGGTCAATACGAACAACAGCACAATGATCGTGAGAGCTTACAGATCTGCTCTGTGTGTCGCTAAATCCAGCGCAGTGAAAATTAGTGTTAGAAATTCAGGTAGTGTGTAGACGACGCACCTGCCGGGCGTGGTTGCCGCCATTGAAAAGGATTTTGATGATGCGGATAATGTTGGCGAAGTCGGGTTTGTGGTGCTTCAGAAGCACGTGGTCTACCGCCTCCAGTTTATCGCCCTCCGGGAAGCGGGCATAACACACGAGGCACTTGAAATCTGTCGACATACTAGTCAGCGCATGCTGCGAACGACCAGATGAGAATTACGTACAGCGGCCACCCGTGCTCGGCTGGGCAGTCTCAGGCTCTGAGGGAGCCCCGCCTGCGTGCGAGTGTGTCCGTTCATCTGAATGACAAGGAGTGGACCCATCTCCTGCTCGTTGGTTGCGCGTACGGGACGCATCGCCCGAGGTGCCGCCGTGAGTGCTGGACTGCATCTCCCTGCGCACTGAGAGGGCGCCCAGATGGGATCCCAGATTCGGACGAGGCGATGGCCTCGGAGAGCTCGGCATGGGACCCGCTGGTTTCATGCCGAGGTTTGAGGGTTGCTTGCGCGCCCTCGGCAATATTGGCGGAGGAGGAGGCGGCCGGTTGGGGTCAAAAGCTGCAACGCAGTGATCAGGATGAAGACGTCAACTAAGAAGAATTTTCTCACCGTCATTCGGAGGGAGCTGCAGCCCCGGGCCCTTGATCACAAAGCCAGCGACCACCGAGCCTGCCGGTCGAGAACCTGAAGTAGGAGCTACAACCCGAATGAGACCACGCAACGCAATCAATGCCGACGCACCTAACAGTCCAGAAGCATCTTTTATAACTGGCGGGTGTGCTGCGCGAGAAGCACAATGAACATTAAAAGTGACGGTCGAGTGCTAACAAACGAACCGGCTGGCTGCGCGGGTTGCATCAAATTGGGCGCAGGCGCCGAATGACCCTGCAATCCCGACTGACCTACATAAAGTAGCAGAGAATTAGAGATTGGCAGGAACAAGAAAGACTCTGAATACCTTCATTCCATGGCTGCTGCGGTACAACACCGCGTTCAGTCTGTGCTAAGACGCTAGCAGCGGCCTCCCTGAAGTGCGACTGGCCATGTTCAACTGTTCGTGGGATGTGTGCAGCACTGGCCTGGCCACTCCTGAGGCTGAATGGAGTTGATTCGTTGGACGTCATATGGAAGACGAAAGCGAAGGACGGAAAGCCTCAGACCCAGATTCAATGGCCTTATATACCCGGCTTGAGGCGCAGCGAGGCGCAGGCGCAGCGCTTCGATGCGCATCACTATTGTGATGACGGGCACAATGCGGGCGAGCGCCGGTGGTTATCATGATCAGCAATTTTGAATGTCCGCATTGTGCTCTTGTCCATGTATCATCACGGTGTCGGGTCCCGCCTCCCCGTCGAACTTCTCTCCCTGATTTTTGATCGCCTCGCGCTTCAGGAACTACTGGGCGCTTCGCATGTCTCCAAGTTCTGGCGAGCGGTTGCGATTCGGCACCGAACATTTTGGAGCGACATCACCCTGGAAGCGCTCTCCACTACTGCGCTCGATTTCTTTCTCGCTCGTCTTGATGCTGGCTCAAATCGCAGCGTTACCCTCCGTGTCTACATGTGCAAACCAAAATACCCCTCACGTCTGCACTCCGTCGTGCTGCCCGCAATCACTGGCCACCTTCATCGCGTCGACCGGTTATACCTAGAAGCCGACATGGCCCATGACTGCGCTGTTTTCTCTGCCTTGCGACGTGCTGCACCACGCCTAGTGACATTTGACGTCTACATGGCGCACGATACGCGGACATCCGATGCGCTGCCAACCGATCTATTCGCTGGCCACGCCCCGATTCTGCAGAACGTACAGCTAATCAATATTCAGCTCGGTGCAAATATGTTACCTCCGGCCTTCGCTGCTGTAGTGGTGCTCAAATATTGCTTCGATGACGCACTGTCATTTCCGACTGCTGTGTTCTCGCATTGTAGCGGCTTGCAGAAGCTCATCATCTACGGGACGCACTTTTCTGTGGCGGCTGGAAGCGACGCTTCTTCCAGAGTTGAAGCAAAGAAACTTCAATTAGTCGACATGATCGTCTCCACGGGCAGTTTCGACCTCATCCGACGCCTTCACTGTGCATCCATCGTGCAGATCAGTATCCCAATGGGTGACAAGGAGTCAGCGCCTCTTTTACTGGGTCATCTGTGCGGGCGTCTGGACCTACATCTGCGACATACAGCCAAGGATGTGTACCTGCAGTATCAATCTCTTGATACCCACATGCAGCGCACCTTTCTCTGCGCGTTTGGGCAAATCGCCGTGGCGTATTTGCCTCCAATCTACGTGGACGCTGAAATTCTCGCGCGCGTGCAGACGCTTCGATCGACCAGTGCCTGCGTCGGCCTATTCCCCGCTTTTACCGTGCTGCCCTCGTGCAGTCACGTCGTGTTGACGCTGGTGGACGACGAGCCGCTAGAGCCTCCGCAACGCCCACTCTCGACGCCCAAACTACAGCATATCGACATATCCAGTTTGGATGCCGCACACATGAATGCCGAAGACCTTGCTGCGTTCCTGAATGCCGTGTTCGCTCCAGTACCGCGGGCGGTTCAGGTCACGCTGAACGGCGTAAGCGTGGATGGTGATCTCGCCGCCGTACCCAAGGACCGATTCACTGTTTCCCTCAAAAACATTCCGAATGTGCGTTCAGCTGTCGATGCGCCCCGATACCCATGAATTGTAATTCCCTGTGGCCAGGTATTCATTCATTCGATACATAACTTTGCTTCATAAATCCGTGTTTTCTATGTCGGTGACTACTATAAGCTTTGCTTTCCAGGTACTGCTGTACGATTCCGTCCCACTGATGCGCTGTCCTGCAATGCTGCACACTGAATTTCACGACTACTGATTGCGCAACATAGCCCCTCAGCGAGCTCAATTTTCGCCGCCGCTGCGCCGCCGCCGCCGTCTCGAAGCTCTCGGATGTCTCAGCGCGAAGATGATAGTGTAATACGTACTTGCTCAACTTTGTCACTTCATAAATGCATTGTGCACCTAGAGACAGGTCAACGCCGTTTTGCCCTGTTTCTGAGGACATGAAACATCCGTGATAGACTCCCTTCACTTGATGGACGTACAATTCTAATGGCTCCGATGTCTGCTCTTCATCTTCCCGACTCTCTCCAGCCTAAGCCTCTGCACTGACTTGTGTCCTCCGGTTCGCTCCGAGTCGTTGCTCAACCATTGTCGTCTATCGCAAACATACGGCGCCTGCGCCTGCACACCGTTGACTACAGAGTTTGCAGTCTGAGCGGTAGCCCCGCCAGCGCTGCATTCTATCACAATATGGCCGCA
The DNA here is from genome assembly GCA_037042915.1 of Auricularia sp. M13. Lineage (NCBI taxonomy): Eukaryota > Fungi > Basidiomycota > Agaricomycetes > Auriculariales > Auriculariaceae > Auricularia > Auricularia sp. M13. The sequence goes on along the minus strand of CM073198.1, from coordinate 558,429 downwards.
GACAATGAGAGCACGGGGGTACCTATTAAATCTGAATCATTTGTCTTATGCCCTCCAAGCCCCAGCGCAAAATACCTTATTCCGAGTCCAGTATATTCCTGGCCAAGGTGAGCCTACGCAAGTCTATTATGTGTCCAAAGTGCCTCATCGCGTTTTCAGCGCGACTGTGTGCCAGCTCTTGCTGACCGCGCCGCTCTGCGGCGACGGCAGAACGAAGGAGCGCGATGCCAAGGCCACGAGCGTATCCAGTGCGCAGTGAGGGGAGTAGGACGGCCTCGACCAGATGTTCTGCAAAATCGTCGTCCACGACCTCGGCAAGCAATGTAAGGCAGTGCGGAATATGCGCGTTCTGACCAGTTTTGCGGTAGATCACAGCGGCCAGGAGCGCCAGGCCCGCTGCCTCCACGTCGTTCCCCATTGCACATTCGACCTCGCTGACATGCGCGGCGATGGAAGCCTCGACGCTGAGCATGTACACGGGCGCCTCGATGATGTCGCGCCGACGAGCCTTTGCGCGTCCCTCAAGGAGCAGCGCACGCGCTTCGTCGAGGTCTCCGCGGCCCATCGCCAGCAGGCCGCGCGTACGCAGGACTGTGCACTCCTCAAATGCGGACAGCGCGCCAGCCGCGCTCATCTCGTCCACCTGCACCATTGCCGCCGCCGCCTCTTCCAAATTCCCCAGCATAGAGTGCGCCTGCGCGATGAGCAGCAGGCAGCGCCGCCGGTTGCGGAACCCGGCGGCCTGGTGCACCGCGAGCGCGCGCGTCGCATGCTCGATCGCCTCGTGCAGCCGGCCCAGATACAAAAACGTATCCGCGAGCTGCGTGAGGATTACGCTTACGCCCTGCGCGCTCTGGATTGCCTCGAACGCCGCCAAAGCCTCGCCGTATGTCGTGATAGCAGTGTCGACCTTGTTCACCGAGCGGTAGAGCTCCGCGAGCTGGTACTTGTTGCTCGCGACAAGCCGCATGGGGCGCTCGGCCGCGGGGATCTGGTCGAGTATGCCGATGGCCAGCTCGTGCTGCTCGATCGCCTCGTGCGTCCGGCCGTCGCGCAGCAGCGCCGCCCCGAGCTCGAACATGCTGCGCAGCATGTTCGCAGGGCTATCCTGCGCCTCGGCAAGCGCGTAGAGCCTGCGCGCCTCGTCGATGGCCTCGCTCGTCGGCAGATACTCGACGAGGAAGATGCGCGTGTCGAACTCGCCTCCGGCGTTCCCGATGTGCTGGTATATCTCGCGTGCCTCGCTGACGAGCGCCTGCGGGTCGCCGAGAACGGAGATGCTGTACGCCATGCGGCCCCACTGCAGGAGCAGGTCCGCGCGGAGATTCTCGAGTTGCGCGTCGCGCGCGGCGGACACTGCCAGAGGGAGCAGCTCAGGTGCAGATCCCATGCCCGTCTGGGTATACAGGATACAGATCGCAGAGACAGCATTGATTGCGGAACTCCGCGCCTCCTGGCTGTATTTCAACGCATGCCGCACCAGCGACTCGATATTGGCCAGCTCTGCGGCGACGGCCGCGAACACTGCACCGTCGAATTTGAACAAGCTGGACTGGCGCCCGAGCTCCGCGAGCCCAAAGTAGTGCTTGTACACCGTCGCAGTGCTGCTCTCAGAGGGCGAATGCTGCGAGAGCATGAAACTTCTGATCGGGGCCAATACGCGAATGCGCTGATCTGCGGAGCGCGTGGCCAGCGACGTCTGAAGAAGAACAGCGAGAGCGCGCGAGGACTGCTCTATCTCCCAGAGCCGAAGGTCCGTGTCCACAACGCCGCTTGGCAATAACGCGAGAAGACTGAGCAGGTTCTGGGCGGCAGGTACCGCCTGCATACGAGGTGATTGCAACGATAGCGTGATGGACATATCAAGGCTTGTCAGGCGGTCCTGGGCTTTACCGCGCACCAGCATCGTCGTCGCGAGGTTATTCCAGCGGTGCAGAAGAGTCTCTGCACTTTCCGTCTGTGCCAGGTTGGCCATGAGGACCACAGCGAGAGGGATATTATCCAGCTTATGAAGGAGAACACGCAGATTTGGGTCAGATTCGGGAATCTCGGCGATGGAAAGAAAGGCCTGAATAGCCGCCATATCGCTAAGTGGGGATAACGGCGGCAGAAACGGTCGACTCCAGCGAACATGACCAGGCCGTTCAGCGCCGCGCATGGTCAAAACTAGAGATAGACCGTCGAAGCCATCCAAAAACTGCAGCACAGTCTCCGCATCAGAACGCCGCGCAGGATCCTCCCAAGCAGATTCGAAATTGTCCAGCACAAGACAAGAAGGTTCGAAGCCCACAGCATCCCGCAGCTTCTGCCGCGTAGTCTTCGGATCTGAGGCAACAATTCCAAACGCCCCGGCGATGGTGGCGAGACAGGAGTCGTGGTCTTCAGCTGCGTCGCAGGATACGAAGAAGCGCCTAGCGCCGAACCGTTCGGCGACTGATGGGTGATGAAGAACGGCCACAGCAAGGGTCGTCTTACCCATTCCAGGTCCGCCAAGAATTGCAACGCGCCCTGCAGGGTCGCCGACGATGGCATCCACGACGGCCTCGGTCTCGGCGACACGGCCAAAATGGAGCTGCGGTTTCGCGGGGATGCGGGCGACGCGCTCCTGCGGCGGCTCGCGCATCACTTGCAGATGCGCGTCGTCCTGCGCCATGAGCGCCTCGAACTGTGACGAGAGCGCGACAGCCATCGTGCTCGCCTGGATCCGCATTTCTACCTTTCACCGCCCGTCAGTAAGCGCAGGTTGAATATTTTTAACACATACCATGAGCGTGCTGAATGCGTTGTTGACTCGTTCCGTCAGATCAAGGAGGTTGTCCTTGTCGCGCTGCTGGGATAACAACTGCGCAAGGTAACTGCGCTGGCTCTGCGAAACCAGAGCTTCCTGTGCATCGCGAAGGGTCCTAGATGTCTGTGGTCAGGGATGCAGATAGTACCGAATAGCAAAGTCATACAGCTCAAAGGTTTGCAGGGCGGACGTGTGTTGGGCGCCCAAGTTGCTACTCGTTTCGTCGTCCAAGACCGAGGTAATGGCAGCAGCCATCTCGTGCACGCGCTGCGAGAATGCAATAGCAGCAGCTTTGTTGACACGGACATTCTGTGTGGGTTCGCGGTTACCGTTCAGGGTCAAGTCAAGCTTTTTGGTGGAACTCACATTGGCCGCTTCAACGATCACATTGGCGACGCCGAAGAGGATGTGGGCGCCAGGCAAACCCGATATCTGCGCGGCCTGAGCAGCAATTGCCGCGCTGGGTGCTATCCTGGACATGGAAAGCGAAAGAGGACCTGGATCGACTGCTGCGGCTCGCGCCGCGTTGTTATGTATTTTCGATGATGAAACGCGAGGCAAATTTAGTTTGGGCTACTAACATTGCCCTAAGGCCGCGAGCCCTGCTTGGCGTCGAGAGTAGCTGGTGAAGCGTTCTGCGAAGCACAGGACGGTCGAACCAGGGTTCAGCGCTGTCTGAGGCGGGATCAAGAAGCAGGCGAGATCATCAGCGGAGTATAATCATGCCAGATGATCGTCGCCGCACCGCACTTTCCAGGCACAACTTCGGGGAAGTAGGGAACGTGCAGAATGAGAACCGTAACGAGAGACGCGGACAAGTTGCGCCAAAGCAAAACGGCAGTAGGAAATTTTTCTGGGTTGCACACACATTCGTACAAGATATGATTCTGGGCGGACACCTTTGTTAACGTCAACTCTATTTGCATATGCTAGCAGGATTATCAGCCCAGGGCCCCGCTTTGTGAGAGTTACTAACTTTACTGCGTCTGGCAATAAATCTTGTGAAGTTCGGCCTCAGGTTCGACAGGCTTTCGAGTCAGCCACTTGAACGTCTCAGCCCACGATGGTTTGAGAAACCGCAAGCCTATCTGCTGCTTCGATGACCTGAGAGTCAGGCACGATACTCTAGAGAGATTGTTATGACCTGCAAAATCTATGCTGAGGATACAATGTTGGCGCAGTCCTGGCGCAGGAAAACACACCTGATGCATCGCCAATAAATCCATGCACATGGTGTGTTCCGTCATCGAAAACGACTAGGATCTCCTCCAAAGCGGGGGAGAACGCGATCTTGTCTTTAGGTACGTTCGCTCGAAGAGCTCCACGGAAAGCCGATGGGATAGCGAGAGTGAGCTCCTCGCAGTCAATGACGAGGTCAAGCTGCACATTATCTGCTGGTAAGGAATGCTGCAGAAAAAAAAAAACACAGGCTTGAGTGAGACCATACTCAGAAGGAAGAAATTACTCATTGCATACTATGACAAGCGAGACAGAGCGTCCCTCTAAATAAATGCTCATTTGCCCACTCCAACCCGGCCGTGCAACCAGCCACAAATCGATGTCGATTCCCCCAGCCTTATTTCGAATTTCAAGATTGTGACGTCTTTCACCGGGCTCGATATAAGACTTCAGAGCCTGAGGAACGTCGAGGCCACAATGCAGCAAATACTGGCCAGCGACGCGGTGATTTGGGGTTTCGGGGGCGCGGCGCACGCTGACCCAGTTGCACGGGGATATGGAAGGCGCGGGGCGAGCCCTGGTTGTAGATGTACGCTTCGAGTTCACCGGACGTGTAGATGCTGGTGGATTTGCAACCGGCTGGGATGAATCGGTGCTGGCAGTTCCACTCGCACTGGCAGGGACACCCTTGGCAAAGGGTCAGCTCGACGAGTCGCAAATAATGACAAGGCCTCTCACTGTGGTGCTAGACTGGCTGGCGGTCTGAACGACCATGGCGGCACGAGGCAGAGGTGTGCGCTGGCAGACGCCGTCGGGATGCGAACCCGGGTCTTCCTAAAGACGCGCACGGGTGGTTTAGAGGGCATTCAGCGTTCACCAACCGCAACGGCTCACGCGGACCAGGGCCTTGCGCAGAGATTTTCAGCGCGGATAGAGACCATACGGGCCGCGTCTTCTGGTCACCGTTGTTGAATTCGAAACCAAAAAAAGTAATCCTTCGACTCTGAAGTTGGTGTGATGAAAGGATAGAATTATCAATTCCGGGCTGCCACGCGTACCTGTCACGGGTACGGCTTGGGTACAGGAATGCACCGGTCCTTGCAACAGCACCATCCCTTGCAACACCTGAATTTTCCGATCTCATAGATACAACAATATGGGCCCAAAACTTGATTTCCAAGGTCTACAAACATCATTGTACTCGTGAATATGGTTGTGTGCATCATCGAGTGAGATTTTGCTATGGTTCGGCGCCTGGGGAACACGTCATTGAGCAAACATTGCAATGCTCGGGTCTGGATTTGATACTTGGAGTGTTCCCTCGGCCCATCTCTTGTGCAGATATCCAGGAAACTCAGATAAACTCGTGATCATTGCTATGACTTGCATTCTCATATAAAGAATAACATTCAAGAGGGTGTGGTCAAGCCAAGATGGGTTCCTGGTGTACGTACATTGGCATTGACACAGGGTTCACAACCCAAAACAATCCGATTCAGCCTCGAAAAAGTTTTCACATCTCAACCTCAACCTCTACATCTTGCATGGGCGGAAAGGCAAAGTCAAAGGGCCAGGTTGCTCAAGAGGCCAGCACGGAGCGCGATGAGCTCTACAAGCTGGCTCTCAGTGAGTACGAGAATGAACAGCAAAAGCCACCCGGTACTGCTCGTGATGGTCTTCGTGCTGTCTGCCGTCGTGTGGAGAAGCTTCACCATGAGCGTACTGGCTGCTTTGTGCAGCTTGACCACACAACGCTCGCTCGGCACTACAAGGGCGGCCGGACAATTCACGACTTCAATGCGACAAAAGAGCTCGTTACACCTGAGGAAGCCGAAGTTCTCATTGCCTACATCATCGAGTGTGCCAACCGTGGCTTTCCGCTCAGCTATCGTCGCCTGGCAGAGCATGCCAACGAGATTCTGCGGGCACGGCTTGGTGCTGAATATCCAGGAGTCGGCGTGAACTGGCCAGAGCGCTTCATCGCCAGGCACCGCAATCGCGTCAAAATGCACTGGTCGCGCACGCTGGAGTCCAAGCGCGGGCAGGCGGTTAATCCAGCCACAGATGCAGCCTGGTGGTCGCTTCTGAAGCACACCATTGAGGCCAACGACATCCAGCCCAAGGACATGTACGCATCCGATGAAAGCGGCTTCAGCACAGGCTTCGGGACACGCGAGCGAGTGGCAGGCCCTGCTGGCAACAAGGTGCAGCACCAGCAGCGTGGAGGTAGCAGAGAAAATATCACTGTGCTCGTCACCATCTCCGCAGACGGACGGTCGCTGCCACCTGTAGTCATCTTCAAGGGTCAACATTACCAGGTTGCATGGAAACAGGATAATCCGCTCAATGCATCGTGAGTTTCAACACCACCAGTGATGTGCAATTGCTCACGATACATTGAACAGCTTGGGCTATTCGAAAAAGGGCTGGATGACGGGCGAGATCAGCATCGAATCGATCAAGCATTTCGATGCGCAGACTCGCGGCATTGCGAACGGCCGTCGACGACTTCATCTTGTGGATGGGCACATCACGCACTATACGCGAGACGTACTGGAGTATGCACGCAGTGTTGGCATCGACATCTTGTGCTATCCCGCCCACACAACCCACGTCTACCAGGGCCTCGATGTGTCGCTGTTCGGCCCGTTGAAAGAGGCATTCAGCCAGGAGCGTGACCGCTGGGAACGCGAGCAGCACGAGCAGGTCTCAAAGTCGAACTTCCTTGCTGTTTACGGCGCAGCGCACATCCGCATCATGACACCAACCAACATTCGGGCAGCGTGGGCCAAGTGCGGAGCGTTCCCGTTGAACCCGCAAGTCGTGACCACGCAGATGCTTGCACCATCCCGCGAGACATCATGGGAAGCTCACATGCCCTTGCCACAGCCCACGCCGATCCGCGTCATGGCCAGACTGCTCCGTGTCCAAGAGCATGACCAGCCACACGCACTTGCGACGAGTAGCTCAGCACCCACAGACCGCACCGAAAGCTCTGCTGCTGAACGTGCAGCAGCCAATGATGCAGACAACGCTGCGGCTGATGCTGTGCGCTCAGACCACATTCCAATCGACCCCGTCTTGTTGACCCCGCGAGCGCCGGCCCCAGTGCGCAGGACCGAGCCAACACCTCGCACTGCGCTCATGTCTACGGGTGCGGCATTCTTGGTCCAGCCAGAGCCGCTCACAGTCGAGATGGCGGTTCCGCGCGCGCAAATCACCATCCCTCCTCGCTGGACCATTGCGCATGACCTCCTGGTGCAGCAGCCAGAGACCCAGCGAGAGGCTGAGCTTCAGGCCATGCTGCACGCGACCCTCAAGGTCAACGACGCACAGTATTCGTCACTGTTGAACACTCATGCGACGATGGTGCTGCAGAACTCCTATTGCGAGCGCGTCAAAGGTCAGCTGGCGGCAGAGCAGCAGAAAAAGCAGCGGACGAAGGCTACGCGCGTTATGGGAGACGGCATGCCCCATCTCCTCACTGGAGACGAGTTCAGGGAGCGCCTCGATAAGCACGATGCCCTGGTAGCTCAAGCGGAGCAGGAGAAACGAGACCGCGATGCAGCCCGTGATCGCTATCAGCTGGAAATGGAGCAATGGCGGCAGGAGGAGGCAGAGCGTAAGCGAGCCAATGCAGAGCATACTGAGGCTTGGAAGAATGAGGTTTCTGCGTGGGAAGCAGAGCGGGACAGGGCCAAGGCGGAGAAACGGCGGCCACGGTGGACAAAGCCCGTTCGAGGGCCGCAGCTCAAGGCAAAGCCCAAGCCGAAGGCCAGAGCACAGCCCATTGTGGAAGACGATGATATGGAAGATTTGAGAGCGCTGCTCGGGGCAGAGGACAGCTCGGACGATGATGACGAGGGCTCAGCATGACACGTTGCAAGGTCCGGTGCCGGCCGATCTGATCCCGGAACATGTTTTTGTACTTTCTGACCGCATCGCCACAGCTATTGCTTAGATACGCGATCATACATATGTGGTAAGGTGTATCAGCCTTCAGGAATATTTGCAAGATTTTATTGAATGTGGAATGCGAATTATAAGCCGCAGGAATTTCGCCGTTGCAAGGACGGGTGCATTCCTGTACGGCAGTACAAAAACGGCCCGTACATTCGCTTCAGCCTTCAGGCGAATTCCGACCGTACGGGGACAAGTTGCCGCCCGTCCGTAATACGTGTTGAGATCGTAAATTGGCTTTCGTGCGCTCTGGAAGCTGTTGTGTACGGCCATTGACATGTCGAGGAGGATGGGAAGCCTATTCAAACTCCGCATCGTCTGCTTGACGATGGACCACCACGCGCCGATGTGCCGACTCTCCGTCGAGTTATCTTCAAGGGCTATTGACTCGCTCTCGCTTCATGAACTACTCAATACTCGCGCGTTTCGAGATACTGGCGCGACACCGCGTTTCATCATCCAGTTTTCTGGCGGGACATCTATCTCCGCGCCGCTTGGACCACCGCTTTAGACCTCTTCATGGCTCGACTTTGCGCCAGCTCTATCCAGGGACTATGTATCGGTGCTAATGTCAGCTGCGCTACCACGTTACAATCAGAAATCATGCCTGCTGTAGCCCGAAATCTCCGTCGTATTTATTGCTTATTTCTGGGGTTGGACGTCTCTTGCGATGCTACTGTCTTTGAGGCACTGCGCCATCCGGATTCCGAGCGCATCACGTTCGAAGTGTCTATCTTGGCCTTATAGTCGCGGGCGGTTTGCCGTTAACCCGAGTGTACACTGCGCCGCCATACCTCTCCTCTCCGTCCCAATTCACGACTTGCCGCCAGCGCGCTCGGTACGCGATCATATCTAGGGGAATATCAAGCTCGGTTATTTACAAAGCCACAGAGCTGACCTTGCATCACAAGTCTTTGACAACGAACATGAGGCGTGTCTTTGGCGAGATGCGGCGTGAGGAATCTGGTTTTCTGCCCTCGGTATACGTCGCTTGAATCTCCCGCCCGCAGTGCTATCGGCGTGTACAACCATCATAGTGGCATTGTCGATGGCGAGCAGCTGCAACGGCCTCTGCGAAACTCCTAACATTTCTTGGCTCCGTGTTTCTGCCTGCGCGCTGGAAGGCATCGCTCTGGAAGGCGACCGTGGGGAAATATCGCCATCCCGCGCGATATCCTTCCACAATAACAAATCTGTGTGTCGAGTCACCTTTCACGCATGTGCTAGCATGCTAGCAGGTCAGTGGAGCTATGCTCAGCAATCATATACTGTCATTTTCTCGCTGCAGTTTTTGGTCGCTCACTTCACGTTACATGCAGTCGCTCCCCTTTGGAATTAAGTTCTCCTCGTTTAAACATCAGTAATATGCATTTCCGGATGTTCGCAACTTAAGGGGCTGTCTATTCTGGACTCGCGGCAACTCGGTTTCTGGATTACATAAGGACTTTACGAAGAAGGCTCGGCCTGCAGGCTTTACGCAGCGACGGGCGTCAATAGCATGGGAAGCTGGACGGTGTTGTCCTTGCGGAGCTGCGGGCGCAAGAGGTTGCCGGTGCGAGACCAAATCTGCGAGTCTTCAATTCCGAGCGTAAACTCGAATCCGCGGACGATGTGGAAGAGCAACGCCTTCATCTCCGCGACAGCGAAGCGGTGCCCGATGCACGCGCGGGGGCCGCCAACGAAGCTCATCAGGTTCGGCGTGATTCCTGGGATCGACGACGCTTCGCTTGGGACCTCGTCCCAGCGCTCAGGGCTGTAACGTGCATGAGTCGATACAGCGCAATATCGCAGCTGGAGCTCAACGCACCGGAACTGGTCTGCATCTGGGCCCCAGATATGCTTGCTGCGGTTGACGAGCCAGATCGGCACCAGTACTTGATCACCCTTGCGAAGTCTGAGAGCTGTCAGCATTTGCAATGCGAAACATGCAATTCCAAGGATACGCACCGAAGCTGGGAGTGCAGGTTTCCATCGACGTCTTTGATGGGCCGCTCGAAGGGGACGACATCATCCTTGACGGCCTCGCGCCCGATGAACGTTGCGACGGTGTGGAAGCGGAGGGTCTCGCGCACGACCTTGTCGAGATACGGAAGGGCGTTCAACGCGTCCAGCGACGGGTGCTCCGTTCCGACCTGCAGCAGCTCGTGACGCAGCTTCTTCTGGGTCTCCGGGTACATGGCCATGGCGTACATGGCCCACGTAGTTGAGTTCCTGTGGGAAAGGGTTAGCCTAGGGTAGATATGTAAACCACCCCCACCAAACTGACGCTGTGGTTTCGTGGCCTAAGCGTCTACGTAAGTAACGAGTCCTGGTCGAGTTCACTGCCCGTTCTCACCTGCCACAATAAAGGATGGAATTTGCGCCATGACCTCGGCATCGGAGAGCTTCTGCGACGGGCTCACGTCTTCGGCCAGGTTCGCCTGAATCAAGAGAGAAATGAGGTCCTTGCCACCGACGGCCTTGCGATCGATGCGTCCGCCAGTCATGTTGCTCAAGACAGCTTGCTTCCTCTCCTGGACGATGCGCATACCAATATCGTCCATCATCTTCTTGCTCTCATCGATCTCCCGCGCGCGCGAGCTGGGCTGTGAATGAAACAGGCTCAGCGTCGCTTTGGCAGTCACGAACTCTCCAACTCACGAATATCGCGCGGACTATGGGGAATAGGCTCTCGACGAGGATGCGGAGCTGGATCGTGGGCGTGTTGTCGGCTCGGAAGACCCTATCGAATGCAACGGCGAGCTCGTTTTCCCCATCACGTCCGCTGAGGCCGCCAAAATCGTAGTCAAATCCTGGGGGCCAGGTGGAACGGTTAGCAGCTGCATGGAAGCAGCAGCAATGAATTACGAACCAGCTTTCCCGATAGAGTCCAGAGCCGCCTTGCTGAGCCAGTGAAGGACGTCGAGCTTCACCGTACCACCGGCGGCTACACACTTGCTGTGCCAGATTTCGCGCATCTAACACCGTGTGAGACGCGTGAGTGGAATCCAAGGGACAGAAAATTGATCTCACCTTCAGGGAGACGTCCACGAAGCTCTCCGTCATCTCTCTAACATGAGCGTATCCAAAAGCAGGGTTGAGAATCCTGCGCTGTGAAAAGATGTCAGAGAACAGAATCGAAAAACAGTGAAAGACCGTACATGGTCTCTGTGCTGCTCCCCTGTCGTAATTTGTCTTAATATGCGAAATATGCAAGGAAACAGTACTGTCACCTTCCGTGACGAGAATGCCTGCTTCTGTTAGCAACATCCCGTGATAGATAGAAGAGAAGCTCACTCTCTCCAAGCATTATCGTTAAGTTGCGCCGATCCGTCATCGGCTTGTGGAAAGCGCTTGTGGCAAAAAGAATGTGGGTTAGAGCGCGCGTGTCGGTCGTCACGAGCTGGTAGCTCTAAATTCCAACTTGTCAGGATGTGGCAAAGGTCGGACATAAAGCTGAGGGACTTACTCCGAGTGTCGAGCGCAGTGTGAAGGTCCCGCCATAGACATCCTCCCATTTCTCCAAATTGGACATGCCCTCGCCGTCGAAGAGGACGCGTTGGTTTCCCGTAAGCCAGTTCGTGCCCTCGACCTCCGGCCCAGGGATCTTGCGCAGCGGCGAGCGCGTGTGGCGCCAATACGTCCATGCGATGCTGCCCGCCTGGTAGACGAGGAAGAAGCCTGCTGCCGCAAGCGCGAGCTGAATCCAGTTGAGATATCCGACTGGATTCGCCGCGAGCGAGATGAGTGCCTCGCGGTTCACGTTCAGGTCGAAGGTCATAGTGAGCGCGGTCTCTGAAGAAGGAAGATGATTGTGAGTTTAGCAATAAGCTATAGGAGGAGACCTTTATTCACCGTAAGATTAAGCATGTCTGTGGGAATCCAGGACATCACGGTGCCCGTCAACTGTCCAACTAGATTCCGCGACCCCCAGATTGGTGGTTGAGGATCCCTGATCTCCGCTGACAACATCAGCATTATCTCACGGCGCGCACATGATTCGTTGGTAAGAGCTACGACCTTCGAGAACTGAATGGCTGCGTGGATTCTTGTGAGCTGTATAAGCATGATATATGATATCGTACGTCACAGTAATGCCACTGTGGCGAACTGCATTATGCGTTTGGGGATAGGACACAGGGGCGATGATACGATATTCAAGTCGCAATTACAGGTACCAGACATGATGCATGTCCGGTAGGTGGACTGAGGACTCTGCAAAGAGACGGCCAATTTGTTTCCGCTCCCGACTGGTCCGTCGGGCGCCGAAACTCTATCTCTTGGCTCCGCGTCCAACCACAGGGCGAGAACAGCTGGACAGGAGAATTGCAGTCTTAAGTAAGTCGATTAGCTCAGCTCAATATATTACATGTAGCCTCAGACTCGCCACGCGCGGACTCCTGAGGTCTCATCGACGCGTCCATATACTCAGTACTGGTCGAGTCTTATGCGATGTCCGGAGAGTCTGAATCAACTTCAGCCGTCATGGCGAGACGGCTCTATTGTCAGCACGAGCGAGAAGAGTTTCTCCCTGGCCATCGCGCTGGCTCTCGGAGACACGAGCTAAGCGCTAATTCGTCCTAGCAATCGCATCTACGGGTCCGTGCCCGAATACCGCCATCCTCCATCCCAGGGAGGCCAACATCTTGAAGCTGCAACTGCCCGGGCGCATCCGAGTCGTACATCCGCGGTGAACGCCCTCGTCGTGCACTCCCACCGTAGAAAGCCCATGCATACCCTGAGCTTCCAGTTTCCCAAATTGCCACGGCGTGGATTGACGCTCCCCGGTGCTGCCAGTGAGACTTGGACCAGCGTACTGTATATGCAAAGCTCATCCCAGTACCGTGACACTCGGTTCGGCCATATGTAGTCGCATTGAACCGTGGAGACCTTGGGACTGCTGCTCGGGTCCTCGTGCTGAAGTAACACCTTCGCACAGCCACAACCGACCATCCGCACAGCCTCCTCGCGAATACACAGCCTCAACAATCCCGGGGCGAGACCAAATTTGGCAACACCGCACGTGGACCAAAACTGCGGCGCGGCTTGATTGCAAATCTTTTTGCGAACCAGCCGCGCGTCGTCGTCGGTGACGACGGTGGAGCTGGTTCCTGGCTACTTACTTCTGTCGACGACGACGGGGCCGGAATGTGACCACAGCGACGCCATACGGCGCAGGCCGGCGTGACGATGCCCAAGCTCGTGTGACGGTGTGGCGGTGGGACTGGTTGTGACGATCCAGGAAACCCGCGCAAGTGCAAGGAAGACTGCAAAGAGGGAGCAAGATAAAAAGCACAAACACAAAGGTTTAGTCTATTCGTTCCCAGAGCATCCGCGGGCCTCGAGCCCTATGATAAACCATAAGCATAACAATGGACAATGGGCGTCGAGCGGCAGAAGTCAAGGGAGACGTGTGTGTCGAGATAGGTAGGTAGGGATCAAAGAGGCCAGGAGCCGCGCACGGCACGGCGACGGCGGGACGCGAATGAGTAAGTACGAGGCACAATGAACAATGGATAGATCGGACGGGGGGTATGAAGGCGTAGTTTAGTGCGAGTGGAGGGCGGCGAGGGCGCGCTTGTGCGCGCGGCGGGCGCGGCGGCGTGCGCGCGAGCAGTGCTTGGACGGCTTGGGCGCGACGTTCGCGACGGGCGTCGCGACGAGCGACGAGCTCGCGCCGGGGTTCGGGCTCGTCTCGGGCTTGGAGGTGGGCTGGGGGATGGGGCGCTCGGGCTCGGGCTGCGGCTTGGGGTCGGCGGGCTTCGGGGAGGGCTTGGGCGCGGAGGACGAGGTGGGCTTCTGGCCGAAGTTGGGGATCGTCGAGCCCTGCTGGCAGAACTCGATGGCGAGCCCGACGTTGTCGGTGTTGCACTGGTTGATGCAGTTCTTGCACCCGCCCTCGCTCTCCTGGCGGTAGGCCTGCGTGGACGGGCACTGCGGGCCCGTGCAGCTGTACGAGGTCTTGCAGCTCTCCTCCTTGCCGCCGACGAACTTGAGCGACGCGGGCACGTTGTAGCCCGAGACGAGCGAGATGTTGCACTGCCACCAGCGCGGGGAGCCCGCGCCGAAGTTGCATTCGAGCAGCGTACAGTCTAGATTTTTAATGCTCAATGAAAAGAAAAGAAAAAGAAAAAGGCTGGCGACTCACTGCCGCCGTCGGGCTCGGCGCACGACTTGGCCGGGTCCTGGGCGTACAGGCGGCCGCTCTCCCAGACCTCGGGCAGCGTGGTGCTGGAGGAGCCGCCGGCGGGGATGAGCGCGCCCTTGTCGAAGGCGCCGTTGTGGTTGCCCTTCCACATGGGCTGCAGCGCGAACGGGCAGCTGTTCTTGAACGTCACGTGGTGGTCCGCGCGCACGGCGGACACGGCGAGCAGCACGGTGGCTGCGGTCAGCTTAATGAGCGACATTGGGTCTGTGAATGAGTGGAGTGCCGCGGAGGGCGGGGGCGGGGCTGACGGCCGGGGGACGGTGATGGTCGAGGTTGAAGGAAGCGGGACGGAGATCGGAGGCAGACGCTTCCGTCGTCGCAGTCGATCGTTGCTTTCCTTTGTTCCACCGTCACGCCGGCCTTTATATTCCGCAGCACGCACAAGACACGCTCCGCGCACACGAGAAATCCTGCACGCCCATGCGTCCTGCGCGCCCCGCCGTCCAACACGCGTCCGCGGCGTGTCGCTCTCTCCCACGCAACGGCGTCCGCTGCCTAATCCAGCCGCGCGGCCTCAACTTTCTCGACTCTAGAAAATCTCACGCTCCGTCCTGTTTTGCTGACCGACCCAACTCGGTTTCTGTACGGATGCTTTGACAGCGAACAACGGTTGTGCGCCTCCCCGCTGCCTGCCCTCCGCTCTGGATTCATTCATCATCTGCTATCTGCTGGCAATAGTCGTGAAATTTGCAGCCTGCAGCCTCCAGTTCTGCGCGCCCCTTGGCAACGAAAAACGCTCCCATCGCCCGCCGCTATTTCAGGATACGGCCGCATGCGCTAGCTTGGAGTCTATTCTTGTTCTCCCGACCATACACTGGCCCTCGTCGCTATTCTCCATTCGCGGTTCTCGTCCCTGCAACGTCCTAAAAGCGGGTCGAGTCAAAACAACAACAGGATTTCTTTGCTTGAGCAGGATGGTTGCTGATATTGAATGTTTCCGCAGCCACGGAGGCGCGAGAAAGCGGACGGCGCGCTGGTAGTTCCGTTGCCTCGATTCCGGAGTTGATTACCTATTGGTTTTCGTCGCTGTCATGCCTCCGTCCCCGGACTCTCTGTTTGCCAACTTGAAGCTCGTGCACCTCGATCCTGTCATTGCAGTGCCTTCTGAATTCCCTGTGCTACTCTGGAGATCGCCCAAGCACCATCGGTACTCCATTTTCGCCTAGACCAACCTTGAAGCTTGATCCCCGGTGCCCCGTTGAATGTTGCATTGGTGCAAAACGGATCGTCAACGCGCGTGCAAGCTGCTGACGGGTACGATGGGTTCCACCGATCCCGTCTCCCGTTACGGGCTTGGCCGCTTGAAAACGCGGGCGGGACGGGCTCTCGTCTGCATGGGCTGCACGGAGCACCACCATTGGCGTGCTCCGCTATGTACAGTGCGCTTTGCCGGAGTCGCGATCGAGCCGCTAGTTGCTTCTGTCTTCTGTTAAAACCATGGGTCGCTATCCACGGTTTCCGAACTGTTGTGGTATCGGGCAGAGAGTGTATCGCGACCCCCCCCCCCCCCTTTCAGCGGCCGCTATGCACCGCTACGAATGGCGACGTCGTAGAGCCATGCTCCGACTACTCTATGGCTGCGCTATGACTATGAGATCTCTCGCAGAGCGCTCTGGCGATGGATAATGCGCGCTGTCTCGATCACTCTGTCAAAAGCATGTTCGATGATGGAAGGAAGTGGCAACACAGGCAGGGAGAGGGGTTTGTTGTGAATGGGAAGATAATGGGGAAGAGGAAAATGTGCATACTGTCCAGGTTGAAGCGTGAGCGGCCTTTATAAGCTCGCAGACGCACCGTGAACTAGTTCAGCACCGAGTCATCGAGTCGTGGCGCTCTGAACTTGGCTGACAGGTGCATGTGATGTTCCGCAATATGTCAAGAGCGGGATGAGCCCCCAGAGCGGTCGAACGATGCGCGATAGCGAACCAGAGCGATCAGAGCGTGGCTCGACTCCGTGTAGAGAGATCCAGCTGCTCTCCGAGTCAACCGCTACGTGACGCTACCACAGATATGCGGAATAATTGGACGCCTCAATGCGTCGTGTAGACATAACTGCCGCTACGGCGACTTTCGGTCTTTACAGAAGTGCAAAGCCCCCATCTGCAGAACATCGACATCTGCCAATCAAGCCCGCTCGTTTACTGAAGATCCCACACTGGTATTATACATAGCTATTGTGACTCCACATCTACGAGCTCCCTTGCCATGCCAAGCCGCCAGTCGCTTTTGATCTCCCCAAAATGTATCAGCGCGTTCCTCGCGCGGTGCCGGGCGAGCGCGTGCATCCCGCGATTGCGCGCAATAGTCGCCGAGCGCAGGAGCAAAATCGCTGTCTCGTAGCCCAGGCCCATCCACTGTATGGGCAGCAGCGCGGCCTCGACGATCCTCTCAGCAAACTCGTCGTCCTCCACGGCCTCGGCGAGTCGCGGCAGACAGCGCGCCGTATTGAGGATGTCGTCCCGGGCTCTGAAGCCGATGGCGGCGCAGACAATGAGAATCGCGGCCTCGTCGCGCCGCCCGGCCACACACTCGACCTCGCTGAGCGACGACACGCACTGCACGTCGGCCGCCGGCGCATTCTGCGCCTCGCGCGCGACGAAGAACAGCCGCCGCGCGATGGTGCGCGCGGCGGCGAGCGCCAGGCGCGCCTCCGCGCAGTCGCCGCGCTGCAGCGCGAGATGCGCGCGGATGGCCAGCGCCTGGCACTGGAAGATCGGGATCGTCTCGCGCGAGAGCGCCAGCCGCTCGGCCTTGTCCAGCGCCGCCTCCACCGCGTCCGCATCGTCCGTCTGCACACGCGACAACGCAGAGTTGACGAGACACTGCGCGTACACGCGGAAGCTCCCCGCGCCGGGAATGTCGGCCGCCAGCACCTGCTCGGCCAGCCGGACGGCCTGCTGCGGCTTGCCCATGATGCTGAGTAGATCCCCCAGCTGCAAACGCACGGCGACTATCCCCTGAGCGTATGATGTGGCGTCGAAGATGGACAGTGCCTCCTGGAGCAGTGCGATGGCTCTCCTCAGGTCGCATAGAATTTTGAGGGTGCGGGCCATGTGGTACATGCAGAGACCAACAACGTAGTGCTGGACGTCCGGGCCAAATGCGCGCTGCATGATTCCAATCGTTTCCTCGTACTGCGCCACAGCGTCTCGTGGTTTCCCATCGCGCTCCAGGCAGTCCGCGAGCATCATCACGCAGCGTGCGAGCAGTAGCGAATCCCCGCGCGGAGATAACAAGGCATATAGACGTCGAGACTCGAGAACACCCTGGTCGGGGGAGAGGTAATTCGCTAGGCGAATACTGCAACCAAAGACACCGTCTCCGTCGCCGAGCCGTTCGTATATCTCGCGCGCCTCGGCCAGCAGGGTGCGCGGATCGCCGGGTATGGTCTGGTCTGCCGATATGCTGGCCCAGCGGATCAGCAGCTCAGCACGACTCTCTTCGAGCTGCAGTTCCCTCGCCGTTCTGATGGCCGTTGGGAGGAGCTCCACGCCAGACCCCATGCCGCAATGCTTATACAGTGTGCACAGCGATGAGACGGCTTTGACAGCGGCGCTACGAGGTCCGTCTTGGCCGCTGCCTGAGAGAACGTAGCGCACGACGGCATCGATGTTGGCCAGCTCAGGTGCAACCATTGCCAGTACGTTGGAATGCGAGGGCGACAGAATGAACTGTTCGGCGAGCTGCGCCAGGCCGAAATAATGGTCGCAAACAGGAGCCGCACTCGCTTCGGATGGACGATGCTTGGCAAGCATGAAGCTGCGCACGGGAGCCAAGACGTATATGCGGTTGTCGACGCTGCGCAGCACAAGCGAGTTCTGGAATAAGGCAGCGAGCGCATGGGCAGTGTCGGAGATATTCCACAGGTCGATATCGAAGTCCACGACGCCGCATGGCAGAAGGGAGAGAAGACTAAGAAGTTGCTGCGCAGTCGGGACGGATTGCATGCGCGGAGACTGCAACGACAGGGTAATTGAGACGTCGAGACTGGATGATCGATCGTTGGCGCTGCCTCGGACGAGCATTGCGGTCTCTAAAGTGTCCCATTTACGAAGCAGCGACTCGGCAGACTCGGCCTGGGCGAGGTTGGCCATCAGGACGATGGCCAAAGGAATGTTATCCAGGCGAGAAAGCAGCGCATCCAGAGCCGCGTCTGCATCGGAAAGCTCGGCGATGGAGTGAAATGTCTGCTTGGCTGCAACATCGCTGAGTGGAGAGAGGGGCGGCAAGAATGGCTGCGTCCAGCGGACGTGATGCGGTCTTTCGGCGCCTCGGAGGGTGAGAACCAAGGAGAGATTTTCGAACGAGTCCAAGAAATGAAGCACACGTTCGGCATCCTGCCTTGTGGCCGATGATTCCCAAGCAGATTCGAAATTGTCGAGCACAACGACGGCCGGCGCGCCGCTGAGGATGTCTCGAAGTTGCCGGAAGATGCGCCTGGCGTCCGACGATGTGATGCCAAACGCTTCGGCAATGGTTGGGAGACAGCTGGGATGGCCTTCTGCGGCATCGCATGGCACGAAAAAGCGCCGGGCGCCGAATCGCTCGACGACTGAATGGTGGTGCAGTACGGCCAGCGCAAGCGAAGTTTTCCCAATGCCAGGTCCGCCGAGAATAGCGACACGGCCCGCAGAAACGCCCATCATTGCGTCCAACACTGCAGCCGTCTCACTGTCCCGCCCGAAATGGAGCGACGGGTTCGGAGGGAGGTGCGCGGCAGACATCTCGTACATTGAAGCCGGAAGTCCAAACTCTACCGCGCTGGTTGCGGCCAAAGCATCCAGCTGTGTCTCCAACGTCTGGGCCATGACACTGGTCTTGATTCTGAGTTGCACCTGTCCGGGGCTCCGCGTGAGAACCAGGACATCACTCCAAATGTTGCGCACCATGAGGACCTGGAATGCGTGTCTGAGGCTCTCAGAAAGTCGAATCATCTTGTCCTTGTTATTCTGGAAGTTCAACAATTGCGATAAATAGCTGCTCTTCCTGAGCCCGTGCAATTCATGCTTTATGTCGAGCAAAACGCTGTTATAGCTTAGCAACCTGCTCGTCCTAAAGGCACGGACATACCGTTGAAACGCCGCCAGTGAACCCGAAGTCTGCGCGTCAACCACGAGAGATTGGTCCTCGAGCAGACTGATGGCTTCGACCATCCCATCGACGCGTTGCGAGATTGCCAGTGCAATCTGAGCGTTCACGCGCACGCCCTAAAATTCTATGTTAGTGATAGGCCTTCGGGCGCGTAACGGGAAATGGACCTTGGCAGACTCAAGGATGTCGCTTGCAATGTAAGAAAATGTCCGTGCCGTCCCGTCGCCAGCAATATCCGAGGCATTGGCCGAGATGGTTGCAGCAGCATTCAGTGTCATGACCCGAAGTGTGGAATAGCTGCGGTGGTCGTTCTGGGGGAAGATTCCCGTCGTCGCAGAACTTTGTAGTCGTATTCGAAATGGTGTACTGATAGCCGCAAGCGGTCCTAGTCAGGATGCAATGTCGCACAACATGGCTGTCCCTGCTCACCGGCCAGCACTTCCATGATAGGTAAGAAGGATGCCGTGGCGCGCGGAATGACACCGTTGAATCGCTTCGACTGTGTTATGATACTCCGCACTGCAAGGAGGGACCCCACGTTTGTCACAGCTGCAACGGCTGGCGTTGCGACCGGCTCGAGCGCAAGAATACTGCTTAGATGCGTATTATGCGACCGTACTCTGAATGCTGGCCCCTCGACGGTTTCGAAGACCAAGTCAACGGTCGCGCTTAGGCCTCGTTTCGGCTGCGTAGCTTTGGACATCTGCTTCGAAAAAAAAATTATTGTGTTAGTACCTGATAGCAACACCTGTGTGTTCGTCTAGTTATGAGACTTACGCAGGCCATATACATCGAAAGCGAGGAGAATTGGGCGCGGGCCAGGGTTTGGACAGTAGAGCGAGCAGGACACTGGCAGGAGGCGCCGTCGGACTGGGAACTGTGCACGTCTCTTGATTTTACACCGCAACAACCCGGCTCCTAAGTACCCAGGACTCGAACCACGCTGCCTCTCATGGCCGCGCATTCCTGATGATCAGCTACTACGGCACGTAATTCAATTCTACCACCTGCCCGAGTTGTTCAGCCATCGTAATCGACAAGTTTCTGTGCAACAGATATACGCCAATCAGCCTTTATGGCTCCAAAGTGCTTTAGAGCACGCTCTGCGCGCGTGCGGGCCAGATAGTGCATGCCACGTTGCTCAGCCACAGTCGCCGAACGCAGAAATGCCTTTCCGAGGTCGATGGAAAGGCCCATCCTGAAAATAGGAAGAAACGTTGCATCGAGTAGGACCTCGGCGCACTCGGAGTCCAGGACTTCTGCCATCAGTACGAGGGATTTCAACAAACCTACGTTGTTGTTTGATTTCCTGTTGACGATGGCCGCCGTGCAAGCTAGGACTGCTGCGTCGCTGGTGCGTCCTTGTGCTAGCATTACCTGCCCCAGTGTTTCGACGAGTCCACCCTCCATCTCTAGCGACAGTTCAAGCGGTTCGCAGGGATCGCGGCGGCGTACTGTTTCCCGCGCGGCGGTAACTAAGCTGTGTGCCGTCTCATAGTCGCGCGCAGCATAAGCCACAGATGCGCGCATGTCGAGCACTCGGGCCAGCATGTAGGGCGAAAATCCTCCTTCCGGGCAGGAGCGCTGGATGCGTTCGACGGCGGCTGTGGCGGTCTCGATTTCACCCATCATCGCGTGCCCTACCACAAGGTAGAGGAGGCTGTATCGTTCGCTGTGGGATATTGCAGGTGCGTTACCCTCCATGACTCTGGTCGCAAAGCGCACCGCATCGCGCGGCTTGCCCTGGTCGATGAATATGCATGCAAGTTGCATGTAGACGTGGTTCGTCCGCGCAAGCAGCTGCGTCGCCTCGAAAGCCGCAGCGGCATATTCGTACAGGTGCAGCGCGGTACGAAGGTTGCCCAGCCGCTGGTGCCTCTCGCCCAGCCTGAATTTCAGCATGATCAGCTCGTGGTCCGCCTTCCCGCCGACGACCGTCTCGAGAACTGCGATGGCCCGTTGATGATGCGCGACAGCATCTGTCGGTCTCCCGGCACGCTTGTGGGCATTCGCAAGCGCGACTAGACACCGCGATGTGCGCCGCAGGTCGCCGTTTTCACGCGCCAAGTCGAGCAAGCGCCCGACTTCGATGATGGCGTCCTGCGGCGGCAGGAACGCCGAGAGCCGCAAGCTGCATTCGATAGCGCCCATTACGTTTCCTATTCTCTGGTAAATCTGGAGCGCTTGGAGAAGGAGGCTCTGATAATCTCCGGGCATGCTGGAGTTGAAGGCGAGAATGCCCCAGCGGATGAGCAACTCGGCGCACAGCGCATCCCATCCGCATTCTTGTGCAACCGACAACGCGACCGGCAGAAGTTTTGTAGCAGGTCCTAGTAGCGTCTCGTTGTACAGCCCTCCCAGGTCAAGCACAGCCTGTACGGCGTCGCGACAGGCATGGCCGCGGCGCGTGAGCGCAAAGCTGATAATTGCTTCGATATTTCCCAGTTCCTGCGCGACGTCCGCGAGTACTCCTGACGTGCAGGTCGACAGATTCGACAGGTTCGCGAGTTTGGTCAATGCGAAGAAGTGGCTGTAGACATTCGACAACGAGTCGTCCGACGGAGGATAGTGTGCAAGTACAAATTGGCGGACGGGCGCTAGGACGTAGATACGCTGCTCGCTGTTCCGCGTCGCAAGAGAGGTCTGGTGAAGAACGGATAGCGCCTCCGCGGAGCGTGGGAGATCCCATAGGCACACATCTGCCGCAACGACTCCATAAGGCAGGAGCGCCAGCACGCCGAGCAGCAGCGTAGCGGCGGGGATGGCGGTCATCCTGGGAGAATTCAGCGAGAGATCGATGGAGGCGTCAAGGCTCGTTAAGCGGTCTGCGCGGTTCCCACGAGTGAGCATGGACGTTTGAACCTCGGTCCAGCGCGCCAGGAGGACATCCGGTGGCTCGTATTGCACGAGATTCGCCAATAGAATTACGGCCAATGGGATATTGTCCGTATGTGCAAGAAGGGTGCATATACCAGGGTCAGATTCGGTCCTGTCTGCGATCGAGACGAGCGTCTGTTGCGCCGCAACGTCGCTCAGCGGGGCCAAAGGCGGCAAGAATGGTCGGCTCCAGCGGACGCCCTGAGGTCGTTCCGTGCCTCGCATGGTCAGGATAACTGAGAGACTCTGGATTGACTCGAGAAACTGAAGAACATCTTCCGCGTCAGCCCGCTGAGTCGGCGATTCCCAAGCAGATTCGAAGTTATCGAGCACGAGGAGAGCGGGATCTGTACCAAGAAACTCGGTCAATCTGCGCTTCTGGATCGTTGGGCCCGCGTCAAGAATGCCTAGGGCTTCGGCAATGATGATCAGCACGGAGCCTCTACCCTCCGCCGCGTCGCACGGGATGAAAAGACGCATAGAGAAGCGCTTCGTGACTGTGGGATGGTGGAGAACAGACAATGCGAGCGTCGTTTTCCCCATTCCCGGTCCTCCCAGGATGGCGACACGACCCGCGGGTTCGCGCAGAATCGACTCCACAGCAGCCGTGGTTTCCAAGGAACGGCCAAAGAAAAGCTGTGGCTTCGGGGGAATAGGTACCGTCCGCGCCGGCGCAGAGTCTTCAAGTGCGCTAAGCATGGCCGCCCCGCGCACGCGGGCATGTGTTAAGTCTTCGGCGAGAATGTGGTCAGTCTGCATACTCAATTCAACCTTTGCGGCGTCAGCGATAGTTTGCGAATCCGTGACGCAGTTCTCACCATGACTCTGTCGAACGAGTTGCCCATGTCGTCGGATAGGCCAATCAGCGTATTTTTATCGCGGTGCTGATGGAGAAGCTGTGAGAAGTAAGACTGTCGACCCAGTGTGGATAGCGCTTCGTAAGTGTTGAGCAGGACTCTGTTGCTGGTCACGAAGGCACGGCAACTGAGGGATTCATACGGACCGCTGGAAGGATTGAACCGCGGAACAGCTCAGCAATATATCCGTGTCGACATCCTCGAGGATTGAAGCCATAGCACTAGCCCGGCGAGCAAGTGCCTCAGCCATCTCGGAATTCACACGTACTGCCTGCATGCGAGTTCAGCGCGAATATGTATATGCCCATGAAGATGCATGAAGTCATACCCCCACGATGTCGAGCATTTCACTGGCAATTCCTCCGATCGTGCGCACTGGTTCTGCGGCTTGGCCTGCAAGGTCCGTCCCTGCTGAGATAACACCGGGTGGAGCGACGAAGGGCATTGTATAGGGGTAGGAAGAAAGACAGTAAGCCTACGACCGCTGAGAGGGCTTGATAACTCCGAAGCCGAACGACATGGGGCACGCCCCCGAGAACGCACGGCTGGATATATGGGCGATGAAGCCCGGATTGAGTCCCTTCTCAACGAATAATGTGCATTCAACCATGTATCGATGTAATTACTCAGTGTCCGCATGCGCTCTGCGCGAAGGACCTTAAGCAGGCCCAAAAAAAAAAAAAAAAGAGGGCTTGATATACATAGCTAGGGTGCTTCCAATCTCTATGCGGAGGTAGAAGCCACATTTCAGGCAGTCGGTTCCGTAGTTGAGCTTGACCCGGTCTTCGACTCCAATGGTATGACCACCTGAGACGTGATGCTACAGGTTGGGACGGCACCACAGCGCAGCCGACTTGCATTCCATCATGCATCGCCCTCGCAGTTCATTAAACCAACCGTGGAAATCAGCCGCACATTGTAGGAGCAAGAAAGAAGCTCACTCTATCGCCACCAATCACTTATCGCATAGCACCCTTTCGATAGCAGTTTGCTACGCCACGACGCTGGCGAGCTACGACAAGCCAGCGCGGCATAACAGAGAACAAATGCAGATACGCAGTTAGCCAGGCTATGTGAAGGGGAGCAGATGTCACATATGCCAGTGCAAGTCATGTACGCACAAATGCGCTGGCAGTTCAGGTAGAAATTTTCCGGTTCGGTCCCAACTCAGCCACGCGCATCCGCTACCCTGACAGCAACATAATTTCATACGATTGATTCCAGGAGCCAATTCCTACTCACAAATTCAATACGAGCTGCCAATATCCTCCGGGCGATTTAGCAGGCGTCCCTCCATTCCGCCAGCAACGGTGATGACCTCCCCTGTCAGATGGCCCGAGACGCGGTTCGACGCGACAATCGCAATCTGCGTTGCCACTTGCTCCGCAGTTGCGAACCGCTTCAGGGGCGTTCTGCCAGTCGGCTCAGTGAGCATTCCGCAAATGTAGAGACTCGTCACTCACGTGGCCAGAGAGCGGTAGACGACGGCGCGGTCTTTGAGGGCTTCCTCGGCCATGGGCGTCCGCACCCAGCCAGGAGCGATGGTGTTTACGCGCGCGCGAGGCGCGATCCGTACGATCTCGTTCTTGAGGGAAAGTGCAAAACCGTACATTAATGCTGATAGCGATTTTTGAGTGAACAGCGAAGATAAATGAAATGAGCGCGGGCATACCACTTTTGCTCGCGGCGTAATCGCCATGGTCAGCCTCGCCGAAGCGACCCGCCGTGCTGCCCACGAGGACGACGGACGCGTGATCTTTCACGTTGTCCCCTGCATTGCGCAGTTGGCGGAGATATGCGCGGACAACGAGGAAGGAGCTTGTGAGGTTGCTCGCGATGGTGTGATTCCACTGCTGTAGATCCATGTCGACCAGCGCCGCGTCGCGCGTCTCCCAGATGCCATGGTTTACGACTACGACTGAGACGGGCGCGTGCAGCTGCGCAAACATGCGTTCCACATCTTGTTCGTTCGATAATTCGGCCTGGGCAAGATGGACGCGGTCGCCGAAGGCATCTGTGAGCGGTGTGGCCGATGTCCTGTAGTGTGCTGTCACCGTGGCACCAAGATCTTCAAGAAAATTAGGCACGAGTAAGGTTATCAACTTGCAGCTCAATATCTGTGAACAACTGTTCCACTGACCGAGAAAGACCTTGCACGCCGCAAGACCAATGCCTCCGCTGGCGCCTGAACTATTGTTAAAAAGGATTCGCACACAATCAAAGCATGCACTTACCAGTGACCAAAACATGAACACCTTGAAATCCAAGATCCATCGCAAGCAAAGGTGCAGCCGGCTGCAGAATCCAAGTGGTTCGGATCGAAAGCCGACGGATCCGCGGATGCAGTAAAATTCAAACCCAGGAACAAATTCAACCTTGACCGATGTCGCATCGCAAGAGAGAGGGAAGATATCGCACTTGAGGCGACGCAAGTTATTTATTGCGGTCAGTGAAGCTTAAGTAAAAGCCCACGGCGTATGTGGTACATAAATAGACAATTAAGGAATGGAGAAAGAGAAGAGAGGAAGACAACGCGAGATGGTATGGCCAGCTACGCGCAACCCCGTGTTCTGGATCTCAAAAAGCGGCTTTCAGTTCATTCAGGGCTTTCTCCAGCGGCGCCGTCCCGCGACGCCAATACGGGGCGCGCATAGAAAAGTTGATCATGCAGACGCGACGAATTTAGGCGACGCGCATGCGCGACGCGCGGCGGGAATGCGCGGGCGTCTGCGGCTGCGCCGGCCGGTGCGGGTGGTGGGGGCGGTAGTGGTGGTGCGTCTTGCGGGGGCGCGACGACGACGACGTCGCCGTCGGCTTCGCCGACTGGCTGCTACCCGGAACGAGGTTGGACGTCGGCTGCGGCATGGGGTTCGGGTTGAGGATGACAGCACCCTCCTTGAACTTGTAAAGGTTCAAGCGCGCGGCGCCACCGCACTTGGCTGCGTCGTCGCCCTCGCCTGCAAAAGAAGAAAAAAAAAAAAAAAAAATCGCGATCAGCGGAAGCTTAACCCGCAATCAAGAAAAAAGAGACATACAAGCCTTGGCGCACTCTTCGTCCGGAGCGGCGACAGTGCCCTCGGAGAGCTGGTTGTCGCAGTAGCACTCCCCACCGTACTCAGTGCCGGCGTACTGCCAGAAAGTCATCGTAAGTAAATGGTCTGTCCACACTGAGAATGGCTCTACGTACGGCGAATCCAAGCTTGGCGCAGTGGTTGACACAGACGAGCGGCGTCATTGGGACGTCCTCCGACATGTTGCTGCCGCGCAGCGCACGGGGGCGAAGCGGGTCGACGAAGCAGCCGAGCGACTCCCAGTTCGCGTCGGGGCTCGGGAAGGCCGTCGAGTTACCCGGCGTCTCCGGGGGAGGCGGCTGCGCGGGGCCCGGCGCGGAGATGGGCGGCTTGGGACCGGGCGTCTCGACGGGCGCCGTCGAGGTGGGCTCGGTCTCCGTGGGCGGCGCGGGCGCCTCCGTCTCGGTCTCTGCGGGCGGCGCGGGCGCCTCTGTCTCGGTCTCCGTGGGCTCAGGTGCAGGGGTCGGTTGCGCAGTGGGCTCGGGGGCAACGGTCTCCGTGGGCTCGGGCGAGGGCGCAGGCTCGGGCGCAGCAGTCTCAGTAGGGACAGGCGGCTCAGCGGGCTCGGGCGACGCGGTCGGCGCGGGCTCGGGGGTCTCAGTCGGCGCGGGAACCGGGGGCTTCTCGCCTGGCGGGGGAGCAGGCGCGTCGCCGCCCTGCTGGTAGACCGCCAGACGCTTGCCTCCACCGCCTATACAGAAACAAAAGCAAACACGGCGTCAATAAGCTGCACAAGAACAGCCGCGAGGATTCGACGTACAAAGCGCGTTCGGGTCACCGGCGCACTGCATGTTGCAGCGCGTCGCGCCGAGCTTGCTCTGGTCGATGCTGTTGCCGCAGTAGCACTCCCTGCCGTACTCGACACCGGCGAACTTGTAGCCAGCCTACGAGAATCAAGTCATCATCAGAAACTCATCCTGAAACTCCCGCGGCGTAGTGGCTTACCTGGGAGCAGGCCGCCGCGCACAGAGCGGGCGTCAAGTTGTCGACGTCGATCGCCTTCTCGAGCGCGCGGCCGTTCTCCTCGGACGCGCAGCCGACGGTCGTCCATCCCTCGACGTCCGTGAGCATCGAGCGGCCCTTGGGCAGGATGACCTCCGACGCGCCGCACGCGCTCGGCGGCTGCATCTTAGCGTTCTCGGGGCCCAGGGTGACGTCGTTGCAGCCGGGGAGACGGTCGATCCCTTCAGATGCAGATGTCAGCCAGAAGAAGGACGAGAGGGGGGGGTCAAAGGAGAGAGACGTACAGCCGTTGAGCGTGTCGGGCACGCGCGACGCCAGCTCGCAGTCCTGCATCTCATCGTGCGTGCGGAGCTCGAGCGCGCCACAGTCCTCCATCGAGCTGGAAACGCGCGCCTCAGTCGTCTGCAGATTATTGAACGAGAACGAGCAGAAAACGTACCCGGAGTTGTTGTTGCACGTGTCGATGGCGCGCTGGAGCACGTCGACGTCCCAGCCGTTGAGGAAGTCGCCGTGGCTAACGAAAACGAAACTCTCTCAATACCAAGGAATGACTGAAAGGAAACAGCCCGCGACTTACAAACCGTAGCCCGTGGGGTCACCGTTGGAGAGGACGAGCGGGTGGCCAAGGCCGTCCGCGTTCCACCACTGGTCAGCCCAGGCGTTGACGTCCCACATGACCTCGTAGAAGATGGAGATGAGGCGGACGGGGTGCGTCTCCGGGCACTTGCCACCGTTGAAGCTGGACGGGTAGGCGACGTGGCTCTTGTGGTCGGGGCTGTCGACATCCTACAAACAGTCAGCGAGGTACAGTCCTCTTGTAGCGCTCTCGTAGGTACCTTGCCGTTCCAGCACCTGCATAACGATGAACATGAGCCTCAAAACTAAGGAGAGGTCCGGAGGACATACGAGGGGAAGAAGACCTGGGTGCGGAGACCGTTCGGGCAGTTGGCCTTGGGGAGCCATGGCCATTCACCGTTCTCGGGGCCGCCGAGGCAGACGTGCGTGATAGCGTTCTGGGCGACGTCGTTCTCGTCGTAGGAGCGCAGAGCGGGGTTGCCCGCCAGCATGCGGAAGCCCTGCACAGCGTCGCGTCAGCACGGAACAGTTCTGAATTGCATTTGAGGAGGACGTACCGGCGGGAATGCGTTCAGCTTCTCGTCGTCGCTGCTCCGGCGCTGCAGGTAGTAGACGGTCATGCCGCCGACTTGCTTAACCTGAAACAGCCATGGACTTGTAAGTCCGTGATTGCACGGGGCGCCAGCAAGAACGTACGCGTTGGAATTTGCCATCCTGGCTGCGGAAAAAGAGCGTCGGCGTCCAGTAGTTGGAAAGATCCTGCTTGGCCATGCAGGTCGCGCACGTCGACTGGCGGGCGGTGTCGAACGTCATGTTGAAGTCGAATCTGCATGGACAATGAGTATGAGGACGATACCGCACCAGTCGCCGACGCACCCATTCTGCACGCAACCAGCGTCTTAATGTCAACGCGCCGAGCGCTCTGGTGAAACACACGTACCCCGCCGGAAATCTGCGCGCGCATAAGCAGAGGACAGGGTCGGAGGATGACCAAGACGTACAGTGTGCAAGTGACCGGAGACCTTGCCCGGGTTCACGATCCTGCAAGAGTCGTCTGAGCGCAAAGCACGCGGACAGGGCGAGGGTGCACGCACGGGTCAGCGCGGTCGACGACGACGGGCTGGGCGCAGGGCATGCGGAAGAACGCAGAGGCATCGCGGGCGAAAAGAAGGGCGAGCGAAACGGAAACAGTCGCCGAGGGCCACATCTTGCGGTGCAGCTCAGAGGAGAAAAAGAGGCCCTGGAACGGGAAGAAGGGGAAGGGGAAGGGGAAGGAGGGGGAGAATCAATGCTTTGGCGGGACTCGACCACCGCAGCCTCCATTTTATGCATCAGCCTGGACGCTATCTGCGACTGCGGAGATGAGGCAAGCCAACTTCGAGGATCGGAGTCGGCACGAGATGCAAAATGCCAATCAGCGCTGACACGGACTGGGATCAAAGTTTGTCGCACGGTTAGCGCCGCGCGCGCGCTCAACCTCGAGCCCCTGTGCTGAGCTGCCTCCAGACTGCCTCAGACGATGCGAACACCGGGTCCTTGGGAGCGCGCCGTGCTCGGGTGCGAATCGCGTTGCGACTGCAAATTTGCATAGCCACAATCTTGTTGGCTGGATACCAACTCGTCGCGTGTGCCTGGTGATATCTGTTGCAAGGTCCCTCATTGGTCAGTCACAGACTATATCGGAAGATCCAGCCAGGTTGGCTTCGGTTAGGCTGAGACTCAGACGAATGCCTGCACTAAATCGAAGGGTGCTGTAGCTTTTCTTCGCTGGCCAGACTGGCAAATTCATCAACGAACTGCGTGCGGGCCCGTCGTCATTAATTTGCATCAGTGTCAGAAAGACTGCGTCAGGTGTTGGCGTTGATGAGATAGTTGCAGTATCATCTGTGTTCCGCAGAAGGCCACGGAACAGAAATCCCTTTCATCGGAAATGAGACACAGTACTTATTGGTGAAGCTCGGAACCTCCACAACCAGCTAGTATTTGAGCATCGCAGAAATGCACTAACGATCATTGAGACGAGATGCGCTAACCGATTCGTACTTCATGTAACGAGGCGGAATGTCGCAACAAAATCAGTCGCATCAATGTAGTAGATGAGGGTGAGAACTGGCAGCTTTACTGGGACGTCTCATAGAGCCATTGACAGGGACCAAGTGATCTCTTCAACGCTCTGCTTCGGAAACACAGCTGACGGTATTGAACTCACGTTCTGAGAGGAGCTACGATATCGCATCCTCGCCATATTCAACCTTCTTCCCCCAGCTCATGAAAGGTCTGAATGCTGTATTAGATGATGTGGCAGGCTGGAGTGCACGGACCGTAGGATAGATCTGCCCGGATGTATATCGGCTTGTTCCCTATCTTGACCTGTTCCCGGACACCCGCGACTACCACACGTGGTGATCACCGTGAGACTCGCGACTCGCGCGACCTGTCCACTCTGGCGTACACCCGCTTTGTGACCCCCGCCGACCAGATCGGCACTGCGCATACCGCTTGGCAACAGCCGACACCGAGCACCGGAGCGGCAACGACGACGACGCACGATAACACGACTATGCAAGCCAATAACTTCCAGCTGCCGAGCCTCTACGGCGACTCGGCGACGGCTGCACAGACCTGGATGCACGAGTTCGAAAAATACATGGCGCCGCAGGTGGTCGGCGCTACGATAACGGGAGAGAAAAAGCAGAAAGCCCGCCAGCTCCCCAAGTTTCTCCTCGGCGACGCCCTCGAATGGTGGGAGGAGCTCACGCCAGCGCAGCAGGAGAGCTGGGATCAGCTCGTCGCGCTCTTCAACATGCGCTGGCCGAAGCCCAAGGTCGCGAAGCCGGACCACGAGGAGCGCATCCTTCGGTTCCGCGCCAAGAAGTTGACCCGCGAGGAACTGGACCAGCGGGTGCGCATTCCGAACGCCAGCCCGGACGACACGCGCTGGCGCATCGCAGAATTCGCCGAAGAGCTCGAGCTGTTGGGCAAGAAGACCACCTCGTCGGCGGCCGACCTCATTCTGTTCACCTACGAGCAGGTACCCGCGGGCGTGGCCAAGCTCCTTCGCGAATGGCGCAACAAGAACAAGGACGCCGACTGGCCCGACTTCTGCGCGTACCTCGGCGACCTCGATCACGCGGATATCGTCGCCAAGCAGACCGATGTCGACGCCCAGCTCAGCCAGAAGTCGGCCATCGACGCCCAAGCGTCCCTACTCGCGGCGCAGCAGCGCGAGCTCGAGCAACTGCGCGCCACGATCCAGCGCATCACCCCTTCGCCTGTGCGCGGCCGAGGGACATACGGCAGGGCCTCGCCGCTCCCACCGTACGCGTCGCGCGAGGCCAGCCCGCACCGCGCAGGCCAGCTCGACCCGCACGCCACGCCGTTCATTCCGCGCCGTCAGTCGACGCCGCCACCGCCGTCCACGCCTGCGTCGCCTGACCGCACCATGACGCCCAACACGCCGCGGGGTGCCGTCGGCACGCCGCGTGGCCCCTCCACGTGCATGCGCTGCGGGGAGCCGCTGTCAGAGTCACACCGCGGCGCCCTACAGTGCAAGAACCCGCCGCTGCCGGAAGCCGTGCAGCAGCAGCGTATCGCGGACCTCAGGCGCGAGCGCTTCGCGTCGCGGCTCTCCCCCGTCTGCATGGCCACGCCGTATCCGCCGACACCGGGAACGCCTTCACCCGCCCAGCGCAACGCCAATGACGTCTATAACCTCAACGCCGAATACGACCACGAGTATCAGGTGTTCCTGGCCAACAACCAGTTCGAGGACGGCGACGAGGCAGATGAGCTCGCGCTCATCCTCGAGGAATACAACACGGGAAATGGGCTCGAGGCGGGGCAGTAGTCGAGCGCACCCCGTCTCGCGCCCATATGCGCTCAGACACACCGGCGAGCCGCGACGAGTTGTGGTGGGGGAGATACTGGCGAGGCCCGCGTGGAGGAGACCACTTGTCCCGAGATGGACCGCGTAGTAACAATTGGGGGTTGTCGGCGTCCGCGCGCACCCCCGCCAGGGGAGTCGATGCCAACTTTTCTTTTACTGTTGACCCGGAGCTGAATGAGACCCTTTTTTCGTATTCGTGCGAGGTCCCGATACCATTATTCTACATCAAATCGGACGGCTCGCACACAACGACGCCATTCAAGCACTCCGTCGTCCTCAGCGGAGCAACATCGCGTGTGCAAGCACAAAGCACCGTCGACGGGGGCGGCATGCTGAACGTCATCGACCTAACGTTCTGGCTCAGCGCGGACCACGCCCTGGGCCATCTGTCACCGTCAAAGGCGAAGGCGCGGGTTGCGGATGGCACGGTAATCCGCTCACACGGGCGATGGGTCGGTGAAGTGCAGCTTGGACCTGTGCGCGCAGTCGGTGGCTTCGAAGTCATTGATTGCAAGAACAGCTTCGAGGTGCTGCTCGGCAAACCCTGGCTGGGCCAAGCAGGGCTGTGTCATGACTTTGCAGCGGACGAGCTACGCACGACAGACGGCGCCGTCGTCATCAGCAATGAGGCGCACCCGAAACGCGCTGAACCGGCACTGCCAGCATGTCCTCCACCGCTGCCCGACCCGCTCCGTGACGCCGCGCTGGAGGCGCCGCTGCCCGGACCAGTCCACGCACCGCATTCGGCCATGCCACCCTTGGCCCCGACAGCACCAACAGGCACAGCGCACGTCTGTGAGCACGGCTGCCGAGGGCGCTTCGTGCTCTGCGTCTGTCTCGGCGACGCCGTGACGCGAGCAACGGGAATGCGCATATCAGCTGGCGAGGACGCGCCAGCTGAAGTCGCGAGCGTGGGACTCGTAGAAGAACCCCGCCAACCGCGGAGTCGCGCTGCAAAGCGCGCGCTGAACAGCCAGGGAAGACTAAGACAATGAATCCAGGAGTAGGGAGGAGCCGCAGATCAAAAGGGTGGGTGGGTGGAGTATACCCAACACACGAGAGAATAGATATAGAGGTAGGGGTGAAACGGGGATATGGTCTCGAGTGTGTATGATCAAAACCCGAGTGAGGATCACAAAGACGAGGGGGAACCCGAATTCGTATTCGGAGAGCTCAAGACTACTCGTGTGGAGTCGTCTACGAGAAGAGGGTGCACGGGAGAGGAGGATTGTGAGACGGGAGTGCGTCTTTTCTTCGTCGCTGCACTGGCGAAGTCTATGACTGCGTGCGAACGCGACGAACAGAAGTAGCACGGTTCGGATGGAGAAGTCGTAGTAGGAGAGGAGGGAGGATGGTGTGCAATCACGGAAGTCGCGACTACGCACCGAGGGAAGGGGAAAACGAGACTTGAGGCCAACGGAGATGGCAGAGGGTGACTGAGACTTCGATTGCGTACGGACTAGAACGGAGGACGGGTGCGAGTACGAGAACTGGGCGCCGGAGTGCGCGATACTGAACTACTGGTGAGCCGGATGCTCGTGAGCCGCTGTGCTAAGGGAAAACTACCTAACTACCTATCGCGTTTTATACAGGAGAATGCCAAGCCAATCAAGACCACGTCCCGAACTGTACCGATAATGCCCATGCGATAGGAAGAGTTCCCGATTGTCACATGCGGACTGCGCGCGCCTGCGGGTTGCGCAATCCATTCTCGGGAGCCAATGAGAGGCCGATCCCGTGAGCGTGTGATTCAGAATTTGCTCCGAGGAAAGACTACCGATCGTCCACAAGTGTGCTGCGGCCTGCCCTGCCGTTTGGATGACGCCATAGACCGTGGGAAAGTGCGCTGCGATCACGATGACGGGATTCCCCTAGTATGGGTTTCGTGTTCCGCATTTCCCCGGTTTCTCAGGGTGCACATGCTCAGGGACAGTAGAGAGGAAGGATGCCCTAGACCCTGGTCTGGATATGGTCCGAGATCGCAGCGGGTGACGTGTTCGCGAATGCGCAGGTGCCGATAACGATTTTTGGGTGAATGAGTCAGGATCGTTCTCGGTTGCTGGTGATCCCTTGGAACCGGAGACAGCGGCGTCGAGAATATTCCTTCGCAGCCAGGGCGACTGCGCACCTTCGTGGTCGTGGTGTCTTTGCCGGAGTAGCACGCGGTCGTGTGCTGGGACACTTTCGGGAGGCGAACGCGGAACATGCTCGCCTGCTCTTAGAGACGGATCGTTCGTCCTTCGCGCATACTCTGGGAGTCTCGAAAGGCAAATCCGGGAGTCGTGCTTGAGG
The DNA here is from genome assembly GCA_037042915.1 of Auricularia sp. M13. NCBI lineage: Eukaryota > Fungi > Basidiomycota > Agaricomycetes > Auriculariales > Auriculariaceae > Auricularia > Auricularia sp. M13. The sequence goes on along the minus strand of CM073198.1, from coordinate 524,702 downwards.
TCCAATAGAAGGGATTGTGGTCGCCGAGCCGTTGTCGCCAAGTTGTCCATGCTGGAGAGATGTCGGGTCTTGCCGGTGTGCGTCCGCGTGTTCCATTTCGGGATGCTGTTCTTGTTGATTTGCGGTCTTCGTCGTTGTCGGGATGTGTGGTAGTACTGTATTCGAGTTTGTATTGTGTCTTGCTATGTCGCCTTTATCTTGAAAGGGACGCGATTTTTCCGGCGTGTCAATTTCTGCCCGATCATCCGCGGGTACTTTGAATGTGCACGTCCCTGTGCATCAAATTGCGAAGCATCAGGGACCCGCAAAATCGCGTCGCCATAAAAGGTCCTCGGAATGCTAAGTCGTGTCCTCCAACCCGCATTCATCATGCAGTCTTTTGTCAATACCTCCCTCTCTCAGGTCTACGTCTTCCCGACGTTCCTGTCGTCCGCCCACGTCGCCCGTCGCGCTGTTGAGCGTCATCGCGAAATCGACGAGGCTATCGCCACGCAACATGCTCAGCTCGCGGCCATCTCGCGCGCGGTGTCCGAGAATTATCGCGCCCTTGATAGCATCACCAAAACGGCCGCCAAAGTTATCCAGACGCTCGCATCTCAAGACTCAATGGCCCTTGGATGGAACCCTGCCTTGGCTGGTCTCTCGACGTACTTCGATCCAAACGCCCCGACTCCCGAGATGCCGGAACCCGCAAAGGTCTACCCGGGACAGTTTACTGTCCTTGCGTTTGACTTCTATGCCACCGTTGCTCAGGATATCGGTACGCAGCTCGGGCGCCTTGTGAGCGCTCCTGACCAAGCGCACGCCGATGAAGTCGGGTTCTTCATCTCGCACTGGCCCGCCATCTCCGTGAGTCGCCGTATTCGAATAGCGTTTGAAGAGGCTGAACGCCCGCGCAGAACACGCTTCTGATTCTTGCCCATTACGCCGGACTCGCGCGCATCTATCGCGAATACGCCAAGTTCGTTGGAACGCAGTATCAGGTACTCGAGCGCATCCACGCGAACGTCGCTCGCGACTTCCGCTCCGTTCGTCCTTCCTCGTATGCGGGTCTCATGGCCATGTTCAACGTTATCAAGCCGTTCACCACCGAAATCCCGACAGCTACCGCTAGCCTTTGGGAATATGGGGCGCTTGATGAACGGAACCCGTTCCGCTTCGCGACCTTCTCCCGTACTGACGGCTTCATCCCTGAAGACATCCGTGCCGAGATCGTTCACGACGTTCTTTCGCGTCAGAGCATTAACGGCGGCCTGTACGCCACTGGTGAACATGCTGACGCTTTCGAGGCCTTGACTTTTGAGTGCGTTCCGTCTTCGTATTCGTAACTTGATTGCTGATCCGAGTGCGTGGCGGTCCAGTGTTCCGATGTTCGGCCGTCCGGTAACGCTGGCGCCGGCGCCTCAGGGTCGAGTTGTTTGACAGTTGACATGTTCTTGGAAGTGTTCCCGCGGAATAGCATTGATTTCTTGCACCGCCACGTGTTTGTCGCGAGTTGAGTTTGCTGAAGTTGACTCGGGTGAATGGTACTCGTTGCGTGGAGCATTCGGGACCGCAGGCTGCTTGTTCTGAGGCTGCCGTTGCACGGCAAACCGTATTGACCGTCCCGAGTTCGTCTAAGTCGTTTGTGAAGGGCTAGAACTGAATACCCCCTGTCTGAGGATATAAGTTGGCTCCCGTCCCGCATTGCTCTCATTGCGTTTTCCCTCATGTCCAGCCGCCGCTCTCGTAAGACGGGACCCCCAAAGAACAGCAAGGGCAAGGCCAAGGCCAAGGCTGGTGGTCGTCGCGCGCGCGCTGTGGAGCCACCGCCTCCGCCCGTGGAGGAGCCCGTGCCCGTGGATCTCGCGGCCCTCGCTGAATACTGGAACGCTCCTGACGACCCGCCCGTGTTGGACTCTTCGCTTCCTTCGTCCTTCGTCTGCTGCCACGGCGACCAGCCGCGCCGTGACGCTCTCCTTGACGCCAACAAGTTCGTGCTATTCCTCACGGCCATTCGCACCGGCAAGAACGAGCATGAGATTCTCTCCCACTTCCCGGTACGTGGTACGATATTGGAAGCGCGCGTTTAAGCTGACGGTCTCGCAGATCGCTGGCTATGACGACGACTCGGAACCCGTGTGTTGCTTCATGTTGGCCGCGTACTGCGTCATCCCCTCCGAGTGCTTCGAGGAGCTCGACGAGGAGCACCGCCCCGCCTTCATCTTCCTTGCGCGCCTCTTTCTGGCATACAAGTTCGCGGCCGGCGCTTGCCACAACGACCAGGGCCCTCGTCCCGCTCGCGCCTACAATCACTGGAAGCGGCAAGCGACTCGCCTCCTCGATCTCGGGGCGTACACTTTCGATTTCGGCTCTGCGCACCGCAACGCGCTGCTTACGATCCGCTCGCTGTACGGTAGCCTCGGCGTCGAGCTCGACGAGATGCCTTCCCCGCTGCGCCAGTTCCCCGAGGAGAAGAAGCTCCTCATGCTCTCGTTCTACCCGCACACGTCGACGACCATCATGTCCGCCTTCCTCTGCGAGTGGTGCCGCGGCTTAGGGGAAAGTCGCTCTCAAGTCGCGCCCAACTTCCAGTGGCGCAACTGCCTCCAGTGGGCGGACACGAAGGCCTGCTACGCCTGCTGGCGCAGCCACGGTTCGAAGCGCGTCTGTTTCACGCTCTGCGACGAGGAGGCCGAGCACACGCCCACGCCGGAGCCCGAGGACGGTGACGAGTACGTCGAGAGCGCCTCGGTTCGTCCTTCGTCTTTCCCGCGCCTCGATATTCCACTGATCACTTGTTGCAGAAGCGAAAGCGCGACTCGTCGCCGATCGCGGGTTCGTCCACGCTTTCTCCCCGCAAGCGCACGAAGACGGACTCGGACTTCAAGCCCGACATCCTCGCGCCGCCGTTCCTGCGCGACGAGAAGTTCGTGCCGTACAGGGTGTCGCCCTCGTCTCAGGAGAACATCGCTCGCAACACAGGCTACCTCGACTTCGAGTTGCTGCTCAAGCACTTCTTCAAGCGCGACGAGGAGCTCGTCAACGCTCTCATGATGCCCTTCGCGTTCCTCACGGAACACTCGACGCGCCTCAAGGCCCTCGAACTCGACTTGTCGGAGATCCGTGCCACCCTGCCCGGGTTCGCGCAAGAAATGAAGGAAATCCACGCGGCTCGCGCGGGAGCGCCCGTCGCCGCCGGCACTGAGGCTGATGCCGAAGGAGAGCTCGTCGACGAGCTCGCCCCTTGGCGACCCCGAAGGTGCCCTCGCGTCCGATGAGCAAGGCTTCTTGAGTGTCCCGTAGGTAGCTTCTCGCGTTTCGCATGTGGCGTCCCGTATGTCGTTCTCGCCGAATTGGCCTCCGCGCCCCTTTTGTACTCGTTTGCGACCAAAGTCGCCCGCAATCACATCGAATTTGTCTCGTCTTTGTTGTACAGAGTGAACTTGAAGTCTGAAACGCAAAAATGAGTGCAAAAAGGCTCCGGAACTACTTACTGAGTGTAACAAAAGTCGAAAATCAATATTTTTGCCGAGCCGAGAGTGTTGGCATGAATGAACTTCGTTAATTGTCGTTGGTCTCGGGGTCGGCGTCGAGCTCGGTTTCATCTTCTTCGTCGTCGACTGGTTGCGGCGCGTTCGCCCGCTCCCAAACGTATTGCGGCGTATTCTCCACGATTTGCTTGACGTTGTAACGCACATTTGCACGAGCGTGATAGAGGCGTACACGTGCTGCCGCAATTCGATCCACAATTACTGCAGAGTCGAGTTCCGCACAAATGTACGATCCTCCCGAATGTCTCCTGAGCACAATAAACGGCCCTAGCCATCTCGGCTTGGGTTTCCGATTGTGCTCTAGTTCGATTCTCGAGTTCTTGACCAGTACGAGCGTGCCTGGCGCAATGTTGCCCGGTGCTTTGAGTCCGTGATAGCTCTTGAGCATACGCTCAGCCGCTTTTGCGCGGAACTGCCGCACTCGTTCCCTCATCGCAGCAATGTCCTCGTCTCGTTTCTCCAGCTGACGCGCCCGTGTTGCAATAAGCTCCTCCGTTGTCATCGGGGGTTGCATTGGCGGGACAAGCCAGGTCGCCTGTTCGAAATCGAGAGGGAGCACGGGCTCGCATCCATGTACCATTCGATACGGTGACATTCCGAGGTGCTTCTTTACCGTCACGCGTTCCGCCCAGAAGACTGAGTGTGCCTTAGAGGCCCACTTCTGTGGTTCGGTACCACACGCCTTCATGAGTGATTCGCGCACATCAAAGTGCTTGCGCTCGACTATGCCATTTGCTCGCGAATTGTACGCCGATATGCGAATATGACGGATCCCGTGTTTCTCACTGAGATAATCGACTGCCTTTACGACGTCCGCGCCGTTATCGGTAGCGATTTCTGCGAGAACTCCCCAGCGGCAAAGTATCTCTTCGAAAATGAATCGCCCGAGAGTGACGCCAGTCACTTTCGCGAGCTCTCCATTCCGGGAAGCTGGCTGTCGCGCATCTGCCCTGCACCAACGCCTTCTTGCCTTCGGACATTACCGACATGAGCATCACGTCAATGTGACACTTGAAGAATAGGCCGGGTACGAATGGCACCGTTTGCGGAATCCGCTGGTGCCCCAATTGGCGAATCTGGCACTGATGACAAGTGCGTAGATACCAGCGAATGTCCGTGTCCATATCGTGCCAGAAATACCGTTCTCGCACGTGTGCGCGAACCGGAAAGTATCCCTTGTGCCCAAGTTCGTCCGTGCGAGCTTCATCTTCTCTAGTCGCTTGTCGTTGTCGAATACCACTGCCTTGTGCCTTCCGTCTTCGCTTCGCCGGTAGAGTACGTCGCCAAGTACGAAATACTGAGATGCCTTGCGTACCAATGCGTGAAACTTGTCGCGCGGCATATTCGGGTCGCGGTCGCCCGACTGTAGGAACTTGAAGATGGTCGGTAGCTCTTTGTCGCGTCGTCGTCCTTTTGCGCCTCTAGGAATCTTGACTTCTCCTTCGGGTTCTGTTGCTATTTCCCGAATTCGAGTTTCGCGTTCGCCTCTTGCATTGGCTCTTGCGATTGCTCCTTTTCGCGTTCGGGACTTGCGGGACGTCCTTCTTGATGCTCTTGTTCATCCTCATCGCCTGAGACGGATTCGTCGCCAGAATCTTCATTTTCGTCGTTTTCGCGCGTTTTTGTCGGAGTCTGACTCCTCTCCGCGGGGTACTTTGGATGGTTGCGTCCTCGCACCACTACGCAGCGTCGCGTATACGTCGAAAATGAAGACTTCCTGTTGATGACGTGGCCGCTGGGGCACGTTGAGCTGAATTCCCAAGGCCTTTGCGAGTCGCGGAGTGCTCTCAAACACGTGATCGAAGACGGGTCTTCGCGCGTTTTCGAGTTCTATCGCAAATCCCAAAGCCTTGTCCAACCACTCGTCTGCATCGTCGGGCTCGTCCTCGTCTTCAGGTGCTGCCGGTCTTCGTGAAAGTCCGTCCGCTCCCGTGTGTTTCGTCGCAGGAACATGCACTATTCTCGGGTTGAACAACAAAACGCCCGCAATCCAACGGTTGATAGTCGCGTTGGGCTGCATGTCCGGGTTGTTGAGCATTCCCTTGATGTACTTCGCGTCGACTTCTACCACCAAGGAGTGTACGCCATAAATGTATGCGCGCACAGCCCTTAATGATCGAAACAGCCCATGTAGCTCGAGTTTCGCCTGCGAATAGCGACTTTCGCGATCGTTCCACGTGATGGATCCATACCGCGATGGGTACCGCTTCTTGTCGTCGCCTAGTTGTAGCAGAATGTAGCCAACACCAATGACGGACGAGTCGACTGCGAGTATGACATCGTTGTATGACGCGTAGTCAATCGGCTTGAGTCCTGGGGCTTCCGTGACCAACTTCTTGAGCCGCTGCATCGCTGCCTCGCACTCGGGAGTCCACTCGAACTCTGCGTCCTTCTTGGTGAGCTGGTACAGCGGCCGAGCCTCACGCGCGAAGTCTTTGATCCAGAGTTTCGATACGCCACACGTCCCAAGAAAAGCGCGCACATGTGTCACATTCTGCGGCGTCGGCCAGTCGAGTATCTTCTTGACGTTTCCCTTCTCAGGATGTCTCCCTTCGAAGTTGCAACGATACCCCACAATGACTGCCTCAGGCTGTGCAATGATTGCCTTCTTTCCCGAAACGGAAGCACCCGCCTTCTTCAAACGATGAAGGATCCGGTTTAGCGTCATCGCGTGTTCCCATACGTAACGCCGTATTCCCGGGTTGTCCGGATGCGTCTGGTACGTCCCGTCTGTCGTTTTTGTAATACGACCGCGAGCCTTTCCCGACAACGTCGTCGATAAAGCAGTTCGCGAATCGCGAATCTCGTCGAGCAGGATGAAGGTTACGTTTGCTTGCTGAATGGGAACTGAATTCGTGTACCCCATTGGCAATCCAACATTCCGTAGTACCCCGACAGGTGTTTGAAACGCCGTCAGGTCACGGTAAGCCTCATCAATCAGTTGCTGGTCGTAAGATGAGAATAGGTCGAGTACCGACAATAGCGTAAATCCCGCGCACTCTTCCGAGAACTCATCAGGCTGGGGAATGAGACCCGCATCCCGAATGGTATGCTCGTTAAGCGGCTGCAAATCATGCACTATGCGAAGACTCTTGCCATCTTTCTTCACGACACAGAACCAACTGTTGCGATACGAGGAGTTGCACTCTTCATATACGCCGGCTTTGATCTTCTCCTTTAACAGCTCGATGAGACTGTCGCGAATAGAGGGTGGTATCGGCACATGACGTTTGGTCCATGGCACATGCGGAAGCACGGCGAGTTTGACAGGCGGGAAGTAGTCTGATCGAAAGCGACCTCGTTCCGCCTCCGTCCATGCAAACGCGGTTTCATTGGCAGCGACGATAGCTTTGAACAGCTTCTTTTCCTCGTCCCACAAATGCGCAGAGTCCTCAATCTTGAAGCCGGCCATTCGTTCCGTCGTCATATATGCCGTGGGCACGAAATCCGCGGGTTTGGCGCCGATTACTGGCAAGGTCATCAGCGGATCAGACGGTCGTCGTCGTACTATCCGGTATTCTTCTGGCATCGGAGCGTTCTGCGGGTGTACCTTGAGTAACGCGGACTTGTAGGGCCTCCGTCCGAGTCCTGCCGCGTTCCCGGTCGCTGTTTGTCTTCGCCCTTCGGCTGTCTCCGTTCCATCACGTTAAAGACAGTCGCGAAGATGCCAGTGTCAATGCCAGCCGGTTTGCGTGACGGAAACTCGAGTTCGCTGATGCCCATGGGAATGGCTTGCGGGTGCCGAAAGCTGCGTGCGTCACGTGACAATCGTAGCGGCGGTACCGTTTGACTGGTCGTGGAGGCATTGCGAAGTGCGCGTCGTCGCCGATCGTCAGTGTTACCGTCATAGCGAAGTCTTCGTCGTGTTCCCACGTGTCTTCTTCCGTTCGCGGGACGACTCGGGTGCCATCTTCATTGAGGAGAAAGACGTATGGTCTTGGCTGCGCAAACCGATTGTCCGAATCGAGCGTGTAGACCTCAATCGGAATGGTCGTGGATGTTATCGTAATCGCGTGTTGCTGATCTTGAGGCTGATCGTCCGATTTGCCTTCCGTTTCCGGGTTAGGCAGATCCTCTATGAGCATTGTTTGGGCCGTCCCGTTTCCGTTGCCGTTTTGTTCCGTGAATCCAAAGCCGTAGAGACACCGGAGTCGGTTCTCGAGAAGTCGCCGTCGGGATAAGCTTCTTGTACACCATCCCCTCCCTCAGAGGGGTCATCATTGGTCGGGGTGGTTAGTACATTTGCTTTACCTCTCTTGCGACCTCTGCGCGACCGTCGACGTCCGAGGGTTTTTGTCCTCCACAACTTCTTCTATCCTCGCAGCTGTCTCCGGCTGCTGAAGAATCAAGGTACCCGCGTGTCCTGCCGCAATCCCGAGAACAAGAGCGCGAACCCAGGCGGGAACTAACTCTTTGGGAAGCGACATTAGCAGCGTGAACCCAAACATCGCAAGGATGACAGGGTCCTTGAACCTTTCGCGAACATCTTGCGAAACGCCCACAAGACGATCATAGAAGAACAGGGGTTGTATATTGCGGCACGGAGAGGCGCGTTCTCTCCGCATCAAAAATCCTTAGGCGAGTCTACAGTGCGCGCGAACGCGACAGCGCGGCGCGGCTTGGCGGATCCGGGAATAAGCACGGTCTTGTCCGTATTCGGGTCGGTGATTTTGAGCACCATTTCGGACGAAGGGCGGTACGAGATTTCGATCGAGGCGATTGCGCAGAAGGGTGTTCCGAGAATGAGACTGAATGGCGCGTTCGGGACGACGTGTATGGTGATGAAGAACTTGAGTCCTCCGATGATGACTTCTTGGTCGACAATCGCGCCCAAGGTGCCGGCTACGTTGCCATTCGCGTCGCGCATGTTGGTTGACTTTTCCGAGTACACGGGTGAGCCAATCTTCCTCCATACGCGATCACTCATGCAGCAGATAGTCGACCCTGTGTCGATGATTGTCTCGATGGGGACCCCTTCGATGTCGGCGGTGATGACCATCAACGGTAACGACTCGTGCGCCGCGAAGTCTCCCGAAGGCGTCCGCTGCAGCGATTGTTCCCACGCAACAACTTGAAACACGTCATTGACGTCGCCGTCGTCGCCGTCGTCCTGGTCGATGATATGTACTTCGCTCACAGGAGTTCGCCTCGTCGTAGTGTACTTCTGTGCCAAGCGGCGGATGTCTCCTGAAGTTGCGAGCAGTTCCCGAATTGTTGTCGTGATTGGAAGCTCGAGTACGCGCGTGAACAGTTGTTCGGCCATCGAATCGTCGGTTGCGGGAGCCTTGTTACGAAATGTCACGCCGGCTTCTTCCATCTTGTCTGCGGCTTTCTTGGTCAGGTCGGCGTGTTTGCGAGCTACCTCGTCCGAGTGGAATTGGGACCTGCAGATCGGCCGGCCTCTCTGGTGCGCGTTGAGGTGGAGCTTGTTGACTGACGGGAGTGCTGGCGCGAGCAGCTGCCGGGACGGGAGGATTCCGGGTACCCGTTCCGTGTTCTTCTGCTGCGAGGCTGGCCCCCAGCGTCGCGCCGGAAGTTCTACACCATCGAACTTCTTATTGCTCGGTCGAAAGCGCCCAGTGGTCTCGTAGTTGTGCACTTGTTCGCGCATCATAAGAAACGCTTGGTACTCGCGTTCCTCGGGGAGCAACTGGTCGTCTTCGTAATCGACTGGGTCAACGTCACCGTCCAACAGCATCACGGAATCGTAGTAGTGCGACCGTGCCTGAGCCTCCCAGTACTCGTCAATACGCTTGCGAATGGGCTTCTCGCGAGGACCCGGAATCATCAGTCCGCCTGGGAATACCATCCTTCCCAATGGATCTTCCGTTATCTTTCCCGCATTCAGGTATTCCTGACGCATGGGGCATTGACGCATCATGTGTCCCGATTCGTCACAGAATAGACAACGGTCGTGTCCAATCCGGGAGGTGGTATCACCCGTTCGGGAGGACCAAATCTTCCCGCGGCATACCCGCTAGGGCCTGTTGCGTGCGTGTGATTATGCACTGGTCGAGCCGGGCCAAGTCGCGCTTCCAACTTTTCCTCGATGAGCTGTGCGACACTCGCGATCAGGCGATCATCGGGACCTTCGCGTTTGACGGCTGCCGGGGCTGCACCGACACTGAGACCTCGCGCGAATCAATTGCAATCGGCGAGTACGCGAGTTTAATCGCGCCGGCATCTCAGCGATCGAGTTTTTTGCCAGGAAGCGAACCGCGTCCGCAATGTCATCAATCTTGAGTTCGTGATAGTGCTGGTCGGGAAACTTCCACTCAAGGCGTCTCTCGATACGCCCGCGTTCTTCTGCTGTAAAGGCCGACAGGTAGAGCTCTTGCTTTTGGTGCACGATGCCCTGACGCTGCAACGACTTTTGACAAGCGTTGAACTCTCGGGTATACCGATTGACATCCTCGGGGGAGCGCAGCGAACGTCCCTTCCAGGTATCTATCTTCTCCTTCAGCTCCTCGAACGTATACTCCTTGATGGTACCGTTCTCGGGATACGCGCGCAACACTTGAGCCTTAAACTCTTCCCAGGTAGAGTTATCACCGAACTCTTCGAGTTGCATCCACTGATTGCGCGTGTCACGGTTGACATAATCAACCACAACCTTCTTCCATCGGTCTGCTCCAATCGCGGCTAGTCGCGCCCGATTTTCGAACGTCTCGAGGAAGGTCCCGATTTTGTATGGGTCACCGTCAAATCGCGGCGCGCCCTTCTCGTCTGGGTACGGGAGGGGAACGCGTGCTTGTTGAGCGGCTGGAGCTTGCTGGCCTGGGGGCACAGCGGGAAGGTTCTGTACTGCACGCTGCATGAACGTGAACAGTAGGTTGCCGAAGGCCGCTTCCATTTCTGGATTGCCTGGCGGGTTGGGGGGGTTTCCGTCATCGTCCATCTCTTGGAAGTACGGATGTTCTTCTGCGAGAGGTATGCGATTGACAGGTGATGGAGTGCGTGGTGCAAGTGAAGCAAATCGAGAACGACGGGGTGCGACGTCTTGATCTGAATCTTCTCGCGAACGTGAGGAATGAAACTCGGGTTCCGACTCAGGGTCTCGTTCCGAGAGGGTGAGAGAAGAGAGGGAAGAAAGGGGGGAAAACGGTAAGGAAACCGATGTAGATGTATGGGGGTTCGCTTGCGTGAGTGATGATGTTGAGGCAACAGGAATGGTTGCTTGGCGAACACGAGAACGAGTTCGTGCGGCAGGACCAGGTGAAGCCGTCGCAATCTCGACGCAAGTAAGTGGTGGGGGTGTGCGAAAGGGATAAACAGGGAGCCTGAACCGTTTGTAAGACTAGTTCAAAGACTCCCTGCGGTGGTCACCACTTTGAACAGCCAGGGAAGACTAAGACAATGAATCCAGGAGTAGGGAGGAGCCGCAGATCAAAAGGGTGGGTGGGTGGAGTATACCCAACACACGAGAGAATAGATATAGAGGTAGGGGTGAAACGGGGATATGGTCTCGAGTGTGTATGATCAAAACCCGAGTGAGGATCACAAAGACGAGGGGGAACCCGACGTATTCGGAGAGCTCAAGACTACTCGTGTGGAGTCGTCTACGAGAAGAGGGTGCACGGGAGAGGAGGATTGTGAGACGGAGTGCGTCTTTTCTTCGTCGCTGCACTGGCGAAGTCTATGACTGCGTGCGAACGCGACGAACAGAAGTAGCACGGTTCGGATGGAGAAGTCGTAGTAGGAGAGGAGGGAGGATGGTGTGCAATCACGGAAGTCGCGACTACGCACCGAGGGAAGGGGAAAACGAGACTTGAGGCCAACGGAGATGGCAGAGGGTGACTGAGACTTCGATTGCGTACGGACTAGAACGGAGGACGGGTGCGAGTACGAGAACTGGGCGCCGGAGTGCGCGATACTGAACTACTGGTGAGCCGGATGCTCGTGAGCCGCTGTGCTAAGGGAAAACTACCTAACTACCTATCGCGTTTTATACAGGAGAATGCCAAGCCAATCAAGACCACGTCCCGAACTGTACCGATAATGCCCATGCGATAGGAAGAGTTCCCGATTGTCACATGCGGACTGCGCGCGCCTGCGGGTTGCGCAATCCATTCTCGGGAGCCAATGAGAGGCCGATCCCGTGAGCGTGTGATTCAGAATTTGCTCCGAGGAAAGACTACCGATCGTCCACAAGTGTGCTGCGGCCTGCCCTGCCGTTTGGATGACGCCATAGACCGTGGGAAAGTGCGCTGCGATCACGATGACGGGATTCCCTAGTATGGGTTTCGTGTTCCGCATTTCCCCGGTTTCTCAGGGTGCACATGCTCAGGGACAGTAGAGAGGAAGGATGCCCTAGACCCTGGTCTGGATATGGTCCGAGATCGCAGCGGGTGACGTGTTCGCGAATGCGCAGGTGCCGATAACGATTTTTGGGTGAATGAGTCAGGATCGTTCTCGGTTGCTGGTGATCCCTTGGAACCGGAGACAGCGGCGTCGAGAATATTCCTTCGCAGCCAGGGCGACTGCGCACCTTCGTGGTCGTGGTGTCTTTGCCGGAGTAGCACGCGGTCGTGTGCTGGGACACTTTCGGGAGGCGAACGCGGAACATGCTCGCCTGCTCTTAGAGACGGATCGTTCGTCCTTCGCGCATACTCTGGGAGTCTCGAAAGGCAAATCCGGGAGTCGTGCTTGAGGTCCAATAGAAGGGATTGTGGTCGCCGAGCCGTTGTCGCCAAGTTGTCCATGCTGGAGAGATGTCGGGTCTTGCCGGTGTGCGTCGCGTGTTCCATTTCGGGATGCTGTTCTTGTTGATTTGCGGTCTTCGTCGTTGTCGGGATGTGTGGTAGTACTGTATTCGAGTTTGTATTGTGTCTTGCTATGTCGCCTTTATCTTGAAAGGGACGCGATTTTTCCGGCGTGTCAATTTCTGCCCGATCAGCGCGCAGGGAAACGCGCAGACGGGCGCGCGAGCAGGAGGACCTCGTGCTGGCAGACGCTATCCGCCGCGCAGATGCGCTCCGCCTCGCCGCGGAAGAGGAGCTCCTTGCCGTGTTTGACAACGAGGAGGCCGTGCTCACCGGCGAGCAGCTGCCGGGCACGACACCGCTCGTCGAGGTGCTGCCCGAGCTGATGGCAGTCCAGGCGGCACTGAGGCCCGCGCACGCGCCCGAGATGTCACAGGAGGCGCGCATGGCCCCGGAGCGTGTGCGCGCGGTGCTCGAGCGGGTGAGGATCGGGGATGACCTGTCCGCAGAGCAACGCGGACAGGTAGAAGCTCTCGTACGTGAATTCGCCGATGTGTTCACACTGTCGCTGAACGAAGTTCGCCTTGTCGACTTCATTCAACACAAACTCGGCGTGCCGGAGGGGACAATGGGACCGCGGACAGCGAACCAGAAGCCGCTCACAGAGCCGCAGCGAGAATGGCTGTACAAGGCGCTCAATGAGATGGAGGAATCCGACGTCGTCAGGCGCATCCCCGCATCGGCGGCCAAGTGGGTGTCGGCCATCACCCTCGCTCCGAAGGACAAGGGCAAGGCAGGCCTGTCGATAGACGACCTGCGGCGCCGGGCGAACGCGGAGTGCATCAAAGCAGGGCTGCCGCCGATGTGGGAGGAGGTACCGGCCGTGGAGACAAGCGCGCTACTTGGCCAGGGGGGAAACGGTTCAACCGATCCCCCCGCAAAAGCTAAGTGGCGCCTATGCCACAACTTTATTGCACTCAATCGTCTTAGCCGCCAAAATAGCTTCCCAATGGGTGATCTGGAGACCAAGCAGCAGCGCGTGGCGGGCCACCGATGGGTCTGCATTGCGGACTTCATGGCCGGCTTCAATGCCATTGCCATCGCGCCGGAGGACATCGGGTACACGGCCTTTGCAGTACCCGGTCGCGGGCTATATGTCACGCCGCGAATGTGCTTCGGCTTGACGGGCGCGCCAAACACGTTCTGCGAGATGGTCGCCACGGCACTGGAAGGCCTGGCGGGCGATATCGTCGAGCCCTGGATGGACGACTGTGCTCTGTGGGGCGACGACTTCGCGGAGCTCATGTCGAAGCTTCGCCGCTTCCTTGTGCGCTGCCGCGAACGCAAGCTGTCCCTATCGGCCGCCAAAACGCAGCTCTTCATGTCAGAGGCAACGTATGCGGGTGTTCGCGTGTCAGCCGCAGGAGTCAAGCCCGACCTGTCTAAGATCGCAGCCGTCCTCGACTGGCCGGAGCCCAAGAACGCGCTCGAGGTCTTGGGTTTCACCGGCCTGACTGGCCATTTCCGCCCGCTCATCAAAGACTACGCCAAAATCGCCAGGCCGTTGACCGACCTGACGCGAGACGTGCGAGCGGTATCACCGAAGGGCACACCGGCACCGCGTGGGGCGTACAAGAGAGCACTGGCGCGCGAGCAGGTCGAATGGAAGTGGGGGCTGGCTGCAACAGAAGTAGCTTCTGTAGCACGGAAAGTCGCTCAAATCGAAACCGGTGACACGCGAGGCTGAACAAGCGTAAGGTCTCGATGTTGGGGTGAAAAAGCAACTTGGGTAAATACATCGAGATGGCACGTATATAAGGAAACTATCCTACGCTATCCTAAATGGGGAAACCGGCACGTGCTGTGTCGGGGAAACGATGGCTCGATGCCGCGGAGAGCCGAGTCCGCTACATACGCCCTCCCGCTGTTCCGACTTGTCCGAGAACAGCGCAGTAAACTAAAAAATTCGATCAGTTCTGAACGTCAAAGTCGTCAAAGTCCTCCGTTAGACCCGTGCTGCCTGCGTTCGAAACCGTGTCGGAGTTCTGAACGTTACGCCTGACTCTGTCCACGAGCATGCGTCTCCCGCGCGTTGCCCTGCTACGGGCGCTGATCGCCCTCGCGATGTCCTTGGCGTCCTGATCCGACATGAGCTCGTACTCGCGGTCGGAGAACTGCGGATCGGCGGATCCGTTGATAACATTGTCGATTTTCGTTTGCAGATCGACCTGTTCCCTGCGCGATCCGTGACCGTGTGGCTTGCCCTGACCGCCGCGTCCGCGCCAGCCTCCTGCACAACGATCAGCTCACTGCAACAAGGGCAGACAACGCGAAAATCAAAGCTGACTGTTTCCACGTGATACACTGGAACTGAGGTTGACGAGCGCGTCCCCCACGTTCTGGATGAGCCGCCTGTTCGCCCATTCCTGGAATCCGCCATTGTTGCGTTGCTGGCGATACGACGGTTCCGAGCGCTGTACGAGGCTGGTTCCTGCCGTGCTACGAGCTGTCCGGGTCTGCGGTCGGGCGCTGACATCGCGCGTGCGTCTGTCAACGCGTGCAACACTGCCGTCCGACTCGTCTCCGCCGTCGTCGTCGCCAACGTCCTCGTCTGCGCTGGCGTCGACTTCCATAGGTTCGTCACGGTCTCTGTATGCTGTGAGGCTGCTTGCGTGTCCCGGCGCGCTGTTGCGAGCGAGGTTCGTAAGTGTGCGCGCTGCAGCTGCGTCGACAACGGCGTCCTCTCGTCGTCGAGTTGGGGGTTCGCTTGCGCGCATCTTTGGGTGCTCTGCAGTGTATCCAGCGCGCTCAGCCTCTTGACCGATGAGACGCCGCGCAGCTTGGACGTCGGTCGCGGCGGGCTGCACAGGCGCGCCACCAACGGTCCCAAGACGTCCGTAGTTGTCCTCGGATTCCAGGACCTCTCGTGCACGCCGTTCTTCTTCGTCCGGCGATAGCTCTTCGGAGCTTCCGCCGGCCGCCATTGAGAATGCGAATTCGATGTTGCCTTACAGTGGATAATACGATGTGGGGTGCTGCAACCATGCATGCACCTGGAGTCGTTATATACCCTATCTGCGTGGTCATGCGTCACAGATACCGCCCCTAGCAACAAGTCATCGTCCTCAGGCACGACTCCACGACCCCTGGGTAGCTTGGAGATGTTCTCAGCGCCCATGGCCTCGAGGTAAGCCTTTAGCTGCTCCAGGTGCTTGATCTCAGTATACCTCATCCATGCAGAGTCTCCAGCTTTCCAGACGACTTTGAACAGTGCGTCTTTGCCCGTCCCTGAGTGCGTGGCAATTTCTCTCACGTCCGATAGGTCATCTTTGTCACCCAGGTCAAAAGCTTGGTATGCTAACCGACTTGGGAATTTCCTATCGTCGTTAGGCACATGTATGCGCAGTAACGATGCATGGAACATCGGATGCACTCCTCGCGCCTTCAGCTCTTCAGGCAAGTCGATTCTGAACGTCTCAGTCGCTTTATAAGCCTCAGAAATTTTGTAGGGCCCAATGTACTTGGGATACAGTTTCCTAGCGCGGAATTTCGGCAATCTCAGGTTCTTCGTGGACAAATACACTAGATCACCTGCCTCGAACGGCGCTGGACGTCGATGCCGGTTGGCCGTCCTGGTTTGCTTCACGCGAGCCTCGAGAATCGCGTCATGAGCACTCATAATCGCTTCTTTCATTCGCTTTGCAAATGTCCGCACGCCAGGAAATTCCGTCTGTTCCTGCCAAACCAACGATCTTGGCATGCGCCCAGCGTTCAGGAAGAATGGTGCGTAATTGGTAATCTCAGATCTAGCACTGTTCATCGCGAATTCGACTGCAGGAATCTTCTGTACCCAATCCTTTTGATTCGGCTCAATGCATTGCCTCAGCATCTGAGTTACAGTGCGATTTGCACGTTCCGTCGCACCGTCTGATTGCGGGTGATAGGCCGTCGACATACGAAGTTCTGTTCCAACCAGACGGTGCAATTCAGACCAGAATTTACTCGTAAACAGTGAGTCTCTGTCCGACACTATGATATCCGGCAGTCCGTGTAACTTGTACACATGCTCAAATACCAGCTCAGCGATTTCCTTCGCTCTGTACGTCTGCTTGGTTGGTATTAGATGGACCATCATCGTCAAATGGTCTATAATAACGCATATCATATCAAACGAGCCATGGCGGTTCTTCGACTCTGGTAGTGGCCCAACAAAATCGATCCCGATTGATTCCCACGGTCGCTTCGGCACAGGCAGAGTATGCAACATGCCATAGGGCCTCTGGTTCGAGCTTTTTCCCGTAGCACACACTGTACATGATTCACAGTATGATTTGACGTCCTCGACCATATCCTTCCACCAGACATTCTCTTTCAGGTACATCATCGTCTTTCTAGAACCCAGATGAGCTAGAATCGAGTGTGCATGGGATATGACAATCTCTCTAACTCGACGGGAGCCGATCTTGATGTCCGGAATGCATAGGATTTTCGAGTCCGAGTCTCGCAGGAAGACCAAACCGTTATGCACTTCGAAGTTCCGATACTGGTCTGGATTCTCCACAACCAATTTAAAGAACTTATCTTCAGCATATCGGCCCTTGAGACATGCTGGGAAATCGTATTCCGCGCTTCCCATTGCAATTACATCTGCTAGACGTATGTCCGTCTCGCCCTCCTGCCGAGGTTCCGGACTCAAAGTCGGTGCAAGTCCCTGCCTTGTAATAGCATTTTTCACATCCTGTACACTTTCTTCTGGAGTCTTCACTCGTTCAGGTGAGGGTTTAGGCCTCTGCTGCACTCTCCCTCTGCGCTTCTGTGCACCTAGTCGGACTTCCGGATTTGTCAATCCGCTGATTCCCGACTCCGCAGTCTTTGATCCCGCGACACTCGCGACTGCATCGCGCACCGGTCGTGTCTTTGATCTCGTCAAGACCATTGCTGCCCGCACTTGGTCACCGACTAGAACAGGTGCAGAAACCAATTCCAGTGAGTTCCTTGGACCGTATTCCTCATCTTCTGCTGTCACATACTCACTGGCCGCCCTCACAGTTCCACGAGGGTCGTTCGCGTACATTCGCGACAGAGCATCTGCAAATTTGTTTTCTTCACCAGGTAAATATTCAATGGTGAAGTCAAAATCGTTCAGGAGCTCCTGCCAACGAGCTTGACGCCCTGACAGGTCTCTCTGCGTCAGAAAATACCGCAGGGACTTGTGGTCTGAATACACTCGAAATTTGGCGCCTATAAGTAAGTGCTTGAACCTTTTCAGCGTCTCTACCAGCGCTAACAGCTCCTGTTCGTGTACCGGGTAGTTCTGCTGCGCGGTGTTGAAACGGCCCGACCAAAAAGCGACCACAGGCGCTGTACGGACGTCATCACCTTGCGATATAAAGCCCCCGCCACCGGAGTAGCTCGCGTCCGTCACAACGTTGATAGGCGGTGCGTCCTGGTCAAATCTCAGCGGCCGCCTGTGATGCTCACGGTATTCCGCTACGATCTGCTTTATTTCCTCGAACGCCCGTTGCTCAGTGAATTCCCAGCGCCATGGCTTCGTAGTTCCCGTCATTGGCGTGAGTGCAGCCATAGGTACGCGAATACCTTTGCAATCTGGTGCCAGATAACCGACCGCACCCAAAAATCCCATCAGAGATTCACGATCCGTCGGCGTCTTCCAGTTCTGGATACATTCGACTTTGAAGGGATCCATCGAGATTCCTTTCTCACTGATAATATGACCCAGAAGCTTCATCTCCTCCACGAAGAAATGCAACTTCTTCTCGCTCAGGTAGAACTTCTCCTTCGCCAGTATATCAATTATCAATTTGACGTGTTTCAGATGCTCCTCCTCGGTATCCGAGTATACGACAATATCGTCGAGATAAACGTCCATGAAGACGCCAATATATGGCGCAAAAATGTGGTTCATTATCGTCTGGTACGTAGCGCCGCTGTTCCGATCTCCTAGCTGCATGACGTGGCTAACCATTGTCCCATCGGGCGTCGTGAACAGTGTTCGATCTACATGCTCAGGTTCTACACGAATCTGCTCGAAGGCGTCCCGCATGTCCAGCATTGACCATATCCGGTGCGACGCAACGTTATTTAGAATAACATCAATATCCGGCAACGGCGACGCCATCCGCACAGTATTCAGGTTGCGTTCTCGGCTGTCCACCGGCGTGCGAATGCGCACCTTGCCATCCGGCAGTACGGCCTTCTTGATTACGAGCATGGGCATAGCGTTACTGCCCGTGCGGTGCTCCCATCGGCCGGTACTCAAGTACGCATCCCGCTTTTCGCGCCAGTACGGTTTCAATGCCTCCGGACATCGCGATGGCCGCCAGGAATAAACTTTCTTCTCGTCAATCAAAGGTATACGGTGGTTTATTTCTCTCAGCGGAGGCAACGGAGTACTGAGCGCATCTTTACAGATAGGTAGCGCGTACTGTCTGAGCTCTTCGCGTAATCTCTCGCGATGATCCGCGTCTACCCGCACCGAAAATGACTCAATATGCATCGCCTGGACATTGTCCAGACGCTCGCCCTCCGCTGACCCAATTGCCACCTGTACCGGGTTGAATCCAAGGTACGCTTTATGCTCATTTAGGAACGGTAAGCCCAGAACTAAATCATACGAGTCGACGTTGATAATATCGAAGTGGCGATCTTCAACGACAGTCTGGTATTCCAGCCTGACCGTCGTTCCGAAATTGATCACGCTCCGTGAACCCGATACCGCCAAGTTCAATGGGATAGGCTTCTCCAATGGTACGCGCTTCACTTTCAGCTGGTCTGCGAGCGTTGTTGACATAAAATCGGCCATTGATCCAGAGTCTATCAGCGCGCGAACAGGCTGTCCATTTACCCGCGCGACGACTACAATAGGTTTTGGTAACACACGAGACTTGTCCTTCGGCCTTGCCGCCGTCCTCTCAACCACAGTCTCAGGTGCCTTCGCCTTTGATTTTGGCTTCATAATGTGCGCCGCTAGAAATCTGAGGGGTTCTGGGACTGAGTACACATTTGTACCGTCATGACGGCTTGCATACTCACCATCATCCGACTCGGAGCAAGTTTCCTCAGTTGACGATTCCACTGCTTCCAATTCCGGCATCTCATCTGGCCAGCAGACAGAGAAAGTATGGTGCGTATCACTGCACCGATCGCATTCACCGCCTGACATCGTCGAAGCTGTGTCCGATTCATCATCTGGGATCGGCATACTTCGTCCATTCCATTGCGGACCGCGCCAACCTCCAACGAGCCAACTCGGTATTTTGATTGTCTCATCATGAGGTGCGATCAGACTTGGTGGGAATGGCAAACTTTTCGCCAGGTACGCACGCTGCATCTTCCGGAAATAATTCCAGTCTCCTGCTTGCCAGCGGTTCTCATCCAGTTTTTCAGCACCACTATCTGTCAGTCGACCGCGCACATAGCATTGTCGCTGCTCGCTGAAATATCGATATCTTCTGTACCAGCCATACCCTTTGTTCCGCAAGCGTACGCGGACCTGATCATCCGCGGACGGAACAAAATCTGACATCGCAGTCCGCCAAACGCGACTGAAGTCTCCGTCCTCCTCGGCGGCTTTCATCTCTGCGGTGAGAATATCCTGTTTGGTAGTGTCGGCCTGCCAAAATACTGAATCCCAATCAATATTTTCTTCTGGAACGTCATTCGGGCAACCGCGGTCCTTGCACTTGAATGCCGCCAACCAGTCAACAAGATCAAACTGCTCGTCAAATACCTGGTCACTACGGACATTATAGTGCACACCGACAGCGCGATCGACGATGGTGAAAATCCGAGGACTGTTCGGCCAACTTGCGACCGCGAAACGGTCTTTTGACGTCGTATTCTCGACTTCGTACGGATCATTTGGGTAAGGTACTCCGGACATGAGCTTGTTCTTCATCCACTCACAAAGTGCCTTGTCGCGTGCCGCTACGAACTCGGGGTCATCATGTGGATCTTCCACTCGGACAGCCATAAACCCCATCTCCGTCGCACGTCGGACCTCATTTCTCAGTCGTGTATCCTCAGGTGCGACCGTTACAGCACGCAGAGACTTCGCGGGCTTAGGAACTGAGTTTGCCATCTTGCAGTCCTTCTGCAGATGTCCCGATTGGTGACAGAGGAAGCAGAGGTTCTCTGCGCGATGACGCGCACGCTCTTCCTTCGACAATCTGTCTGTTCGCTCAGTTTTTGACTTCTCTACCCGTTTGGACTGATCCTTTGCATGCGATTTCGACCTCTCAGTCTCCCTCGAACCATACTGTGAACTCGGGCGATCAGCACGCGGTCGGCTGTCGCGGTTCGGCTGTGAGTTACGCACGAAATCTCGCCGTTCGCCATGTTAAATCCAGCTACGGACAATCTGGCGAGACTTATCAGCTTCTATGCGGTTTGACCTCTCGATACGCTCTGCATATTCCGCAATGACATCAAGGTGGTGAGTTTCTCCGCTTAGCCCATCGCGTTCAATTTCCCGCCGAATCTCAGGCTTCATTCCTCGAATGAAGCGTGATGCTAATTGTGCTGCAGATATATCACCAATGCTATTGGCTAGAGACGTCATCTTCGCCTTGTATTCCTTGATCGATAGACCGAGTTGCTTGTAATTCTCAAATCTCGTCCGCTGCTGCTCTCGGAAATCCGCAGGAAAGCAGAAATTGAACAACGCGATGAAAAACTCGTCAAGAGTCCATCTTTCTTCGTCTCTGACCACGTCGCTCATATAGAACCGCAGAGCTTTGCCTGTGAGTAGGTTTTGCATCTTGCCGACCCGCTTGTGAGGCCGCACGTACGAATCATTGAAGAATTTATAACAGAGTATCATAAACTCCTCAAATCGATCCCATCGTGCTTCTCCGTCGTACTTTGCAGGCGGCTCAGGCTTGATCGCGGCCAATTCGAGCTTCCGCTGTTTCTGCTTTACCTTCCAAGCCTTTCGACGCTGACGCTTTCGCTTCCGCGTCCGTTCTGAGTCGCTAGTCGCCGCAGACGAAGGAGCGCTATCAGAGCTCGAGCTTGAATCAGACGAGCTATCGTCGTCATCAGGATCTCCGTGCGGCAACGATCGGCTACGTTGTATGCGACGCTGTGCTGCAGACAGTGCACTATTCAGTGGCATCTGATATTCGGGCACTCTTGCGTTAGCATACAATCCGACGGAGTGCGTCCCAGTACGTAGTGGTACTTGTGCTCCAAACCGGTGAGTCTTGTCAGACTTGGTAGCTGAACGGCGTAAACTCTCAGACTTTTCCGCAGTCTTGACTCTCTCTGAATTCACTGATGCCTTCATTCTCTGGTTAGACTTGTCTTCCAAGTGAGCTCTCTTGCGGCGTATTTCAGGAGCTAACGCAGCTTTCACAGATCCGATTGGCAAATAAATATCATGCATGCGACCGTCAGTACCCTTGACATGAGCCATAACAATCTCATCGTCCGAATTATCCTTTACTGAGTTCTCTGACCGAACTTCCTCAATTAGAGCAGATTCACCATTGATCTGTTCATGCAATTCCTTGGCCATTCTCTTGTCGTGCCGGATTTGTGCCGCCCTCCAATCCTCTTCGTCGTCAGTGACTTCTTCGACAGTAGGTTTTGGATAGGTACGCTTGGTCTCAGACTTGAGATTGCTCGGCCCAGGGACCGGCTCATCGGCGCGCCATTTGCCTTTCATCAATGTTGGGATTTGCCCCGCCGCTGAATCGGTCTCGGTCCTTTCGTGTACACGAACCGATGATGCCAGCAGTCCGTTCTGCGGATCAACATAAAGGTCGCGTTCCTCAGACTCGAATTCAGATTCCTCGGTCGGTGTGGCCATCGATTCAGACGCATCATCCAGTGTGATCCGCGTAGCATAATTGCGGCGACGCCACATGTCCTGCGTATTTGGGCTCAAGCCAGATATAGCAGACTCAAGAGCCGAATCCCATCGCAGCGTAGGCGACTGTGACTCTTTCTTCACTGGCGTTGACTCGCGGGGTGGCTCGGTCATCCAGTCTTCGGGTATTGGTCCAAAGCCGTCATCATCCTCAAGATCAGACCAGCGAGCTGATTCCTTCTTTGGCACTTTCTCTTCAGGCACATTATCCGGATCGTAAAATGCAGCATCAAAGATCCGGGCTCCTGACACATGCGAGCCAGCCTCACTTCCTGAGCGTGAGCTCGACCTGGCTACTCGCCTCGGAATAACGAAACCCTGGGTATCCAAAGTATCATTCCCTGGTCCCATACTACCCTGCGCATCATGCGCTTCGTTGGCAGCCGGGAATAGTGCATCCGGTTCATCCGCTGCGCGGGTACTCAGGGCATTTTCCTCCTGACCTTCCGCAGCTCGGAGCATGCGGGTATTTGCGTCACCATCAGCACTGCCAGGCTGAGAGGGTACCTGGTCATGCGGTCCCTCGGTACCGAGGTGAAACCCATGACCAGTCGAGATGGAAACCTTCAGGTTCCCATCTCCAGGCTCCTTAGCGACATCCGACAGCGAGGTCAGCGATGAATCGCTGCGCTCCTGCCGCCGCTGAGCCTCTCCCACAGGCAAGACTGCAGTGACCGCTGCGCGCGCCTGACGACGCGTTGCAACGCCTCTGACGGTCTCCGTGCCTGCGATAATGTTAGTCGTATCTATACGCGCCTTGTATTCCATCTCGAGTGTTCCCTCCTCTGGCGGACGTCCCGGGTGATCAGGCCGCTCGTCCTCCAAGAATCGAGTTAGTAGATGTTCAAAATATGCAACAGAAGTAGCTTCTGTAGCACGGAAAGTCGCTCAAATCGAAACCGGTGACACGCGAGGCTGAACAAGCGTAAGGTCTCGATGTTGGGGTGAAAAAGCAACTTGGGTAAATACATCGAGATGGCACGTATATAAGGAAACTATCCTACGCTATCCTAAATGGGGAAACCGGCACGTGCTGTGTCGGGGAAACGATGGCTCGATGCCGCGGAGAGCCGAGTCCGCTACACTGGCTGAGCGGCATGCGTTCGCCAGACTCAAGACGATCCTGACGTCCGAGCCGGTGCTGAAGCCGCCGCAGTACGACCGGCCGTTCATCGTCACCACGGACGGCTCCAAGGTCGGCTTTGGCGCGACGCTGACACAGCGCTGGCAGGTGAAGGACAAGAACGGCGCGACTGTGGAACGCGAGTTCCCCGTTGCGTATGCGTCGAAGCGCACTTCCCGAACCGAGGAGCGCTACACGCCGTACCTCTTGGAGTTTGCCGCGCTCAAGTTTGCTCTGGATAAATTCGACAAGATGATATTCGGGCAACCTGTCGAGCTCGTCACTGATTGCAAGGCGCTCCGGGACACGCTCAACAGCGACGACCTCTCCTCCACGCACACCCGGTGGATGGAGTCGATTATCGCGCGCCAGATCGTCGACGTGCGGCACCGCCCTGGCGTAGATAACCAGGCGGATGGCTTGAGCCGCAAGTGGATGTCGTGCACTGACCGCGAGGTGGATGGCGGGCTCGAGAGCGTAGTCGCGGATTGGGAGGCGAAGGACACCGCGCCAGACCTTTTCACCGTCGAGTCAGCCGGCGACGACAATTCCCGCCTGCGCGCTCGCTTTGCTAAGGACGACTACTTCCGCGACATTGTCGAGTGGCTCACGGCTCTACAGGTCGACCCTGCGCTCTCTAAGCGCCAGGCACAGCGGGCGCGGATGCGCGCGCGCGACTACGTCGTCCAGGACGGGAAGCTGTGGCGCGTGGGTGGCAAGCACGCGTACCGCTCACCCAAGGTCGAGTGCGTGCCGGCCGAGGAAGGACGTGCGCTCGCGGCTGCGTGTCACGCCCGCGGGCACTGGGGGCGCGACGTCTGCGAAGAGTCACTGCGTGCGCGCTACTTCTGGCCGAATATGCGCCGCGATGAGGTCGACACAATCCAGCAGTGCTCGCCGTGCAAGGCGTTCGGCACGCGACACATACTCTCGCTGCTAGAGCCTCTGACCCGCGCCCGACCGTTCCAGATGATCGTCGCGGACTACTTGTCCATGCCAGTCGGGAAGGGCAAGTACCGCACGGTCCTCCTCTTTGCCGACATCTTCACACGTTTCGTCTGGGGCTTCAAGACGACGAAGAAGGCCGGCTCGGGCGCGTACACCGTCGAGGGCCTGAAGCACATCAAGGGCGAGTACCACAAGCCCGAGTTGTTCGGCACCGACGGCGGCAAGCACTTCGATTGCGACGAGGTCCGCGCGTTCTGCGAGGCCAACGGGATCGAATACACGAAGACGCCTCCGTATTCACCCTGGGCAAATGGCCTCATTGAAGACTGCAACCGCATCCTGCTCGGCAGGCTTCGACGCTACTGCCAGCCGGATTTCGACGCGGACGAGACTGGCATGTCGACGGCCGAGATGGCGGCGCACATGCCGACCAAATGGCCGGACTTCTTTGCGCAGGCGATTGAGGACATGAACTCGCGCGTTCTGCCCTCGCTCGGGTACTCGCCGCGGGAGCTGCTTTTCGGCATGGCGCTACCGGACGCGCCGCCGCCTGCGGCGGCGGCAGTGGAGCAGGCAACCCAGACGACAGCGGATCAGCACCTTGCGCTCGTCGACACTCTGCGCGCAGACGGCCATGCACGTACAATCGCCCACGCCACCGCGCGCAAGCGCAGATTCGACCGCGGCGTCGAAGAGGTCAAGTTCGACATCGGCGACTTCGTTCAGGTCTACAACGACCGGCTCGATGGCACGCTGTCGACGGAGCGCAAGCTGGCGGCGAAGTGGTCGGGTCCAATGGCCATCGTTTCGCGGTACTTGGGCTCGTGGCGCGTTCGACCTTGGGGCACGCAGGACGAGAGCAGCGACATCTATGTCTCGGGACGGCGCCTACGCAAGTGGGTACCTGCGCGCGGGACGGCTATCTACAGGGCGGCACTGGAGAAGGAGAGACGGCTGCTCAGGCAGCAGCAAGACAGCACGGCGGCGACGGCAGACTCGGTGGAAGGATAGGGTTTTTCTCGGGGAGGAACGTTTGGTCTAGGCAGGGCGTTGGGGTAGTTGTGGGATGTTTATGCGCCAGGAGGCGCATATCCTCAGGGGGGGCACCTGTGGCAGGCTGGAGTGCACGGACCGTAGGATAGATCTGCCCGGATGTATATCGGCTTGTTCCCTATCTTGACCTGTTCCCGGACACCCGCGACTACCACAATGATGAACTTGCATAAATGGCAATTTCATGCTTCCCCGTGTGCTTCAGGGCCGATGGTTTCGCGGACGTCACGGGACACGCGAGGGCTGACAGTTCGCGCCGACTCGTCGTCCGTCGCGCAGCCCCTGCGCGTAAGGCAGACCTGCGCAGGTGCCCTATGCATAGTCCAAAGCGTTTTCGCTGTTTTCAGATGACGATCAGGGTGAAGGATGGTCGCCGCTGAGTCAAGTCGCGCGGGCGGTCGGAGCGGGGCTGCCGAGCTACGAACTGACGAGCACATGCGCAGGATGAGAAATTTGGCCATATAAGTAGCCATTTAGGCATGGAGTGGTTTGCGTGAGCGCGTTTGGGCGAGAACGGGACTGCACAGCTCATTCGGTCCGCAAAGTACAGAGTCAAGTGACCGGCGATCGGAGTTTACACGTTCAACTAACTTATCCCGGCCCTGCAAAGACTACTGTGGTGCGGCAGATAACCGATATTCGGCTTAATTCTGAGGTTCTGAGATGATCATATGATTTGATTCATTATCTTTCCGAAATCCGATTCAGTGAGTACATTGGCCGCGTTGCACAATTGCTGATACTGCTTAACGCCGACGGAACTACGAGCTCGTTGTAAGACGGCTTCACTTGAACTGAGCCGCAAACGTCTTGAACTTCTCGTTGTTCTTGGTGAACTCCTCGAAGGTATGCTGGCCGGGGTAGACCTTCTTGGAGGCAGCCTCGTCGTAAACACTCGTCGGCGGCTGGCTGTAAGTTCAAGTGAGCAATTTGAGAGCCGTGGTCAGTTGACCGACTTGCCACTTCTCGTAGTAGAACCTCAAAGGTAAGGCGCGTTAGTTGTCGTGGAAGTTGAGCATACTGGGGGCACACTGGCACGCACTTCATGTTGAGGAACAGCTCGACGACGAACGGATTGGGGGCCTGCGCCAGGCCATAGAAGTCGTCGCGCGAAAGCGGCTTGACCTTGACCTCTTTCCCAAGGGCCTTGCTGAGCACTTTGCCGTACTGCGTCGGCGTGATGTGCTCCCCAATTGCGATGATGTCTTTGCCTGGTGACGCATTATACACAGATTGCTGGAAGGGGAGATCGGCGATGCATTGGACGTACCGATCCATTCCGCGGGGTTCTTGAAGGCAGTGAGAACCCAGCCTCCGCTCTGGTCGACAGAGTACGAGGGAATGTAGCTGTCATTGGGCATGGGGATCTCAAGCACGATCGATCCATCGTCCTCTTTCTTGACCATCTGTTCCGATATCAGACAAATTCAGATCACAAGAAACGGGCACTGGCGGGTGGAAAACTCACGCCCATTCCTCCAACGAGGTTTTCGTAATAGAAGGAGTTATAGAATGACGTCCGGGGAACGCCAGACGCCTTCAGGTACTCGTCAACTAAGAACAAACTGCGATTCAGCTCCCAAAAGCAAGATCGTCAATGACGACGCACTTTGATGCTTTCCTTCAAAGTGGGGGCAGTCGCAGTGCGGCAGTGTGCTTCCGACGCAGATGGACACATGAGATCGAGACGCTTCGCAAGGAGCAGCACCGCGACGCACAAAAACACGAAGTGCTGTACTCCGGCGGCCTTCGCGGCGTCAACGAGTGCCTTGCCCTGCTCAAACTCGGCCTGCTGGGTCTTGGCGGCATCCCCGATCTTCGGGAACAACGTCCAGACTGGAAAGGCGCAAATCAGGGTCATATCAGGCTCCGTAGTTGCTCCACGCACAATCCGTGACGCCGGAGACGCCATATACGCCTTTAAGAGCGGCGGGAAGCGTCTCAGGCTTGTCGAGATCGGCCACAACAACCTCGGCTCCTCGGGCCTTGAGAGCTGTTGCGGGTTGGATTCTAAGCATATCGCGATACACCAACAGTAGTAGGACACACTGACCCTGAGCTGCGGGACTGTCGGCGTTGCGCGTAATGGCGCGGACGGCGAACGAGCCGTCGTCCAGGAGATATTTGGCAACAGAGCCTCCAGCGGCGCCGGTGGCACCGAAGACAGCGATGATCTTCTTTGCGGACATGTTTCGGTATCCGAGAGGGTTGCACTGGGGATGGGAAGGGCAATGCTTCACTGCTCCCTCAAGTGCGCGGCATTTATACTTGCTACTACCTGGCTCGCGCGGCTCATCGATCATCAGCCACCATCCCTGGAGGCACCTTGGTCATGTACAGATAATCATGCTGACGCACTGACACTGTAATCTTCCTTGCAGACTTGTCTTCGAGAGGCAACAACTGACACAGAAGGTGGTGTATTGCCGAATACAGCCTCCGCCAGCCTGGCTACTCCCAAGCTCAATTCCCATAGACTCATTCTACAGAGGACCGACCCCAGCTCTCCATTATCCGAGCTCACCACCCTGCCAGAACATGCTAAGCTCCCCATAATTCTTCCCGCAACAGAGGTAATCGAAGTGTACACCAGTTCTGAACTCGGTGCGATCGTCTCACGACATGTGTCAGGGAAGCGAGGACTGCTGAGTGAGGTGCCACTCGCTACGATGCGCAAATGACATGCAGAGTCTACGTTACCAATGGCCTGCTGCCCATGAGTTTCTGGCTGCTTTCTCTCACACTCTCGGAACAATTACAGGCGGATCAAGACTATTGAGTCCGGATACAGTTGACTTTCCTCCGCTTTACTTCGAACGATTATCTTCGAACGTCAAAGTCTGTGAAGGAGACTAGCGGTCTACCTGCAGCGAGCTTGACGAGCCGCAGCTACTGGAAACGGACCAATATTCGAGCCATACACATGTCCAGCACAAAATCTCGCGCACGAACTCACACGCCCAAGCGACCAAATGCAGCGAACCAGTCTGATTGAATTGCGTCTACTACATAATACAAACTACGCGCAACGCCCACCCAGGGATCCACAACCACATCCACCCACACGCATCGCAGTCTACATCACGTACGCCAGGTAACCCAGTAGAAACGAGTGTGAAATGGCGGGCGCGAGGGCGAGCCGCAAACTGAACAAAGGATAAGAGTAGGGGGGTAACCGTGCCCTCCGGGCACAGCGCGCCGGCCGCCGGCACCAACCAACTAACCAACCGTTAACAAAAGCAGAGCAGATAGAAAACGGAATTGAACAACGACCAAGAAGGGTGGTGCCAGCGTGCGCGCGCGCGCCGGTCACGGAAAGCGAGCAGGAGGACGAGGAAGAGGAGGAGGATATCAAGCTCAGCAGCAGATTCGCCGCGCGGGGGCCGCTCGGGCGCGCGCGCAACAAAGAGGAGTAGGAAGAGAGGGGGATATGCGTCGCGCGCGCACCGGTGCACGCCGAGGTATTCTTCTTCTAGTTATCTAGCAGGCAAGGGGCCATTCGTGGGGGAGGAATGAGTGAGTGAAATGAACGTGTCGTAAAAAAAAGACGGGAATCCGGAATCCGAAAGGCCACGTAAGAAAGAGTAGCGGAGAGCGAGGTTAGTGCGCAACGTGGCGCCGCGCGCGGTGGTCGCGCTTGGCGCTCGCGCGCTGGAACATCTGGATGCGGTTGCCCGCGCCGCACTTCTGCTTGCTGTCGCCGCTGCAGGCCATGTTGCACTGGCCCGCGTCGACCTTCTTCGCGCTCGTCGCGAGCGCGTTGCCGCAGTAGCACTCCTTGCCGTACTCGACGCCCGCAAGCTTGAAGCCGAGGCTCGCGCAGCGCGCCGTGCACACCGCCGGCGTCATCGGCGCGCCAGCCCAGAGGCCAGCGGCGTTCAGCACGCGCGACTCGACGGCGTCGGTGAAGCAGCCCATCGCGCTCCAGTTGGCCGGCTGGACGCTCGAGGTGGCCGTGGACTGGTAGATGTTGATCCTGTTGCCGGCGCCGCAGCGAGCCTTCGCGTCGCCAACGCACGCCGTCGAGCAGTCACCGTCCGCGGCCTTCTTCTGGTTCACAATCTCATTGCCGCAGAAGCACTCCTTGCCATACTGCAACCACACCCATCAGCACGCCAAACTCGCAGCGGCAGGGCACAGAACAAAAAAGCGCACCTCGACACCAGCAAACTTGAAGCCCTGGGACTTGCAGCGCGCAGTGCACACAGCCGGGGACATGTTCGCCGCGCTGAACAGCGGCGTGCCACGGAGCGTGCGCGAGTCG
Source organism: Auricularia sp. M13 (assembly GCA_037042915.1). NCBI lineage: Eukaryota > Fungi > Basidiomycota > Agaricomycetes > Auriculariales > Auriculariaceae > Auricularia > Auricularia sp. M13. Next base: position 495,187 of record CM073198.1, on the reverse strand, counting down.
GTCGGGTCGACGAAGCATCCAAGGCTGTTGAATCCACTGACAGCAGCGACAGTCGGGGCGGGCTTGGCCGGGGACGCAGGAGACGTGGCAGACGCCGCCTGGTATATGTTGATCCTGTTCCCCGCGCCGCAGCGCGCCTTCGCGTCGCCGACGCACGCCATCGAGCAGTCGCCGTCGGCGGCCTTCTTCTGGTTCACAATCTCGTTGCCGCAGTAGCACTCCTTTCCGTACTACACAAAGAGCACATTAGCATCCCACTCCAAACCAACACGCAAGAGCAAGAAAGCGCACCTCAACACCAGCAAACTTGAATCCAGCAGACTTGCAGCGAGCCGCACAGCTGGCAGGCGTCAGGTTGGCGGCTACGAACTGGCCGTTCCCACGGAGGGTCCGCGCGCTGGTCGAGTCGACAAAGCATCCAAGGCTCGTGAACCCGCTGACCGTCGCAGTGGTCGGCGCAGGCTTAGCAGGCGCAGTCGTCTTGGGCGGCGGCTGGGTGGTGTACGTCGGCTTGGCGGGCTGGCTCGTCGGGGCAGAGGGCTTCACGACGCCGGTGCTGGGCGGGGCGAGCGTCGCGGCGGGCGGCGGCGCGTAGTTGCCGGCCTTGTAGACCGCCAGCCGCTGGCTCGCGCCGCAGAACTGCGACTCGTCGCCCTCGCACGCCATGTCGCACGCGTAGTTGCCGACCGTGCTCGAGTCCAGCTTGTTGTCGCACCAGCACTCCTGCGCCCACTCGAGCCCGGCGAACGCGTAGCCCTTGCTCTTGCAGTGCGCCGTGCACTTGTCCACCGTCATAGCGCCAGGCGTCCACCGCTCAGCACCGAGCACGCGCTGCGGGCCGTCGTCGCGCGCGCAGCCGACGGGCTGCCAGCCCGCGATGTCTGAGCGCAGGAAGCTCGCCTGGTTGGCCGACAGCATGGCGCTGTTGACCGTGCATCCAACGACGGCCTTGGCATTCGCCGGGCCACTCGACACCGGGTTGCACCCCGGCAGCGTCGAGAGCCAGCCAGAGGTCTTCTCGGCGACGCGCGACGGCACGACGCAGTCGTTCATCTCCTGGTTTGTGCGCAGGGGCAGGATGTTCTGGCAGTCCTCGATCACGCCCGAGTCCTGCGTGCAGCCGTCAATGGCGCGCTGGAGCGCGGCGACGTCCCAGCCGTTCAGGAAGTCGCCGTGGCTAGAACCATGTCAGACTTCCTGACGACACAAGTCAAAAGCAAAGAAACGGCCAACGTACAAGCCGTACCCTGTGGGGTCGCCCATGGACAGCACGAAGGGGTGCTTCGCGCCGCTCGGGGTCCACCACTGGCTCTTCCACGCGTTGATGTCGAAGGTAATCTCGTAGAAGATGGAGATGAGGCGGACGGGGTGGGTCGACGGGCACGAGCCGCTGTCGACGTTGCTGGGGTACGCCATGTGCGACTTGTGGTCCGGGCTGTCGAGGTCCTTGCCGTTCCAGCACGAGGGGAAGAACACCTGGGCGCGCAGGCCGTTCGGGCAGTTGTGGCCGGGGATCTCGTTGAACTGGCCGCCGGCGCCGCTGCCCGCAAAGTCGAGGCAGACGAACGACACGGCGCGCTGCTCCAGGGAGCTGGCGTTGAACGAGCGCAGCATCGGGTTGCCCGCGAGCATGCGGAAGCCCTCGGGGAACGCGTGCAGCTTCTCGTTGTCCGAGCCGCGGCGCTGCAGGTAGTAGATCGTGCCGCCGCCGCTCTGGTCGACGTTGTGGAACGAGCCGTTCTGGCCGCGGAAGTACAGGTTGGGCGTCCAGTAGTTCGACAGGTCCGCCCGCGCCTGGCAGGTGCTGCATGTCGAGCGCCGGGCGTCGGCGAAGGTTTGGTTGAAGTTGAAGCTGCAAACAGCCGCTGTTCAGAGCTAAACTCGGAGTTAAAAGGGACGTCACTCACCCGTTCTATAATAAAACAAAAAAGGAGTTGAATAAAACCCCATCGCGGAAAAAAAGAAACAAGAAAACGTACACCGCCGAGAACCTGCAGTATCGCGATCAGTGTTAATCCTGGTGCGGTTGGAGCGCAGTTTACACACCTGATGGAGATGGCTGGCAACGACGCCGGGGCTGACGATCCTAAACACGAACCGGATATCTCAGCACTCACGGTAGCAACGCCTGAGGCAGCAAGCACGCACGGGTCCGCGCGCTCGACGGTGACGGGCTGCGAGCAGCCCATGCGGAAGAACGCGTGCGCGCCGGGCAGGGCGCCCGCAGCAGCCGCGGCGAGGATGGCGATCTTGGCGGCCGACAGCATTGCGGGGGGTGGGTCGTGAAAAGGACAGTAAGCGGTGGGTTTATGAAGGACTGTGTGCGCGCGGCGGCGAGAGAGAGCTGTCGGGCCGGGACGTGCGGGCGGGAAGGGGTATTGTATGGAGGGGGAGGAGAAAGGAGAACCGTGCGCAGTCGGAGATTGAAGCGCCGACCCTTTTTGTGCACCCGTCAGGGACCGATTAGATGCGTAACAACGCGCCGCCGATCGTCGAGAACACGGCACGGCTCATGCAAGCGTATCCCAGACGTCGAGATCCCGCCACCGACGTGCATTCATTCCACGCTCGACGTCCAGCCCGACTTGTCGACGCAGACGCCAGATGCCTCGCCCATCCGGCATTGCACCGACATACTTACTATAGACACCGCCTCGCCTGATCCATGCGATGATAGGCTCGGAGACCCGCCCACGAATGCGAGAATAGCCTGCGACACACCATCCAGCCGCCCGTCCGCCGAATACCAGCCTCGCTGCAGCCACGAGAAGTACAGTAATGCATTACTTACTGCAGGCGGGCGGCGTGCCTGCCTGCGCAGGCCCTTTCATCATCGCGTCCCAACAAACGGCGTTGCCAGGCAACCGCTTGGCCATTGGAGCCGGACGGCCCCGACTTCACACACATGTCCAGCTATTTCGAGCTCGCGGACGTGGACGTCGACGTCGACGTCGAGCAGTCGTCGGCAGAGACTATCCTCGCGGCGTCCGAGCCCGATATGGGTATCCCGGCATAACTGACAAGATCGGCGCCCCTGAGATTGCCCAGACTTAGACTTTTGCAGTTGCGGGAGGGATAGCAGACCAATCTCAAGGGACCCTAGAGCGCCGATCCTGATAGCTGGCTGAGAACTCCCGTAGTCCAGTAACCTGGCCGACGAGAAAATGAGTCTTAAAAGTGCACGAAGACGGCGCAACGTCGTAAATGCTAACTTTGCTCAGTTATGACATCGACCAGTGGCCCGCCTTCGTAGCCCAAAGTTCGTTATCCTCCCTCCCTAATGCACATGGAAGACACTCACTAATAATTGGGGTCAGCATTCTCTCCTTCACATGTAAGACCAGACCGTGCCGCGCCCGCGCAAAGTGCTCATGATCTGCGCGCAGATCGGTTTTCTCCTGCGCTGCTGAGCTGGCCATATGCATACGGAACAAAGATTCTTCGGCCGGACCATTTCGATAGCAGTCGAAGTGTGTTCCTCGAGGAGACGTCCAAGCCGAGACTCACCCATAGGGCACTTCGAGGTGGCACATTGACAACTTGACAATGAGCGTGGGAATGTCAGACTGAGAGTGGACCCCATATTCCCCACAGTCACCGGCATCTAGACCGGTGCGGTGTGGAAAGCTGGCGCAGACCGTCGCGGCACGTATTCATTCAACCAGTTCAGAGTCTGAGACGCACCTTCTCGAGACTTGAACGTTGAACGTCTGTGCCTGGAGCGTGCAGCACATGATTCCTGGACTCGGGAGAAGATCCGAGGAGAGTTGTACGACTCACATTCACCGGCACCTATGTGAATGGGGGCAACAAGTGTGAGAGATGTGTCACGGCCTGTCAGGGTACTGGGGCGCACCATCTCAGGATTGTATCCACCGTTACGTAGAACATTGACAGAGGTCCTTCCCCGGTGAACTGGAGCAGGCGTGCCTTGGAGTATGGAGTTGAAGGCGGACATGCCAGTGGGGTTGCGAAAGGGAGCACGCAAAAAGAAACCCCGGGAGCGCAAAGGAAAGACAAACATCGTCGGCACGGCCGCAGGAGGGGTCCAATGCGTGCCTTCGAGTACGCAACGCGCAGGAGAAAGTGCTGTGATCACGTGACCATGATAGCGGAGATGCATTGAAGTTCGTGGCGGGCGCAAAGGGGCGCGTGTCGGCGGAAAAAGAGACGCGTCGTCCTCCTATTCCCAAATTGTAGGGTGGCGTTTCGTGCAGAACCTTCACAGAGCGCGTTCGGCGCGCGCGCGAGAGAGAGAGAGAGGTTATTCTTATCGTGGTGCGCGGCGACGAGGGCGCTACGTCATAAATGACGGATCTGCGATCCGTTGGGGCGGCGTCGTCGAGATTCAGGGGGACGAGGAAGGGAGGGAACGTCGAAAAAGCATGCCCTTCGACGCTGCCCTTTTATACCCAAATTTCTGGCCAATCCGCTGGAGTTACGTCACAGGTGTGGAAGATACTGGGCGCAAATGCGTTGGGGTGCGCAACGCGCGCGTTGGACGTTCAGGGGGGGATGGGTTTTTGCGACGCGTAGGATGTGCATGACGTCACGCGTTAGTCCGAAGGCTCGGCGTCCAGCATATCGTACTCAACGCATTCGCATTCGTATGCTTATGCATGTCAGCTTCACATTGGATGCCCGACTCATGAAAACCATGCGAGTGCTGGAGTATTTATTCTAACAAAATATCAAAATTTATCCATCATGTACTCTACGTGATAGTCTAAAATCGCCCGTGCGACTTGAAGACGCCTCTCGTCTTTGACTTCTCCAAAATGCTTCAGCGCGCTCTGTGCTCGATGCCGAGCAAGCTCATACTTCCCTCGCTGCTGAGCAACCGTGGCAGACCGGATGAGAGCTTTGGCCAATCCGTGAGCGTTGCCCGACCTTTGCAGCGGGAGCAGAACAGCCTGGACAATGCGGTCCGCGAGCTCGTCCTCGACCACCTCAGCGAGCAATACCAGGCAGTGGACCGGCTCGATGCTCGGAGCGGCTCCCCTGAAGAGCGTTGCAGCAGTGATTGCGAGCTGCGCAGCGACATCCTTGCGCCCGTCCGCACTCTCCACCTCGCTGAGAGCCTCAACGAGGTTAGCTTCTACATGGAGCATGAACGCCGGATGGTCCGAGGGGTGTTTCCTCCGCGCTACAGTGCGCGCGGCAGTAAGCAGCGCGCGCGCCTCAGCCTGGTCGCTGCACAGGTGCGCGATGCGGGCCTGAACATAGAGGTGTCGGCAGTGGCTCGCGGGGGAAAGTCCGTCCGCAGGTTCGAGCTGCAGTACTGCTTCCACCGCGGACCGCGCTGCGTCCATATTTCCCGCAAGAGCGTGCGCTTCCGCGAGGATCATGTAATTCTCCGCGTAGTGACGCAGCTCCTCGGTCCCCTTGACAGCCAGGGCCTGCTCGGCATGCTCGATGGCCCGCGTCAGCGCGCCCTGCGCCCGGAGTGTCTCTGCCAGCTGCTGATGCGCGCGGACGACGCCGTTGGGGAACTGGCCGAGCTCGTAGGTGCGCAGCGCCTCCTGGTACATCCGAACTGCGTCGTCCATCTTCCCCAGCGAGGCGAGGCATCCCGCAATCAGGAAGCGACCATTGCCGATGAGACGCACATGTTCGGACTCGCCACCCGTTGCCTGCAGCGCGAGTTTGATCGCCAGCTCGTGCGACGCGATGGCTTCCAGAGCGTTTCCCTTGTCGGAGAGCAGCACCCCGAGCTCCTGCGACGCATGCGCCATCGTCCAACGGTCATCGCGAGCGTCTGCATCGACGAACAAGCGACGCGCTTCGGCGACGGCGTCATCGTGCGGCAGAGAAGCAATCAGGAAGATGCGGCAGCTCGTCGCGCCCTCCGCGTTCCCGATGCGCTCGTAAATCTCCAACGCCTCGCGCGCGAGAACGTCCTGGTCTCCGGGCACAGCGCCGAATGCGCACACTCTCGCCCAGCAGAGCAGCAAGTCCGCACGGAGCTCGTGCAAGCCAGCTCCGAGGGCCGTCGCGCTTGCGATGGGCAGCAACTCGGGCGCGGAGCCTATACCCGCTGAGACGTACAGCATACCGAGACAGACAACAGCCTTGATGGCGCCGCGGAGCCCGCGCTCCAGCCCGCTATTCCTGAGTGCGAAGCGGACGACGGACTCGATGTTGCCCAGCTCCATCGCGACGGCTGAGAAAACTGCCGCGTCCAAGACGTTCCGACGAGCCGGACGGACAAGCTCTGCCAGGCCGAAGTAATGGTCGTAGATAGGAGCGCATTCGTCGTCCGAAGGAGCGTGGTGGGCAAGCATGAAACTGCGTATGGGTGCCAAGACGTAGACCCGTCCGTCGGCGCTGCGCTGGGCGAGGGAGACCCTCAACACGGCCGAGAGAGACTGCGCGACATTTTCGACACCCCAAATGCGGATGTCGGTGTCTGCCACGCCGTTGGGCAAAAGTGCGAGGAAGGACAGCAAACGTTGCGCCGTGGGCACGGCCAGCATTCTCGCAGACCGCAGGGAGAGCTTGATGGAGACTTCGAGGCTTGTCGTCCGGTCGTGCTGGCCCCCGCGGACCAGCATCGCAGTTGCGACTTCATTCCACCGGCTCAGCAAAGTGTCGATCGACTCGGACTGCGCGAGATTGGCTGTCAACACTATGGCCAAGGGAAGGTTATCCATGTGAACGAGTAGTCTGTCCAATGAGCCGCCAGCGTCCGAAACATCGGCGATAGCCAAAAAGGTGTGTTTGGCGGCAGGAGCGCTCAGCACTGTCAACGGCGGCAAGAAAGGTCGTGTCCATCGCACGCCGCTAGGACGTTCGGTGCCTCTCAGAGTAACAATGAAAGAAAGGGTTTCGACAGTCGCGAACAGCTGCAGCAGGTGCTCCGCGTGCTGACGCTGGTCATGCGCCTCCCACGCGGACTCGAAGTTGTCCAGGACCAGTAGGGCGGGTGCGCCAGTCATGCAGTCCAGCAGCTTGCGTTCGGTCGCCTTCGCATGCATGCCAGAGACGCCGAAGGCTGCGGCAATGACGACAAGACAACTCGATTGCTCATCAACAGCATCGCACCGCACGAAAAAGCGCCTGGCACCAAAGCGCTCGATCACGGAGGGATGATGCAGGACGGCCGCCGCGAGGGTTGATTTGCCCATCCCAGGGCCCCCAAGGATAGCAACACGTCCCGCGGACTGCGCAATCACGGCGTCTACGACGGCTTGTGTTTCAGCTGTCCGGCCGAAGTGGAGGTTGGGGCGGGGAGGAATGCGTGCGACTGGATCCACGGCGACATCTGGGAGCAGTTCAAGCTGTAGCTGGTGTCGAGCCGCCATTTCATCGATTTCGGTCGAAAATTCATGAGCCATGGCGCTTGTCTGGAGCCGCAAATACACCTTCAGCGTGGTCAGCGGGCGGAGGCTTGATGCGTGGAACAGGTTCATCGTACCATCACAACGTTGAAGACAGTCGAGAGCCTTTCCGACAACGCCACTAGGTTGTCTCGATCGCGCTCACGGTATAAGAGCTGAGAGAGATAGCTCCGCTGACCCTGCGCTCGAAGCGCATCCTGGATATCGGTCAAAGTTCTAAAACTCATCAGAAGGCTCTCATTTAGGCGTTGAAGCTCTAGACATACCTCTCAAACGATTTCAGGGCCTCGAAAAAGTTCGTGTCCAGATTTATGGTCTGAGAGTCCAACATGGAGTCGATGGCATCCACCATCTCCTGGGTCCGTTCGTACAGCGCAGCAGCGACCTGCCCATTGACGCGGACGTTCTGCGATCCCAAGTGAGCATGGAGGAAGTGATATGAAATATGACTGCCGCATACCCGTGTGGCCTCCAAAATTTGACTGGCGAGACCGCTGATTGTGCGCGTCGTCGCTTGGCCCGCGATTTCGGCACTTTGAACGACAGCTGTAGCAAGAGGAGCTGGTACAGACATATGGCTTCAACCACTGCAGGAGCTATCCAGTTAGTGCAGGAATCACACATGTGGTGAGTGCTTGCCTATTAGCTGCTTATCAAACGCCCTGGCAAGTCACCGGTGCCGCCGCCCTGAAAAAGCCCTGAAGGGGGGGAAAGTGTCCCGAAAGACACAGTGCAAACATGACAGTCATCCAGGTTACTCTGCTCATGTACTCCGCGATTTATCACAGTATTGAGGGGTTTGCACTGGAGCTGACAGCCGCTGTGGCGGGGTTCGAAAGCAAGTTTGTTCCGAAGCCCTTCGGTCGAAAAAAAAAAACAGTGTACTTCTGTCCTTCTAAAAATTATATAAGTTGCACCATGTCCATACCATGCATTTGAAACGTCACTCCTCTCATCCTCCGTACGAAGTTTGAATATGGAACTCTGCTTTTCACGCCTATCGCTGTGATTGGTAGCTTCTCCGACTATCAAGGCAAGCGAGGGTCCTTATTTGCTGGTTCAATGCAGAAAAATCGTCGTTTGAATACATCGCATTAGTGAATACGACGGTCCGGCACCATCTCGTTGAGGTCATGCGAGCTCTCCATGGTGTCTCATGAGCTAGACAGCAAAGCGAGCCAAAAGCAGATCCACTGCTTCGCCGTGAAACGTATCAAGCAGCCTCACCTTGAACTGAGGTTCGCGTATGAAACCGGGGATTCATCGGCAGTGTTGCGTCCGGGCCGCTTCCGGTCCGAGGACCGTGAACAGGTTCGCGACGCGCTGTGGCCGTCCCGGCAACGCGTGCTCGCGTTGTGCATGGCTCATGTGCTCTCCTGCAGACTTCCAGCTCATCGGATACTCCGTCATTTTGCCTCTCCACCAATTTATATCGCGCGTTTCGTTGCCCGGAATGCTTTGGTCGTTCGCTTCCTGCGCTTGAAATGCTGACACTCCTTGCTGCTGTGCTCCTTGCGCGCGCTGTTGCTGCTGTTGTCCCGGCCTATGGTACGCACTCGTATGAACAAAGCGATGAAACATGCATTAAATATGTTTTAATGCAGGCCAATGTGGCGGCGTGAGTCGTGCGAGGCGAAGCGACTATCCCCATTTCTCACGCATTGTCTCCATACAGCAAGGCTACACCGGAGACACAGTTTGCGCTTCAGGGTCAGCCTGTGTAGTACAGAACCAATTCTACGTATGTCTCTTCTGCAACAAGCCCTCCACCAGCTTATAACGGCACAATAGTCTCAATGCGTTCCCGGAGCTGCTGCGCCATCGTCTACTGTGACGGTCAGCTCATCCGCCACTTCTACCGGAGCTGCCCCAGACGCCACATGCTCTTCGGTCGACACGGCCTCGCACTGCGGGCAATGGGACAGCGTCAACACGGGCCTGTACACGCTCTATCTTGATCAATGGGTATCTGTTTCATTCTCTCAGCGTTATAGCAGATATTGATGATAAATAGGGAATAAACGGGCCTCCTGCCGCTACGGGCAGCGACTGCGCCTCTATTCAGTCGCTGTGTGGAACCACGCTCAAGTGGACGACGACCTGGAGCTGGTCCGGCGGAACTGATGGCGTTAAGACGTACACCAACGTTAACCTCAATCAAGGCCTCAACAAGCAGGTCAGCGCGATCAAGAGCATTCCGGTGGGTCTCTGTGCATAATGATATGATCGACCGCTGAGGCTTCCCAGACGACGTGGCAATGGAGTCAGACGTCGACTGGCACCATTGTCGCGAATATCGGTGAGCGATTTCTACTGTGATTTGGATGCTGGGCTAACCTTTACTGCAAGCCTATGACCTGTTCACGTCTGCAACTGCGGGAGGCTCGAACGCCTATGAGATCATGGTCTGGCTGGCCAACTACAATGCCGGTCCAATCTCCTACAACTACAACTCGAATGGCAATCCAGTCCCGGTTGCGTCTTCTGTCTCACTCGCAGGAAAGACATGGTGAGCGTCACTTGTGGGTTTCATTCTGTAATCTGTGACACAGTCTGAAGGAACTTATTCTACGGGAGCAACGGCGCGAACCTCGTCTACTCCTTCCTCCCCACGAGCGGCACGGTCACGAACTTCAGTGGCGATCTGAACGTTTTCCTGAAGGTATGTTGCCTCTGTTCTTGAGGTTCCGTGAAGGAAGATGACTGAGACTCGACCATCGGTAGTACTTGACCGCGAACCAGACCTTGCCCGCTTCGCAGTACCTTGTGACGGCACAGAGCGGCACAGAGGCAACGAGAGGAAATGCTACGCTCACGTGAGAACTTGGAATTTTCCCTCTTATACTGTGCGCTGACCCACAACTGCTGCAGCTCGACTTACAGCATCGTAATCAACTGATCTCGATGGTTGTCTGTAGGCTGCAACTCTCTGAAAATGTAAATCTAAGTCCTTGTCTGTCGCGAAAGTTCAAGCGAGTGGAATTTTCATAAATTCATTCAACTAAGAGATGTGCTGCGTGAGAGTTGAGAAATGCGAGTGACAGGCGTTGTGGCCGGCGCTTGTTGGCGCGTACCGGATCCAACCGAAAATTTTGCGCGCGTCTGCCTGCTTTCGGCAACCACCTCGAGCGCGTCAACGGCCGCGGCTTGCCTTCCTACTATGCGCGTAGGACCGTTTCTATGCCTGCGACAGGCAGGCATAGCGTTGCGGGCTCCGCAAAAATCTCTGGCAACCTGGAAACGCTTTGCTTCTGTTGTTTCGGATCCTCAGCCCCAGCACGAGCTCACGGACACGGACTTGGCTCGGCTGGCTCGACAACGAAACATCGGGATATCTGCGCACATTGACTCTGGCAAAACCACGCTCACTGAGCGTGTTCTGTATTACACTGGCCGAATCCGGGATATCCATGAAGTGCGCGGCAAGGATCAGGTTGGCGCTAAGATGGACCACATGGAACTCGAGCGGGAGAAGGGCATCACCATCCAGAGTGCTGCTACATACTGCAGCTGGGATGCTACCAACCCGTTGACTGGCGAAAAGGAGAACTATGCGATCAATATCATCGACACTCCAGGTAAGCCTTGCCAACGCGTTTTTACAGTTGAAACTCACAGGTACAGGTCACGTGGACTTTACCATCGAGGTTGAGCGTGCTCTGCGCGTTCTGGACGGTGCCATTTTGGTTCTGTGCGCCGTGTCCGGCGTGCAGAGCCAAACGACCACAGTGGACCGGCAAATGAAGCGCTACGGCGTTCCACGACTCTCATTTATCAACAAGATGGACAGGTCAGCATTTCAGCCCCTTCTGGAAATCGTCTGACAGTGTTTCATAGGCCTGGCGCAAACCCGTGGCGCATCGTTCAGCAGATCCGCCAGAAGCTCCGCCTGGCGGCGGCGGCAGTTCAGGTACCCATCGGCGCTGAAGACGCGCTCGAAGGCGTAGTTGACATCGTCCGCTGGAAAGCATACTACAATCGCGGCATCAAGGGCAATGAAGTATTCGAAACGGACGAAATCCCGGAGAGCGTCGTCGAGCTCGCAAAGGAAAAGCGCGCGGAGCTCATCGAGCAGGTCGCCGAAGTCGACGACGCGCTCGCCGAGCTCTTCCTGACGGACCAGCCGATCAGCACGGCCGACCTGGTCGCCGCCATCCGCCGCGCGACGCTCAGCCGCAAGTTCACGCCAGTGTTCATGGGCAGCGCGATCAAGAACACGGCCGTGCAGCCGCTGCTGGACGGCGTGTGTGCGTACCTCCCCACGCCCGCCGAGTCGCCCGTGACGGCGCACGACACTGCCGCGCCGCCCGACGCCCCGCCCGTGGCCCTGGTCCCCGCGGCGGCGGCGCCCGTCGTCGGCCTGGCGTTCAAGCTCGAGGAGGGCCGCTTCGGGCAGCTCACGTACATGCGCATGTACCAGGGCACGCTCAAGAAGGGCGCCATGCTCTTCAACGCGCGCACCGGCAAGAAGGTCAAGGTCCCGCGCCTCGTTCGCATGCACTCAAACGAGATGGAGGATGTCACCGAGATCGGCCCCGGAGAGATTTGTGCCATGTTCGGCGTTGAGTGCTCCAGTGGCGACACGTTCACCGACGGCTCGACGACGTATTCTATGGTATGTTGCTTTGATATTCGTTGGCACAGTTGCTCATGGCCGAGTAGACCAAGATGTTCGTCCCGGAGCCCGTCATCTCGCTCAGCATCAAGCCCGCCGGTCTGGAAACGCCCAACTTTTCTCGCGCGCTCAACCGCTTCCAGAAGGAGGACCCGACGTTCCGCGTTCACGTAGACCACGAGAGTAAAGAGGTGTGCCGCTCCGTCCGCTGCGTCGCGTAAGACGACTGAGCATCTGCAGACCATCATCAGCGGCATGGGCGAGCTGCACCTCGACATCTACGTCGAGCGCATGAAGCGCGAGTACGGCGTCGAGACGATCACCGGCCGGCCGCAGGTCGCGTACCGCGAGACGATCACGCAGCGCGCCGACTACAACTACACGCACAGGAAACAGACGGGCGGCCAGGGCCAGTTCGCGCGCGTCATCGGCTTCATGGAGCCCTGCGAGCCCGACGCGACGACGGGCAAGGACACCGAGTTCATCAACCAGGTGCTGTCTGGCAACGTCCCGACCAACTTCATCCCCGCTTGTGAGAAGGTGCGCGCTGCCGCTGTGATGGTGCGCTGCAGGACAGTAACATGCGTGCGCGCAGGGCTTCTATGAGGCGCTCGAGAAGGGTAGCCTGAGCGGGAACCCCGTCACCGGCGTCCGCTTCGTGTTGAACGACGGTGCGCACCACGCCGTCGATTCTAGCGAACTAGCGTTCCGCATGGCCATCATTGGTGCCTTCCGCGAGGCGTTCGCGCTGTCGCGGCCTATCATCCTCGAACCCATCATGACCGTCGAGGTCGTCGCGCCAGTCGAGTTCCAAAGTGCGTGCTGGCGTTCCTGTTCAAGGCGGTGCTGACTGTGTCCTCTTTAGGCGCCGTCATCGGCAGTTTGACTGCGCGCAGAGGAACGATCACGGATAGCGAGGTCCGCGAAGACGAGTTCACCGTGACGGCGGAAGTCAGCCTGAACGCGATGTTCGGATACTCGAACCATCTGCGGGGCTCGACGCAGGGCAAAGGTGCGCTGGAACAATGATTATAGTGCTGGTTCTGAACATCTACGCTTCATTCCAGGCGAGTTCTCCATGGAGTACAAGGCATGCTCCGCGTTTCCTATAGTCTGCTCCGCCGCTGAATCGCCTTTTAGATGCATCAACCCGTTCTTGCCAACATCCAGAAGGAGATGGAGGACGCGTATCGCAAGAGCATCGGGATGAAGGAGAAGAAGTAGACAGTAGACCTAAAAGTACCTTCGTAGCTGCATGGTATATAGATCGCATTGACCGGCCCCCGCCCCACTCAGCATTGTGAGTCCTAGGCGGATATATTTCACGATGAATGGCTGCTGAATGATCCACAGAATGTTATTTGCTTTCTCGCTGTCCGGTTCTTGCATATGTCCGAGGCAATCCTCGAAAGGTTGTTGTTTCCTGGTCACTCCCGTGGAAATTCTGAGTATCGGCAAACCTTCTGAAACCATTCTTGGTGCTGGAAGTTGTGCTCCGGACCACAGGGTGCTCGTTTAGATATCTTGGGATTAGGCGATCCGGAGATCACGCAAGTATGGACCGATGATCAGTCGGCGATATCATCATCTTGATCTGTGCCATTTTTACTTCTCTCCCTTCTCCCTTTCTCTCCTTCGTTCGCGTTCTCGTCGGTGCACGACATGCCTTCGCTCAACGCTCGAGGTTTGCACTCTGTGCACTTTCACGCTGCGCAGGTACGCCGGCAGCCAGCGTGGATGCGCGAGCGCTGATTGCCTATGCTTCAGGCTGCCCAGGACCATCTGAAGCGGTCGGCGGACGACCACCCTTCGTTGCCCATTATTATACCCGTCGTCATCCTCGGCTCGCTCTGCCTTGCGTTCTGCCTCTGGGTCTCCTACGCCGAATGGAGTCCTTGGCTCAACAAAATCCGCCGCACGCCGGCGACGGTCGCTGCGCCAGCATACACGAGCGCACCAGCCGGGCAGCCCGAAACACGAGAGCGCCAGTGAATCGTCGCATTCTTGCCTTCTGTATCTTTGGACTTTCGCAGCAATGCTTAACCGCCCGTCCCCTCGTTATCCATACTGGTTCAATCTGATTTCTTTGCGGTCTTGCTCTAATTCTGCGCTGCCTGCGATCCCGAGCCGCGTGGGTATGAGACAACGCCTACTTGCCAGTAGGACCAGAGTGGAGTGTATCAAGGAGGCGATGTCACTGCACAGCAAGGACGCTAAGGTTCCTCTGAAGATTTCGCCGCCTCATATATTTAGGATATCGATACTCGGATTGATTCTCACCTCACCTGATGCATTAGCGTTTGACTTTCCTTGTCGCTGCGCTAGGCTTTAGAACAATCACGGTCTTCCTCACCGCGCCCGACTCCGAAGCTCGCCGCTGCGGAGATGAGCGGGATGAATCTACTTAATTACAGTCGAAGCCCTTATAAGCCATGGCATTTGGGACGCGCCAAAACCTACGGTTTATGCGAATTATGGCCTAAAAGGGCGGGTATTTGTATGTAAATCTCGATTCCGGAGGTGGCCAAACGCTCTGGCCGGCTAGGGGTTATCGACGAAGAGGGCTATGGGTTATAAGAGCTTCGACTGTAGCAAGGCGCTCGGCAAGGAGGTCAAACCCGCCGCGATCTCGCGCGAGGAGTTCTACAAATACACAGAGTCCCCGAATCCGTTCGTCGTCGAGCTCTTCCTCAACATGAAGTGAGTACCGTCTCATGATCTATGTGCGAGCTGGGCCTGATCTGATGTTGTCTCTTCCCTCTTACAGGTACTTCTACGAGCGGTCTGTTGTTTCTCCCGAGCACGATTGAGCTGGTTGTTCTGACTATCATCATCTTCAGCCCACCTCCGAACAACGGCTTTGACGAAGCGGCTTCCTGGAAGATTTTCCCTGGGTCCCACACATTTGAGGAGTTTGTTCAGCACAACGAGAAGTTCACGAAGTTCGCGACGCCGTTCCAGTGAAGCCCGCCTTTGATTTGGATGACCGACGGTATTTTAGGGTAGAAATCTATCCGAAGAAAGCTTGCATTCAAGCCTTCGTGGCAGTGTGTGTCGTTGAGCCTGCAATGTGCTATGTTCCGATAAGGGGATGACTGGGCGGGAGCTGGAGCGGATGCTGTATTCCACTGTTGCTGTTCTCCGAGCAAATTCGTCCTGGTAGTCACGTGATATCAAAGCCTAAGAACCAATGTCATCGATTAGAGCGGCGGGCATAGTTCTTCGGACGGCTGAGAGAATTGCATGTGCTCGATGCACTGGAGAGTTTCATAGTATCATACCGCGAAGACCAAATTGCATGCACTATGAGCCGATGCACAGTCTCCTGTGAAAGGGCCATTGTATTTGTGATTGTGATTGCCGGGCTGCCCGCGTTAACTTGTCTTGCAGGAAGTGCCTGCTTTCTCAATAGCTTCTGATAGCTGAGAAACTCGATTCACACTTCATTCGGACCCCTCACCACGTCTCCCAGTCTTTTCGTCTGTTCATCCGGTCAGCGCTGATACCGTAGACTCGTAACCTAAGTCGGCGTTCGCCGGCGGAGTCTGAATCGCTGCGCTGAGCCTTGGCGAAGCGACTGGGAGCCAGTTCCGTCACATGGCGCGTCACACTTTTAGATACTGAGCGTGACTTTGGACTTAGCCGCAACGCGTCGACCCCTCCACACTCAACTTTCACCTCTCCAGGCACATAGTTAAAAATGACTTTTGAAGGGTTTTGAAGCATTTGAGATACGATTATATTTTGACCTCGAAAAATAGATGGAAAATAGGCAAAGCATTGAGCTGCTGCAGGTCAAGTTGGAACACCTCTCCAAGCACTCTAACTGTGCTCCTGAGTCGAAATTTTGGGTTCATAGGCCCCCCTCTAATTTCTGTGTATTTATCTTTGACAAAAATTGAACTCGTTCTCAATCACCTCAAAATCGCCTAAAATGTGTTTTAACCTGTACCTGTGGAAACTCGAAATCAGTGGTGGGAGGTCGCCAGGCGCGATTTGGCGAAGTCCTAAGTCACGTTTGGTATCAAAAATGGCGGCGCTTGAAAAAGCGGAACTGGAGCCCAGCCGTTTTGAGAATCCGTTCAAGCGGACTTCCAAAACGGCTGGGGACGAGCCTACTGATACCGGGATCGGACCAACAAAATCCGCTAAGTTGGCGTCAGCGATCTGCAAGCGGACTTTGCGCCGGGCACAGCCGTCAAACTGGTTTGAACCGGTCCATTCTAGGCGCGCGCCACGAGGCGCACTCGCGGACGACAGAATGGCTTACCCCAGTCCTGGCATGCCAGAACCAACATACTATTCGCCTGCGGGATATGATCAGCCCCGCTGGAACGACGGAACATACGATTATGAAGACTACCGGGGCTTTGCGCACCGGAATCGCGACAGCTCATATTCTTTGGCCAGCGCGGCCGACAGTACTGGCGCAGGGCCTTACGACTACAATGACCAGCAGTATCGTATGCCACAATTTGCTGTCTGAAGCGCAGGAAATTGCTGACAGTCACTGCGCAGCTGCCGACTCCGGCGCTGACGATTCCGAATGGGAAGGACGAAGCTATCGGGAATCCATTGGCGGGAGCACTACGCCTGGCTATACAGAGTACTCTACTCCTAGCCAAAGAGCGCCCTATCCAGCCTGGACGTCCGACCGTGACATTCCGCTTTCCATCGAGTGCGTCATCCAACACGAGGAGTGCGCCCGGAGCCTCACCCGCATATTTCCAGGGAAATAGCAGATATTTTCCTCGACCTCGCTCAGAAATTCGGCTTCCAGCGAGATTCCGAACGAAATATGGTCAGTACAAGTCGTTTGACGTGTGACAACTTCGCTGAGGATCTGCGCTCTTCAGTATGACTTCACGATGCACCAGCTCGATTCTCGAGCCTCACGCATGTCGCCTAACCAAGCCCTGCTTACTTTACACGCGGATTATATTGGAGGCGAGAACGCGAATTATCGCAAATGGTACTTTGCAGCCCAGCTCGACCTCGACGACGCTATCGGCCACGTTCAAAACCCAGGCATGCAGCGTATCGCGAGCGTAAGACGGCCGCAGAGCGCGAAGGCCAACTCCGTGCGCTCCCTGGAGCTCGCCAAGGAACGCTGGCGAGTGGCTATGGAGTCGATGACTCCGTACGACCGCATGCGCCAGATAGCGCTCTATCTCCTCTGCTGGGGCGAGGCAGCCCAAGTCAGATTTGCGCCAGAATGCCTCTGCTTCATCTTCAAGTGCGCAGACGATTACTACCGCTCCCCGGAGTGCCAGGAGCGCACGGAGCCGGTCCCGGAGGGCCTGTACCTGCGTTCGGTCATCAAGCCGCTGTACCGCTTCATCCGCGACCAAGGCTACGAGGTCGTCGAGGGCAAGTTCGTCCGCCGCGAAAAGGACCACCAGGACATCATTGGCTATGACGACGTCAACCAGCTTTTCTGGTACCCGGAGGGCATCGCGCGCATGGTCATGTACGACGGCAAGCGGCTTGTGGACGTGCCTGCCTCGCAGCGCTTCCTCAAGTTTGACAAGGTCGACTGGACGAAATCGTTCTACAAGACTTACTATGAGCGCCGCTCCGGTGTCCACCTCGTCGTCAACTTCAACCGCATCTGGGTCATCCACATCGCCGTCTACTGGTTCTACACCGCCTGGAACTCGCCGTCAATATATACGCCGCAGTCGAGGATCAACAATCCCGACATCGCCATGCGCTTGTCTGCCACCGGCTTGGGTGGCGCGGTGGCCTCGCTCATCATGATCATTGCTACCGTCGCCGAATTCGCGTACATCCCCGCAACATGGACGAACGCGGCGCATCTGCTGCGTCGGCTGCTCTTCCTCGCCGCCATCCTCGCCATAACGGCCTGTCCTACCATCTACGTCGCGCTCGTCGATGCCGGCAGCTCCGTCGCCATCATCCTCGCGTCCGTGCAGTTCGGCGTGGCCGTCATCGCGACGATAATGTTCGGCATCATCCCTAGCGGGCGCATGTTCGGAGACCGAGTGGCGGGGCGGTCGCGCAAGTACCTGGCCAGCCAGACCTTCACAGCGAGCTATCCGGAGATGGCCACCAGCGCCCGCGCGGCTAGCATCGCGCTGTGGTCGCTGATCTTCATCTGCAAGCTGGTCGAGAGCTACTTCTTCCTCACGCTGCCGTTCAGCGAGCCCATCCGCGTTCTCGTCGGCACCACCGTTGACGAATGCGACGATAGGCTCTTCGGCAACGCGCTGTGCCGCAACCAGCCCGCGTTTGCGCTCGCCATCATGTACATCATGGACCTGATACTGTTCTTCCTTGACACCTTCCTGTGGTACGTCGTCTGGAACACCATGTTCAGCATTGCGCGCTCCTT
Source organism: Auricularia sp. M13 (assembly GCA_037042915.1). NCBI lineage: Eukaryota > Fungi > Basidiomycota > Agaricomycetes > Auriculariales > Auriculariaceae > Auricularia > Auricularia sp. M13. The sequence goes on along the minus strand of CM073198.1, from coordinate 476,877 downwards.
CGCGCTCGGGCTTTCTATCTGGACACCCTGGGTCGACATCTACACCTGCCTGCCAAAGCGGATATACAACAAGCTGCTCTCGACGGGCGACATGGAATCCCGCTTCATCAGGCCAAAGGTGCGCGCTCTTTGCGCCTCACTTGTATACAGTCGCTAAAACTTTGCTACGCAGGTGTTGGTGTCGCAAGTCTGGAATGCAATCATCATCTCGATGTACCGCGAGCATCTACTCTCTATCCGCCACGTTCAAAACTTGCTGTATCATCAGGCCGCAGACGAGACTGGAAAGCGCTCCTTGCGTGCGCCGGCGTTCTTCACAAGCCAGCACGACCCCGGAAACCGATTCGAGTTCTTCCCGCGCGACAGCGAGGCGGAGCGCCGTTTATCGTTCTTCGCGCAGAGTCTGACCACGACGCTGCCCAAGCCCATTCCCGTGGACGCCATGCCGACGTTCACCGTACTGACGCCGCACTATTCAGAGAAGATCCTGCTCAGTCTGCGCGAGATCATCCGCGAGGAGGACCGGAACTCGCGTGTTACGCTCCTGGAGTACCTCAAGCAGCTGAGCCCGATCGAGTGGGACAACTTCGTAACGGACACCAAGATTCTCGCTACGGAGGGCGACGTGTTCGAAGGCCCGAGTCCGTTCGACAACGACGACCAGGTCAACAAGAACGACGAGATCGCCTTCTACTCTATCGGCTTCAAGACCGCGTCGCCGGAGTACACGCTCCGCCTGCGCATTTGGGCGTCGTTGCGCGCGCAGACGCTCTACCGCACGGTGTCGGGCATGATGAACTACGCCAAGGCCATCAAGCTTCTGTACCGCGTCGAGAACCCCGAGGTCGTGCAGCTCTTCGGCGGCAACACGGACAAGCTCGAGCGCGAGCTCGAGCGCATGGCCAAGCGCAAGTTCAAGTTTGTCGTGTCCATGCAGCGCTACTCCAAGTTTAGCCCGGAGGAGGTCGAGAACGCCGAGTTCCTGCTGCGCGCATACCCGGACGTGCAGATTGCCTACCTCGACGAGGAGCCCGCGAAGGACGGCCGGGGCGAGACCAGGATCTTCAGCGCGCTCATTGACGGTCATTGCGAATTCACGTCGGCGTCGTCAAAGCGGCGGCCCAAGTTCCGCATCGAGCTGCCCGGTAACCCCATCCTCGGAGACGGCAAGTCGGACAACCAGAACCACGCCATCATCTTCTACCGTGGCGAGTACCTGCAGCTCATCGACGCCAACCAGGACAATTATCTGGAGGAGTGTCTGAAGATCCGTAACGTCCTCGGCGAGTTTGAAGAGTACAATTTGGCGAACGTCAACCCGTACGCTCCGGGCCAACCCCCGCCAGTCGCCATCGTAGGCGCCCGCGAGTACATCTTCTCGGAGAACATCGGCATCCTGGGCGACGTTGCTGCTGGCAAGGAGCAGACATTCGGCACCATGATGCATCGTTCGTTGGCGTGGATTGGCGGCCGTCTGCATTATGGTCATCCTGACTTCCTCAACGCGCTCTTCATGAACACGCGCGGTGGTGTCTCGAAGGCGCAGAAAGGGCTCCACCTGAACGAAGATATCTTCGCCGGTATGACTGCCTTCGGACGCGGTGGACGGATCAAGCACATGGAGTACTATCAGTGCGGCAAGGGGCGTGACCTGGGATTTGGTACAATCCTCAACTTCCAGACCAAGCTGGGCAACGGCATGGGCGAGCAGATGCTTTCGCGCGAGTATTATTACCTCGGCACCCAGCTTCCTATCGACCGCTTCCTCACGTTCTACTACGGGCATCCCGGCTTCCACGTCAATAACATTCTGATCATCCTATCCGTCCAGATCTTCATGGTTTGCAGTACGTCGTAATTTCTTGCCTCTTCGTCTCCTACTCACAGAGATCGTCAGTGCTCTACATTGGGACTCTCAACTCGACGCTCGACATCTGCACCGGACCTAACGCAGTCCTGCGGCCCAACGGCTGCTACTACTTGGGGCCAGTCATGGAATGGATTGAGCACTGCATTATCAGCATCTTCCTCGTCTTCTTCATCGCTTTCCTTCCTTTGTTCCTTACGGGTGCGTCTGGTTTTATGACTTGAAAACGACTGCTGATTCCGCTTTGCAGAGCTCTGCGAGCGTGGAGCTGGCAAGGCGATCATCCGGCTCGCCAAGCAACTTGGATCTTTCTCCTACGTCTTCGAGGTGTTCTCGACCCAGATCTACAGCCATTCCATCCTGAACAACCTGGCCTTCGGTGGCGCCCGCTACATCGCTACAGGCCGTGGCTTTGCGACAACGCGCATTCCCTTCAGCATCCTCTTTTCGCGCTTCGCTGGCCCGAGCATCTATCTTGGCGTACGGACCCTCCTTATCCTTCTCTATGTCACGATGACCCTTTGGACGCCATGGCTCATCTACTTCTGGGTGTCCGTGCTCGCACTCTGCATCGCGCCGTTTGTCTTCAACCCGGACCAGTTCGCATTCATGGATTTCTTCGTCGACTACCGCGAGCTCCTCCGCTGGATGAGCCGTGGCAACTCGCTCTACCACAAGAACTCGTGGATTGGCTATTGCCGCCTCACGCGGACGAACATCACGGGCTACAAGAAGAAGAAACTGGGCCACCCCTCCGAGCGCGTCTCCAGCGACGTCCCCCGCGCCCGCTGGCGTGCCGTACTCTTCTCGGAAATTCTGAGCCCGCTCATCATGGCCATCCTATTCGTCATTGCGTACATGTTCGTCAAGTCGATCCCAGACGACCAGGGACGTACACCGCCAAGCCCGCTTGTGCGCATCCTCATCATCGCGCTGTGCCCCATTGTCTGGAACGCGGCGATCCTGCTCATATTCTTCTTCGTTTCCCTGACCATTGGCCCGTGGTTCAAGCAGCCAGTCGAGCGGAAGTCGCCCAAGGACCCGCGCCCACCGCCGACGTTCGGTTCATACATCGCGGCGATCGTGCACGTCTTGGGCTTGATTGGCGCTGTCGGCTTTTTCGAGTTCCTTGTGAGTCTTCCCTAGCCGTGTCTGCATGTTTTCTGATTATGCTTGACAGTGGATTCTCGAGCTATGGAACGCGTCGCATGCTGTGCTGGGGCTCGTCGCCATCATTGCTATCCAACGCGCCATCTACAAGATTGTGACTTCTTTGCTGCTCAGCCGTGAGTTCAAGCACGACGAGACGAATCGAGCGTGGTGGACCGGTGTCTGGTACGGACGGCAACTTGGACTGCACATCCTGTCGCAACCAGCGCGCGAGTGGGTCGTCAAGACTGTCGAACTGAGCTTATGGACTTCCGACTTCCTCATCACCCACCTGCTTTATTTCTTCCTGGCGCTGCCGACACTTATCCCTTACATCGACACCATACATCCTATCCGTGCGTGTTCTGCCCGCCTCGCGTGACTGTCGAACTATACTGACGGGTTTCTTACAGTGCTTTGTATGTACTGTTTGCTGTGGTTGTGAAGTTGTACTAATATCCTTTGCAGTCTGGTTGCGACCTTCCAAGCAGATCCGCCCACCTGTGTACTCACTGCGTGTTAAGCAACAGCGGAGACGAATCGTGCGTTATTCGCGTGGCTTTGGTGCAGCACTGACATCGCCCAGGTGCTCAAGTACGGTCTCATATTCATCGCAATCTTCGCTATCTTTGCGGTCCTCATTGTCCTCCGTACGTAGCACCCCGCTCTGCGCGCCTTCGCAAGTTCACACTCCCTGTAGCATTGACTCTACGGACACACATCAGCATCAACTGCGCTATCTGCAACAGCTTTTAATGTCTCTTCATGACGTTCTGCATCGACCTTAGCATGACCCGCCCATCTCTTCCCGTGCACGTATTACTTTCCACGGACATTGTTGTGACTTGCTGCCCCTCACTACGTCGTAGACGAGCTTCAGATTCTGCTTTCCTGTACTTACTTCCTCTCATGCAATCGGAACAGGGACTATTGAATACGCACCTCGTAACCCCTAAACGCGATCCATTACTTAATAGCGCCGCTCCGCCTTCCGCATTCCACGACGACTCTATCTCTTTCCCGTCGCCTCTCGTCCCGGTGCGTGCTTGTCACCTTTGCTTGCTCGGTGCTCATGCTGTGGCAGACAGCGTTGCATCTGTTGGCTTCGTCACCCCGTTCGTTACCTTCGCCCTTCGGCGACACCAACTCCTTCCTCCGCCTCCGCCCCTCCTCCAGCTTCAACCGTCTTCCCTTTCCTTGAAGCTATGCCCGCCGTCCGCCGCTCAAGGGCCCGTGTCTACGAAGACGGTGACTACGCTCCAATCAAGGCGGCCTGCAAGCGCTCATCCAGTGCCTCGTCTTCGGCGCCCCTGGCTCCTATCCTCGTCAAACTGGAGCCACAAGAGCTCATGCTGGCGATGGACATGGCCGACGACGGCTTCCCGACCCAGGCGCAGTACACGACGCAAGTCGAAGCGATGTACTACAAGAACATGCACCATAGCAAGCACGCCAAGGCACTCATCGACCAGGCGACGTACGACAAGATCATGGTGCACCTAACAGACCCAGACTCGAAGGCGGACACTGCTCAGTTCCGCTTCTGGGTCCGCAAGATGTTCACGTTGGGCACGGGGCCGGTCGGAACGCCTATCGCCATTCACGAAGGCCAAGCCATCGCGGTCAAGGAGCACATCTATAGCCTTCTCGTCGAGTGCCACGGCCTCGCGCGCCACGGCGGCAGGGACAAGACCAACGCCATCGTGCGCGATTGCTACACGTGGGTGCCCAAGGAACTCGTCGCGCTGTTCGTCAAGGCGTGTCCGACCTGCAACCTCAAGCGCTCCCGAAATGCCACCCTTCGCGACATCGGCCTCAAGCACGCGCACACCGCTCGCCGACCCTTTAAGCGCTCTACTTCGACGGAATCTTCCCTTATGCCGAGCACACCGTACGTTGCCGACTCGCCGCCGTTCGCATGGACTTTCGAAACCGATACGCCGACGCTGGGCTGGGTCAACCCGCAGTACATGGACGTCTGCGCGCCGTCCAAGCCTCTTGTCCCCGAGCATCTGTCGCCCGATCAATTCTTCGCGCGGCCCAGGAGCGCCTCGTCTATCTCTTCGGACTCGAGCAGCGGGTCGAGTTTTTCCTCGTGCTCATCCGAGGCTTCATCACCGCCATCTTTCGGATCGCCTATGCTCTTTCCGGCGCCGCCACCGCTACAACGCGCCGCCAGTGCGCCCGCGGGCGATGGACTGCCGGGCCCGTGCTTGCCCATCGGTGCACCGCTCAGCGCTCCTCCTCTCGCGTACGATGGCGAGGAAGACTACTTTGCTCTTGCGCCCAACCCGTCCCCGCTTCCGCTGTTCCCTTGGCAAGAAGGCTACGACCCGGACTTCAAGATCCCGCTCGCAAACCTCGACCTGTCGGCTCCCGTTCCACACGACCTCATCATGGGCTTGAAGTCGCTCGCGCTTTCGCGCTGCGATTCGGATATTGTGGACACCACCGGCGACATCGACGCCGCTACCGATATCTCCATCGACCCCGAGCTCTTGTCTATGGCCGCAATGGCGCGCGGTACACCTTCTACATCAGCGAGATCACCGTGCCATGATGTTGAAGAGGCCTCGCCTCTTGCCGCGGAGGAGCGGTGACATGGTGAGCGCCTATGGGGGAGTGTGATTTGTCTGAAGTGGACTGTTCTCTTCTGCTTGTCTATGCCGTCTTCTGGATCGTCTCTCCCCGCCGTTGTCCCATTAATTCTCCCCCCCCGCTAGCCTTCGCTGTGCTCCGATAGTGCTCGCTCCTGTGCTTTCGCTTTCATTGCTCCCGATCGTGTTGCATCGCTCGCGTAATGATTCTCAGACCTTCAGATTTCATACTCTACCCTTATAAACTTCACTTTATATATATATGCATTTGCATTGATGCCTCATTTGCGTGTGAGCCTGAAATGCCTCTACAAGTCCAACAATGGATTGAGAACAGTAGCCCATTAATTCTACAAATCGAGTGCTACCCAAGACGTCCCGCAACCGCACCAGGCTCCATAACACTGAGATACCGCAGCTGATACCGGGCGGGTAACAGGCAACTGGACAGGTAAGAACACATCTTTGGTATGGTCAAGACCGAGGTTTCCATGCTCATTCCAACCCCAGCCGAACAATGCCCCGTCGTGTGTGAGCGCCAGAACGTGCTCGCTCCCTGTCGCGACGTGCCGTATGTCTCCCTCCAGCTCAACCACATGTCGTTTTGACGCTGGGTTGTACCCCTGGCCCAGCTGACCATGATTTCCGCTCCCAAATGCATGAATAGCGCGTCCGACAACGAGGAAGGACGAGTTCCAGGTGCAGCTTATCGCTCGCACGCCGCAAGTGCGAGCCATATCCTCGGAGATCTGGCCTTTGCGGTCGGAACCCAAGCCGTGCACTCTGCCGTCGCTGCTGAGCAACAGCGAATGCTGGTTTCCGCAAGCTATGGAGCTGATACGCGCTCCATCGCCGAAGGGGCTTGCGACGACAATCGGCTGGGGCACAATGTCTTCGCGCACCGCCAGCTGCCCATGGCGAGATGCGCCCCAGCCGACCAAACTCTGGCGCGTTCCGAGGTCGATCAGGCAGAGAATATGATGAGGGCCGGCAGTAAGGCTCGTTATTCGGAAAGGCGCGTCGGCCAGTATGTTTTCGAGAGAGACGGGCTCGATTAGATGCGAGGCGTCAATACCCCTCCCTAGGTCGCCAAAGTCGTTGCTGCCGAAGGAGAGCAGAATATCACTATGGGTATCGCGTAGAACAACATAACTGGACTCCCACGCCGCGGCTATCGCGACCGGTTTCATGCTGTCTAGAGGGGCTGGCAGGCGCAATCGTTCAAAGACGGTCGTTTCTGTTACAGGGCCCAGTTGACCGCGGGAGCCGTCTCCCACGACCCAGACAGAGTTTGTATCGTCAGAAAGAGTATGCATCAGCAAAAGCGTGTGGTTGGCTCCGCATGCAATGTCCAGAACGCAGGCGTCGGAAGGTGGTGGCGAAGCAAAACAGCAAGGCGTGAAGGTATGGGCATCATCTGCAATTCCGTTCGCTAGCTGACCATGGGCGTTCGATCCGGCGGCCAGGAGGTTCATAACCATAGCAGCATAGAGCAAGAGGCTATAGAGTAGTAGCAGATGGTAAGACAACACGGTCGACCTCGGCGGAACGCGGCCGCCATCAGCGGTTCTCGGTCAGCCGGCCCGGAACTATATATGAACGGAAATTTTGCATTGTTCCTTCCTTCGTCTCACCAGATGGCACGCATCTATCGTCCAAGAGTCCCACCACCAGCGACTGTCCTCGAGTTTGCGGCGCGCGATGTCATCGACACGCTCCACCACGCCGATGTCTGCGGGCCTGACGCTGTCGTGTACCTCATCGGAAGCTTCGCGTGCAAGGTCTACTGCGATAATGTGCCTCCGTATTCTGCGGGTTATCGTAGTCCAAACGTCAGTTTGTTCTCTCCAGGTGACTGTGACTGAGCCTCAGCGTTTCCTGCAGGATGTAGACATTGTCACTTGCACCTCGTTGGCTCAGGAGGACGTCAAACGACGGCTCGCCGCACACAACGACCGCATCCACCTCATATCATCGCGAACACCTGGAATGACCTACAAGGTTGTGCGTTACTCTCCTCCAGGGTCAGATCGCGACTTTCCCGGCAGCGGCGAAGTCAACGGGAAACTCATCAAGGTCGACACGCTCATCGCCGAAGAAAACCTCCGCATCCCCGCCATCCCCGCGGAGCGCGTACGCTACATCTGCGGCTGGCCGCTCCCACCGCTGTCTCTCCTCCTTCTCCTGCGGTTGCAGGGCTGGAGCGACCATCGCCACGCCTTGCTCGAACATCACCGCCATAAGGCGCTCGTGGACGTTTCGGACCTCGCTGCGCACCTCGTCCCGCTCGCCTTGCGGACCCGCTTTGAGGGCGGCGCTACATTGTGGGAGGAGGCCGGGAGGTATCTGCCGGAGGAGTTCTTGAAGCTTTCGTTGGCGCGGTCCGTCGCGTTCGTGCGCGAATATCCGTGGGCCCGCGCGGACTGGTTGAGGCTGGGTATCCCGGTGGGGAGGACGGATAGTCGGAGGCCAGATGCGAGAGTTCTGATGAGGAATAGGAAGGAGTATGATTCGCCGTCGTCTGAGGAAGGAACGTATGCATCTGCTTCAGAGTAACAGTAGCTATTTGATGGGTGCCCCCTTAAACACGGCTGTCTTAAATCAATGTCTTGAACCATTCGCCCTCTTACTATTTCTCACGATGCATTGAATGCCGTCCTAGAGAACGACGACTCCGCCGAAGAGTGAGGGACGATAGTTAACGAACTCTAATCCCCGTTACCTCTGCAATGTATCAATGCTGCCAGTGCCGACCTGACGACCGTTAAATAACAGGACGTACATAGCTGCAGGTTGTCTCCGCTGAGACGGTTGCACAGCACATTGAGGTAGCACGTTGATCACTTCAAATGAGCGCGGGAATCTCAGCCCGTCTTGCGCTGAGAGAAGACCCCATCTTCTCCGAAGTCGTCGCCTGGCATGCAGGATGGATTAGGAGAGGCGACGGGCATCGGCGCGGCGCGATTCATCCAGTTCAGAGTCTTTGACGCAGCTTCTCTCGAGGTTCGAACGTGCCGCGTCTAGAGCGCGTGGCGCAAGATGGCGGGAGAAAGCGGAGGAGAGTTGTACAGCTTACTTCACCGGCGCACTACGTAGATGGTGCAAATTGAGCGAGAGATGCGCCACTGTGCATGCCAGAGGACTGGGGCGCACCATGTCGAGATTGTATCCGAGAGGAAAGACAACCACGGATGGCGTCAGCTGCTCGAACGTTTGGGCAGGAAAATTTGCAACATGCACAGGATAAGGCAGCGCGCACGTGACCGTAAAAGCGGAGATGCAAATCTGAAAGCGCGCGCGGATGACTGCGCACGGAGACGCGTCGTCCTCCTACCTCCCAAATCGTGGGGCAGTTGTGGCTAGCGAGGACAACGAGGACGCTACGTCATCGATGACGAAAATTCACGGGTTGGCGTTCTATTGGGGTGACGTCGTCGAAAAGTAGGGGATGAGAGTGAGAGGGGACGCGAAAAATCATGCCTTCGACGCCGTCCTTTTATACCCAAATCCTGCCCAAACCACTGGGGTTACGTCACAGGGGTAGAAGATACTGCACGAAAAATGCGTTGGGGTGCGGCGCGTTGACCGAACAGGAAGGTCGTTTTTGGGACGCATGGGATGTGACACATGACGTCACGCGTTAGTCCGACTCCTCGTCGTCCGGCTACTCCTACTCCTTCCTGCCCACCGGATGCATATACAAACCGTCTCAACGAGAGGGAAGGCTACGCCTACGTGGAAAAAGGCCACTTGCCACTGGTGTACCGCGGAGATGTGGCATGAGGAGGTTTGCCGACTGGTGGTCGACCATAGACACCGTGGCTCTGGAAAAGGAGGCGCATGGTATGCGCCGCACGAAGTCAAAGCAAAACGGTACAGCGAGCTCTCAGCGTGCAGGCCGTGGGTATTAAGCGTGGACGCGCGATCGTCGTGAGGCTCCAAGGAGAAGATCTTTGCGCAAATATAGAGCTGCTTCAGCGATGTTGTGTGGAAGAAAAGCGTGGTCGGAAGTGCTAGTGCTTCTAAACCGTTGCCGACAACGCACCTCAGGTTGGTGATCTTGGAGAAAGCGTGCAGCATCCGACGCGAAATTCGCCAGTCGCGCCCTGCGCAGCTTCGGGGCTTGGCAGGCGAACAGGTCGATTGGCATGGCATCCGACGAGTGCGTGCCGTGTAGCAGGGCGAAGTCGATATAATTCAGCCGTGTTGCAGGTGTCCGCAAGATGGAGAACACGTCCGACTCACAGGCGATGTCGAAGTCGAAAACTAGCGGAACAGGTTGCGGTGAATGGCGGGGAGTATTACTGAATGCATGAGAGGCACTGGTAACAGCAGTTTCGGCAAAAGGACTTGAAGAGCTACACTTCTGTGACCTCCTGCTGCCAGCCGGGCCTCGAAAAAGTCAAGGGCGGTACTTGAGGGAGACAGCAGAGATTTTGATGTTGTGCCAGTACGTCCGATGGTCCAGGGCAACGGCACGCCGCACGCCAGAGTGTCGAGATGTGCGAGGCGGTCAGAAGGTCTTGCAAACCCAGGAAGTCGAAAATCATGGAAAGAAGCTCGACGGGCAGTCTGTGTGCGGGGCTCTGATGGTTCATGTCCGTGAGCAGGCAGCGAATCATAAAAGCACGTTTTGCTTTAAACTACTTGTGACTGATCCGGTCGGGCCGACGAAGCCCGGGCGTTCCTCGACGCCACGTCCAGCCCCATCTCATGTCGTGCGGCTGCGACATCTGAAATATTAACCACAGCATGAGACTCAATAAATTTAACTCAATTGAGTGGTGACCCGGGAGCGATCACACGTACCCGATTGACCGTCATTCCAACGAAAGACGTGGGCACTCTTCCTCCTGTTCCTGCATGCGCGGTGGGAAGGAACCGCTTTGTTCGGTTGCTGAGTGCTCTAACTAAAAAGGCATGGGCGGCGATCGCCACCCAAAACCCACTACCTTTGCAACCCAAAGCTAATCAATCAACCGTCGCGCCCGTCCATATAATAGTCCAGTCTCTGGAAATGATGGTGCAGGCCCCTTCTTCCCTCTCTCTCTCACCACTCTCCTTTGATAACGCGCGCGATGGAGCACCAGCAACAGCAGCCTCCGCATTCGCAGCAGCCGTCCGGCCACCCTGGAATGGGTACGTTCTCTGAATCCGTGGAATTCAGGCTGGCGTCTTCGCTTTTCTCATCCTATATGTCAGGCCATCACGAGGAGCCGAAGAAGGAGGACGACCCGGCGTACGTGCAGCACGGCAAGGACTTTGCCAGTGGCTACGCGAAGGAGATGGGCAAGCAGACGGCGGAGGAGCAGTACGACGCCATGAAGGAGAAGATGAACGAGGTCCCCGAGGATGTGAGTGCTGCGTGCCTTCGTCGCTGGCTGGCTGGTACTCACGCCGCTTCTGAAGAGCATCCTGCGCAAAATCTTCCCGTGCTTTTTCAGCTCGACGCCGACCCCGCCGCAAGGGCAGCAGGCTTGAGATCAGTGCTCTATGTAGATATGGTGTTCTTGTACATTGTCCATCGTTCAGGAAGAGTTTCGTTTTTGGCATTATCAGCGATCAGTCGCCAAGATTGGTAGGGTGCGTGATCGGCGTCTTGCGATTGGACTCCGTGAGGCGCTGCTGGCTAATGCTGTTCTGGATGAAGCATCTTTCGGCGTTTAGACTGGCCTGCGGTGCTATTGAGTATGCTCCCGAGTTGGCAATTGATTTCTGACGTCAGTAACCTTCTACATTGGCAGTGCTTCGCGCAGCGGAACCAGAGATCGCCTGAGAGCCTGCCTGCGCCCGAATGGATATGGTTTCTCCGAATTATGTTGATTCTGAAGTGCGATTGTATGGCTGGGCGACAGAATTTATGCACGTTTATGCGTCGTTGATGCCAGTTCAATCTCCGACCGTTCCTTCGTGCCCGCTGCTTTCAGTCTCTTACACCGAGCGCTGTGCCCACCACTAAGAGCTTCCTAACAGTTTTCCTCTGGATTACTGGTGCTGGCTAAGACCGGCGCTGAATGACTGTGTCTTTCGCTGTCGATCTCTGTTCGGCAAACGCGTTCCTGCCCTCGGAGATCATCCAGGCCTAACCGCAACGCGCTACTGGGACGTTCGACGCGTAAATAGGATCCCTTCGTATAGTTACCAGAATCCTGCTTAACTGTCAAACACGGACGTAATCTCCTTTTCGGGCGCTGGGAATTTGCCTTTTTAGGGACCTAAAATCGATACCTATTATATTGCGGCAGAATCCGGCCGATCGAAGGTGTCTCAGTTTGTACCGAAACTGAACAGTTCGATTCAGTACGGTTCCCTGGAGTACGAGACTGTCAGGTTCGATCAGACCCATCGTGTTTCATTTGTATAAAAGCCATTGCATTTTCCAAGGTGGAGGGCAGCGGAAAGTGAACATACGCGATACACAGACCATTTAGAACCGCAAGCGGGGTGCGGATTCAACGCGACGGTGTTGATGATGTCCGCAACGACCGATATTGGCCCATTTGCTTCCGGAATTAGTGTCTCAGTACCTTTCGGTACGTCCAGCATCTGTTCCAATAGTTTTAAGAAAGAAGTATGCAAACTCTTGGACCCTGCTAGAGTCTTGGATTTGCTTCAGGTGAAGGCTGAATGTGATTGAATGTGATTCAGCTACTTCAGTGACCGCAGCGTAGCGGAGGTTTGTCTTGTCTCTCATACCGTTAAACGCAACCTGGCTGCTGTGCGCTGCTCTATGGCGATTGGCAAGCACGGTGCATCGTTCGGCAGTCTCTGGGCCCGATATTGCTGGATTATTGTTGCTTTTTATCCATGCTCAGCTCGAAAATCAGCAATTTCTACACTGGCGTTGTTCTCCGGCGTAATATGTACTGGTGGGCATGATGCTACGGACGCCTTTGATCCGGCTCTGTGATGTCCGGGCATTCTGCGCATTGTAGGTCTGAGTGGCGACCTCGGGCTCTCTCCTCACAAGCTTAGAAAAGGAATCGTTTACCAGGATACTAGGCACTGTTTAGGACGCATCTGGACTGAACGTGATCGTGACCTCCTTTCTGTGGGCGGCTCTGATCATACGCGTCGAAACTCTGGTATTCTGATGGCTTATCGACCCTCTCAGACGTTATTTCAGCCTGAGATAGGCTTAGAATTTTGCAGATGTCTCGTCCTTGGGCTCACAGTGAAGATTTAATTCATGATCGTGCTGCGGGAGCTTATGACGGACTATTTGGCCCTTGTTTGGCCGCCTCCTTAGTAACTGCCCTCCTCCTGGTCTTGGTATTGCGTCGTCACCGGGCCCCGACACACACCTTTTCGCTCTCCCCGCCTTTAGACGACCCACCGCTAGCCGCGGTCGCTCAGGCGCATTCCTTCGCCCGCCATGTCGCGCCATCCAGGAGGCGGACCTCCTGATCCCCGCGACCCGTTCTCCAACTCGCAGCCGCCGCCCCCGCCCGGCGGGAGATACTTTGACAACGAGTCCGACGAGCTGCAAGATTCGCAGCACCGTTTCTATGGCTCCGAGGGCAGCTTTGATCCATATGGTGCGCCGCTGGCTCTCTGTGCTCCAGCTTGCGTTAATTCGAGAATTAATTATTGCAGCCCAGCAAAGAATGCGCGACACCGACACGGAGAGCGAGGTCGACGTCTACGGCCAGCGCTACACGCCGTCTGCGGAGAGCCTGATGAACGGCCGCACCGGCGCCTCCACGCCCACGGGCACCTTCCAGGACTACGGTCCCAGCGGCGCAAAACACCCGTATCCGGCCTGGACGCCCGAACGCCAGATCCCGCTGTCGACAGAGTGAGTGGCGCTTCCTGGTTACCCGTTTTCCGTGCGCTGGGCAAGCGCGGACATGGCTGGGCGGTGCTTAATACCCAACCAGCGGCGTTGCCGCAGCGGTGAAGACAATTCCGGCCACCTGAAGGGTGGCGGTTGTCTACATTGAACGATGCCTTGCACGCTGCAGGCGGTCATCAGCCAGACCTGGACCTGATTGACTTCCGTTCCCGGGTAACATGGCTCGGACACAGCGTGCTCAGTGCCAGCAATAGGCGCTGAATGCGCTGCTCCTCGCCGCTCCAGCATACCCCACGCACCTCCGCCGTTGCCAGCCACGTGCTGCTCATGTTGTTGGCGCCGTGTCTTCTGCAGCCGCTAATACCTTCCGCTCCTCCGCAGGGAAATCGAAGATGTTTTCCTCGACCTGACGCAAAAGTTCGGCTTCCAGCGCGACTCGATGCGCAATATGGTGAGTAAAATGCATTGTAACGTGGGATTGTCTGAACATGCCCGCAGTTCGATGCCTTGATGCATCTGCTCGACTCTCGCGCGTCGCGCATGTCGCCGAACCAGGCGCTCATCACGCTGCACGCCGACTACATCGGTGGACAGCACGCAAACTACCGCAAGTGGTACTTTGCCGCGCAGCTCGACCTGGACGATGCCATCGGCCAGGTCAATAACCCCGGCTTGAACCGTCTGCGCAGCGTCCGCGGGAAGGGCGCGGCGAAGGCGACGCCGTCCAAGTCGCTCGACAGCGCCGTCAACCGCTGGCGGCAGGCGATGAACAACATGTCACAATACGACCGTCTGCGCCAGATCGCGCTCTGGATGCTCTGCTGGGGCGAAGCGGCACAGATCCGATTCATGCCCGAATGCCTGTGCTTTATCTTCAAGTGCGCGGACGACTACTACCGCTCGCCCGAGTGCCAGAACCGCGTCGAGCCCGTGCCCGAGGGGTTGTACCTGCGCGCCGTCGTCAAGCCCATCTACCGCTTCATCCGCGACCAGGGCTACGAGGTCGTCGATGGCAAGTTCGTGCGCAAGGAGAAGGACCACGACGAGATTATTGGCTACGACGACATAAACCAGATCTTCTGGTACCCGGAAGGCCTGGGCCGCATCGTCCTGAACGACAAGGTCGGTCTCTGTGTGCTGTCCTATCACGTCGATTTCTGACTTTTTTTTCAGACGCGGCTGATTGACGTTCCGCCGTCGCAACGTTTCATGAAGTTCGACAGAGTCGACTGGAACCGCGCGTGTTTCAAGACTTACTACGAGAAGCGCACGGCTTGGCACATGCTCGTCAACTTCAACCGTATCTGGGTCATCCACGTCTCGCTCTTCTGGTTCTACACTGCGTACAACTCGCCGACCGTCTACGGCGACCCCGACAATGACTATAAGCCCACGACGGCCATGCATTGGTCTGCCACCGCGCTCGGCGGCACCATTGCAACGCTCATCATGATTGCGGCGACCCTCGCGGAATTCTCGTACATCCCGACATCCTGGAATAACACATCGCACCTCACTCGCCGTCTACTCGCTCTTCTGGTCTGCCTGGCCGTCACCGCTGGGCCGACAGTGTACATCGCTATCGTCGACGGCAAGGACCCGGAATCGAATATCCCGCTCATCATCAGTCTCGTTCAGCTCGCGCTGAGCGGCGTCATCACGCTGTGTTTCGCCATCATCCCCTCCGGCCGCATGTTCGGCGACCGTGTCACGGGCAAGTCGCGCAAATACCTGGCCAGCCAGACGTTCACTGCGAGCTATCCCCCGCTCGAGGGCAAGGCGCGAACAGCGAGCCTGGCGCTGTGGGCCATCATCTTCCTGTGCAAGTTCGTCGAGAGCTACTTCTTCCTGTCCCTCTCGTTCCGCGACCCCATCCGCGCGATGGCCCACATGCGCATCCAGGGGTGCCAGGACCGTTTCCTCGGCTCGGCTCTGTGCTCGCACCAGGCGAGCTTCACGCTCACGCTCATGTATGTCATGGATCTGTCGCTGTTCTTCCTCGACACGTTCCTGTGGTACGTTATCTGGAACACCGTCTTCTCCATCGCGCGCTCGTTCTCCATCGGTCTGTCTATCTGGACGCCGTGGAAGGACATGTACGCGCGCTTGCCGAAGCGGATATACTCCAAGATCCTGGCGACGAGCGATATGGAGGTCAAGTACAAGCCCAAGGTTCGTTTGCTAACATTGCTAATCTTGTTCTGCTTGTGCTGACGTGCGCGTTAAGGTGCTGGTGTCGCAGATCTGGAACGCTATTGTCATCTCGATGTACCGCGAGCACTTGCTCTCCATCGACCACGTCCAGCGCCTCCTCTACCACCAGGTGCAAGCTGGCCCCGACGGCCGCCGGACGCTGCGTGCACCACCGTTCTTCATCTCGCAGGGCGACAAGGGCTTCAAGGGCGAGTTCTTCCCGAAGGGCGGCGAGGCCGAGCGCCGCATGTCGTTCTTCGCACAGTCGCTCACACTCGCCGTCCCTGAGGCGCTGCCCGTCGACGCCATGCCGACTTTCACCGTCCTTGTGCCGCATTACTCGGAGAAGATCCTGCTCAGTCTGCGCGAGATCATTCGCGAGGAGAACCATTCGCGCGTTACGCTCCTCGAGTACCTCAAGCAGCTGCACCCCATCGAGTGGGACAACTTCGTCAAGGACACGAAGATCCTCGCGGAGGAGTCGAACTATAACGGCCCGAACCCCTTCGGCGGCACGCAGGACGAGAAGGCGGGCAGCAAGACGGACGACTTGCCGTTCTACTGCATTGGTTTCAAGAGCGCCGCACCCGAGTACACGCTGCGTACCCGTATCTGGGCGTCTCTCCGCGCGCAGACGCTCTACCGCACGGTCTCCGGCATGATGAACTACTCGAAGGCGCTCAAGCTGCTGTACCGTGTGGAGAACCCCGAGGTCGTGCAGATGTTTGGAGGCAACGCTGACCGGCTGGAACGCGAGCTCGAGCGGATGGCGCGGCGCAAGTTCAAGTTCGTCGTGTCCATGCAGCGCTATGCCAAGTTCAGCTCGGAGGAGAAGGAGAACGTGGAGTTCCTGCTCCGCGCGTACCCCGATCTGCAGATTGCCTACCTGGACGAGGAGCCCGCGCGCAAGGAGGGCGGCGAGCCGCGCTTGTTCTCGACCCTTATCGACGGCCACTCCGAGTTCGTGCCCGAGACTGGCAAGCGCCGCCCCAAGTTCCGCATCGAGCTGCCCGGCAACCCCATTCTCGGCGACGGCAAGTCCGACAACCAGAACCACGCCATCATCTTCTACCGCGGCGAGTACCTGCAGCTTATCGACGCCAACCAGGACAACTACCTGGAGGAATGTCTGAAGATCCGTAACGTGCTTGGCGAGTTCGAGGAGTACCGCATGTCCAGCCAGAGCCCGTACGCGCACATCGGCCACAAGGAGTTCAACAAGCCGCCTGTCGCCATCGTCGGCGCGCGCGAGTACATCTTCTCGGAGAACATCGGTGTCCTTGGTGATGTCGCCGCTGGCAAGGAGCAGACCTTCGGTACGATGATGCACCGTGGTCTCGCGTGGATTGGCGGTCGCCTGCATTACGGTCACCCGGATTTGCTCAACGCGACTTTCATGCTCACCCGTGGCGGCGTGTCGAAAGCGCAGAAGGGCCTGCATCTGAACGAGGATATCTTCGCGGGTATGACGGCCTTCGGACGCGGCGGACGCATCAAGCACGTCGAGTACTACCAGTGCGGCAAGGGACGTGACCTCGGCTTTGGCACTATCCTTAACTTCCAGACCAAGCTTGGTAACGGTATGGGCGAGCAGCTTCTGTCGCGCGAGTACTACTACCTCGGGACGCAACTGCCTATCGACCGCTTCCTGACGTTCTACTATGCGCACCCTGGCTTCCACGTCAACAACATTATGGTCATGCTTACCGTGCAGATGTTCATCATCACGAGTACGTTTCGTCTCTTCGAGCATCAGGGATGTTGCTCATGATTTAATTTTAGTGGTCTTCCTTGGCTCGCTCAATAAGCAGCTGCAGGTTTGCAAGTACACGTCGGACGGCCACTTCTTGGGCGGCCAGGACGGATGCTACAACTTGTTCCCGGTGTTCGACTGGATCAAGCACTGCATCATCAGCATTTTCCTCGTGTTCTTCATTGCGTTCTTGCCGCTCTTCCTTCAAGGTTTGTGATGACAGCTATGCTAGTGAACGAGAGCTAACTGTCCTTTACACAGAGCTGTCCGAGCGTGGAACAGGCAAGGCGCTCGTTCGTCTTGGGAAGCAGTTCCTGTCGATGTCGTTCATCTTCGAGATCTTCTCGACGCAGATCTACTCGCAGTCTATCATGAGCAACTTGACCTTCGGCGGCGCGCGCTACATCGCAACGGGCCGTGGTTTTGCGACCTCGCGCATCTCGTTCTCGATCTTATATTCGCGCTTCGCTGGGCCGTCCATCTACATGGGCATGCGCACGCTCGTCTTGCTGCTCTACGTCACCCTGACTCTGTGGATGCCGCATCTCATCTACTTCTGGTTCAACATCATCGCATTGTGCATCGCGCCCTTCGTCTTCAACCCGCACCAGTTCGCCATCGTCGATTTCATCATTGATTACCGCGAATACCTGCGCTGGATGTCGCGCGGCAACTCGCGCTCGCATGCCAACTCGTGGGTGGGCTACTGTCGTCTGTCGCGCACGATGATTACGGGCTACAAGAAGAAGCGGCTGGGCCACCCGTCGGAGAAGCTGTCGAGCGACGTTCCCCGAGCAGGCTGGCGCGCCATCCTGATGTCTGAGGTCCTCCTGCCCATCAGCATGGCGATCATCTTCACCATTGCCTACATGTTCACGAAGTCGTTCGCGGACAAGGAGACCGGCAAGTTTGGCCCGAGCGCGTTGGTCCGCATCGCCGTCATCGCACTTGGCCCCGTCGTCTGGAATGCTGCCGTGCTCATCATCCTGTTCCTGATCTCGCTATTCCTCGGCCCCATGCTCGACTCGTGCTGCGCCAAGTTCGGGTCCATCATGGCCGCCATTGCGCATTTCCTCGCCGCCGTCGGCATGATTGCGTTCTTTGAGTTCTTGGTATGCTACTTGTTCTTCTACTCTATGCGACCGCCTGCTAATCGTTCCGTAGTGGTTCATCGAGCTTTGGGAGCCGACACACGCCATCCTCGGTCTTATTGCGGTCATCGCGATCCAGCGCGCCCTGCACAAGACGTTGATAGCTGTCTTCCTGTCTCGCGAATTCAAGCACGACGAAACCAACCGCGCGTGGTGGACGGGCAAGTGGTACGGCCGTGGGCTGGGCGCGCACGTCATGTCGCAACCTGCTCGCGAATTCGTCGTCAAGATCATCGAGCTCTCGCTGTGGAGTTCCGACTTCTTGATTGGCCACTTCTTGCTCTTCATGCTCACCATCCCTATGTTGGTGCCGTACGCGGATCGTATACACGCTACGAGTGAGTGAACTCTAATTGCAACTTGACCACGTGCTGACAGTGCGACAGTGCTCTTCTGGCTACGGCCATCGAAGCAGATCCGGCCACCGCTGTACTCGCTCAAGCAGAAGCGTCAACGGCGCATGATCGTATGTTCTTCAACTGCACATCTTTGGTGGTGTGTGCTGAAAGCATGTCCAGGTGTTTAAGTACGGTATCGTCTACATTGCCGTGCTCTGCCTCTTCTCTGCCCTCATCGCTGGACGTAAGTTGCTGTTTCGCCGTGTTCGTTACCTTGTCCTGACAGACCTGCTTCAGCGCCCATATTCCGCGAAACCATCAAGCTCAACTGCTCGATCTGCAACTCCATATAAAGCGGTCACCCGCTGTAATCGCGCTCATCACTGGACATTATTAACTCTTGCTTCTCGTGCCCTTCCCTCTCTAGACAGATACCCGCCATTCATGACGACCGCTTCACGCCCTCGTAGTCATTCGCTAGTCCCGCCACTATTGCTACGCCCCCACGTTTTACTTGCTCATTTGACCCGACTGTCTCCCGCTCGTTGTGCGCGCGTGTTACGGACTGGACAAGTTACGGCCGGCTTTCTGTCTTCTTACAATGTTTCCTTTCGTGCCTGTATTTCTCGCGCAACCTGAACTATCTACGCATGATGACTGCAGTGTGCGTGCCTGCCGTAAGCTGTACGTCTCGTTGTTGGGATGCTCAGAAGTTAACCCTCATGTTCTCGGGGCTTCTTTACTATTCCTTGTACGTCCTGGCTTTGAGTACTTCGAGTTCTGAGAACTAGCTTGCTCGTCGCCAGAATGGCGGCATGCCTCGAGGCTCACAGCTTGATCGGCCCGGCATCCGTTGTGGGAGGTCGATTATTGCAGTTACGCTGCACCGGCGATCTTTTTCGAACTGAGGTTGAGCACAGTATGGCATAGCATAATTTATGTTTTTTATTGTGTTCATCGGCGGCGAGAGTTTGTTTCTTCTATGGCGCAGAATCTGAATTTAATTGTCCAACGTGGCGAGGGCGAGCGGTCATCTGAAGCGGCGATTCGGCTGGATCGGCGTCATCTTCCGAGTTCCTCTCTTGTCTCCTCCTTGACCCTATCGACCTCTCACCTTTATTGAGCTCATTCAAGCGCATTGATGGACCAGCAAGCCAGAAAAATTACTCGGGAACTTCGCGATCAGCGGCGACCCACAGTTTGCATAAGCTGCCTCGACAGCTTCAAACGGCAGCACTTCGCACCAGGCGCGCGTCGGGCTAACGCGCGCACTCTGCGATACTCCCATCACAAATTCTGGTCGGCGATCATAGCATTCATCACCGCGGACACCAATATCCAGAACAAAGGCGTGGCCGAGGTCCAACTGCGACTGGCCCTACGCCGTTGCCGATCGTGCAATCCCGTACGCTCGTTCCCGCAAGGGGATGGTCTCTTCACGCACGCCTTCAACTTCCTATGCGATATCGTGAGGATTGGCTTTGAGGACGAGCTGTTCTCAGCGCCCCGACTGGATGCGCCACGGCCGTATGGCCACGATGGTGTCTGGCCTGCGAAGGCACATGACATCATGCCGTATGGTCCCTCCGCCACGTTCTCCAACATGCTGCACTGGTTCATGGAGGGAGAATATCGCATGGTGTACTTTCTCCGCGTCGTATTCGCATACGGTCGCGCGGACTTGATTCCAGTCCTGCTGGTCCCCAGCACCCGCCGCATGTTTGTCGCCGCGGCCTGCGCAGCTGTCGAGACTGCCTACACACTGAGGGTGCAAGACCGCCAGGACGCGGACCCCGCGCGAGCCCAGCTCCCAGTCGACCCCGCCGAAACGCTCCTCTTCCATGTTCTGGGCGTCATGGAGTGCATAGTCAGCGCGCCGCCCGACGAAGCTAACGGCCGGATGGATACTCGGTTTCTGCTGCGCGGAGTGGACGAGCGCTTTCTTAATTCACTGCGGCATGCAGCCCTGTCGTGGGGACGAGGCGAAGTCACTGCAAAGCTCGCCAAATCGCGGCAAGCACTCAGTTTCTCCTGGGCACACGGCACGTGCGGCTCTACGGCGAGCTTCCCGTGCAACTGCTCGCCCTGGACGGATCGGATATCACGCCAGCATGTCGCCTGCACCGTCTTCTGCTCAGCATTTTCACCGCCAACAAGTGCACGTCGCCGTTTTGTGGTATCCACGCGCGAGAGCTGAGGAGGAAGCCGAAGAGATGCGCGTCCTGCATGGTGTTCCGGTACTGCTCGCGAGACTGCCAGAGGAGCCACTGGCCGGTGCACAAAAGGCCGTGAGGAGTTCTCAAAGATATCGTTGGTACGTCTCGCGCGTTGATAGAGAAGGTCTCGATCGAAGCATTCGGGGCGAACTACCTCCGCTCGTCATTGCAGTCAGATCCCAAGCGGGCTGACGACCTGTGGGCAGATCTGACCTCGTACTAGTGCCAAGTCGAGCGCGCCAAGTAGGAGACCCTTGTAGAAGCCAACTTATGCCTTCCATATATCTCTATGTCGAGTAGTATGTGTCATTAATATAATCCAGCCTCGCATTCGTCGGAGATACGATGAGGGTTGACACGGGCCTGGTCGAGCAGCAATAGCCTGGCAGCAATAGTTCGGAGATCCTTTATCCATTACAGTATGAGATAGCGCTTCAAGGGCGAGGCTATAGCGAGCCTACCATGGGCCGATAGAGCGATGCATGCAGCTACATGAACGGCCCCCATGTTGCAGGAAAGCAGGTTGGCAGCTGCACCGGAAGAGCAGTTTTTCAACATTCAACCTCCGCTTTGTCCGATTATTCTATTCGTGAACCTGGGTTCATGCATGAACCCCCGGGCTCATCAAGCCGACCGATGTGAACCTTTTCCGATCGCTTCCGAAGCCAGTACCGGCAAACAGTAGGAAGCTCACTGTGCATGAAAATTGGACTCGAGGTTATCATAAAGTTGCCTATGGTCAATTTTCATGATTTCAAAACTTCTGCGGTGGTCAGCGAGTTGTCCGGTCTTCAGCCGAGCACACCAGCGCTTGTGGCTCTGGGAAGTGGCAAACATCATCCCAAGCCTCTGAAACTGTGTAAAGCTGCCTGTAGCTTTAATATAGGTGCACATATAGCACGATGCGAATGACCCAGCTCCGTCAGGGTATTGGAGACGGCATTTTGGGTCGCACACCGCACTTCGGGCGAGAGAGGCCCGTCTCCGAAGATTCGGCAGGATCGGATCAACAGGTCGGATGGCGATGAACCCTCATGAACCGGGTTTCACGAACAGAATCATCCCGCTTTGTCACTTCCTATCCGACGAAAACTTGCCGTATATTATGACCTATCACTACGCACAACTTTTACGCGAAGCCAATCTGAGGCATCGTTGAGCATGGAAGTTTTATCACGAACGCTGGTCTTGCTGCCTCGTAGCTTGGCGGCTTACTAATTACTTCGCGCAGAAGGACTTGCAGTGTCACCCCATGGTTGGGCCCAATACTAACGCGAACGTCGTAGCACTACGGTAAGTTCCACACCCTTTCAGTCAGTATTTAAATTATATGCAGTTTGACATTAAGCGTAGTTTATCGAGGAATTGCTTCTTGAAGCTGGCGCTCTTCTCGACGAAGTATCTCTCGACACTCCGGATCCGGAGACTTCAGCGGCTCCAATTTCTGCGCGCAGCCCGGTCGCAGACTTCTCCCTAGCAATTTGGCATAGGCGTGTCTTCTGGTCACATTACCTGGGTTACTTTTTCATCAGGATGACGTGCACGTACTATGACGGCGCGAACTTCTCCGGAGACATGTATCCTACGCACGCTGCAACCTTCCGCCCCGTGACTACGCCAAAACGAGAAAAGAAACTTGGTTTCTGCCACGACCGCGCGCGGCCGATGTAACGTACACGACCAATGCTTGGAGAATTACTGCTTGAACTTGGCGGCGAATGCCTTGAACCTCTCATTGTGCTGGACAAACTCCTCGAACGTATACTGGCCTGGGTAGATCTTCTTGGACGCCGCCTCGTCGTAAATGCTGTTGGGCGGCTGGCTATAATCTATTTCAGTGGCTGTTCGACACGTTCGGCCGCAAACTTACCAGTGCTCATAGAAGAACCTATGAATCGGGGGTCCACTGTGAGTGCCGGGATGTAGAAACACGGGAAATACGCACTTCATGTTCAGCCACAGCTCGACGATGAAGGGGTTTGGTGAGTGTCCGACGAGGTAGAACTCTTCCTTTGAGAGCGGTTTCGCCTTCACCTCCTTGCCGAGCGCCTTACTCAACACCGCGGCGTAGCCCTTCGGCGTGATGTGCTCCCCGATCGCGATGATGTCCTTGCCTGCAGGTTGACACGCTGGTCAGTGCACTCTCCGCTGAGCAACCCTGAAAAAGAACCCACCGATCCACTGAGAGGGGTTCTTGAAGGCTTCGAGGACCCATCCGCCGCTCTGGTCGACCGAATAGGACGGCAAGTAAGTATCTTCCGGAATGAGGATCTCGACTGTGACCGAGCCGTCTTCTGCCGTCTTGACCATCTGCGGATGGAACTCAGAAGGGTATTCACGTGATTCGTCGCGAGGGGACTCACGTCGAATTGACCGATGAGGTTCTCATAATAGAAGGAGTTGTAAAAAGACGTGCGCGGGACGCCAGACTTCTTCAGGTACTCGTCGACTGCACGAACAGATGGTCAGCCTTACGCCTCACTATGAAGGATAACTTCGGCTAACTCTGGTGCTTGCCCTCAAAGTGCGGGACGTCGCTGTGCGGCAGGGTGCTACCAATGCCAAGTCAGGTACGAGAATATGAATTGAAACACGGGGTCGCACAAGAAGACGAAGTGCTGAACACCGGCAGCCTTGGCAGCGTCGACGAGGGCCTTGCCCTGCTCGAACTCGAGTTGCTGTGTCTTCGCGGCATCGAGGATCTTCGGGAACAGCGCCCAGACTGAAAAATACGCGGTTGCGTGAGTACGGGCGGAATGAGATGGCGTATTGTATCTACACACAGTCGGTGAGCGCCGAGACACCGTACACGCCTTTGAGAGCGGCGGGGAGTGTCTCTGGCTTGTCCAAGTCGGCGACGACAACTTCGGCACCCTTAGCCTTCAAGGCTGTCGCATTATCAGCATATATGAACTATACTGTGTGCAACGCGTGCCTTGGGCGGCCGGGCTGTCGGCATTGCGTGTGATGGCGCGAACGGCGAATGTACCGTCGTCGAGGAGGTACTTGGCGACTGAGCCTCCAGCAGCGCCAGTGGCACCAAAGACGGCAATGACTTTCTTGTCGGACATGGTGAGCTCGGTACGATCCCTGCGATAAGACGGTCAAAGGGAGGTGTGAGAGAACGCCAGACTCGCCCCTAGAGCGCTCCGGTATTTATACCGAAGTGATCCGACTCGATAATCTAATCTAGTTCGACGCCGGAGGCATCTTAGTCATCGGTCATGCTGCTGACGCTGTGCCAGCGCTGTGCATCCAGTACTGTAATCTGCCGCAAAGCATTCAGCGTTGTTGTATCGTAAGAGTGACTTCGTGAACGATTACATACTGCAGAAGAGCCATCGCTCAGCACAATGAGAACGTCAGAGAAGTGACGACTGGACGCTCTCATTACAGCCTGATTACAACTGTTCAAGATTACAATGTCGATTTCGCCGATGGCAGTCCTAACGCGAAAACTTCGAATATGAGGTTTATGTGGGTAGTACCTCTTCGGAAAGCGCATCCCTGCCTGTGAAAGCCATACAGTATACAGAAAAGTGCGTCTCTCACATCGTTCCTTTCAGTGCCATTCCGATAGCTAATCGAAAACAGTATGGCTTCCAACCACGGTTGCTTGCAAGGGTCGTCTGTGTTCGATATCGTAAATGCTGGACGCTCGCAGCGCGTCTGAATTACTCTAATCTTCAATGAAATACAGGAGGAAAGCACGCTTGCCGACTGGAGAGACTGCGGTAGTATCGAGGTTGTCCCTCATCAGGATCGGAGCAAATACTGCCGCTAGATGACCGCATTGTTAGCTCTGCATATAGCCAGTATCAATGAATAAACACGAACCGAGTGCACGAGTCCTACGATGTCTGACAGCATCTTCGGCACCACCATGCTGTACAAGAAAGTGCAGGAAAGCACATATCGAGACCCACACGTTCCGATTCACGGCGGGAAGCTCGCTCAGAAGCTGGGAAATGAGTCAATTGTGTACAGTCATAAGGTAGGAATGTCACGGTCTACCTCAAAAGCCTCATCGCGATCAAGCACCTGAGTGCATTGGGGTTGCAGCGACCAAGGGATTACAGGCTCGGGGAGGGAGTCGAGCAACGACAGAAGGACGTCCGCGACGCTCTGCGCATCCTTTTCGGACACGCGATCCTCGAACGACTCCCCGGTGTCAAGCGCCTGGGGATGTAATGAATTTCAGGGATACGCATCGTATAGCTTGCGCACCTCATGAACAAGCCGACTTATCTCCGTATTTCCGGGCGAGAGAAACAATTCATCCTTCAGGAAGATCAGTCGTGTGAGCCTGCACTAATGTTCCGCTACATACCTTGTCCAACCCGTTCGACATGAGCCAGGCCACAAGACGCATGACCTCATTGGGAGCATTCGACGCCTGTCCTTCCGGAAGCAATTCGCGTCCAGCCTTGCTGGCTGCATATTCGCGCACAGGGCAGGGCAGCCGGGCCAGCCATTGCAAGTCGTTTGCGAAGCAGGTCGCTTCTACGAATAAAGATGAGAGGTTGACATTGAGACACGGGTAGTACGAACTGTAGTTCCCGCCTATGGCTACAAAATGGTCTTTACCACGGATCGTGTGGATAACGAGGGTGTCCTCGAGTCTCCGCTTGCCGCTATTTAGCGGGGCCGCGTTCGCTGCAGTAACGCGGACCGTCAGGCGAATGATCTCGCTCTCCCCGGGGAGAATGATGCCCTGCGCGAGGGTCAAGAAGGATCGGATCTGAGGGCATTCTTACCCATTGCGGTTTTATCGACAGCCACTTTTCACCTGAGGAACGTCAGAATGGGTCATGCGAAGATTGAAGGCAACGAACAGATGGCTGCATCTTCGGTTGGGGGCACAAATCGAAATCCACACGGTGCCTGCATATTCGGTCAGGCTTCCGATGCGTGGGTATACTCAGGGACATCCCTTGCCAACGTTCTTGATCTCCAGGGATTGCGACACCGCCGAGTCGAACCTTCGACGAATGAGAAAACTGATGCTTAGCGTGATTCCAAACGTACATCACATCGCCAAAGTCAAGGTTCTGAGCACTGAGCTTGACTCTTGGCCGATCATCGGAAAGAATCCAGTTGCCAATCCGGCGCAGCAGAGTCTGGACGAGCACTTCTCTTGCAGCTGAAGTCATGCTATCTGTCTGGTAGGATGTCAAACGTGGCGACCGAGAGGCTTATCGTCGCGCACCTCAACTTCGAACGAAGCCGAAATCGGCTTGTGGTCGCTGAGGAGCAGTTCCGGGTGTCCCGAATACGAGCTTTGAGAAACCTTGATGGCGTCCGATTGCAAGCGCAGAATCCGGTCCGTCCATGCAGGTTTCCGCCTGCAGCGACGATGAAGCATCACTGGTAAACCCACGAGAACGACTTACTTGATATCGTACCCGTTCTTATCGGCCTTGATTCCAAAGTCAAAGCGATATGTCCTGTCTGTTTGTGAGTGTGGGTAGAAGCTGAAACGCGATACGACGCGCACGGAAGAAAATGAATCTCGGCTTCCTCGAATCCGTCAAAGGCTTTCCCCGCGCGTTGCGAGGCCTTCAGCTACACAGATGTAAGAAATAATAAAACTTTCAAGGCCAAATAGAAGCGTACCTGGTCCCACTTCAACAGCGTCTTGAGATTATGTTTGTCCGTCGGGTGAAAGACGTCTCCCAACAGCTCGCGCACGTCCTGGTCAGGAAGATCGATGCGATAATTAAGGTCTGCGGTGTCGTTAGCTCGCCAGCACGCCAATCGTCTGAGAACGTCCATACCGCCCTGCAGGTGCTCGATGAGAAAACGTTGCACAAGGTACACAACTACTCACGCTCCAAAAAATACAGTCGCAGTCCCAAATCGTAGCCTTCTCCAGGAGGCGGACGTGCTCAATGGCAGAGACAGCGCTGTTCGAAGCGCTGGCGGCGACGGCGCTCGGTTCGAACATCGGATTGTCGCTGTCGACTGCAGGTGTGTTCCCGGCGGTCTGCAGTCCCGGAACGCTGTCCGTAGACGCCGCTGCTGGCGTCGGCGGCGGCACGAACACCGGCTCTGCTGTCGCGGTAGAGGCGGGCACGACGTCGGAGATGCCGCTTGGCATGAAGACCAGTTTGCGCACAATCTCGCGCCAGTCGGCGTTGCGTTTATCGTGCATCTCCTCGAAGGCGGCGAGGTGAGAGTTGACGAAGGTGAGCGTACTGCCGTCTACTCGGACGCGCAGCGCCACCGCGCCCTTGTTGCCCTGCGCCAGTCAGTGTGAACATTAGCGAGGAAGAAAATGATCAAGGCGAACCATTAAGCCCATGATCCCGACTCCGGCCGAGCTCGTGCGGATGTCGCGTATGCGCGGCCGGACGGCCTTGGTCGCGAACAGGATGATAAGCATCCCGACGAGCTGTTTCGACGCGACCTTGATGTACTCGTCCCCGTCGGACCGCTTGCCCAGCGACTCCATGATCGCCGCCGTCCACGCATCCTCTTTGGCGGGATTGGTGCTGTAGAGGAGAGCCTCCGCCGAGAGGTCGAGTTCTTGAAACCCGACCACCAGCAGATCGGGCTCGTCGGCGCTCGAGTGAGGCTCTGCAGGCCCGGGCGAATCCGTGCGGACGATGTCAGGGATTGCGATGGGTTCGTCTGCCAGTTTTGCGGGAGAGGGCAGCGTGGTGGACCGGGGAGGGTGTGTGGCCAATGTTTCTGCACTCGCAGTGGACACTGCGGTGATCGAGGACGCTTCGGAAGGCGCATTCTCAGGCTGGGGGCTTTGCGGGAGTGTGCCTGCCCGCACTTGGCCCGGGCGTTGAGTACGTATCCAGTTTCCAAGAGCACGCCGCGCATCTTGCACGTTCGGCGGCGTCTGACCGTTCACGTTATACGAGCAAATCCGCAAGCTATAAAGCGGTCGGTTATGTTGCAAAGCTATGAGGGGAGTGACACACTTTATGATGCTGCTTCCCGGCGCGGACTTTTCGCGTTCTATGTTGAGTTGCTTTCGTATCCACTCGTCGCGAAGGAGTATGAGATCGGCTGTCGCGTCGTCTTCCGTGGGAGGCATACCCGCAGATGCGGGGGAGAGTCGCTTCTCAATCGAAATGTGAAGTGCTGCCACGGTTAAGCAAATGAATAGATCAGGGATGGCCGCTTACACTGGGGATGGAATAGATGATCTGGAACTGGAAGAGGTTAGGGAACGGCAAGCGCTTTGGGGACCGAACGTACTACCGTTGTCTGAACCTTGCGACGAGCTTGGCCGCGAGTCATCGCTGCTCCCGAATACAGATAAAGAATAATTAAGCAGTTGATGTTCGTAATATTCAAGCCATGCGTGCGATGTCGTTAAATGGTGTGTCTTGTTCCACGGCGCCTGTGAGCTCAACTCTGCAAAACTTTCAGGATGCACAAGAAGTGATATAAGGAATGGCTTACCTGCTTCAGCGCTGGCCTTCAGTCGCCTGCATTCCGCGAGAAAGTCTTTGAGCGAAGGGGAGGAACTGAGTAGAACCACTTCGCGATCGCGGCTGGGACTCTTCAACGTCAACAAGAAGCGACCAGGCCCTTAGCAGTTTCAAACACAAAAGTGAGAGCAATAATTGAGAGAAATATGAGGCTCTTACCTTTGCCCATTTGGGACTGCCTTCTTTCTCGTTCGATATCGGCGGCAGCTGCGGCGACTTGCGCGACGGAGACATTGAGGTCGTGGGTAATTGGTAAAACCGATACGACAGCAAGCTCTCCGGTGTCCTTTCGCTTGCACGTGAAAACGCTGAGACAACTGAGAAGAAGGGTAAAAAATCTGGTTGACACGCACCTTCCCTCCTCTGAGCCTCCTGGACCACCGCTCGTTATTATGGCCAATACGCGTCGCCGGTCTTGCTCGTTTTCAGCAGCTTCAGCGCTGTGCTCGTCGGAAAACGCGTTGGCGGGCACCACGCCCTGGACAGATACCACAGCTGCCTCTGTGGGCCGTAGCAACGGTCGTACAAGCGAAAGCAGCTGGGCATCGGACATTGTCGACATCGTGTTATCTTCTAGAAGGATGAAGACGCGTCCCGAGAATGCGCCTCGATTCTGCTCTGCTGAGCGAGGTCTGAATCGTGATTGGTCGGAGCGCAATGCCAACAGTGACGTTGAAGGGCGCCGGCACGGAATTATGGAAGCAATTTCCGTGCACGATCCGGCGGGAACCGCTTCAGCTGTTCCCTTATAATTAGTTCGTTGAGTGCTAAGGGATAAATTATATTGCAATACAAGTGCTACGGGAACGGGTCTCGGGAAATTTGTCCTTTGTCCTAATTCTTTATGGTCCTGGTTCAAGACATGAATTTGCATCAGACTCTCAGCAGATATGCCTTATTTAGTCTACGCAGACGGAATGCCCAAGTCACCCAGGCGAGCAGGTAGGTCGGTAGGAGCAAATCGCAGCAGAGTCGCAGACTTGGGGCCGCCGGCTGCCCGCAGCTCCGCCTGCATGCGGCCGGCGTACGCTCCGAGTCGACTGCTCTTTAAGGAGACTATAGTACTACTGCACTGGTAAATCTACTGCTGCCACATCCGAATTTTTGTGTTTTACGCTGGTTCTCCCTGGAAGGACACAAGATTCCCCAGGTATGTTAGCAGATTCCCCGAAAGTTATCTATATCCCGCCTACCCCATTACCACTCTCTCAGGGGTACAATAATACAACAAGGCAGGGCCGACTCCGAGTCTTTCACGTTCTATGCTAGAGGCACCAGCTTGGCGCGGATGACAGCCCGGGGACCAGGCCGACGTTGGATCGGCACGACCGGATGGAGATCACGTAGGAACGAAGGTATGCTTTACTGTGTATGCAAGCAATTGTCGGTTACATATGCTAGTTCTGCTGCCGACTGCGCTGTTCAAAGATCTTGCGAACCTCAGACACCTCCTCGAGCGTGGGCAGCACGAAATCGTAGTGCCAGCGCCAGACGCGCCCGTTGATGACCTCGCCCTCCTTGAAGCCCATCTCCTTCCACGCCTCCGGGTCAGTGACCTGCTCAACATCGCTTATCAAGCCTTTCTTCGTGGCAAAGACGGGGTCGGTGCCGAGGAAAGGCGAGTGCGAGGGGTAGAGCGCGCTGGTCAGGCTGAGGATGCAGTGAGATTATTACTACTGGGCGTTCCTATTTGCCAATTTTACTCACGTATCGTATCCCGGAGCAGTGATCTGGAAGTGGATGTGGGAAGCGCGGTGAATA
Organism: Auricularia sp. M13; assembly: GCA_037042915.1. Taxonomy (NCBI): domain Eukaryota; kingdom Fungi; phylum Basidiomycota; class Agaricomycetes; order Auriculariales; family Auriculariaceae; genus Auricularia; species Auricularia sp. M13. The sequence continues at coordinate 446,606 of CM073198.1, read as the reverse complement.
TGCCGGCCTGCGAGGCGTTAGCTCGATTCGAGCGCTTGCTCATTGCATGCCCACCAAGTGCGGCCAGCATATCACCAGCTACTCCCTTATTCGGCTGCCGATGAAAGTCAGCGAGATGAAGAGCGAATAGAGGAAAATAAAACATACAACAGGGTACGCCGTGGGCAGCACAGCGCGGTAATTGAACGAGCCGTCGGGCTCTGCGATGATGCGTGCGCGGTCGTCTGGAGAGTCCCTCACTTCATATTGCACGTCGTAGACGCCGTCTCCGTCGGTCTGCCACTGCACGAATGATAAGCCAACGGTTTACCGCGACAGCTTGAAGTTGGGTGACTTGTTACGTACCACTTCAGCCTTTGCGCCCGCGATGCCTTGCCCCTTGGTATTCTTGATCGTGCCCGAGAAGAACAACTTCTCGCCTGTTGTCTCGGGGTGGCAGATGGTTGAGCCGGAGGGGACCTCGGGAGCGTCGGTGGTTAGGAAAGGTCCCTCCTCGCAGCCGGGGGTACAGCCCTAATAATAGCGTCAATTACTGTATCGCACCGCTTAGCAACAGTGCAGCTATTCGCACGCACCTCGGGTTTGGGATGGTTCAATTCGTCAAGCAGAATGCTCAGACCGAGCATATCGCTGAGCAGGACGAACTCGTTCGTCGTCTCAGTGCTCTCCTTTCCAGCGCGCGTGAGCGCCTTGATCGCCGTGAGCCACTCGTCGTGCGTGAGCAGAGTCTCGCGGGCGAATGCGTGCAAATGCTTGACGAGACTGTTAAAGATGAAGGTCGTCCGCGGGTTGACGCTCAGCGTGTTATGAAGCTCGTGTATGCTGCAGCATCGTCAGTAATATGCACGGCCGAGGATGAGAGTACGAACTGGTCGGTAATCGTATATCCCCCGAGTTCGCTGAAGTCCTTCTCGAGCGGAAGATCCTGGATATAAAGCATGTCAGCAGTTGGCTACATACAGTGAGAGATAGAGAACGAACCCGCGGGATCTTGTGCTCGAGCTGGGCGCGGATGGCCTTGCCCACAAGGAGCGGGTCTTTCATCTGTGCGATAGTGGCCATAGTGTATAAGCTTGAGCAGGTGGAATGCACGACGTGGGCTTACCCTTTCAGTCTCCTTTATAAACACAGGCCGGGAGCGTCTCGAGCATTCAGGTGACGGCCGGCTTAGGGATCCAGTGACATTGCGCAAATACCATTGGCCGAAGAAGCGTAACACCGGTGAATTTCCTTCAGGTTAGAATACCGGGGCCCCAGCCAGGAGCGGGGCAGATCACGGAGTTAGCTATAAGAGGCTGCTGCACGTGAGCCGAACTGTTCGGCGCATTATTTGGAGCATTGACCTTTGTCATCGTCCGTGCACCAGTTCTGAGCTCGTGCTGCGTTTTCTTTGATCCCCGAGTATGAGGGCCTGGAGAGACATCAATGAATGCATCACATGACTGCAATGAACACTGGCCTGTCAGAAGCCTGCAAATCACCTCCACACATGTTGAATCAAACGATACCTCCGCCCGTTTGTGTTGCGGGAATATCAGCAAACGGAAACGCTCTGTTGCACATGGACATCGACAATACAGTCACGGACCACAGATGAGATCGTCATACCTTTCGGTACAGCCTCTAGGTTACATCGGAGGCAGGCGCATAGGCGAGCGGCCTTTCCTTCGTGGGACTGGGAAGGAGAATCACACTCCCGCGAAACAAGATCGCGCGAGTATGAGATCCCACTGGCCGATGTCGGCTTTGCTTATTCCGAATCGAGGAACACTGCACATCCTCTTTGAGTGCAATGCCTCGCGCGAGCTGAGAAGGCGCGTGTTCGCTTCCGGTCTCTGGTTATTCCAGGATTTTGCGACGACTCTCAGATGAGATGGATGCAGTCGTTCTGGGCCGTCGTCATGAACTACGGAGCTACGAGGTGAGGGTGACGATGTCTATAGTGCACAATCACTGAGGCTGAGCACTAGTCAATAGCAAAGTCTCGCAACTGACAAGTTTGGACTACGGCGGCGCGCAGAATCTGGAGGCAGTAGGCCTGGTCACACGCGAAACTTCGAATCCAGATGGGGAATACGATTGCGTCGGGCCAGCAGACATGTCATGACATCGCGAGCTGCAAACGCGCTGAGAACATTGGTTGGTGGTGAGTGAGAAGGGAGCGCGGGACGGCTCGTCGTGGCCATCTCGAATCATGGGTCGCAAGGGCTGAGCGCTGATGGAAGGCCAAAACAATAGTAGATTGGCAGCGAGCGATGAGGAGAGACTCCGATCAAACGAGCAAGTATGCAAGTATCACAGAACGAGAGGCAGTGTGTAAGTAAGTAAGTAACGGGCAAAAAAGAAGCAATCACGCCTTGGGCAGCTTCGTCAGATTAAACTGGACACCAGCATCGACGATCTCGAGCACAAGCCTGAGCTCCTCCTCGTCGCGCGGGGCGAACACGAGGATGAGGCCGGGGTCCATGCCGAACTTGCCGCCGAGCGGGAAGGGCGTCGCCCAGCCCTTGGCGAGCAGCGCGCCGGCGTCGCGCGGCGGGAGCGAGACGTGCACCGAGCCGTCGTCGACGTGCACGTGCAGCCGGTCGTGCGCGAAGAGCGGCTTGGGGTCGCTCGCCGGCTGCGAGTACACCGACGTCGCCAGCGCGTTCTCGCGCAGCGACGGCGCGAGGAGCAGGTTGTGCTTCTTGGCGGCCGCGCGGAGGTGCGCCTCGAGCGCCTCGGTGTGCGCGGAGGATTGCAGTTGCGGGATGTGTCGGTGCGGGAAGGGCCTGCGAGCGGGGAGTTTGGTGAGATTGCTGCGGAGAGGAAGCAGGAGGAGGATGAGAGAGACGTACCATTTAGGCAGTTGTGCGGGCGGTCCTCGGCGGTGAGGGAAGTCGGGGCGGACGAAGGTGGTGGTGTCCTCGCTCAGCATGAGCTTCGCAGGGTACCCTTTGCCTCTACAAGTCATAAAAAAAGAAAAGACTGTCAGGAATCGGTTCGACTAAGACTTCGCGCGAAAGCGACGCACGGGGAGGTCCAGCGGGCAACGTAAAGCAGCGGGTAGATGAGCGGCTTCATGCGGATGTTGTACGCGAACTGCGACCACGCGCGAAAGTCGGCGGCCACCTGGACGGTGAGCACAAAGCCCGCGCCCGCAGCGGCAGAGACCAGCGCCAGAGTCGGCGGCGGCAGCTGCAGAAAGGAGGCGACGGCGTCGTTTACGACTTTGGGCATTGTGTAGCGAGGAGGGGTTGGGGCTGGCTAGCTGGTGTTGGGGAATGCTGATGGGCTTGGTGGATCCAAGTAAAGATGCAGACGGCCTTTATACTCGCGTCGGCGGATCCTACGCGTATCCTCGGCAACGGGTCCATTGGAGCTGCAGCGGCGCTTCGGGGCCAAGCGGGATCTGATAATATGAAACGCGACCGCGGCGCAGGCGCGTACGCGCAGGATCGCCAGCTGGCAGTGCCAGATGCAAGACGCGCGCCCGTTGCTGAGTCAAGCTGTACCGGAGCTAGGCGTATTCCCCCCACCCCGACTGCTGCGTAAAGGCCAGAACGCGCGAAAAATATGAAATTTGCTCGAGTCTCGTACCCCACAATATCTGGCCAGGCTCTGCATGATCAGTGCCTGGATGATACCCATCTAGTTCATCATTCAAAACAACTTCGAGATCCTCTCATCTTTGAAAAAGTGGGAGGATGGCCTGTCAGAGAACGTGTTTGAATCGAAGTCATAATCGACGAGTCGCAGTCAAGTCCCCGCCAAGTGGGCATTCCAGAGTTCCAGCGTGAGGCATTCTGTTTCCCGCCACCCTCGTATGCGCCTGGGGTCAGCGAACGCCGAGCATAAATTGAGTGGGAGTCGGGCGCCACGCCGGCGCCTGCGCAGTCCCCGAAGGCGACGCGTTGATCGCAGTTCCGCAAGCTCAACGAGGTCGGGACCGTCCAACCAGCGCCGCGCAAGTACCTAGACACAGTACTAGTTAAAATTAATTACATGGCGTGGGAATCAGCTCAGATATGAGGATTATTATGGTTGTTGATAATCTTGAGACAGGTGACATTCAGCGCGTTCTAGGGGTGAGAAACTTATCGTATGCAAAATCCGGCCTTAGAACGTCTGAGGGCTCATATAAATTTGGTTTCTATAACTGAGAGCCAGGGAAACGTTTAGGGGAGCCAGGGTGGGATGGCTGTACAACGCATCGGCGGAAGCAAACCTTACTCCGTCGATGATCGGGCGTTGCCGTCCATCTTCCTCGTCCTTCCGCTCGTCGCCGTCGTCGTTCCCGGCCCCTTCTAAATAATGGTCAAAAGTGCGTCCACCGCGCCCCAATTCCGTAGCCATCCCCGCTTACAACGATGCCCGCGCAGTCTACAAGCCCGGCAAAGTTCGCATTATATTATTATATTTTACTCGCTGTCGAGGTCGGCGCTGACGCTCGCGCTCGCTGCGCATTTGCAGGTCGCCATCGTGCTGCACGGCCGCCAAGCGGGCAAAAAGGTGGTGGTGATCAAGCAGCTGGACGAGGGCACCAAGGAGCGCCCGTACCCGCACGCCATCGTCGCCGGCATCGAGCGCTACCCGCGCAAGCCGACAAAACGGATGGGCAAGACCCTCCTCGCCCGCCGCTCCAAGGTCAAGCCGTTCATCAAGGTGCGCTTTTCTTACTTTTTGTTACTTTTTGTACTTGACTGGTTACCTGCAGACGGTTAACTACTCGCATCTCTTCCCGACCCGGTACGCGCTCGAGCTGGAGGGCTTGAAGGGTACCGTGTCCTCCGAGACGTTCAAGGAGGTCTCCCAGCGCGAGGACGCGAAGAAGACCGTCAAGAAGCTGTTCGAGGAGCGCTACCAGTCGGGCAAGAACCGCTGGTTCTTCACTGCGTTGCGGGTCGGTCTCCCCGCCTTTTCCCTGGTTTCATTTGCTGACTTGCTGGCTTGTTTTGTTTTTTGTAGTTCTGAGCGCGGAGGTGGCACTCGCATTTGCTGTGTTGTTCGATCGTTGAGCGTCGGCCAGCGCTCTTGCTTTCCCCGCCCGCCCGAATACAAAACTGGGTCATCCCGCTATGTACCTCCACCGACTACCTGCATGCCCCCGCCCACGCAATCGCACATTCCATGACCTATGCGTTATCTCAACCAGTTGAGGCTTCGTCCATGTGTGAATTAACACTAGCAAGCTCGTTTCAAGTCTTCAAATCCAGACAAAATGGACCGCTTGTACATTGCGCTGCAACGAGAGTCACTGGCGCGTGCTCGATTCGTCCCGTTATTGCCACAGGAGTGCAGACGTGGTTGCTCACCGCGGGCGCGATGCTCTCGTGCCCAGCAGACTACGCCACGGTACGATGGCAAGCAAAGGACTCAGCGTAGGATCCTTTTCTTGTCATCGTACCGAGGCGTAGAACGAACTTGGTACATTCTATATTATCTGCTTAGCGCTTCTCTTGCAGTACCCCATCGTCAAACGTATTCGCTCGCGCCTGCTGGTCTCCAGGAAGGATCTTGCCCGCTGACCCTACATCCATCTCCGCTTGATCGCGTTGACCTTTTCGTCCGTTGCGCGGTGCTCGATTTGCTATGACAGCTGATTGCAAAATTGAGAGAAATCTGCAGGTGTGTGTATATTCAGGCTCGTGGATTCGCGCTCTACAGTAACGATGCTCCACGTCACCGTATAGACTTTACCGCTGTACACGGCCTATTATGCTCTCCAAGTCCCCGCGTGCAAATTCCTCTGGCGGCTCTGATGGAAAGCGCCGGTGGAGCGCGAATCCACTATGTAGCCCAAACACACACTGAGAATTGTGGATTTCGCTCAAGTTTGCCAAACAGCTGGAACTGTGCCACCCGATCCGTTACTTATGAGCTTCGATTGTGGGTCCCTCGTTGCTGCCGAAGCTGCGTGAAAACGAGCTGTGTCAGCAACTCGGGGACTTGAGACCGAGTCTGGCATGCCGACGGAATGCGCGCCACCGCGTCCGGAGAGCCGTCACACAGCATGTTCTCCGCTTTACAACATGGCGTGTGAACCTCATCAGGAGCTTATGTACTTAGATGCTCGGTGAGTTGAGACCGAGGTGGAAGCGAGACGCTCGGCCGGAATGCACGTTCCCCCCTCGGAGAGCCGTCGCGCCGCCTGCCCTCCGCTTCCGCGAGGTGAATAATCCTGGACTTACATCAGCTCAGCCGTCTCAGGGAGATATCGATCTTCGAGTATAAAAGTCTGTGCTCGGATCCCACTGGTTCGAACTAACAACTCAGAACCGCTCGATCAAACCAGAACCCGCAACTCGATGTCCACCACCGCCCTCACGCTATTCGCCATTGGCTTCGCCTACGTATTCCGCGACTATTTTGGATGGCTGAAGCATAACGGGTACATCATCTACAACCCGTTCATCTACGCTGGAGTTAGGCTCATCCTTCCGATACTTCGTCCGTACGTACCAGTTGGATTTTCCCGCTCACTTGGGATGAAACGTCTGAGATATTCGCAGCGGACCGTCGCATGTCTCATGGCTGCGCTCCAGTCCTGACAAACGACGCTTCCTTGGCGACCTCCCCCAGCGCCGCGGCCCCGTTCCCATGCTGCCCGAATGGTATGCACTTCTTTGCCAATGCATGAGAGAGTATGTTCCTCATTGACGCCGCCTGCTTGCATTGTACGGCAGGTACTTCCCCCAGCGGCACATCCCCCAACTCGACTCGCCCGAGTACCGTTCGCGCATCGAGGCGCACATGCTCGCCGCCGCCAAAGAGCACGACCTTCTCTCCGGCCGCAGCGTGCGCGAGATGCGCGGCGCCGTCGCGGTCTACTCCCAGCGCTCAGGCGAAGCCAAACGCGAATTCATGCACGACCGCCTGCACATGCACGTCGACGACGGCTCGGTGCACCTCAGCCTCCCGCCGCACGATGCCGCGGAGGTGATCGCCAAAGGATGGGGCATGCCGTTCATCCTGTCGTACTGGGCCGCGGCGAAGTTTGATGCGGGCCATGTGCTGCTGTATGCGCCGAGGGATGAGGCTGAGGTGGAGGTCATTCTTGGTATCATCGATGCCGGTGTCAAGTTCAACCTGTCCAAGCTGAGCTGAAGGGACCGGCAAGTGAATGGATGTAGAAGTCGTACACCAATGGAGTCCCTTTCCCGACGATAATCGCTGCATTTCGCATCAGTCTTTTCTACCTGACTATTCTACTGCAGAAAGTAATACATTAGTCTCAGAACTGGCCAGTTCTTGCGATTTGGTGGGAATTTGAAAATTCAGAATTGTGAGCGGAGAGTCATTTCCCTTCCTTCCGGTCTGGCCTCAGCTCAACTGCGTCATCTTGGAGCGCGTGCGGCCCTCCCCGGGCAATGCTGAGCAGTTTTTTGAGTTTACGAGATCCCGAGCCTCAAGCACGACCGCGAGAGATGCGCCATGCGCGGAAGTGTATCATACGGTAACTACAAAATCGCTATCGTCTGAATCGTCCGACCTTCAACGGCTGAAATTCTTTCCACTGCGGCTCGCCGTCTGCCGTGCTGTCGGATTCGCTGCTGATGTCTCATCCGACTCCGTGAACTCTGCCTCATCTTCCACATCGCTACCGTCTGCGTTAATGACCTGGTCCTCATATCGTTCGGTATTATCGGCAAACCACAGATGCGGGAGAAATCAGCACATTCTCAGAGCCGCCATGGCTAAAATCCCAGCTCGCAGTTCTCGCGCATCTGTGGTTTGTCGATAATACCGAAGGATATGAGGACCAGGTCATTAACGCAGACGGTAGCGATGTGGAAGATGAGGCAGAGTTCACGGAGTCGGATGAGACATCAGCAGCGAATCCGACAGCACGGCAGACGGCGAGCCGCAGTGGAAAGAATTTCAGCCGTTGAAGACGATTCAGACGATAGCGATTTTGTAGTTACCGTATGATACACTTCCGCGCCGATGCACACAGGACGGAGACGAGGCCACTCACATAGTGGCCCATATAATCTTCCAAATTTACCGCTAATCCGTTTGCCATCCCGGTCCTTTGTCTCAGTGCGCACACTGCTAGGTGCAGTAATTTAAATAACTGTAAAATAAATACATGGCGTCTTGGCTCGCTCATGCGGTCTCCGTGTCCATGCGCTTGGGCTTGGGCTTGGTGGGCTTGATGACCTTGCGCTCGACGAGCTTCGGCCAGCCGGACGAAAAGTCGACATAGTTGAAGCCGAGGAGGGCCGCCCCGCCCTTGTCCTTCTTGACCTGGAACAGCAGTCAGCTCCCAACGTTCCCGACCTGGAGGACTTTGAGGAATACTCACATAGTGGTAAGCAATGACGTCGCGCTTGCTAACGGGGTCGCGGAACAGCGACTGGCCTGCGAAATGAGACCTAGTGTAAGTGCGAGTACCGCGGCTCAGACCTCAACGACTCACCGCCGGGCGCGTAGATGTTGTTGTGCGACTCAATGACGATCGAGCCGGCGGGCGACTCGGGCATCTTCGCCGTGAGCTTATCGCCGGTCTTGTCGAGAAACGGACCCGACGGGCTCTTGCTGCGCCCGACGCGTACTTTATATTCTCTACCCGGTTTAGGGCGGCCCTGTAGCGTAGAGCAATAAGGCGGTAAGAAACCTGTCGTACACAATGAACGGAAGTGGACATACATTTCCAAAGAGCGTGACGCCATCGGAGAAGAAGAAATAGTAGTAAGGCTGGGACGGTGGTTTGTACATGAACCCTCCCTCTACGTCCGGGCGACCGTTATAGCCTAAGCGAGTATGTCAGACAAAGCCTTGTCAAGAAGGGTCTCAGCGTACTAGCAATTTTTGTGCCAGGGAGTTTCTGGATGAGGAGGGTTAGCACTAGCAACGGCGTTCCGGAAAGAAGGAGCACACGGACCGTCTTGAGAGTCTTGATGTCCTTCAGGTCGACCTGGAACAAGCCGCTCATGTGGCTTCCGAACGACAGCTTGAGGGTTCCGTTGGCCTTGATGATGTTCGGGTCGACTGTGCGATGCGGCTACGATCAGCATCTGGGAGCAATGGAAAGCCATCCACATACTTGCGATGAACCCGAGCGATCCAGTGGAACGGAGGACCTCACCGTGGTCGGTCCACGAGCCGGGCTCCATCGTCTTGCTCGTGGCAACGCCAATGACGGCCTTCGCAGATCCCACCTGGGACGCCGAGTAGTACAGCACGTACTGGTTGTCGATCTTTGCGACGTCGCCGGCCCAGAGATCGCAGCGGCCCTGTATGTCCACCTTCGAGCAGTTGTTCGGCATCACGTAGCCCGCCTTCTTCCACGGTCTACAGTTCATGAGACAAATGCAGTATGCAAGGGCAGCATGCCGCACCCTGAGAGAGCCGGTGCCTTCATGATCCTCATGCCCTGTCCGGTGCAGAAGGTGTAGTACGTCTGCAATGTGGGTTAGTTTCCCGTTCAATTGAAGTGAAAGGGCCGCCAGAGGTTCGCGCACCTGCGTCTCGGCGCGATAGATCGTTGCGGGGTCACGGCACTCGACATTAGCTGATTAAAAACGCCATGGTCGGCAATGAACTCTCGCGACATGACGGCGAGGGACAAACCGGTACCAGCAATGGGCGCAGGGAACGAGGCGGCGCAGACCAGAGTAACGAGAGACGAAACAAAGATAAGGAAACGCATGATAGAAACGAAACGAAAGAGGGTAAGAGACGAACGAGCAAAATCAAGGTGGCCAAAGTCGGCCAATTTTAAGCGCTACCAAGCCCACGTGGCGATAGGCCGCGTCTGAATTCGGTCAATCATCGCTCCGTCACGATCAGGTCACGATTCACTGTTGGATAGGCAAGATTGGCCACGTGGTCGTGGACAATCAGCGGGATGATCCCAAAATGAATTCAAATTGTCTTCGTCGAGGCGACGATGAGCTGCTAAAACGTTGTCCACAGCTCGAAGACGCACCCGGAGAACGTAGCAGTCGGGCTGAAAGATGAGGACCTATCCCGCGGCAAGGGTACGGTGGGATTAGGGCTAAGACTAGGGCGTCCTGGATCCACGACACGAGGAAAATCCTTCCGCAGTGCGGGATCCATAGCTGGACAACTGTTGGAAGGCCTCGAAGCCGTGCCACGTAGGGGCCAAGACCAGCGGTGAATGTGATCTGACTGGAAAACGAGCATAGGGGGCAGATACATGTCGTCATGGCGGCCAGGATTTCGTCGGTTTGGTGAACCTAAGAGAACAGAGACAAGCCGCGGGATCAACCGAGCCCATTCTGTCACCGTCAGGCACACACTTGGCGGGTGAGCGAATATTATTCCAAAGCTATGTAAAGTTTCCAATTAAAAGCACCTTGCCAGACACCAAGTTCTTTATTATGAAAGGCTGCAGCTACTCCTCAGTTAATCAGTACGCTTCCACAATCGATGACGATGCATCGGCGCTACACGCTCTCACGCAGGTCTTCCCGGGGTGGGCCCGGAAAGCAATGGATCATATTGTACATGCGCAGGTGCAGTGCGTTCTGCACGCGAGGATAATCTACAACTACAGGTGGTTCATGATCATGAATGGCGTACAATGAGGGAATGTAGACGCCGGGATCTACAAATGCAAGGTAATGAGTGTCGTGGACAAAGCTAAGTGCTGTAGAACGGATAAATAGGTAAAAGAGGGCGCGGAGAACTACGCAGTCGACGGGGCCGATGGCCGCTTGCGACCCTTTGTGGACAGGGTCGGGCGACTGTTGGGAAGACGTGAGTCGATATCGTGATGCAGCGGAAAACAACTCACATGATGACGGGGCGCTCCTTACGCTTGCGAGACTCCGCAGGCGCGGCGGAGGGCACCTGATTCTCCTTGTCCTTCGCACGCCGTTTCGAGCGGCTGCACCGCGTCTCCGTTAGCACTCTCTTTGCGGTAGGCTTGGAGGATCTCAGACGCACACTTCGCGGCGGTGCGCAGCCAAGAGCAGGTCCTTCGCGTACTTGGACACCTCGGGAACCTTGGAAGGCTTCTTGTCGTCGACTCTGCACGATTAGAACGACAGTCATGAATCAGCATCCCAAGGAGCAGCAGATCGACCGTACGCACGGTGCGGCGGGGGCCAGGGGCTTTCGGACCGGAACGGGCCCCTGACGCTTGAACTTGGCCAGGTCGATGTCGGCGAGGAGCGCCTCGACGTGTGCTTGCTGCTCGGTCGTCAGATGCGCCCAGCCGACCAGATGGCGCAGGCCACCGCGCGACTTGATGGCTGCCCTGGACAGCTCCGGGATGCACTCCCTGAATTTCTAGCTTGAGACGGATATCGCGCGACAGGGGAAACACGCGTCATTGACGCACCAATGAGTCCATGGCACGCCGTTCTCCTTGCGGCAGAGTGCGATGTCGCCGACTTGGATGCCGCGCGTGCAGGTCGCGTCGCCGCAGGACACGTTGATAAGTTTGGCCTGTGTCAAGAAAATCAGATCAGTGAAGAGCCTGAGCGTAATCGCATAGCAAAAGCACCGAGACGTCGAAGCGTGCAGTCATTTGTTTCGTTAAGAAGGCGGAGGGGGTGATGGGGTTGAGGAGAGGAGGGGGATGCGGGGAGGGAAAGATGTACGAGCTTGAGGGCGGACGGGGCTGTAGGAAAGAGGGAAGGGGAGGAAGATCTGGTGGGTGTGCCGCCGCGCATTTGTCCCGCCGAGCAATTAGGGGCAGCGCTAACGTGGCGAACCTCCACACAGGTAGCTTCCAAACTGGTCGATATACCATGGATATGTGAGTTGCGTGTAACAAGAGAAATTCAGAGAGAAACGGTGCCGGAGCGTGGTAGCCGTCGAAAGGTAATCGTACGACCAGGCGGAGCAGATAAGTGCAAGAGCGAGGTTGGATCTCCCTTTAAAAGAGAGAATTTCCCTTAAGGCCGCCGTCTGACAACGCGGAGGAAAGACAAGCTCGACATCAGCCAGAAGGGAGAGGAACGGCGATCAGCTGACTATAGAGCAGCCTGCATCTCTGACGTCCGGATCAAGCGCAAGTTCAGCGCGCTTGGCTGCCAGTGACGTCGCGGCATTCCTCGACGCTACGACGTATTCTATGTACTTTGAACGATCTCAATTGGTCTGATAGCTGTCTCGTTTTGAACATCTCCACCGGCAGCGGTACTGACGACCGAACAACAGCGGAAGCGGCAGTGCTCGAGGCATGGACGGTAGGCTGTTCACTTAGCCACAGCAATACAATCATGGGCCCGAGCGCAAGTACCGGGACAGAAAGAGCAGAGGATAGAACAGCGGGAAAACAGACAGAGTTGTCACTGCACGCGAGTAGCGAGTGCAGTGCAGTCCTGTTATAAGCCGTAGACCTCAGCTCAAATGGTCGCCATCGCCGCCGCAAGCTCTTTGCCTGGCCGCAGTGTTGTCCGCAACCAAGTCACCGATGGGCAGGCTGGTCCCATCCCATATACTTACACTGTCGTTCTCGGACGGTCCAGATCCTGGCATGACCGACGCAGAAGAGATAGCCGGTGCACCGAGCAAGGCGGGAACGATTTATCGAGTATGGCGTAGTATCCCTTGAGGCGATATATCCGCGCCGGTACACACTCGAAGTGCGGGCGACCAGATTAGCTGAGCAGCAGACAATGCGCGACGGCCAGCAGGGAATGTGAGGTGACGCAGGCACGCCTGTCTGGATGCCGATGGTGAGCGCAGACACAGGCACGATGGACACCCAGGACTACATATCGCCCGAACCTAGCAATGGCGACGCACCGAGCACGGGCCCGAACGCGTTACGATCCGAATCGCGCGCGGCGATGCTCCGAAGACTGACAGAAATGGCTTCATCGTCGTCGGGCGGTTGCACTACGGACGCGGGACGTGCCTGGGATGATACATAGTGCGGCGACGAGGACGATGTGGGCTAATTACTCTCCAGCGCCGGTGCAATTCACAAGCGCAACAAGCAGTGGAACAGCGGAAGCGCCTGATGGTTTGCTGGGCACGGCGCACAGCGTGGCTGGGCGCGAACAGGCGTAGAAGCGAGGACAACTAGAGCTTGGCAATGCACGCATTTTGACCGTCACACTGAGGTGTGCGTCCAAGGTGCGGTGCGAGATCCAACTCCGCAAACTTCACCCAAGCGCCGGCAAGGTGAAACGGGTGCTTTGAAAACTGGACAGTACAGCAGTACACCGCAAGATATGTATATGTATTGTGCAATTCTGTGGATATTCTACCCAATGTTCAGTGTCCTACTCAGCCTTCACATTGCTCCACCATTACAGGTGCAAGCAGGTGCGCTCCGTTACGAGAATAGCTTCTTGAAGCCCGCCTTCTGCTTCTCCTTCCATATGCGGCGGCGCTCGCGAACCTGAAAGGATATGACACGTCAGAATCATCAGTGTACTGCGAAGGTGCAAACGCACCTTCTCCAGCTCGTCCAAGATCGCCTTGTCCTTGACGAGCGCGCTGGCGGCAACGAGGTCTTTCTCGGCCTCATCGTCGTCCTTCATGCCGGCGCTGGCGAGCGCACGGCGGTACAACAGCTTGGCCTTGTCGGCCGGCTGCACGTCGTCGAAATCGAGCAGCGCGCGCGACGCGAGGCGCGCGGCGGCCGCGTAGTTGTTCAGCTTGAGCGCGCACAGCGCCGCGTTGGACAGCAGCGGGACGTAGAGCGCGACGAACTGCGGTTTCAGCGCGTCCTGCTCGGGCGGGATGGTCGACAGCGGGCAGTAGTCCAGGTAGCGCAGCGCCTCTGCCGGATACGCGTTAGCAGGGAGCAGGGAGTGGGAAAACGTTGATCAAGTAGGGCTGCAAACCGATCGCGTCCGCACAGCTCACGAGCTGGACGGTATGGACACGGTTTGCAGCCCTAATTGCAGGCATCAGCGCGACGCCCGCGGCGGATTTGGGTGGACGGTGATTGCAGTCCCGCCTCTCTCATGGTATTTGAAGACTGCTATGACCGTCACTGAGCAGCACAAATCCACCGCGCGCTGGTTTCGCCGATATCTGCGACTGGATGTGACAAGTAGTAATGCGAGACTTACTCTCGAACTGCGCAAGGGCACCGGGCACATCGCCCGCCTTGAACGCCGCGGCGGCCCTCGCGCGGATATCCGTGGCGATGCGCAGTGCGACGGCGGGGTCGGAAGCGTCGCGGTCGTCGTCCTGCGGCCAGTCCTCGTAGTCGCCGTCCGCGTTCTCCGGCTCCGGCAGCGCGTCGAGCTTTCCGCAGTCGGCGATCACGACCGGCTCCTTCGGTTTATCGTTGGAGTCGGTGGCGACGTGCTCGATCGCGCGGACGACGCTCTTGCCGCGCGCGACGGCGCCGAACACGACGTGCTTGCCGTCCAGGTGCGGCGTCTTGGCCGTCGTGATGAAGAACTGCGAGCCGTTCGTGCCCGGGCCCGCGTTCGCCATCGAGAGCAGGAACGGCCGGTCGTGGTTGACGGCGAACGCCTCGTCCTCGAACTTTTCGCCGTAGATCGACTCGCCGCCGGTGCCGTTGTGTGCGGTGAAGTCGCCGCCCTGGCACATGAACGATTTAATTACTCTGGAATATTCGTTAGGATTATCTCGCAAATATATCCTAGGATACTTACCGGTGAAACGTGCTGCCCTTGTAATGCAGCGGGACGCCGCTCTTGCCGACGCCCTTCTCGCCCGTGCACAGCGCAAGGAAATTGGCGGCTGTCCTGGGCACAATGTCCGAGTACAGCTCAAACACGATGCGGCCTGCTGGCCGACCGCCGATGGTAATGTCAAAGTAGACAAGTGGGCGCGTTGTAGTCGTTTCGGTCGACATGGGGGGGATGGGAAGATGGCGGCATGGCGGAAAGAGCGCGACGGTGTTTATAGGCCCGACGCCCGGTCGCCCGGCCGCAATCCAGAACGTTCTACACTCAGTTCCCGCCGCCGTCAGTCCCTGTGTCAATTTTTTATTCTCTGGGTTCTGGCTCGTGCGTTGTGGTCTTGTCTCATCACTGCATCTCTGCCCAACTGGCAATTTGGCGCTAGGCTCTGCTTCAACTTCGGACCGACGCATCCTGACTGGATCCCTCATCGGGCGCTGTACAGAGCCCTAGCAGCCTTCCGCTTTCGTGCATGCCATGCGCGTGCCAACGCACGCTTCTTGATCTTCGTTCTGCTGCCTGGCCTTCTCCCGACGTTCCAAGCCTGGGGAATCCCGCCTAATAGCACCTTTCTCAGTGTCAACCCCTCCAAATGGTCAGCCTCACCTCCTGGCCAGACTGCTAGTCAAGCTATTCACGTCCTCGCCATTAATACCTATTGGTCAGCCGTCCCGTCTGTTTGAACAAACAGCGTCCCTGCGAACCTCAAGTCCAATTCCGGCTGCTGTCCTCACAACCCCTACGTAATCCTGCTGCATCAGTGTCAAACACGCCCGGGCCCAGTGTCATTTTGCAGCACTGTCTCGTGATTGCGCGTCGTACCGTCGGGTGCTGCTTCCCCCTGTCCGTCGTTCCCTGCTCTACCTGTATCTGTCCATCTCTGCTCAGCTCCTGCACGTACAATACGCACCCGCACCATCACAGGCAGTCCTCGATCTACATGGCCAAGCAGCCACCGTACAATCTGTCCTACATCGCGTGTCCTCTGTGTCGCGCACTCTGTCCCCGACTTCTGGCTGCTAGCTTATCGCGTGCTTGTACCCGCAAGCCACGTTATCCGGCGTCGTGCGAGATACAGCACCACTGGCCCCGCAGAGATCGCGGTCAAACAGCCGCAACGAGAAATCGTTGCCGTCTTGTGTGACTGCTTGGTGTTTGCCCTCAGCTGGTGCCATTTATACTGCCCGCACTGTAAGACAGCGCTGCCGCTGCTGCTGTTGTTCAGTCCAGACTCAAGAAACACATGCAACGTGTACGCCGTCGGAACGCTGCTTAATATCCTGCCATCCAGCCGCGCTCCCAATCGAAGTCGTTTCGTCCGTATCGCACTGCCGCGCCGTTGGCCCTCAGACTCACCATCGCACGGGACCTCGAGCTTGGCACCATGAAGCGACCAAAGACGTTGGACGCCGCGCAGCAGTCAGGCGAAATATATATCTGATACAATCAGAATCTCTGCTGAAGACGCACTCCAGTCCGGAAAGAAGTATCTCAGACCTGACAGAACATAAAGATCCCAAAGACATAAGAGACAGTTGACTCTGGTCAGAAGCGATGTAGGCTCAGTGAAGCACAAAGCGAGTCCTCGGACATTCGACATGAGCCGAACAGCGACAGCACACTGATATTGGCCCTCAAGTTTAATCGGCTCGAGACACACGAGCCACACAGTGCTCGCATATCTCGAGCCTTCCCCCAGCGCAGAATCGACGGAGCGACAAACGGGCACGGAAAGTGAGCAGCGCAGCGCCGGACGGCCGAAGATCGGTGCCAGAGAGGCAGTCCTCGAGCGCCCGAGCAAGAAGCTGCACAGAACTGTCCGAAAATAGACGCGCGTGGACGACGGGGGCACAGCGGAGGGGCGACGTGAAGAAAGTGGGCGAAAGAAGAGCGCGACGCATCACCTGCCTTTATAGCTTGACACGCTCCAATCCGTTGGGGTGCCCCTGCCCCCTGAGAGGAATCCGTTGGGGTGCCAGGTTTCTCGACGAAGAATGTCCATTTTCGACGATCGTCCTGCCAAATTTGGAAGCGAAACTGGGCATGACGTCAGTGGTCTGTGGTCCGCGCCGTAACACGAGGGGACGTTCAAGGGCAGATGAGAGACATTTTGCCTTTGTCATTATTTCAGGCGGTGCAGAGGTGTGCGTCTCCTACGTCAGTATTTGGTTCTCCACGACGTCAGGTTTTCTGTGGGATTCCCACTTCAAACGGTCTTCTCAGAAGGCACAATGTGCAGCCAATGGTTCATTATTCATTGAATCACACACTGGACCTCTGCCGCCAGTTCAGGGGAGGATAATCTACACTACACAGGTCTACCTACATCTGGCTTGGGGCACTGAAGTAACGGGACTAGGTACACTGGCTCAGCAGGGTAAGGTCGATGCCGTGCAACTGGCATACCTCCGTCGCCTCCTGGCTGTGCAGAAGCGCACCCAGCGCTGTGTCCTATTTACGGAGACGGGCATCTGGCCTCCGCGGTTCAGACGCCTGGACTTGCAACTACGCTTCCTACGGTATACGCTGTCCCAGATCGAATCGCACTGTGCGAGACTTGTGCTCATGAGCCAATTCTAACTTGCGGCGCAGGGTCGAACCTGCTGGTTATCTGAATTGCGTAGGCATTGTATCCGATCACAGGCTCTCGGTTGAAATCTTGCGCCGTCCTGCAGCCAACAAGTAGAGTAAACTGGCTCGTAAAAGGGCGGCGCACTGGGTGGGTGGGATGGACAGGTTTCATCCGGTATGATGTGCCCAGCCGTTGAGATCTTAGCTCTACTTGTATGTAGGACCACCTGCCTGAATACTACTGCTACTGCTGCTACTGGGACCAGCGAAGCCTGAACAGTCTCGCGTTGGCCATCTACATTGAATTTTAGCTACTGGCCAGCCAGATAAAAGTTCAGTGGTGTCACGTGATAGGACGGGACGTTGTACTGTGCTTCGAACATTGCAGTTTCTTTCACCAAAGGCTGTGCATTGAATACATCCTGACAATTGGCTGTGGCAAGTGACGAGTGACTTTTGACGCAGCACGTGCGGAACTAGAGATCTTGTTAGTGTTTGTTTGCCCGCCTCTTGACCAGTTTCTGTCTGCATTTCAGTATGGTCATGCCGTCTATGCGTCGCCACGACGCCCTTCATGGTTACATAGCGACATTCTTGCGCGATACGCTCGCCGAAGAGCTCGCGCGAGCTCCGAGGTTAGCAGAAGTAGCAGCTCTCCACTAAATACAGCTTTATCTCACAGTTTTTCCGCGCCGCAGCAAAACGCGCAAAGCCTCCTACGAATGCATCACTTCCGTCGTATATCTCCTCCAGTCCGTTTTCTCTTCCGCCGTCCGGGATTTCTCTGAGGAATGGGCCGCGGCGCACGTCGACCCACTCATGGCACTCCCCAGCGAGCTCGTCGCGCAGTGCTTCGCGTACCTCAACCTGCGCGAGCGCATCGCCGTCTCGCACGTCTCGCAGGCATGGCGCCGCTTTGCGCTTGCCCAGCGCACGCTCTGGAGCGAGTATGACGTGCCGCCAGAGGAAGTGCCCGCAGAGACCGTCGTCCTCGCGCTGGAGGTGCTGTTGGCACGCTCGCACCCTGCGCCATTCCGCCTCACCTACTTTTCTGGAGATGACACCGCCACGGAAGACTGCATCCTGGACGTTGCGCTGCAGAATATGGAGCGCATGCGCTCGATCACACTGAGCAGCGGTGCAGCGCTGCCACGCCTGTTCGATCCGAGCCTGGCGTTGCATGCTCCTCGTCTTAAACGGCTTGATTTTGGGTCATGGGGCAAAACTGCGCAGCTCGCCGCAATCCCCGCGCAGTGGGCCGCGCGCTGCGCGCCGCACCTCGAGGTTCTCATACTCGGGCAGTTCTCCCTATCTCCCGGATGCGCGCCCTTTACCACGCTGCGCACCCTCAAAGCTTACTTGCCCGAGGAAGTCTTCCCCAGGGACCTCTCCTTCTCCACGGTGTTTCCGAATCTGCGCCAGCTCGAGCTCGGCGGCGTCGCGCAGCACTCGCTGCCCATGCTCACGCCGCTGCCGCCATTTCTCAACACCGTCCTGCTGTGGGCGCGTGGTGCACCGGATGCGATCGACTACTCGCAGTTCGTCCAGGCATGCGCCGGTCACAAAAGAATACACCGCTTCAAGATCTCGCGTGCGTCGCACTTCTCCGACGCCCTGGAGCTGTTCTTGCGGATGTCGACGGGCCGCTGGACGATGCACATGCGCGACGAGAGGCTGCAGCTGGAAGACGCCGCATGCGGCATGGACTGGGAAATCAATTGCCGCCGCCTCATCTCTCTGGCCCGCGAGTCGAGTTGCGTCGCGGCGGCGCATCTGGAACGTCTCGGAGACTTGACGCTCTCCCTCACCTTGTTCTTAGAGCTGCATAAACTTGGTGTTCGCGTGCTCCCGGCTCTGCACTCGCTGGCCCTGTTCATCATCACCGACGACGACATCGAGGCCGGGCGCTCCTTCGCACGCGTGGACGCAGATTCGTCTACCACCCAACAACTTTCAATGCCAGCGCTCCGGTCCCTCAAATTTCTGCCGGGAAACGATACAGACTTCGACAGCTGGCTCACGGAGGACGCCCCCGTCTTTCTGCCGCCGTTGCTTCGCGGTAGCACGCTCCCGCTCGTGACCATCTATCTGAGGATCGTCGGCATGCCCCACCTCTCCTCCGAACACCGGGACGGCCTCTTTCCATTTGCGAGGCGCATCGTAGTTGAGTCCGCTTCATTTCCTGGGATGCGGGAGCTCGTCTTAGACTCGGAGGAACATCATGAAAAGGCGTAGGAACTTACTTCGTGTGACAGTAGGTTGTACTGGAAGTGGCAACTTGAGAGTATTTATAAGTTTCTACATGACGAGGGCAGAACTCGTCATGATGTCCGATAATTACACTCGGATTACACTCCCTACGGAACCTGGTAACGGATCGAAATCCGAGTCAAACATGGCAGAAGCCGGTCCATCCAGAGTCGATATCCTAGAGTACACGCGCAGGTCCAGGTCGAGCTCCGGCTTTGCTCATGGTGGGCGCAGAGCAGTGCGCAGTGGTAAGAATGAAAGTAAGAACCTGTTCAATGAAGAGGCAGCGCTGCAGGACTGCGCGAACTTCGGGCTCCGAGTCGTCCAGATACATAAGTAAGCTTTGCCAGCAAGCTCGAGTTCGTGTCCCTGCATCGATATCGCAATTCGCAGTCGGACTGACGCTGAATCAAGGTCGGCGCGCGCGCATCTTTCGAGTGGGCCCCATTGAAGGCGTGCAACGAGAAAGATGTTCGCTAGATTTAGAGAGAACTTGACTGCAAGGGGCGTTTACAGCAGACGCAGCATCCGAGTGCAGTGCGCGACATGGGCGGGTGCGCGAGTTGACTGGCTGTGGAAGCAGGGAGCAAAGAAATGCAAGACCAAACAAACTTGAACGACGTCAGGTTCATGATCAGGATCATCGATTCTGCCTGAGATACCGTATTATAACTTACACTGAGGGCAGTGAAATAAAGTGTCGACAGATATGGAAACGATGGGCGAGACTCAGACTTAGACTACTGATTAGTGCGCCGTTATTTGAATTCGCGGGGCTAGGAAGCACAGTTGTACATATGTAGCGGTGTCCACAGCGCAAAAAGAGGGGGGGCGGGCGGGAGTTGCGGCAAGAGGAATGGTAATGGCAGCTCCGAAGGGCGACGACTCTGCTACGAGTAGCACAATTGAATAACGAGTCGATGGGGTCCGAGGTCGACGTTGGTATTTCGCGCACGGAGTCGGGCTGGACCCATTTGGCATTGGGATTGGCATTGGTGGAAACAGGACTATCAGACGTAACCCGCAGGGTCGGATGGACAGACGTGCGCAGAACGATATAATACATACGCTCAGAGCTGGCCAGCCGCATTGAATCTCACTGCTCGAGCTCGTCGTAGCCACCGGAATCACTGTCAGAGAATTCGAGCCAGGATGGGATGGTCTTACAGAACAGAAGCCGGTTGTTCGTGAACGTTCGAGTCAACCAACAGTGGCGGCGCGTTCGTGTCATTCATTGTGCCACGACATGCGTCACTCTGGGCATTGCGTATTGTGCATTGTGCCACGGCGGACCCGGTGACGCGAAAGCCGGCGATCATTCTGGAACCGTTGTCGAAGCGCGCTCCACCGTTCCACGTTCACTGTCGACGGTCAACGACGCGCTCGCGCAGCGGCGGCGGCGGAGACAGGCGCCTGACACTGTGCAGCGCGTGGTGCATGGAGGTCCAGACTCGAGAGCACGGCGGGCAGCGCGGCGGGCGGCGGACTAGAAAGAGCGCGAGCGACCGGGACTGTGGGCTGGGTGCGTCCGGCGGAGCATCAACCCCGCCCGGCCGCGACCTTATAAGGACGTCACGCGCCACCCTCTCTCTTTCTCCCAACTCGAACTTCCCACAACCCACAACCAACCAACCAGCACTCTTACGATGACCCGCACAGAACGCGCATCGCACCCCCGCGCCCTCGTCAAGGACCGGTGAGCACACCAGGCTTGTATGCGCATACGCTGGGCACTGACGTCGACGTCGGCTGGCAGCTCGGAATCCAAGTCGGGCCTGGACAAGCGGATCCAGAAGAACGGCGCGGGCGCGCACGGCTGGGGCTCGCTCGCGGACGAGGTCGAGCACGAGATGGCCGCCGAGCTCGACGAGCTCGCCGACTCGGACACCGAGCCCGTCGCCCCCAGCGCCGCCAAGGCGCCCGGCATCGTCCGCCGGCCGAGCGAGCTGACCGAGGAGGAGAAGGAGGCCGCCAGGAAGGTCCGCCAGCAGGCGCTCAAGGACGGCCACGGTGCGTTTCTGTCGTTGTTGCTTTGTGCTGACGCTGACGTCGTGTGTATTTAGTGGACCTCGGCTCCATCGCCCGCACGTCCGCCGCCGTCGCCCACTCGCCGCCCAAGGCCGGCCTCCAGGCGCCGCTCGCCGACGCACCCACTACCTCCACCCTGCCCCAGGTCCAGTAAGCTGGACGCGGAATCGGATCGCATCGAAGCCAAGTGAACCGTCTGTAATTGTACAATAATAAACTCCTCGCAACCTTTGCTGCTTTATCTTTGCCTTCGTTCTTGTTCTTGTTCTCGTCCTCGTTCGAATGTTGCGTGACTCGCTCAGCCTCTCGTTCGGCCGTCGCGGCGCACATGACATGACGCGGAGGCTAACGCAAGAGGCTGTGTATGCCAATTACCCCGCATCGTCACGCGATCAGGGACGCTTGCTTCTGCTGCCGTCGTTGGCACGTCCAACTGCACCGAGCTCCCTTTGCTTGCTGCTCGCGGTTGGCATGACACGCTGTAAGGTCCGTACTTGTCTCTTGTCGCTGCCTGGTACTGGTTCGATACGGTATTTGCACTATAGTTCCCTCGGACGTGCGCAACGTCTGACTCTGGCTCCTGAGCGATCCCGGTTCGCGTGAGTGGCCAGGAGAATACAAGCAGGGTTGGAACAAGTCCCCGTGCAAGTGAGAAGATAGTCAACGCCAAGTCGTTGGTACAGTATTTGTTTGCTTCGCGCTTCGCTGTGGCATGTGACGAGCCACTTCATGTCGCTCGTCGCGTCTTCCATCCGCACGTTTTCGCCAGCACCCACGCCGGGCCCGTAAACTTGCCAGCGTGTCGGAGAAGGAGAAATGCGTCGCGGGGGAGAGCATGAGCACACGCATGACATTCTTCTTCGCTGAGGACCCAGCTCTGCATGCCTCAATGAGCCGCGAGAAGTCGGTCGCGTGCGTTCCACAGTCGCAGCGTCTCGACCGACGGCGGGAGCAGCGTGGCGAGCGCGCTCAGCCCGAGCCGGCGCAGATTCGGGACGACCTCGCGGAGCGAGACGACTCCCTCGGGAAGAGGCAGCACCGCATTGAGAGTGCGCAGCGCTGCAGGAGGAAATGCCCCGACAGACGCGTCTCGAGGCGGGCGCGGCATTGCAGGGGAAGTCGGAGAGCGACGGCGCGTCGTCCCACCCCCTGCAGTCGAGGGGCGCGAGAAGCGTGCGGCTGGGATCGAGCAACATCTGCAACGCGGCAGTGGCGCCTCCATGCAATCCATATTCCGCGGCGCAACGTCGGGGATGCCGTCTACTGAGACGTCTTCGTCACGGTCGGCATGGTCGGACTCATCGGTGAGGAAGAATGGCGCAGGCTGTGAGCGCGCCAGCAGCGGGCACAGTGTATGCGTGCCAGAGCGTGCGCTGGCTCAGCGAAAAGCTCCGCCCTGCCTGAGAGACGTGCGAGACGGCAATGCGCCCGCGCAGGTCCGGGGTTCGCGAAACACTGAGTGACGAGCTCGTCGGGGAGCGCCATCAGCGGCGGATCTACGTGCGCTGCGGCCCATTACTTGGAGAAGGCGCTGACAGCAGAGGAGACGGCGGCTTTGACATAGGATAGAACAGAGATGACACATTCGTAGGGGGCTATGCGAGTGCTGCTACCGCGCGGTGTGTGTAAGGCAAAAGTCATCATTGAAAGATAATTACTCGCCTGGGAAGGAGCGCGAACTCTTCAGCGAGCGTGTATCGCAAGGTAGCTGATATGCAGTCATACACGTCGGTGCGACGGCGGGTTGAAAGCACCATGTTGCCGACGAGCTGAAAGTGGAAGGGACCGAGAGAGGATTAACAGACACCAACAAGCTCCTCTTATAAGGCTCCTGGTGTCAAATATTCTCAAGGCGTCATTCAGTTCGCTTGTTATATATTTCTGAGGAGGAAAACTGTTCCTAAGCAGGCACTATCGACCAATCCTACGATTGAGATATCATAAATATAGCTGTAGGTGCCTGTTCGAGTAAATCTCCCTGACCCGTCCCACGAGTCGAAGTGCGCAATATTGAGATGACAAAGCGCGAAGAACCTGAGGCGGGATGTCACATATCTCTCGATATGCGAGAGTAGCGTGCGGCACACACGGATCAATCGTTTTCTTCAAGTTTGCAGGTGGCGGTCATCTCTAGGTCGTGAGACTGACCATGTCAGTCCCAATGAGCGAATGTTCAAGGTTCCCGTACCCTACCTCGGGTCTGTTGAATGCCCAGTGCGTGTTGGCGCCCGCCGTCACTGCGCTTCCCTGCAGCACGTGACGGCTAGAGACGCGCTGATTGAGCGACGCGAAGAGCGAGTTGCTGAACATCTTGGAGCTGATACTAAAGAATGCAATCCAGACAACTGGATGCGGGTGAGACATGATTATGACATCCCTTCGCCACGCCATGCAACTTACAGTTTCCACTCATAGTGAGATACTGGCGTTTATACCATATGAGTAAGATTGAGGTGCAATCGAGACAGACGGGCTGAACTCACCGCTACTAGCAGACAAATGGATATACAACTGGTGAGGAGACCAGATCCTAGAGTAAATTGCCTTTAGCTGATTTCACAAGTCCACGCGAGACAACGCTCACCGATGGTGAAAGCGACCAACCGATCAATAAGCCTATCACTACTTGCGAAGCCGGTCCGGCGCACGAGCAGACCGATGCACAGCGCCGCTGCAGTGCAAACATCGGTGAATGCAGCGATGGATATTTCCAGCACTGCCTGCCATTTGAACGCCGCGGTTTCTGTGACCGCCAGGGTCTGGTATCGCATAGCGAGCACCGTGATGCTGATAGTAAACCCCATCCGGACGACGGCCAATATCCAGATTCCCACAGCTAGTACTGCGCTCTGCGTGACACGAAGTACGCGAACGCCGAAATAACACTGCGAGGGTGTGTGTGATGAGATTCGTGTGACGGTGAAGTTGATAACTCACCTGTACTGTAACAATGATGAACGCCTCAAGCAGTAGAGAGAGCTCCAGGCTCCATACTGTCTTGATTAGATGGGTGAAGTTGGAAAGGCCGATGATTGTGTAGAAGTGCACGCTATGCATGAACATTACAGAATGCAGTACGTCTGCCGCGCTACCAGAAAGATCGGTTAGTAGAAAAAACAGAATAGCACCGAACTCACTAGACCAAGGCGACCTGGACTTGTTCAACGATTATTAAACTTGGAAGCGGGCGACTGACCAGCAGCTTAAGGTAAGGTGGATCTTGCTGGAAGTCTCGAAAGTACTGCTCCTGGCGTTGACGAAACACCGCCGATTTCCGCGACCGCGGAAGAACTCACATTCCAGGCCTGTAGCGTAGCCACGCCGAGCAGACTGTTCCATGCAGTCAGAAACAGACGCGAGGAGGTAGGCTCGCCTCTCACGAACAACATAGATACAAACGTCCCGATTTCGAGGGCGCCAAACGACGAGTCGATATCGAAGATCGGAAGCGGCATTTTCTTTGCGAGGTAGTGTGCAACGTGAACGCAGGGGAGTTGGGCTCTTATACATCTTGCCTGAGCTGCATAAGGAATAGCATGCGCGTACATCTGGAAGACCAGACGATTTGGAGGCTGATTCGAGAGATGTTTCTGGTCCAACTGAGTGAAATTGTAATCCCATACAGTACCCTCAAGGTTCCTTGCTATGCTCAATTTGCTTCGGCCTGTTAGTCAGGCTAACCGTAGAGGCGGCCATAGCCATCATCCCTGGGGGACAGCCGCAAGGATGCAGTGATCGAATGGTGCGAGGAATGCTGAGACGACCAGGGTCAGCGACGCATACGATCTTTACGCTGGCCGGGTCTGTACAGTTCGGAAAATACGGCAGTAAAGGCGACCGTGTTTTCGTAGGCCAAAATTCAGGAGCTTGAAGTCGAGAAGGAACCATCAGAAACGAATGGTGGCAAAGATTTTATAAAACGGGAAGCAGTGCTCACCTCAAAGGCGCCCTTGGTGGTAACGGTGATGCTGCATCACGGCTATGGCCCAAGAAGCTGTCAAATCAAGCACCGTACTACCGTTGGATCCGCGGCTGATGGCCAGGAGCTGTAGGATGGCGCGACCGGCTTGCATGGGCGGGAGAGGAGGTCCCACCGTTTCGAGCTCCGATCCCGAAACTTCAGTTCTGTCGCACACATGTCGTACACTCCGGTTTGGTACGGCAATAATGTGCACAGTTTGATCATACTGATTCTAAATCAATCTCAATTTCAGTCATGAAGCGGTAGACAATGATACGGAGCGCCGAGCTGTCCATATTTCATCACCTCCAAGACGACAGCCAGCCAGAAGTTCCTGATACAAAGATGGCAGACCCGATTTGATAAACGAGGTCGACTGGGTCTGCGGCACAGTGCCGCCGTTAAAAAACGCCGGCTTCCGATAGCTTCTTCCTCAGCACACGCGCGCGGTCAAGCATAGCGTCTTGCTCGACGTAACAGCCCTTCAGCCACCGACTCGGCTCGCCTTCTCCAACAGCCGTCTCAGCAGGATCCTCGAAGGCCTCCCTCGCGTGCAATACGCGTCGATTGTCGAAGATCACAGCATCGCCCTCCCGCAGCAGGTATTTGAATACTCTGCCATCCTCCTGCAGGATGTCTGCGAATGCTTTGAGTGCGTCATAGACCTCGTCAGTTGTATCTGGGGGCAACGGCGCCTGGAACGGCGGCGAATAATTGATATGGCCTATCGCGTTTGTGAACGGATCGAGTTCGATGGTCGGGTGAGCGCGGTGCAAGTAGTGACCGTCGTTCTGATAGTGGAACGGGATACGCGTCTGCGTCAGAACCTCGAAAGCGCGAGGATTGCGCGTCTGTAAGGATTGCGCGGCCGCGAGCGCATCGACGAACAGCGACGTGCCGCCCCGCACTCGGTTGCGCAAGCAATGCAAAAACTGAAGCCGCGGCGGGTGTTCGAAGTACATGAGGTCCATGTGCAGCCCAAGGAACAGACTCGTGTAGGCGATGTTGGTGCTTCCGCGCTTCGCAACGACATCCCACGTTTGGCCGTAGAATGTTTCGCGAATCTCGCTAAAGACGCCGGCAAGGGTGCGCAACTCGCATTCGTCGTTGCTCGTGAGTTTGTTCGGGACGCCCGTGATAAACAGCAGGCCGGTGCGAGCGAGCTGTTCGAAGGCGCGTAAGCGCGCCTGGTCGTCCGCTCTGAGTGCGGTGTACTCGACAAATAGTGACGGATCGCCTCGAAGCTGCTCGACCGTCCACCCGCTGCGCTCGAGATGCTGTTCACCGGCAGGGCTGGACGCTCTGCTAGCTTGCAGGAAAGCATTGTCGTAAACTGATGGATGCTCGTGCCCCGGCCACTGAATCTTCAGATTATTGCCATGCTCCTCCAGTCGTTCAGGCCGTATATGGGCGGGTATATCGGACGAAGCGTGTAATTTCTGACGTGTCGATGGGTGCAGACACGACGGACACTGACAAGCATCGCGCAGCCAACGAAACGGAAATGTGCCGACGCCATTGATGGTTACACCGGAGTCGTGTACTGCCAGACGAGACGTAGACAGGCGGCGCGCGAGTAGACTGAGAGAGCTGCGCATTGCGACGGTAAAGGATCTGGACAAGATAGACCGGTAACGGAATCTGATTACCGGCGCTTATCTCAGACTGATAGTATGGCCAAAAACGCTGTGTCTACGACTACGACGATACAATAGTGCTATAATTCATATACATTTCTGCAGGAACTCCCGCACGATGTCACATTTTCGTTTGTTGCCTGCCTCCTCAAAGTGCTTCAGAGCGCTCCCAGCCCGGTGTCGCGCAAGAGCACGCTGGTTGGCCCGCTTGGCGACAGTAGCCGAATAGAATAAAAGGTCCCCGAGGTTGTAGCGGAAGTTCAGGCGAACTAAAGGGGCAAATATTGCCGCCATTATCACCTGTGACAAATCGTCGTCAACAACTTGAGCCAGAGAACTCAATGAACGTAGAGTCGTGTTGACCAGGCCAACATGGCGATTCGCTATAGCTGAGGCGATCAGCCAGATCCCCGCGGTGTCGCAATCTCCTTCGGCTTTCGCGACGAGTCCAAGATCGAGAAGTACGCTAGCATCTGCGTGCTGCATATCCTCCGCAGAAAAGCTAGGATCTATGACTCGCGAAGTCATCCGCGCCCCGTAGAGCAGCGCCCGTGCGCCGGCGAAGTCTCCCAGCGCTTGATGTAGCCGCGCCTTCATCGCCGTGCTATTGCAGAGGTCGAGGGTCCATACGCTCCCAGAGCCGCGAGTCAGGTCTTCCGCAGCTTGGAGAAACTGCTCTGCCTCGGCGTGGTTGCCCATGTGGATATGGGCCGATGCCAATGCCCTCAGGCAGTTTATTTCGCGTCGTGCGAGCCCACCAATCCGGCACGACCTAAGGCCAGACTCGAGGTGAGGAATTGCACTCGAGATATACCCCTGTGTAAGTAGCGTATCGCCCAGGAGATATTCTGCCGTCGCGAGCCCCAGCAGGAAGCCAGACCGCCGCAGAATCGGGATCGACTCGCGTATCTTCTGCACACCCAAGACGGCCTCGCCGCAGTCCAGAGCAGTATCTCCGAGACGGAAGATGCACCAGCCCAGCTGGCGGTGCTCGTTCGGAAACTCGGCCTGCAGCGTCGCGACGGCCGCCGCAAGATATTCGCGCGCAGTATGGCGATCGCCCATCCGCTCATAGACGTGCCCGAGAGCCTGGTCGCAGCGCGCCTCCCGCCACCTATCCCCGCGAGATGAAGCGAGGTCGCGCATTTTCAGGCAAGTGGCAAGCGCCTCGCTCGGCGGGCTATACCAGGTCAGATGCAGAGTCAGGTCTATCACGCCGTCGATATTGCCGAGTCGCTCGTGCATGTCGCGAGACTCCGCGAAGAGGGCGCGAGGGTCTCCGGGGACGGGCGTGTTGCACGCCATCAGCGCCCATTGGTGCAAAAGAGTCGCGACTTGGTCATCCATGTTGTCGCGGCGCGCGATGGCCAACGCTTCGGTCATCAGGCTTGGCGAACCCATTCCAGTGTCATTATACAGCCTACACATGCATACGGCGGCGCGAACAGCAGGGCGTGGCTGAAGGCTGTGTTCGAGAGCGTAGCGGATGACCGATTGCATGTTCTCGACCTCCGGACCAATGGAAGCGACGGCCTCAAACCCTGAAGTATCAAATCCTGCGCTGAAAACAAGTTCTGCGAGCCCGAAGTAATGGTCGAAGAGCCCGCGGGCAGTGGCGTCAGTGGGAGGTATCTGTGAGAGTGCGAAACTTCGGATGGGCGCGAGGACACGGATGCGGCGATCAGAGGTACGGTACGCCAAAGCAGTCTGGATCAGCGCCGAAGCGGCACGATTCGCGTCCATTCCATCTGCCCAGGTGACCAGGTCCGTCTCCATAGCGCCGCTTGGAAGCAGAGACAACAGGCTCAGGAGCTTTGCCGCATCTGGCGAGCTCGTTACGCGGTGAGACTGGAGGGAAAGAGTGATTGAAGCGTCGAGACTGTTCAGGCGGTTGCAGCCGTCGCCGCGTTTGAGCATCGAGGTACTCAGCTCCTCCCAGCGCAGGACTAAGGCTTTCGTCGACTCGTATTGCGCGAGGTTGGCCATTAAGACTAGCGCGAGGGGAACGTTCTCTGTGAAACCCATCAACTCGACGAGATACGCGTCCGATTCCTCTTTGTCGGAGATGGTGACGAAGGTCATAAGCGCAGCGTCGTTGCGAAGAGGTTGGAGCGGAGGGAGGAAGGGACGTGTCCAGGAGAGTCCCTGCGGGCGCTCGGTGCCGCGAAGAGTGACAACGATAGAGACAAGTGGTATTTCTGCCAGAACCTGCAGCAGTAGCTCGGCCTCCTGCCGGAGCTCCGGGGGTTCCCATGCGGATTCGAAATTGTCGAGAATGAGCAAGGTAGGGCCACCGTCAGACATCCTAGCAAGCCTCTTCTTTAATGCGGCGGTCGATGAGCTGCACAGGCCAAAGGCTACCGAAACGACCTGCGCGCAGGATGCCTTTCCATCGACTGCGTCGCATGGAACGAAATAGCGAGCGCCCCCAAAGTGACTGACCACGGCTGGGTGATGGAGCACGCTCAGAGCAAGCGAAGTTTTGCCCATGCCGGGACCACCAATAATCGCCACATATTGCCCTCCTGTGCTTCCGACAAGTGTAGTGGCGACACTATCGACTTCTTGGTCGCGGCCGAAGAAGTTGTATGGAGGTGGCGGAATTTTAGGAACATAATCAGCAACCGGCGAAGCAGGACGGGTGGTCGAAGGACGATGGAGCGAGGTCCTATGAGTCATCAGCTCGTCCATAGCGTACGAGGTTTCCAACGACTCGTTGACGGCGTCCAGAAGTTCGTGAATTCTCATGTGTGCTCCAACCTGGATGGCACAGTCAACTAGCGCCTATTGATCGCTATTCGTCGCGCAAACGCACCATGAGCGCATCAAACGCAACCTGTGCGCGATTGAGAAGCTTTTCGAGCGCTTCAGAGTCGCGTTCTTGATGCAGAATCTGGGATAGGTAGCTGCGGTTCTCTTGCTTGTGCAGATGTTCGTAGACGTCCCCCAGGATGCTGAGAGAAGAATCAGCTGACAATACTCTAAATCACAGATGCTCTTACTCCTGAAAGTGTGCTAATGCCTGCAGCCACTCGTCCGACAGGTCGTCATTCTGTCGCTGTTCAAGCTCGGTAGTTATAATGGTCACAAACTCGTCGACCCGGCGCGCAAGTCGTAGCGCGGAGGACTTGTTGACTTTGATATTCTAGGGAATGGTCGTCAAATAAGCGAAAAGCACGTGGTGGTTTGCCAACCCGTGCGCATTCCGCGATTAGATGCGCGACACCGAATAAAGCGCGCGACACAGGCTGCCCAGCAGCGTCGGTGGCTTGCGCAATGCCCGCCAGGCCAAGTGCTAAGGACATGACGGTCGAAGACAAAGATAGGTTCGGGCGGATGCATCGAGCAACTGATTGAAGTGGATGCGCAGGCGGCGCAGCATCATGATCAACGGAAGATTCGGAAGGAATTCCATCCCGGATCCGGATGCCATATCGGGCTGAGAAACAACAATTTGCCTCATCTGGACGTCCGTCATACGCACGCAGATGGTGCGCTGCCATGAAAATTGAAATGAGGTAACGCTGGATAGAAGGCTTGACAGTATTCTTACAGCTATGTTCAAAACGATAGACCCCACGGCCGATTTCTGCGTTTTGACGCGGCGAGGTGGCGCCTACCATACGAGGTATCCTAAGCGAGCAGCCAGCCAATCCGGTGGCGAGTTGGCTCGCTTAGGACGTCCGGATCAGCTGTTCCGACGTAGTTCACTTTTTTCGGAAGGGGTCTATCGTTATGAACATAGCTGTAACTCAGTACCTTGAGGAAAATTTCAGGTTGGTACGTACTTGAGTCCGCCAAGCAATGCATTCCGAAATCCACAATGAACCCAAATTTTGAAACAACTCAAAGACTGACGCCGGCGGGGAATGCGTCCACATCCACAGGTGATCAAGTTCCTTCGTGGGCTGAGATTAGAGGGGTCAAAATATCTTAGCAAGGTCAAATTATGGCAAGAAAATTATCTTGTCTTCGCCAGAACTTTATCAGGAGTCAGGACTCTGGTCGAGGTCGGCAGCTGTAGGAGCAGGATTGATTACCTAATGCTCCGGATGCAAGGCAGTTGCCGATGAAACCCCGAACGCTTGCTTCTCTTTGCTCTTCATGGCCTTAGACCTGCCCCCGGAGTTGTGCTCAGAGATTGCCTTGCACCTAGGCCTACACGACCTCCGAGCCTTTACACTTGCCTGCAAACGCTCCGCTGCGGCCGGAGTCCCGGTGCTTTATCGGCATGTGCTGCTCACTCATCGCACACCTCGATTGCTCGCGGAGCGCCTGTTTGCTTTACTTGCTACCAGCAAGGTGTTGGGCTCTTTCGTTAAATCTCTAGCCATCGACTGGCAGGTCGTTTCACTCCACGAATGCCAGCAGCCAGCCACGAGGCCAAGCCCTCTGCTGACAAACATAAGAGCCGCTCTCAACGGCATGACCAATCTCGAATTCCTGCTACTCTCCCGTCCAGTCGACGGCGCTGCTCTCAAAGGCGTGCGTCTAGCCTCTCTACGCCGCCTGCAGTCAGCGGTCCCAGTCCCAGCAGTGTTTTTCTCTCAACATGCCGACCAACTCTCCGACGTTCGTTACCTCCTCGACGAACCATTGCCGGACCTCAAACTTGTCGTCGGAAAGCCCACCTTTTCAGGGCTACGGCACTTAGCAACGACCGTAGACATCGCTGAGGCTTTGCTCGAGGACGATCTGTGCGGCCCTCAGCTTCTCAGCATGATACTGCACGCGAAACAGCGGAATATCGCATTCCCTTGCTGTCCATTTTACACTTTGCTCGCACAAAAATGTCCTGCTCTGCAATCATTGTGCCTCGTGGATTGGGCTCCGCCCAATTATAACGACTCGTCGCTGCCGCCTGCCACACCGCACTTGGGCGTCCGCACGCTGGGCCTATATCTGACATACTGTTACTGTGTCGCAGATATGACGTGTCCCAACGGCGCATTTGTCTGGGAGGGCTTTCTCGAGTCGGTGGCGTATGTTTTTCCCAACATCGAGACGCTAGAATATCCCTGCGCCCCCGAGTTCGCCGGCGACGATGATAGCGACCACCTGCCCTCGCATATGGTACCTACGCAGTGGAAGGCACCGGAAAAGTATGCCAAGCATCTTCGTCGTCTCAGCGCCGTGAAGCTGGGAAACGGGCTGGTGTATTCGCGAGGGAGCGACGGCGCTTTCACGCTCGCGTACGCCGGGGAGGCATTAGAGCCGCCTTTCATCGGTATTCCCAGGACCCTTCGCCCATGGGTTCGTCAATAGGTATGTTTTTACCAGTGCATTTTTAGTGCGGTACGCCGGCTTATATGACGACCTTGCGGCTCATTTCCTGCTTTCAGGGCCGCCATCGCACGCTCGCTTTCCACTGCAACAATGGAAGAATACGGATGTAGATTAGTTGTTCGTCGGAATCATCTCTCGCGCTGGGATCGTGCATCATTTCAGCTGCTGTCGGCCAATGCTCGACGATTGTGCGGCGATAAATCGATTCACTGTGGCGGCGTGATCGCTCTCCTCCACCTCATCCCCTTCCTTTCTTAAAACGCCCAGCTCTTCTCCCATGTCCAGGTGATCACCTTCGCCTTTTAGCGCTCCGGCTTACTGACGCCCAGCAGCGAGAATACAAAACAGATTTGCATCGTGAAAGAGCTGCAAGTCCCGCGCGAACTGGTCTTCTGCGCATGAACGGACGCCGCGCACCTGCGCTGGTTCTCGCACCCGGGAACGCCCGCGGACGAGCCCATCGCGGTCAATGCGCGCGCCGGCGGCGTGTGGCGCCAGCGCATGCTGATCGACGACACGACCGACTACGTGACCGGCGGCGTGCTCACGGAGGTCGTCGCGCCCGTGCGCATCGTCTTCGTCTGGGGCGCCGAGGATGGCTGGCCAGACCTCAAGCCGAACCTCGTTGCTCAAGTGATATTTGAGGATATCACAGACCAAGACCAAGCTGCATGCCGCATGACCTTCAAGATGACCCCCCCCCCCCCGATGACTGGGAGGACAAGGATGTGAAGAAGTGCCGTGGCGGGTGGACTGAGACTCTCGCGCGTTTTGTGCCTGCCAGGCACAAAACGCAATGCGGCTTGAGGCATCGTTTCTGCACGCCCGGTGGGGTAATGTTCCTGGGGTGTCTGAACCCGTCCCCGCCCATCCATAATCATCAAGAGATCACATGTTTGAACTGTGGCCGCTGTCATGAATCCGGTTTGGAGCCGCCGCATGTGTAATGACAGCGCTCAGTGGCACTCTCCTTGCGATGCTCTCCAGAAACTGACACCTTCGGCATGCCGCATGATTTCCCTTCTCAGTATCCTCCCTCATCGAAGATCCGGTTTGAACTCTCATGAACTGCCGCCCTCCAGTACCTGGGTAGTTCCTAAACTTGTTCGGTTGGCTGAACCATCACGAAACTGCTTCTGATCTGGGCATGGGTTGAGACGAATGTTCGGGCAAGGATTGAGATCAGCGTTGCGCACTCACACGCCGTGTCCCCCACTCCGTTCTCGCTTGCGGATGGTTGAAAACCATCCGCCCACCAATACAGCTCGCCCTAAACTTTTTCCAGGCTCTAGTGGCGCATACGTTACCCTATGGATGGTTCCTATGGCCTGTGTATTTGATTTAGACAGTCCACAGGAAGGCCAGACAACCGGCAGCGCACTATACGCCTGGCATCGGTCTATATAGTTCGATGGAGGCGAGCTCCTGTGGCTCGCTAGACATCGCACCAGCCTTCACATGCGCCTCTTGATGCCACTCAGTCTCGTATCAGCTGTTGTGGTCTTCGCCGGCGTCAACACGGCCCTGTCCTGTACGCCTCTTCCCCTGGAGGAGGGGCCATGCATTCCAGATTTTATGTCATTCGGCGATCATAGAGTAACGAGCATCTAATCATCTAGTCCGTGCAGCGCAGCGTGCGAGGAAACCCGAGTACGTACGGCCATCGACGAATAGTAGTACCTGATGGCAAATCACCGGCAGCGGTGACCTGAGGTGATGATTGTGATAGTACGAGCCTGAGAGTAGCTGTAGTATGAAATCTCACGGCACAACATGATTCCCAGGCTGTGGACCAAACGAAATGTCTTCTCTGCCCCTTCAAAATGTTTCTGTCAAGGATTCTCACGTCTGTGGCCACAGTTACGTAAAGCATTTGGGTGCGGGGAGTCCGCTTTGAGACACTGAGACGGGATGAGACGCCTGGTTCCTGAGATCGTCTAAAGATAACGTATCGTAGGGGCCGCTACCACCTCAGGCTGTTCCGGTGCGCGCATTTACTGAGAAAACTGCTGAACGCGATGTCTCGTTCCACGCACAGGCGAGCGTCGGCTTCTGAGGTACATAACGCGCGGACGGCCTCAGGTTCACAGTTTGAGGAGACCGTGGTTACGCAGCCCGACTGGAGGTTGGTCCTGAGACTTCTCTATTTCCAATTTCAGAGCCTGAGCTCATCAGCTTGCACCTCCCAACGCGCCGGCATTCTATTCGGCACCGGGTCACCGGTGACGTCGCCAGAACACTGTCACCACGTCCAACGTGAGACGACCGGCGCTGTGGCGCCGCCACCGGATTCTCGCCTGGGATGAGGGGTGAGAAACCCAGAACGAACTCGGCGCGTATCTCATTCGCGGGGGCAAATGGCAGCGCGAATGTGACGGGATAAGAGGGTGCGGCCCTCGACCTTACGAAATGAAGGGCGGTTGTTTGGGATGCTCAAGACGGTGACAACCCGGATGGCATTCTGGTGCGCCAGGCGCTGCCGTGCGAATGCCCTGAAATGTGTTGCGATGCCGAGGTCACGGGATCGTGAGGTTTGTGGACGGAACATATCTCCTGGAGTTGGTAGACGAAAATTGGATCTGGCGCGACAAACCGGACGACAAACGCTGCATTTGGCAGTACACAGTCAGTTCCACGGCGAATGGGCTGGTAGTATGTACCTCTGAGGTGGAAAGGAGGAAGCTGGACTCTATGACGCTGGCGCTGCGTGCCTATCTCATTGAGGCCTAATCTCTGTGTGGCTCAGACTGGATATGATGTTTACTGGCTGATCGTCAGGACTCAGTACCCTCTGAACGTTCCGAATATCGCAGTGGCAAAGCCTTGCGCACGTTGGCCGGCATCCCTGGGCGCCTGCTGTCCCGCTCAACTAAGGTGCTTGAGACTGTGGCGTGGGGACCTCGACTGCGCAGCAGTGATTCACGTCAGTTGATGCACGTTATTACGGGCTCAGAGGGCGAATTCCATTCATTCATTGCTGAGTCGGAACGCGGTCAGAACAATATAGGATACGACTAACATGCTGTCCACGGGTGAGAAATATTCAGCCACCCATCAGAGAGTGTGTGAAAGCGTTCCTCAGCGAGTCACGAGGTGTCTTGGAGGGAGAGGTATAAAGGGAGAATGCAGACGCAGCATCGAGTTCCTTGCCAGTCAGGATTCACCGCCTTACTTGCACCCCCCCGCTCAGTCGAGTCTCAAGTCGTCCTCATGCGCTTCAACGTTGCCACCGTCCTCGTCGCTCTCACCGCTTTTGCGGTCGCTGAGCCTGTTCCCGATGCCATCGAGGCCCGCCAGCTCAACTGTTCTGTCGCTGCGATTGGTCGGTTCTATGTCGCAATTTCCACGGAGTAGTATTTTAATCATCAACAGGTCAAAATTGTCTGAACGCCGAGGACTGCGTCAGTGAACTGCTGGCAGTGGATATCCCAGGTTTCATGAGTAAGCCGCGACGGCCAATTTCTTTCCACACTCACGTAAGGGCAGCTTGCGCCGCGACGGCAAATCTAACTGTATCGCTTCCACTGACGGTAAGTGATGCCAGCCTCTGATTGTGTCAACCCCACTTAACATACCTACATTCCAGTCGACGTGCTGCGACTGCATTATTACGAATCCCGTTGCCAGAACCGCGTTGGACGTCCTGCTCGTATGCAGCGCCTGAAAGTGTGGCCACTGGCACTCTGTTCTGCTCGTCCAATCATGTACTATCATCGTTCCTCAACCGTTTGAATTGAATATTGGCGAGCATAAATGATCAGTGGCGAATAGGGCGTTGGATGGGGACCTCAATTCGTTAAACGGTCACCGTACAGTAGGTTCTGGACCTTAGCATCGCGCCACGTTCGTGCTCACAGTGAGCTTATAAGCCCGGAAATAGGACAGCAGCCCCCACCACAGAGATCTCTCACAGGCGAAACGAGTGTCACCAAGGTTTTTCCGGCATCTCCGCTAAGGACAGTACTAGTGTTAGCGCGCGCGGAGTCTGAACTCGGGCTCAGAGCCTATTTACCGGACGTTCCCGATTCGTTGATTCCCATCCCACTTCACTTCTCCCCACACTTTCATAAAAGGTCCGTCTGCTTTCTTCGTGCTCGTCGTCGTTGTTGGCGTTGCTGACTGCGCCTGCATATACAGATGCGTGAGAAGTGGAAGAAGAAGCGCTCCCGTAGGCTCCGGCGCAAGCGCCGCAAGATGCGGGCCCGCTCGAGTGC
The DNA here is from genome assembly GCA_037042915.1 of Auricularia sp. M13. NCBI lineage: Eukaryota > Fungi > Basidiomycota > Agaricomycetes > Auriculariales > Auriculariaceae > Auricularia > Auricularia sp. M13. Next base: position 410,086 of record CM073198.1, on the reverse strand, counting down.
GTCGTCGTCCACGCTTGGCTATTTTTTGTCGTTGCTCATCGCCATGCAGAGTAATCGTGACGCGTCACAGTCACGAGCCCGCCCCATGCCACGAACACCCAAGCCAACCCATTATGTCGTGCGCACAAGCTGTCATGTTGTCCATCGCATGTCGCCATCAGAAAATCCAACGTTTTGCTGTCGTACTGCATGCACTCGTGTCCCTCTTGAGCTTATGCCACCGTTAACGATCCCTTCCTCAATTGTGGACTGCCAAGCAACGTCGAGGATTCAAGGTTTCAAGTAAGGTTTCAGGAGCAAGATGCTATCGGCACAACGCAAGCACAGTCATTAATCCGTACGGCTTGTGCTTCGTTTGCTGTTGCGCAGTCGCGGTTCGCCTGCCGGTTTCACGTCAGGTAGCGACGAGCAAGCCAGTAATACGTGCGTTGAAGCCTGCCCGGGTATTACGGTCTCTGCTTCCTTCATGTCGTCATGCCGGAGACAATTCCGTTGCTGTCCGCGCGACTGTGCAGTGGTTCATACAGTCGAAGCTCTTATAACCCATAGCCCTCTTCGTCCATAAGCCATAGCCGGCCAGAGGGTTTGGCCACCTCCGGAATCGAGATTCACATACAAATACCCGCCCTCTTAGGCCATAATTAGCAAAACCCATAGGTTTTGGTGGGTCCCAAATGCCATGGCTTATAAGGGCTTCGACTGTATAATAGTCTACCTGAAAGCGACGATCTTCATAGTCTTGTCTGCGTCAAATTCCCCTGGATATGCCAGGCTCGCGTCCAAATATTTGCTTACACTTGCCTTTGTCTGTTCAGGCCGTCTCCGCATTGCGCGCGCCTCGCGCCCACACCCTTCTGTTCTGGCTCTATGGTTTCGGAATCTATCATCGATGGTTCTCTGGAGGATCTCGTCTACAACTTTTCCACCCTCGCCAAGCTGGCGCTCCTCATGCCCGTCAGCCAACGCTGGACAACGCCCGTCATCGACCATCGGACGTACTGGATCCAGGTTGATCTTAAAGCATGATCCTTCTCTGAAATCTGCAACACCAGCGGAAATTTCTCTGTTCTTCCCGTCACCGTGTCGTGTGCGAACGCGGATGCGGTCCTCCCGCATATCGCAGCACAACTCGCGCACATAACTAGTTTTCAAATCACGGCAATACCGCCCCACGCAGCGAACGCCTTCTCAGCGCTCCGTCGCGTCGCTGCGTCTATTCATCTATTTCGACGACGGGTCTATCCTACTGCATGCTGGTCCCGTTCCCGTAACTCTCAGTTCGACGTCGATGCCCCTGCGCTGAAGTCGCGTCGTTCATCAGCGTCTCCCGTTTTTCAGTGTCTAGAAGATCTCGGCGCTGGTGGCATGGTCTTCACGGTGCGCATCCCGACGTGCATACGAGATCCCAAATGTGTTTTCTGCGTCTCCTAGTCTATGCAATACGAGGACGTTGTTGCACTCAGTCCCGTATTCTTGTGACAGGGAGTGTCGCATTCTTCGGGGGCACCATCGGGCATACCTGGCTGCCAGTCTCCGCGTCCCCTCCATCCATCTTAACATCGTCCAGCCCACGTTCGTTCTCCCTGGCATTGCATTCGTCGACGAAAATCGCTTTGACCTCGTGCTGAAAAGCGGAAAATCGGGACGCGCGCCTGAGTCGTTGCACTCCTCCCCACGGACAACTCGTGACGACTGGACGTGAGCGCGGGTCGTCTGTCTGCGTAGTCATCGCGGTCGAGCGCCGGGGCGACTACCTATGTGCCCTTCTTGGGCCTGCTCCCTGCGCTGGAAAGATCGTCATTGTTATTGTGGTGCTTCCGAATATGCAACAGTGGACTGCGACGGTGCCCCTCCCTCAAGCGCGTGAATCTGCGCATGCGCGACCCCTGCAGGGTGCATCCCGAAACGGTCCCAGTGAGCATCGCGTATCTTATTGCGGGGTTCGCATCCCGCGTGCTTCATGGCGCCCCGTCCCCAGTGGATCTCCACCAAGGGAATATGAGCTTCGAAGGTACAGCTGCGAGGTTCGGACGACCTGCATGGATGAGAACTTGTCGTCGACTTTCTTGTTGTCGTTTGTCTCACTCGATGAAAACGGAAGGATCGTTTATCTTACTGCTGGTCACAGTCTCTCCCCGCCCCTATTCATCTGTGAGTCCCCGAGGAAACCGGAATATTAGAGCAGACTTGGCAACGGTTGCGAGCAGGCGGCATGCGTTGGTGCACTGTGCCGCACTGTTACTAATCTGTGTCAACGTTTACGCTGGTTTTTTGGGACTTCAAGCTTCAAGGTATGGAAGCCTGGTGGTGGAAGGCGATGACACGGGCCATGGAACAATGTGCCTGGCCTATGCTCAGATGGTGCAAGATGTGTGCGCCGAGGTGGAGGGGACGCGACAAACTGTCCCAAAACTGGCGTTGATGGCCGCGGAGGCGGCGGGCAACGGCCATCGTGCTCGTCCCACACCAGTGGCTACATGTGCCGACAAACAGGTTCAGAGCACCATTGGGTTTATAGTATCCAAGCGGCCGTTCCTGGGGCAGAAGACTTGCGTTTTGTGATCTGTCTTCGAACTCATGTTTACAATGTTATGACTCCAAGAACAAGTCCTTCGTGAAGCTCATACACTTTGTGAGAGTAGAAGGGTACAAGCTGTGATTTGAAGCCTTCCGTTGACGGTGCATTCGACCCTGGCTGCGGAGCTCATCAACACTATACAGGACAACCCTTGATCTTTCTTCTGGAAGTGGTTGCATTTAATCCATGGCGCTCAATCATTGAATCAATGCATGTCAGCGACCCAAACTGGCGGAGCCGAGAAGGCTACCCCCGTTGTCGTTGCTGCACGCCCCGGCTGTCGCGAGCTGAGGATTGACCAAGGATGGTGCCGCGAGTCTGCGCGCATGCCGCCTGATTCGTGTTCAATGTTGCACGAGGTGCAGCGGGGTTGCGACGTAAACAAAGCTATCTCTCCAGGTTCGTCGTCATCGAAGCCGGACTTTGTTGTCAAGCCGCTCAAACAGATGGCTTCGAAAATCAGATTTTCACCGGGTCTCGGCTCGGCCGGTTCAGTTAGCACGCGAATTGGTGTGCAAACGCTGGCTGGCCGACGCGCCTCTCTTTCCCCGCGCCCGCACATGTCGCCGCAATGTCCTCCCCGCTCGACGTCGACGCGCAGCTCCAGATCATCCAGAACGGCCAGACGGCCTCGTATCTGTTGTGTACGCGCCTTTTTGTTGTGATTGCTGGATCGGCAAAAGGCTAATTTTTGGCGGCGCGAGATAGTAGCGTTTTTCGTCTGCGGGGTGTACGATCACGGTACGCGTTCATCGGCGCCCATGGACGCGAGACGGGCTGACCACCGCATGTAGCGAGCTCGCTCGATGAGGAGGTGAGTTATCTTAGCGCGTCAGGAACGAGCGCCGCGCCTGACAACGCTGCGCGCAAAGATTGCATGGATCGGCTCGACGCGCCTGCGCAGGTCCAAAATCGTATATCTCACTGTGAGCATGAGCTCCTAACTCTCGCGCACGGTTGCTCACACAGTTGAATACATTAGAATCGGTACACATTCCTTGCTTCTTTCCTCGTTCGGGTTGCAAGTGAGTTCGGGACCACGAGCATGTCTGCGACTGTTGAGCGCGGTCTCTCCAGCGGTCCTCATACCGGAGCCAGACTTCGACTCCGTGAGTGTCACTATGGTGTGGTCTCCGTAGCTGACCGCTATCATTAGTTGTCCGTCTAGTATCGTCACCGCGCGACTTTGCTGAGGCGTCCCAGCTGTAGACCTGCAACCGCCTTCCTTCTTGGCAGCAACATCCTCCTACACACCATCGCCAATAGTACGCCGTGAATCGTGTCTCTAAGCCGCGATCCTGATTTCCCTGGCAGTTGCCCTCTCCCTCCGCATCCACGCCCTCTACGAGGAGGAGCGCCATATCAAGCTGGCACTCATCACCGCCATCACACTCTACGTCGCACTGTCCATTATCGTGGTGCCATTAACTTGGAAGGTATGTTCGAAAATTGCGGTCGCCGCTACAGCTTCGCGCCTGGCTCAGGCCTGGCTCCGCGTGGTATGATACAGTACAGTGCGCGCTCATGCGATCGACAGGGCGGGATACTTCCTTGGCCGAAGCTCGCACGTATGTGTCTTATACTCGATTTGGACTAGCTGCATCATTGACATTTTCTCCTGTTCCGCTTATAGCGGGCCTACCAACAGGATGTCTCGTCGTGCCGCCTCAGAAGTTCTGGACGGCATTCATACTTGACTTCATATTTGAAGGTTCGTCGCGTTACAGTGCTCGCCATGGCCGCTCGTGATTTGATTAATCTCATCCAATGTTAGCCACCGTCTTCGGCTTGACGGCACATAGGATATTGCAGTGGAAGCGCGGGTTCGCACGCGATACGGACACCCCGCTCATGACCCACATGCTCAATGCCGGGCTGGGGTACTTCGCCGCCATAGCATCCACGCTGGTCTTCGCGACGGCCGTGTCGTTCACACGGGTGAGCAATTCAGTGATCTACAGTCTTCTCTCATGTCTCACACCCCGCTGCTGGATGGATTTGCAGTGGAACGCCATATTCGGTGGCACAGCGTCAGTGAAATTAGCGTTCCCACGAACATGGTGCTGACGGTAGTGCCTCTAGGTTCACAGTCGCAGTGACGAGCGTGGCATCATCCAGGATGCTCCTCGCGCTACGCACGAAGGTCGAGAGCCCGCCGCAGGTCGATCTTGCCTCCATCGAGCTTGTAACGACGCGATTCTTCTCCTCGTCGCCTCCCTCTGGGCCCAGCAACAGCTACATCGTCTGTCCCCCGCGGAACAGCGTGTCGCCCTCCCCGACCATCCCGCGCGTCGTCTCCCCTCCTCCCTTCCGAAGCTTCGGGTCAGCGCGTTCGCGATCGCGAGTAATGCGCCCGTCGCCGCTGCGCACGATGTCTCCGCCCATCGATGGGTCCATTGCCTACGCGCGCGTCGCGCTGAACTCGCCGTCCTCCGCGTCGCCCGGGTTCCGCATCGCAAACACGCCTTCGACGCCGTCAACCGGCTCGCCCGCCGCGTCATCTGCGTCTCCCCGCGGAGTCTCTTTCACCGTCGCTTCCCCGTCGCAGGCGCGCCTCAGTCCCTAGCGCTTTCCCCTTCCCTCGGATATCAGAGTGTTTTCGTGCTTTCTCCTTGCTGTCGGAACCGTTACAATCTTGGACGTTGGTTTTCGTGCGCATACTAATGGCACAGCGGGGGTAGAACTTCGATGGATCATACTACTTTAGGTGTTGTCTTGTTGAGAACTAAATAATCAGAATACTCCGGACCAGTGTGAAGCGGAAGCAGTGCATGAGGTACATCATGCGGGAGGTAGATCACGCTTTCAAGGTCCGACTCGTTACTTCTGCTTCTGCCACCTGCCCTGGGTGTATGATCACCATTGAATCTCGACCGCGTCAGAGCAAAAGTCCTTAATTTCGGTCTGTGGACCGATGCTCATAGCCACGTGAGGACTCTTTCGGGATTGCTGCTGCGGGCAATCTAGTTTTGTTCGCCATCTCAGCCGGCGCTGCTCTGATAGTATGGTATAAAGCTCAAGCCACGTACAGATGGTCTCAGGTCCCTCTTGTCATGCTGCTGTCGACTGTGTCCTCGCTATTTCTCGCGGGCGCTGCGCTCGCGACCTACGCGCCCATGGCGCAGGTGCCCCTGGACTTCCCCGCACCCGAGCAGGACCTGAGCGCGCTCTCGACCAACGAATTCACCACGCTCACGCACCAGTCCTACCCCGCGCATAGCGTCCGCATCAAGCGCATTGCCGACTTCTGCGACAAAGAAGTCAAGTCCGAGCGCCTATCCTGCTCCTGTACCCAAAATCTCTGACTTCGTCGCGCGACTCGCGCCAGGTCGTACTCTGGCTATATCGACATTGAAGCTCGCCACCTGTTCTTCTACTTCCACGAAAGCAGGAGCGATCCCGATGCCGATCCCGTGCTTATGTGGATCAACGGTACGCGCTCCTCGTTTTATTGCAGTCTCCACTAAATTTTCAACCAGGTGGACCTGGATGTTCGAGCGCTATTGGGGCGTTCATGGAGCTCGGTATGCCCGCTGCGCAGTTATTGCATAAGAAAGAAGTAATCCAAGGTGAACAGGGCCATGCAGCATCCACAATGCAGATGGACCGAAGTACAACCCGCATGCGTGGAATAGCAACGCGAACCTCTTCATTATCGACGAGCCCATTGGCGTGGGCTTCTCCTATGCTGACCACGGCGAGACGGTCGTACGTGGATCTGGCTTCCTCGCTTATCGCCTGTTCACCATTTCTGTCTGGCAGGCAACAACGGAAGAGGCGGCAGTCGATATCGCAGCCTTTGTCACTGTCTTCTTCGAAACGTTCAAAAAGTTCAAGGGTCGCCCGTTCCACATGGCCGGCGAGAGCTACGGGGTTCGCATTTCCAAACTGCGTCCTGTTGAGCATTTCATCTGACATGTTGCGCTAGGGACGATATCTTCCTGTCTTCGCGTCGGCCGTGTACGACTCCAACGCCAACGCAGTCGCAGAGGGCCGCATGCCCATCAACCTGCAAAGCGTCCTCATCGGCAACGGTCTCACGGATTCCCACAGGCGCGTTTTTTCTTTCTTCTTGTGCGTCCTAGTAGCACTAACGCGAAGTTCAGGATGACGTACTCCTTGTACGATATGGCATGCACCAACGCGAGCGTGGACCCCGTGTTACCCATTTCCTCCTGCATTCGCATGAAGGCCGCTGTGCGTGCAATCCAAGATGCCGACCTGCAGCCCGCAGCTCACAAATTGCAGTTGCCGCGGTGCAAAAAATGGCTTGAAGAAGGCTGCATCGACCAGTTCGACGCCATCTCGTGCGGCGCGGCGAACCTTTTCTGCCAGACCGAGTTCATGCTGCCGTTCGTTAACAGCGGTAAGAACCATTCAGCATTATCCCGAGACCGTACTCACGCGCTTTGTGACAGGCAGGAACCCTTATAACATCGCGGAGGAATGTGAAGGCGGAATAGGAGAAGATCTATGCTATCCTCTGACGAGGTATGCTCGCGTAGTCCGCGCGCGAACAATTGAGTCCTGAACGCATCCAGACACATTCGCCACTACCTCGACCAGCCGGACGTGCGCAAGAACCTCGGCGTGCACAAGAGCATTGGAAATTTCAGCAGCTGCAACAGCGATATCCTCGCGCAGTTCCAGGCGAACCTGGACGATATGCGTGGTAGCGCGCCGTACGTCGCCGAGCTGCTGCAGCGCGGCGTGCGCGTGCTTGTATACGTTGGTGCGTATCTCGACCGTCTTGACCAACGCACCGCACTTTCTGACCTGCGCCCGCGCGCAGGTACCTACGACTGGGTCTGCAACTGGGTCGGCAACCTGGCGTGGGTGACCGCGCTGCAGTGGCCGGAACATGACTCGTTCGTCGGCCAGGAGCTGCGCGAATGGACCGTGGACGGCGCGCGCGCCGGGCTGACGAAGAGCGCCGGACCGCTGACTTACTTGACAGTCGAAGCTGCTGGGCATATGGTAAGCACGAGTATTGTCAACAGTTTGGGCACATCTGATCACTGTGTTGAAGGTGCCGTACGACAAGCCCGTCCAGGCCCTTGCAATGCTCAATCGCTGGCTTTCGTCACAAGATTTCTAATTCTATCCCGCTTGAAGGCCTACCTTGTTTGTGTACACTACCCTATGTGTACAACCGATCAACATGGCATGGCCCCTCCAACGGCGCCCAGTCTGTCCATGAGCACATGGCGCCAGCCCGGCAGTTCAACTGACTAACTGAGCTCCCACTATGGTATGCTTTTATTCAATCGTTCGGTGAACCCCTACTCCTCAGTAAGCAAATGTGTGCTGCAGAATATAACGCCGACGATCGGTAGGCGTCTGTGCACTGCCTTCCTCTGGATCCGCCTGTCATTTCCCCGTTTTGCCACGCCGCGGCATCTATTTATTAGGCATCGCTGATAAACATGTTGCAAAGCATCGAGCCAGGTGACCGCGGGACCGGAAGCGAGGATTCTGACTTGAGCTTGGGCTCGAACCAGCAGCGTATCGGATAACGCGCTCCGATCAACGCAGCTTGTCTTTTGACCACCACCATCGCCTCCGTAGCCTCTTAGCAATGGTTCTGCCCGTCGTATTAGGGGGACTCGCACAGGCCGCCGAGGTCGCTGGCGAAAGCATATCTCGCACGCTGCTCGGCGCGTCCCAGCTCATCTCTGAGTATGCACGGGTGCGCTCCAACTACTTGCAAATATGAATTTTAACCTAAACCATGGCCTTTCATAGAACGTCAGAGTCAACAAGGATGCCGCACTGGCTCTATCTCGTCGCATCCACGAACTCGTGACAGTCGTTACCGCCGAACTAGACATCACCTCAGTTGGAGACGACCAAACAGCCGAATGGCAGTCTACGCTTGCGCGCTTCGAATCGTGCGTGCTGTACTTCCAGCTTGTCGAGGAGTAGTTAAAGCCCATTTAGGTTGCTACTTGAGGCCCAGGAACTCCTCCAAGCGCAAGCTCGAAGAAGCTACCTATCGCAAGTACTGTTCCAAGAGCGAAATGCGGGCGCGATAAAGGACCTCTCTGAGCGTATTCGACATGCGTTTCGTACACTCATGGTAAAGTCGCTTCTCGTCTGTGAACTTCGCCGCTGATGGTTTCGATAGATGTCTGCGCACATTCAACTTCAAGTGAGCTCTGACGCGTGGTTCAACCCCACCGCGGCTCCAGCAGCTCTGGCGGCACTTGACGCCCAAAAAGCAGAGATGCTTGCATCGCCATCGGTCGAAGTGGTTAGTCAGCCGCCCGCGAGGCTTCCGCCTCTCCCCCTGCTTCATTTCGGGCGAAGTGAAGAAACTGCACGCTTGGTCAAAATGATGACGAGCCCAACTGCATCGTATGTGGCTATTCTTGGCGGACCTGGTATGGGGAAGACGTCTCTTGCGCTGTCGGCAATGCACGATCCAGCTGTGCTCGCCAACTTCGGGAACCGGCGCTTCTTTGTCTCTTGTGATGCAGCCGACGGTCACGCGTCCTGCGTTGCTATTGTTGCTGGCTCTCTGGGCCTCTCTAGCGTGGATACGAAGACGCTTGAGAAAGCATTGCTCGAGACTTTACGCGACGGCGACATGCGAACTTTGCTCATCTTGGACAACTTCGAGTCGGCTTGGGAAGGCATCGAGAGCCGAGCTGACGCCGAACGCGTCCTCGAGTTGCTCACGTCGATCCCTCACCTCAGTTTGATCATTACACTCCGCGGTACAGAGCGGCCGCAAAGGGTTGGCTGGACGCGACCATTCTTCCCACCAATCGCGCCACTGTCGGACGACGCAGCACAGCAGCTATTTCTCACTGTCTCTGACCTGTCGGATGCCGATCCTCATTTGCACTCACTTCTGGCGGAGCTGGGAAACGTTCCTCTGGCCGTTATTCTCATGGCGAATCTCGCGCAATATGAGGCGCTGTCAGTGCTTCTCGCGCGATGGAACGACATTCGAACTCAAATACTGACGCTGTGCGGTGGAGAAAGCAGGATGAGTAGTCTCGATACCTCAATCAGACTTTCTCTGCAGTCGCCGCGGATGACAGCTCAGCCGGACGCGATACAGTTACTCAGTCTTCTGTCTGTGCTTCCGGATGGTTCGTTCGATAGTGACATAACTCAGTGGGCATCTGTCTTCGCGACTCCCAGCCGTTTGCTGTCGGCCTTGCTGCAGAACGCCCTGGTGTACAGGACCGCTGAGCAGCGCGTGCGGGTCCTCCCTCCCATTCGGGCTTACATGCAGGCCTACCACCCGCCAGAAGAGCGACTCACGCAGGGCCTATGTGACCATTATTTTGGCTTGGCGCGTCTCCTTCTCCAGGAAGGAAAACCAAGTTCGCCACCCTCAGCCGTTGCTGCAGTGACTCCTGAAGTCGCGAACATTGACGCTGTTGTGTGGCATTCCCTCGCTCACAGTCGCGACCTTTCGAAGGCGTTAGCAGCCGCGATTTGTATGTGTCGTCTCTTCGCCGACACTGGTATCGGGTCTCCTGATCTGCTCTACCCCGCTCTCGCTGCTGCCCGCAGAGCCAACTTGCACGACTTGTCCGCGGACTTGATTCTCCTGCGCGCCATGATCTTCGGTGGCACGGCCGCTTCGGCCGAGCTGCCTTCCTGGCTGCGCGAAGCTCACGATCTATACGTGCTGACAGGGAATACGAACGGGATCATAGATACGTCAATCCACCTAGCGCGTTTCCTGCCCCCTCATGAGGGAATCGCCACCGTCTCGCGTTCTCGAGAGGTTGCTGAAGCACATCATGACTTCCGCCGGGCAGCGCGGTGCAGTCAAGCCCTCGCGCGGTCGTACGAGCGCTTGGCCCGGCTGGACCTCGCTCGCCAGAGCCACGAGCAGGCCATCTCCTCATTGCGTGCGACCGGCGATGCGGAAACACGTCTGATTGGTTTCAGCATGTTCCGCATAGCAGAATACGCACTGCAGACATGCGATATACAGGGTGGTATTCGTGCGCTTCGCGAATCTATCGAATCGTTACGCGCTGCGAACTACCCTCCCGCCATCGGGGAAGCTGAACGCACCTTGGGCACTGCGTTTCTGGGGCAAGGCGACGGACACGGTGCAATAAAGCACTTGACCCTTGCATTGGAAGCCTACACCAAGGCGGGTCAAGTCAAGAACGAGATTCGCTGTCTGGTGATTCTCACCATGGCACACTTAATGGTCGGCGACGGGTCTGCAGCATCTGATGTCTACGCTTCCGCATTGCGTGTCAAGAGCACGATCAGCGAGGACTGGCCATACGGCCAAGGAATGCTGCTCGAGGCCGCAGGAAAGCTGGCCTTGTATCACGGCGACCTTCCTAAGGCTTTCGCTGCGCTCCACGCCTCTCGCAGTGCGTTCAGAACGAAGGATCCCTTCATGTCCCAGGACCTGGCGCGCATAGACGAAGCAAACGTCCTCGTATGGCTCGGTGAAGCCCATCAGCGTGCTGAGAACACATCGGCTGCCCGAGAGGCCTATCTTGTCGCTGCGATACTCCACCTGAAAACCAACGTTCTTTTCTCTGTCGTCAGCGACTTGCGCCGCCTTGCTCTCGTAGTGGATGACGACACGTCCTATCAGCTTCTCCTCGCTGTGCTGCCTCCCTTGCTCAGATTTGGTTACAAGAGAGATATCGGGAGCGCTTTAATGCACCTGGCAGATATTGCGAGAAGACGTGGGGACTTACGCACTGCTCAGCATAGGTTCAACAGGGCTCAGTGTTATCTTAGGGATAATATTGCCCAAAATCAGGTAGAATAACGGTGGAATCTTTCAGCTTTGGCAAACTTGTATCATATTCTAATTCAAGTAGTAGACTGTAAAATGCAATTGAAGGATAACACATTCAATTGAGATTATCTTTCAACTGCGGATAAAATGACGAAAAGCGTTGAGCGTGAGCTTTGAGACTTGGTACAATGTCCACTTCTCGAGTCGCGGGAAATTTTGAACTGAGAGCTCCCGTCCGGCCGGCACGGACCGGATCCGGCGGTTGACCTGTCGCTGCTTCATGATTTTCATCCAGCCTCTCAGGACCATGTGGCCCGACCTTTGCCACGAGTATGCTATCCATCTGAATAGCAGCTCACGCAGCCGCCATGCGCTGTGGTATGGGCGGCGCTTGCTGGTCTGAGAAAGAAATTTGCGTATCGTGGTCCGAGGATATGCGCTATCGCTTCCTAAGTAGCACAATAGGCGCTGTTATCATTGTGCCAGGCCTCTCTGCTTTACTGCGCCCTTCCGGAGAACGATCCGCCTACTGCATCCGTATTCGGTGTGTGCATCAGGTTCTCGCACGCTGAACCTACTAGCGCTATTGTATCAATATTGTGCTCGAGGTCGCGCTTTCTAGGTCCGCCACGCTTCCCGATGAAGAACATCAACCGTACAATACTGCGTGGCAACAGCGACCACCCCGGCCGCTACCCGATTGTGCGTGCACGGCACACGCGATGCTACAAATTTCGCACCCGGAGCGTTGAGGCAACTCGCGCCTGACTCCATCTTCCTCCTTCCCTCCCCTCGTCATGGACGCCCGATACAAGGAGCGCTTCATGGATTATGTTCGACGTATTGGGACGCATGCGCTCAACAACTGGTCCGATCCTATGTGCGTCTTGCATTCCACGTATCCAGGTCGCCACAATTTACCAACTCACGCCTAGGATGTTGCCGGACGCAGTCATGACTGCTCTCAAGGAAGAGATCATCGAAGTCGTTTTCGCTGGCCTCGCGCTCGCTGGCCGCGAGTGGAACTCGCGGCAGCCGGTCAACATGCTCCCCGTTGAGCTCATCGGCGCCGTATGTGCAGAAATGACACTCCCGCAGCGCGCGCGGGCCTCGCATATCTGCACGCACTTGCGCAGCTCCATCATCTGCAATCCGACGCTCTGGTCCGTGATCGATGAACACAACTCCAGTCGGGACGGTTTACCGACCTTCCTCGAGCGCTCATGCTCTGCCCCCGTCACCCTCTCGTGCTGGAATTTCCCGAACGACGCAACTGCATACTGGATTCAGAGCCATCTGCACCACATTCGCGTCCTGAATATCGGCCTGACCTCCGAACGGGCGGATATCGTCTTGCGCGAGAGGGCTCCCATACTGGAAAGCTTTGCGATGCGCTCCCCGGGCTATCAGTTGCATTCTAGCGCTTTCGGAGGGGCCGCCACGAAACTCACGCGTGTGACACTGTTCTCCGTCCGATTGCCAGAGGAAACTCCAGTTGTAGCGTTTTCTGATGTCAAAGGGCTTCATTTTCAACCGGCGCAAATCGAGGATATCGACGTGCTTCATATGCGGAAGGTTTTCCCTCGAGTCTCGTCGCTTATTCTGGATACGACCAGCTGTGCGCAGTCCGCTTCCGGGCCAGTCGTTCCGCCTGGGCTCCAGATTCGTGGTCTTCAAAATGTTGCGCTGAGAGGCGGCGCGTTGAACGTTTCCGCGCTCCTTCGTCTCTTCCACGCAGTTCCCCGTATCACCGTTACCAGCTCTCCGAATGTCTTCGCCGAGCTCATGATTTCGTCCGGAATGTCCGTCCGGCGACGTCTCACATGGCTGCACCTGGACGACACCACCTCGCTCGACAGCATCGTCATGTACGAGTCCTCTGAACCCTGGGACTTGCCTCAGCCGGTCTGGCGCTGCTTCCAGCGGCGGCACGTTGAGCGCGACGTCGATCTTCGTTGGATGCTTAGCACCCCAGCATACACGGAACAACTGACCACGCTCGTCATTCACGACACATTCTGGCCGCACGGCACTTCCGAGGTCATGCGCATGCCCTGCCTGCAACACCTCACCGTCCTCTACGCCGCGCGGCTGGGCAGGGACGAGATCTGTCTCTGCAGGCAGGGCTCGGCGACAATGGAGTGTCCATCCCTATACGCTCTGTGCGTCGGCGCTATTGTGCGCAGCTGGGGCGAGCGGACTTGGATGACCATCGCGCCTGGGCGCGTTGTGTTTCTCATTCGCGAGATCCTGGGATTTGGCCAGCCGACAGGGCCCGCTGCTGAGCCGCGCAAGCTCAAGGAGGTCTGCATCAAGAATCTCGTGTTGCAGAACGAAGGGCGCGAAGAATTGGACGAACTTGCGGAGCGGATATGGTCGGATGACGAGCCTGGCTGGGACGGGCTTTATTTTTGAGAGGTTGCATCTGCGTGTACCCGGGTAGGTATGGTCGAGTATGGAGTAGGTTGGCCTGGTCATTTTCTGCGCGACTTCGTACTCTCTTGGAATCCAGCAGAAAGCAAGGCAACAAGAATCGTTGCGAGGCAAGTGTTCCACCGGAGCCGCGTACCGGACACAACCGGCTTCTATATTCTGCCACGTAGCTTGGCCCGGCTCAGTGGTTTGGCGCCGAACCGCCGGACAACAGCCGATTCATTGTTCTTTTTTGCTTTTAACGCAGGTTGCGATGGACGGCCAAACGCTCCCCAACCACCCTTCCCGTCATGACCTGCACGTACTCTACCAGCTCCAACTCTTCGACCACGCTCGCTATGTATCCTTCTACCTTCACTCTCAAGGAGCTCGGTCTCGCCGCGACTGCGGCCCATAATTTCCTGAAAACGTGGATCATCGACCACGCGTTCCTTGGCGGGTTCATGTCTCTGGCCATTGGCAACGCCGAGCGCGTCGTGGACAGTGTCGACGTTGAGTGCCGCAAGCCGATCTTCGGCCTGAGCAGCATTGCTATGCTCCTGGAGCGCGAACCTGACTTTGCCGTGGAGGCACCCGTTCGTTCGAACACGGTGCGCGCCATATACCGCCCGAACGGAGTGCCCGTCAACTTCATGGCCCGGTAAGTCTATATCGCGGTCTTCTGAGTACTATTTCTGATTGCAGATTTGATTTCAGCGGCATGAGCGACCTCCTCCTGCCTGGTGATATGCAGGAGCTCGACGTGGCCGGAGAGACTCTCCCGTTCCTCTCTCACACAAACTTTATCATTGAGAAGATCAAGGCCGCCGCTGGACGGTGGAATCGCATGGACGAGGACGACCTCATCTACATGTGCAAATACCGCTCCTACGACATCGAGTGTGCTCTGGTCCGCAGCCGGCTCAAGAAGTCCATCGTTCGCAAGGCTGCTGAGAAGCATCGCTGCCTCGCACCTTTATTCCAGTCCATGGGATTCTCTCTTTGAGACAGGTCTGCTTTCTTCCCTCGCCCCGAGTCATGACGAATCATGAATTGTTCCTATATCCTGTCCTACTCTAGAACTGTGCTAATATTAGACATGTAGCATATCACGCTTCTTAGCAATACCCTGTTTACCATAGGCATAATAATCTTTTATGATAATCGCGTCAGCTCGCTAATCATTAAAACCCACTGCACAGTTCATCGTCGAATCGACTGAAAATCGTGTTGGCCGATGGTGATCACACCTTTGGTGGCGAGGAGGGGCTCTAGACAGGGACTTATCCGAGCGTATGACGAGAGCATAGATTTCTGAGCTGCATTGATTTTTGCCAGCACACGACATCTCAGAGGCCCCCCGAATATACTATCTAATGTTGTTTCCGAAATTTTCAAAATTCGGGTGCATGTCCGGACATTTTTTGGGCACTGGAGCCTGCCATGTCCGGACGCATCAAATCTGAGGTGCGCGGCAAGACGTGCGCATGTCCGGACACGCCCAAAATAGCTCCGAAAAAGCTCCGAAAATCGCGATTTTTTCTCTCAAAGAGCCCAGGAAGACACTATCATGTACTCCACTATGAGAGAGACATTCTACAGTATCTAAATGTGAATATAGAGTCCAGATACATCAAACTTTGTGTACTCTGGGTGAGATAGTGCCCGCGGACGGCCCAGATTGGGTTCTCCGGCGGACCATGTCCGGACATGGGGAAACAACCTCACGGCCCGGCGGAGCATGTCCGGAAAGGCCACCACAACCTGGGGCTCAACAGCCTGCCCATGTCCGGTGCTGCGGACACAAGGTGAGGTCCAAAGTGCCTGCCATGTCCGGCAGACGGAAACAACATTATATAGGATTTTCGGGGGGCCTCATCTCAGCTGGGAAGGATCAAAAATACTAAATCGGGTTGCAGCGTCCACGTCGGCACAGCCGCCACGTGGTATCTGCCTTGCCCCGTCAATGGCAGGAACAGGATTCGTATTGTGTAAGCATACATACCCCCCCTGAGCGCAGCCTTTCTAATCGCTGTGATGGATCGCCTTGCATTGATCTCGCCGCAGAATTAGAAAATGAGACGGCGAACCTCGGCATTTCCGGAGATGTCACCCACGAGTCCCTCTCCTCGCATTGGAGCCATTCATTTGGGTGTTTGCGCGGTTTGGAATGCAATTTATAACTCATACAAACGACCGGCTATGTCAACGCGAACTGCGCCCATGCGAGCTTCTTGTGCATTGTCATGACCATCGACAATCATGAGCGCGTAACCATACCCTTGGCGGACACGCATTCACACGAGGCGATCTTGAGACGGCTGGCATAGTAGCCGTGGCCTCGCCTATAAATTCTGCGTTCCTAACGCTTGTTGTCCCTCGTTCAACTTCATCCTTCCCTCTTTTTCCTTTTTTCGCCCTTTCAGGCGCCAGCCTATTCTTCTTCTTTCGTCCTTGCATTCCCCCTTCGAAATGGCCAAGTTTTCGATCCTGCTCTTCTTCCTCGCCGCGGCTTCGACGGCATTGGCCTCGCCCGTACCCGACGTCAACACGGACGTCAGCATCTCCGGCGCGGACGTCGCACTGTCCGTCGTCGAGATCGACGGTGTTCCAATCAACATTGATGATGAGGACTACTTCGAAGACGAAGAGGACATCGAACTCGAGGACGTCGATGACATCGAGCTCGCGGACGACGAGAACATTGAGTTCGAGGACGACGATGAGCTCGACTCCGAGGCCTCGCTGACCAGGCGCGAAGTCTGCAACGTCGGCCAGCCGAACCTCAAGGTAGTTATTTATCCATTTCCCCTTGCTCGATATTTTTTTCACACTTTTGCAGGTCGTCGACAAGATTTACGCGGTTGCTCGCAAGCGTAAGGTCAACTCAAAGGTGAGCGTGATGATCATCTCTCCCTCTCTACCGCTATAATCAAGGACGTTTGATAGGTTATGCTCGCCATGTTCGAATGCGCTGCCATTGAGACCAACTTCAACAACCTGAAGTTCGTCTTTTCCGTTCTGCTGTTAGGCGTGGCATTGACAGTGGGCGCGCAGCTGCGGTGACCAAGACTCCGTCGGTGTATTCCAGCAGCGCCCGTCTCAGGGCTGGGGCACCGTCAAGCAGATCATGAATGTTGCGTACTCGACCAACAAGTTCCTCGACAGGGGTGAGAATAGGCTGTCTTCAAGTTGGCGCGCGTTGAGACGGATTTTGACGGCATACATCAGCCATCCCCAACGACAGGGCCCACCCCGGATACACCGCTGGCCAGGTAAGCGTCGAAATGCTCTCCACGTTGTCTGGCTGCTGCTAACGACAGGGACTCCGCAGCTCGCACAATCCGTCCAGATCTCTGATTTCCCTGACCGGTGAGTTTTACAGTTACTCTTACACGCCTCCCGCTTGTCGCGACTGAGAGCTGATTGCTTTCCCCATTTCTTCAGCTACGACACGCGCAAGTCCCAGGCACAGAGCATGATTCGGACGGCCAAGGCGCGCGCCAGCAAGAAGTCCAAGGGCAAGGGGAAGCCGAAGAAGGGCTCGAAGCCCAAGCCGAGCTCCGGCAAGAAGCCCAAGAACCTCGCGAAGGGCTCTGCCACGGGTTGCAAGAAGTACAAGACCGTCAAGAAGGGCGACACTTGCGCACCTCTCGCCAAGGCCGGTGGCATCACCGTGGCTAAGTTCCTGAGCCTCAACAAGGGCGTCAACAAGTGCGTCCACATTCCCATGGTATTGCGTCACTGCGTGTGCATGCTAATGATTCAATCTATAGGAGCTGCTCCAACCTGCAACTCGGCAAGGTTTACTGCCTCAAGAAGTAAACACGCTTTCACCTGGGTAGGAGAAGAAGATTCTGGCGCTTTTTTATTCATTTATTTATGCGGAAATATGAGAATTCACTTGGATTTAGTAAAGTTGCACGAGCGCGGTCCTCTACCATTCCTCTGGAATCCAGGCTACTTGTTCTGCTTTCCTCTTCCAATCAGCTTGTGGCAGATTTTCATACCGAGTGAAATTCTCCGAGCGAGTATAGCCTGCCTCCCACGCCTGCTCCGCATAGTACACAAATTTCTCTCGTCCCCTGAACATGTGAGTTTAGCTTAATCATGCTAAGATGAAAGGACGTACTCGATGGGCCATGGCGCAAGAAGCCTACCGCCATGGACCAGCGCCTCGGAGTTCAGATGAACAAGAAGTTGCCGATTCAGCGCTTTATAAAAACTTCAGCATCATAGCGCTGGAAAGACGCATCGACTAACCTTCCTCTCCAAGTGTTCCAAAGCCACCATCGAACGTCGACGGACCACCCGGACCTTCGTATCCTT
The DNA here is from genome assembly GCA_037042915.1 of Auricularia sp. M13. NCBI lineage: Eukaryota > Fungi > Basidiomycota > Agaricomycetes > Auriculariales > Auriculariaceae > Auricularia > Auricularia sp. M13. The sequence goes on along the minus strand of CM073198.1, from coordinate 392,030 downwards.
CCCATCGACGCCGCTCATTCGGAAGTCGTGCCTTGCCCTTCCATGTGCGCGCGACAAGCAGGGCGTGGTATGTTCCAACAGTCCAAGGCCGACCTGTGCAACGGGTCACGACAAACCTCGCGGCGAGGACGGCTGAGAATTCTTACCGATCTTGTAGACGAGTGTGGGATCGGGGATGTAGTGGCCGGTCCAGAAGAGAGATCGCATGTGCGAACCATCAGTGATGATGGGATGGACACACACATCGGGTTCTTCGCGTCCATGAATAGTCCTAGTGTCGGCTCAGTAACGGAGCAGTGAGCGCGGTTGTGACGCACGAGTTGTGGTAATCTGCCAGGAATGGCAAAGATCTCACGAAACCCGTTGCAAAGATGATCTATAGAATGAGCCGACCCTCCAATCAAGGTAGATATACTGTAACACACCTCGTCGAAGCCGCTAAGACTGGTACCGTTTACCAACTCAATGTTCAGATCCCGAATGCTTTGAGTGTCCGGCGGAATAGGAGAAAAGGATGCAATTTCAGGAATATGCGTGATGTTGGTAGGCAGACGACGAAGGCTGCGGCGTTGCATATACGTATTTCTCTCGTGGTCCTGCAAGTATTTCAGAAGGTGAAAACACGGCCAAGGCAAAGATTTCTCACACGAATGCTGACAGCGAACGAGCGCACATGAGGTGCAACATCCCGCGCAATTTCCGACGCAGAAACACTTGCGCCTATGATAAGTACCGCCTGGAAGTAACAGCATTTATCCAATACTGTCCAGAAGAGCAGTTGTCGTCGCGAGCGTACCTTACCAGATACCTCTTCAGGCCGCCTGTACTCCCGCGCATGGTAGACCTGATCGGGGAAATGGTGTGCCCAAGTCGCAAGGCCGGGGATGTCGGGCACGTGCGGTGCGTCGTAGCCCACCGCCACGACGACTGCATCGAATTGCTCTGACCACCACTCCGCCCGAAGCTTGTCGCGAATGTATGGATCGACCCAACGAATGCGACGCAGGTGTACTGTCCAGCGATCGCCCGGGGAAGACTTGTGGATGTACTCCACGCGGGTGGAGTAAGAAGTGATGTTGCTACTTTCCTCGTCGTCTGCCCCGAGTCCCTTCGAAGCAGCATAGGCTCGAACGTGTCGCCGTATCTCATGCTGCTTAAGAGCCCATTCCTGCAAGAGTTTGTTTAATCAGCGTATGAGAATCTGCGGCGCAACGCACCACATCAGGTGGATACTGAGTGTCGGGTAGTGACGTGAAGAACTAAACACTTGTTGAGGTAGAGTCAGCAAAATTGTGGGGACCATACCGGAGCGCTATTCGAAACCAAGTGGTCCCATACAGGACTAGGATTCCAATGCTCTCGCCAACTAAACATGCATTCAGTATGGTCGAAGTACGACTAGCGGGACATCGTACCGTTGACTTAAGGCAAGGCCGTCCTCACCCTCAACATATTCATGAACCTTCGGCACACTCGCAGGTATATCAGGTTTGAAACCTCCAATCTTGATAGGTCTATCACTACGCTTCGTCAGGACGGTTTCTTTCAGACTCTGGAGAAGATAGTGCGTACGGGAACGAGGCTTTGATCGGTTTCTCGTTGGTTGAAAGCCAATTCCCACCGGGACCGGGAGCTCGATCGAAAAGCCTGACCTCGAACCCTTCTTCACGCAACACAGCGGCGTATTGCAGACCTGCTGGACCAGCTTCAACTACTGCTACGCGCTGGATAGGTCGCAAGAAGTGGTGATAAGGGTCTTCCTGTCTATTCTCATCAAGCACGACCTGTTGACCGACGGCAAGCACAGGCAGCAGCAGCAGGACGTGAAGTCCGAGTAGCATGGTAAGCTAGCGGAGTCGCGATATGGCATGCAGCGCGCTATTTGACGAAAGAATAGAAACGGCGATGACACCACAAAGTGGCTGTATGGCGTATGTTCGTACCCAATCATCCGGCGCTGCATGCATTTGAAGATTCAGGGCATGCTGTCAACGTCGTAAAGAAAACTGACCGGGAAGGTGAAGCAATTCAGCTCGTCGCCGCGGTGTGCAGCGCGTAACGAGAGCTGCGCTTAGTTCCGAAACCCGTTCCGGTGATGTCGGGAAGCAAATAATTATTCCGGATATCGTACACGGTATGAACGCCATTTTAAGCAGGAATCCTGAATAAAAACCAGAGCGTTTATTTTATTGGATATCATGAATAGGAACTATACCTATAGGCCGTCCAAGAACGAATTTACCCTGTCGCAACCGCGCGCATCGCCAGTATTTTGGTAATGTGCCATAGCACAAGACGCACGGTGTGCGGCTAGGGGTAAGTTAGCTCTACGCGCTGCTATACCTGCTGACAGCAGCAATAAGTCTCCCAAGAGCCTCCGATACCCAAATCGGTGAACGGGAAGCATTATAGCAGCTAACAACGCTTCGGCCACGTCGTCGTCTAAAGCGTATACCAGTCCGCATAGAGATGTAACCGTAGGTGTACGGTAATCCAATTTTGAAAATAGCAACGCAGAGCACAGCAAGCTGTTGCGCGCCTCCTCCATGCAACCGTCCGCAAGCGCTGCTTTCCCCAGATACTCTAGCACTCCTGCGAACAGATAGCGCATGTACTCTGGCACTGCAACGGGATCCAATCCTAGACTCTCGGCTCTCGCAGCGACGAGTGCGGCGTATGCTGCTTTCACGTCTCCGCGATATAGCGCCAGTTCTCCGTGAGCACGCAGCAGCTCACAGCGGCTATACCTCCAGTCCCCCGGAGTACTTCGAATCAAGGCATCGGTGACGACAATTGTGTCCGCAGCCTCGGACTCTTGGCATGCAGCGATGTAGGCTCGGATGAGCTTGGTGAGGCACATGACCTGGGGCGTAAAGTAGCCACCAATGCGTACGGCGTCCAAAGCCAGTCGCAGATGCTCGATGGCTGCTTTAGCATCTCCTTGATCGAGGAGCGCGCTACCAAGCAGATGCTCAGCGTCACCGATCCGAAGAATATTGTGCGATTTGTGAAGCATGGGAAGCGCTTCGCGCAGCCGGTTGACTCCGAGAAGTACTCTGCCAGCGTCCAGGTCGTTCTCGGCAAGCCGCACCAAGTACAAGCCAACGAGGCCATAGTCGGGCTTTTCCGCGCCAAGCATAGTACTGAGAGCGTTCTCCAGGCTCAAGCGCGACGCATCCGTGTCTCCAAGCCGTTGGTAAGCTTGGGCAAGACGATGATAGCAGCGCGCCATGCGGTAAGCGTCGGTGCGCGCAGTTGCGAGCTCCAGCATCGCCTTACAGGATCGAATGGCTTCTGCCGGACCTTGATACGGCTCGAGCATGACCGTGGTGTCGATGAGACCGTTGCCGTCGCCCAGAGATTCGTAAATGGCCAGTGCTTCTCGTAACACTGAAGGCGTATCGCCGGGAACTGCAGTCTTAGAACATAGACTTCCCCAAACACGAAGCAAGTGCGCAACAAGATCGCTCATGGAAGCGACACGCGCGGCCTGCAGTGCAGGCTGCAGGATGTCCGCCGAGCCCAGCCCTGTAGCGTCGAAGATGTGGCAGACGCTGATAGCCGCCTCAACTGCAGGTCTGATGTTGTTGCTGTGTTCGAGGCTGAAGTGAATCACCGATTCGATGTTGCGAATCTCAAGAGTAATTGTAGCCACCGCCTCGGGTTCCGCGCTTGGCGCGTCAGCACGTAGTAGCTGGTCCGAAAGCCGAAAGTAATGCTCATAGACGCTCGATGAGAGAGCCTCATCCGGCGCATGATGAAGCAGCATGAACTCCCGGATAGGAGTCAGCACTCGTACACGTCCGCTAAGCGTGCGATACGCTAATGTGTTCTGCAATAAGGTGGAGAGCGCGGGCGCGAAGCTGCTCCCCCACAGGCGAAGGTCCGTATCCATGACGCCGTCGGGAAGCAGGGCCAGCAAACTAAGCAAATGCTTGGTCTCAGGATGGGCGCTCATTCGGGGTGAATGGAGAGACAGCGATATGGACACATCCAGATTGCTCAGGCGATGCGGAACGTCGCCGCGCGTAAGCATCGAAGTTCTGAGCTCGTTCCACCGCGTCATCAATATGGAGGACGACTCATACTGCGCAAGGTTGGCCAGGAGGACGATTGCGAGAGGAACGTTCTCCGCCTGCTGTAGCAGGTCGTCGATTGGAGATTGGTCGTCATCCATGCCGGAGACGGAGTAGAACACATGTCGACCAGCTTCGGTGCTGAGTGGAGACAGGGTCGGGAGGAACGGGCGCGTCCAGGCGACTCCTGCCGGGCGCTCGGCACCACGCAGAGTAATAATCAGAGACAAGGACGGGATTCGACAGAGCATATGAAGAATCGCTTCGGCGTGGGACCGGTTCTCCGGAGCTTCCCATGCGGACTCGAAGTTGTCCAGGACAAGCAATGACGGCACCGCCCCCAGAAAGGTAGTCAACTTCTGCTCCAGAGTCTTTTGTTTAGCACTGTGAAAACCAAACGCAGCCGAAATGACACTCAGGGCGCCCGAAGGTCCCTGAGCGCCGTCGCAGGGTACGAAGAACCGGTTCGACTGGAAGCGCTGCTCCATTGTGTTGTCGTGCAGAGCCGTGAGAGCGAGAGACGTCTTTCCAATTCCTGGCCCGCCTAGAATAGCCACGTAGGCGGCCTCAGGCCTGCCCAATGCCGCAACGATAGCCTCCGTCTCTTGACCTCGACCGAAATAGAGCGCCGGCCGAGGTGGCAACGCGTGGAAAGGGATCGCGCTCTCCTCACGCGGCGAGCGATTGAGCTCCTTCATCTGTCGATCCAAGCGTTCAAGGACAGGAGAGCTCTCGAGGGGGCTTGTTACGCCCTCTGCTAGGTCTTGTGTCCGGATGTGGACCTCCACCTTGGAATGCGTTACGCTCATCGCTCTATAGCCTCGATATTTGTAGCTCACCATGAACGCTGAGAATGCCTGGTCAACGGCCAGAGCGAGGTCTTTGAGCCTATTCGAGTCGCGCTCCTGGAATAGTATCTGAGAAAGGTAGCTTCGTTGCTGTTGGGCGTTCAGGTGGCTCTGAACACCGTATAACACACTGCAACGCATTTTTAAGAACTTCGCACAGAAATACGAAAAAAAGCCTAACCACTCACTCCAGAAAGCGATTCAAAACCTCCTCCCAGCCCTCGGCCAGCAGTCGAGTCTCCAACTCAGTGTTTATAGCAGCCACGAGCTCGTCCACGCGTCTCGAGAGCGCAATCGCCGCGTCCTTGTTCACACGAACATTCTAAGGAGGCAACTGATAAGATAAGATGCCAAGAGGAAAGCTTGACCGTACCCTCGCGTCCTCAGCGATAACCTGGGCGACACCGAGCAGCGAGCGCGCCACCCGAAGTCCAGCAATGTCTGCAGTTTGCACCGCAATCGCCAGGCCCGTCGCACGCGACATACTGTGGCAGCAGCAAGACGGGTCGATACGACAGGACAGAAAGACGTACGCCGCAAATTGCTTGGACAGCGCGGCTTTTATCCACGCGCGCGGGCGCGCTACTTCTCCCGCGCTACGTTCCCACATTCGCGCTTCGAACCCACCGGCGCCTCCAATAGACGTGCACTCTGGGCGGTGTCCGCAGGCATTCCGCCTGCGTGTCTCCGTGTGCAACCGCACGCGCTTGCCCGACGTTTCGTCGAGACTGGAGTCTTCTTCCTTTCTCGGCGGGCAGCGATCTACACGGGACATGTTAGGCCTGAGCACAAGCTGTTTGTTGACGCCTGCCCTGGACTAGCCGGGGGGATGTCTTGACATGGAAACCACTAATATAAGAACGCAAGCAGCAGCAATAGCCGGCACCGCAGAACCAGTGGCCGCCTCTGCCTTGCAAGCTTGCGAAGGCAATGCATAGGTCCCTGGTCTATCACCATTAGGCCCAGGGTCGGGCTGCTGACGAAGCAGCAATTGGAATAGCGAATCTTGCTGGCATTCGTCACGCCCTATGGCGATGACAACCTTCTGTAAGGTGACAGTAGCCAAGCTCTACGACAAGAAGGAATGGAGAAAGACATTATCCGCACACCAAAGAAAACAACCTTGAATTGCCGAGCAGTGATAGATAGAAACACAGTGTAGGGAGCGGGCGTGCGTGGACAAGACGTGTGCGGATGCGCGGGGTGCCGGGGTATCGGACGAACGGAATGGATGGATGATGCAACGAGCGACGAGTGCGAAAGAGCTTAGAAGTTCTCTGCGGGACGTCGCATGAGCAAAATGCATAACGCAGCGGAAAAGAATAGTGGACGCACCCTTTCCAAAGAAGAACCGCGTGCCCTTGGGGTTCGTGTACTTGTTGCTCATGATGTGCAGCTGCGAGCCGAGCACGGGCGGGCCGCAGAAGAACACTCCGACGTCCGAGTCCGGGTGCTTGTCGGCGATGGACGGGAAGACGCGGTCCCAGTTTGGCCTGCCAAAGTGGGTGGGGGCGCGCAGCGTCGTGATCGCGTCGCGCTCCGCGCCAACGTCGTGCACGATGATGTTGTTCATGTCGTCCTCCTTGATCTTCGCGGTCAGGTAGATGCTGATCTCGATGCGGTTCTGCGTGTCCTGCTCCTCGATCGCGTGCAGCAGGCTGTGGAACCACTCGGCCGTGCCGAAGTCGCGGATGACCCAGACGAAGTAGACCTTCGAGAGACGAGTAGGCTTGGACGAGTTGAAGTTGTTCATCCGGTACCAGATCGTCTTGAGGATAGACGCGAATGGTGTCACACCAATACCAGCACCCACGAGCAGAACAGTCTCGAACTACGATGTATGGGTAAGCAATAGCACCAAGCGAAGGAACTCGCTCGACATACCTTGGCAAAGTCTTCGGACGCGCTACCGAACGGACCGTCCACCATGACACGGGGCAGAACGACGTTGAGCGGCGGGTTGGCGCGGGTACCAACGACGCGGGATCCGCCTTTCTCGTCTTTCTCGTCCTTCTTGCCCTTCTCCTTAACGTCGGCACCGAGAGCCTTGCCGAGAGCGCGAGTGAAGTCGCCACCCATGCGGACGTGAACCGAGATGTAGTCCTCCTCCGGGGCCGAGGTGAGGGTGAACGGGTGCCACTGCCAGTAGCTGATCTCGGGGCAGCACAAGAAGATGTACTGGCCGGCGCGGGTCGTCGTCTTCTCCTTCTTGATTTGGATTTCGATAACGTCCGACGGGTGCTGGATGACCTTGGAGATGTACGTCCTGTGGCGCGAACGGACCTCGCGCAGAATGCGCTCCGTGACGAAGATAAGACCACCCACGAGCCACCAGCGCTATCGTTGCTCCATCAGCAAAAGGCCATCAATTGGCAAAAAGAAAAAGCCTCCACGCACCCAGAAGACACCAATCGTGTTGAACGAGCAGAACGGCGGCCTGTCGGGCTTGATCATGCAGAACATGCCGTGGAGCTGCCAGCCAATAAAGTACACGATAAACAGGTGGTGGGTGTACCAGAACTTCTCGAAGCCGCCGTTGGGGACGCGCTTGCGCTTGTCCATGGCGTAGTACACCATGACGCCGAGGGCGGCCGTCATGATCCAGCCGGTGGCGCCGGGGCCGGTGGCGAAGTTGGCGGAGAGGAAGATGAGCAGCAGCGGGCCGATCTTGTGGGTGATGCTGAGGCCGAAGCGCGTGAAGTTGACCATGTGTGCGATAATGTGGACGGCGGTGAAGAACACCATCGACCACGCACATGCCTTGTCTGCGGGCGGAGGAGGCGGTGAGCACGGGACCAGAAGACGCGAAAACAGCCACGTACGGAACGTCAGGTTCTTGTCAAAGGGGATGATGTCGTTCAGCGGCGTGCGGCGCAGCAGCGAGATGAAGTTGCGGCAGATGGGCAGCAGGATGAGCGCGGCGTCCAAGTGCAGCACGAGGGCGGCGGAACGGGCGATGGCTGCGTGGCATGACAACGACAATGAGCACGGAAGCAAGCAGGGGTGGGCCGGCGGAAACCACGCACCAAAAGTGATACCAAAGGTGCCACGGGCGTTGGTCAGGTTGTCCTTGAGCTGGTAGTGGACGAAGCCGAAGGCGTAGACGAGCGCATGGACCAAGACCCAGAGACCAAAGAAGATGCGGCGGCCGCCCTCGTTGACCATCCAGGCGTCGAACCGCTCCTTCATCGACATCGTCCTGGCGTCCATGGCCACCGCGCGCGGCGCGCCCGACGTCGAGTCGACGCGCATCAGGCCCTGCAGCCGGCGTCGCTCAGTCTTATTGCGCTGCAGACTAGGCTTCGACGGGTTCGCCACGACCATGTCCGGGTGCTGGTCCAGTGCGGGCGCGCGGTCCGCAAAGTCCATGCCAGAAGAGCGCTTGCCGTTGTTCATTGTGAGAGGTGGTCGCCTGCGGCCAGAGGAGCGAAGAGCGGGAGGGGGGAGGCTGCTCAGCAGATTACGGGGGTGTTTTTTCTAACGGGCGGGCGAGCGGAAACGGTGACCACGAGAAAGGGAAAAAAAAGCGGGCGGGGGAAGAGGAAGAGGGTGGTGGGGGTCCGGAGCAGAGAGCGGGCGTGTAATCAGCAGTCGGCGGTCGCTCACAGCAACGGTTGGCGGAGTCTAGACCGGGCGCGGTAACCGGCACTGTCCTCATCACTTCCACTCGATCCCGCGTATTTATATATCTCACCCATGAAACAAACCGCCGTCAGACTCCTATGAGAGCACCTAGCATCGCTGGCGACGTACCTTGCACTCGCCATCAAGTGTAGAGTCGAGGGCTCCTCGAGCAGCCAGCAAATCCTATCTATTCTTATCGGCTAAGAACTATATCAGTCGTCGTTACGGGTAACCCGCTTAGTAAATTTCATCTTACTCTCAGTGTTCGACGAAGGAGGACCTGAAAAGCGCCAGAGGGTATTGTAGTAGTAGGCCGCATACCTACAGTAGTACACTGCCCAAGTCCGTGAAGGACCGGCAGTGCATCTGCCCATCTCGCAACGCTGATTGCTGCAGTGAACGGATCTGTTTCCCTCCCTGCAAATGAGAAAAGAGGACGACCCCGAATCAATTCTCCATAGCTCCTGAAGAACCTGCGGGAGTTGCGAACAAATCCCAAAACGGCGTGCGTACCGAAATGCACCCAACACGCCACCTTGTAGCGAGCTGAAAGGACCCGAAGACATGCACCAGCGCCATGTGCAATGCAAGAAGCCGAGCGGGCAGCGGTTCAGGGCAAGCCAGATAGGCACTCCAGGGAGAGCACAGACAATCCTTTGACGGATGCGAGTAACAGATTGAGGTGTGCCCGCAAGATGAAGTCACCGAGCCGATAGGGGTTCCTGGCAGTTCAGACAGCAGTCTCGGGCCAAGCGTCGCAGCGGAATCGGGATGTGAGTGCCTTCAAGCTGAGTGACGAGTGTGGCAAAGTTTCGAGGCGCGATGCCAGGTGGCTTAATGGAATGCGTCAGTGGGAAGGACAATGGCGTAAAGTGCAATCCAAGATAGCATGGGAGACGTGCAAAGGAGCTCGGTGAGCGCGAGGCAAAGCCATCCAGAGTCCAGCCCTGACAGTTGATGGCAGCAGGGATCAGGAGGTTTGTTCAAATGAGCCCGGAATGCAGTAGGATAGCAGTGCCTAGCTCGCTAACAAAGACTGCCTTCATGGTCAAGCACGTCGCCTCGTCGGATCGCACAGATACCACATAGCAGATAGGCCACCGGTCGATTGATCAGCCTGACTAGAACCAGCCAGGACGCGAGTCAGGTAGGTCTAGCCATAACAGAGCAGGTAGCCTCCATCCAGCCGCAAGGAGATAGTGCAGAGGCGCAGCGGCAAGCTTTCGGCAATTGGTGCCCGCCAGTAGCAGAGCAGACACAGCAGGGCGGTACAATCGACTCGAGACAAGAGCTTGACGCGTGTCCCGCGCACATTGATTGATATCTGAAAGACTTGGACTGCATGAATCAAAATGTATAGGCAATACGACGGGCCGGTGAGCTTGACGATGTTGTCGGAGTAGGATCGGAATAGTGTGCATGCAGACTGGATGCAGTCCGACTGTAAGAAGGAAAGAAGTAGGCAGGCGCCAAAAGGCCAATACAGGAAATGATGCCAGCCTGAGATGCGTCCCGAATCTGGCGGCGGCAGCTAAACGAATAACAGTGTCCAAATGGAGCAAGCAGTCGAATACGCGCGTAAAGGGAACATATACAGCCGCAAGCTGAGCTGAGCGCGGGGGTGCTCGGTAATGGCATTGTGCTAGGCATATGCGCGCGCACTTCCCATAGCATAGATCCCAACCAGTTCCAATTGTAAGGAGACCAGCAGAGACCGTACGAGCGTTGCTGCGCTCGGCGCTTGCAGCCTAGGAGCTGGGACAGAGCCAGCCGACAATATCGGTTCATATGTTCCACGTAGATGTCCAGGTCGCGCAAGGAAAGACGCTGTTTTATGGCGGGCAGAACTGAATGAGACGCGGAGAAGAGCAAGGAGCGGAGTCGGAAAGTATCGGATGCAACGCGTAACGCGTTTTGGACACGGTCTCGTGACCCGAAACCATCCACAACCATATTCCGGGACCTAATGTATGGTCCATTGTAGTTAAACGTTCGCAACGGAGCTGTGTGAATATGTCAAGTCGAGTACACAGCCAAGGCATCTCTTCCTTTGAAAAAATGAAACGACTCTAACCAACATTCCTTCTTGCTTACTACTGTATAGGTACAGTACATTGATTATTGGTATTTCATAATGCACATCCTGTCCAGTGAGAGGTCTCTCTTGATCGACTGTCTTGGGTTGCGTTGCAGCCGCGCGTTGCGCACGTGTTCCGCACCCGGTCTCAAACAGTCTTCATCCGACACCCGGCTCAGCCGCATTTACATCTCAACCAGCATGTATGCACTGCTATCTACTCCTATAGCAAGGAGACTCGTATAAGAGCTGGTCTCTGTCGTTCCTCGGCATCTCCACCACCTCGACCGCCAGCTAGCCGCGCGCAAATAACGTGTGCTGTACGTCCGCCACGTGTACGCGCCGCGCGCCCCGAAGGCGTTAACGTTGACTCACACCATTGCCAGCTTTCCCTTAAACCCCCAGCTAGCCAGGAACGTCCATCCAAGCAAACATTCGCCCTTGCACGACCATGATTGCGACGCGCACCTTCGTCCTCCGTCTGCTCACTGTGCTAGCGCTCCTGCTCGCTCTCTCGCGAGCGCAACCAATTATCGATGCGAGTGGCGTGCGTCAACCATTGCACGTTACGGTTCCCGTCGTTGGCACACGTGCGGTACACCATAGGCGCACCTTCCGCAGACCGCACCCATGAGGCCTTGAGGCCCCAGGGTCGGACGTTAAGACCTCGAGGTTTCGCCAGCCTGTCGTAGGTCTGTCGTCTCAGCGACAGACAGCCACACGCGCCTACGGCTACTTGGTTCCCGGTTACTCGTCTCGTCCCTTGCATTTGTCACCGCCTCACAGCTTATTGTATTTATAACGGGCCTGTATGTTTATTCCTTCCCTAATACGGTGTACTATATGTAGCATCTCGAGAATAATGCTGATGGCTATGTGGGATCTCTTACTGTGATCGCGCGCTGTCTTTGCAGCCTTCCCTGCAGAGGAACGCCTTAAAATGAGAGGCGAATTGCAGAGTCTCGGCAGTTCTCTTCGGTTGGCGTCATAGCTACTGTATACTTGCAGCAATGGAGAATACAGCAGTCTGCTCATGATGTTTACATGCGTGCAAACGGATGAGATTCTGAGCCAAATCAGCCATTCGTCGACATAGGCTCGCCGGAGACAGCGCGATGGCGGCCCTGAACTCTCAGAAATCCGCAGAAGCTCACATTATCAATCCCCTATAACGCCTTTGAAGATGAAAGACCGGAGTAAGTAAGTTTAGTGTACTGTACAACAGGCGCGGTCTCGGGAGCCTGCGCCCAGGCGGGATAAAACTCACATCGTACGTTCCACCTCTCGCAGGCTGATCATTCTCTGGCTACACATGTGCCTCAATAGATCATTGGTGACTGTACGATCAGCGATCGGCAGGACATCCTCCTCCTCGTCGTACTCCAAGGAAAGCGTCCGCAAAGTTGCTAATGGGCGACTCGAAGCGATATTGGTAACAAGCCACTCCGCGTCCATGAGACTCGGATCCTTCACGTGCAGCGAGACGAGACGGTTGTCGTCCTCCAGATCGTCCAGAAAGCCGGCCAGCGAAATGCCAGGCAACAACCGCACTTTGAGATGTCGGATGCGCGTGTTTTGCTTGAGGAACTCTGCAGTAACATCTACGAGCTGCTGCCGCCCGGGTCCTTCTTCGAATATGCCCACGACGATATCGAGCTTGCGAAGGGATTCAGGCGCAGCCGAAAAGATGGTTTCGAGAGAGGATGCATTGGTGTTCAGATGGATGCCCAGCTCCTTCAGGGTACCGTTTGGCCGGGATTCCTCCAATATGTGCGCGGCCGCAGCAACAGAAACGCCGCCGCTGTACCGGAACGCTTCGAGCGCGAACGGGAGGTCGGGAAAGTCCACGTCCTCCGGCTCGTCTTCGGGTATCAGACCGCCGCCGATGCCCAGATACTTTAGATTGGGCATGGCCCGGAGCAGCAGGAATGTCGACGCAGTAGCACGATAATGATTGACCAAGATGTAGTAGATTCTGAGCCGTCTCAGCCTGTCGAAGCGCACGGATTTGACGTGGTCCTCGGTTATCACTTCCATAGGAACAGAGCGAATGGTAAGGTCCTGAATGTTGGCGCAGGAGGCACTGAATCTGAACATAGCAGGTGGAAGAGCCGGCAGACTTTGGTCAAAATTCGCAGACTTGATATCCTGCGCTGCGCGCTCGAGCCTGCGGGCGGTCGCCTCGAAGTCCTCCAGGCGGCGGCACACGAGATGTCCTGCAGCAGATTTGACCTTCATGGTCAGCACAATCAAGCCTTTAATACCAAACTTGAATACTGGTGAAGAGTGAACATACCATATTCTTTCGCCTTGACTTGAATGGCAAGCACGAGCAGTCAAGCGCCGCAGTGGAATCGCTCAGAGATCAGCCAGAGGAGCGGCCAAGAGGGCCCCGACAAGATACTGTAAGCGTACGATCCGGTTCTGGAGAAGAGATCACATCGGAGTTGAGTATCTACGATTTGATTCCGCCACCTGACGCGCTTGAGAGTTCAACTTACCAAATGAGTGAAGTAAAAATGAATGAAGTACATGTCCATGATGACACTTTTTACCAATAGACTATCAGAAGGCTTAGAGCGCCCAGAGCAGCCCAAGCTGATCTATCTCATCTCCGTCCTGACCCACAAAGCCTACGAGTCCCCATCCTGTCGCCGGCGGTACGAAAGAAGCGCAGTCGCTCGTGATCGTACCAACGCTACTGTTGCGGCCTTTGCTGGTGGAGGCTTGGAAGTAGAATATCCGCGTATGGTCGTCCTTCTGGCCTTGACACAGCTGCACGCTATTGACATACTCGTCGCTGGCGAGCGCGAGAGTGGTTAGCGTTCCGCCCGTACCGCCGTGCTGAGAGCCTGCGACGGATATGCCCAGTCCGTCCACGCGCGCTGCTCCGCGTAAAGTAAGGGTCGCGCCCGCGGCGACGGCTTGGATGGGAGCGAGGGGACGTCTGAGAACCAGGTGCCGTGTGGCCCTCCGAAGAAGTTGGACGCTCGCAAGTTGGAGGAGAGCGTCCACGCAAAGTTGACGAGTATTGGATTGTGGTCGGAGAGGATGGAGCCGTCCATCTGGAGGAAGCTGGACGAGGCGTAGGCGAACGACGTTGCCGTGAGGTTGATGAGTGAGTTGCCGCGGAAGAAGAGCTTGTCGACGATCTCGCAGCTCGTGGTCGTCGACGGATTGGCGCACAGCGACTCAACGGTGGGCGGCACACCGCCATGCACGAGCTCCACCCACGCGTCGGTCAGGCCGTTTTGCGTGCGGAAGGTTGCGATATTGTCCAGAGCGCGCGTGTAGCGGCTGTTGGTGTCGCCAAAGACGAGAACAGCGTTCCCCACAGACCAGGTGTCGATGTAGTTGGCGACTTGCTGAATGTTCGCCGTACGCGCCCTCTCATCGTCCGTCTCCGTGCTATAAAAGAAGCTGAGAATCGAGCGAGCACGTTCGTCGGACTGAGGCCCGCGTACCCGGCGTCCGCATGTAGATTATAAGCGTCGATCCATACTCCATCGTCAACCTTGACACGCATGAACGTGAACCCCTTGGGCGTCAGACAATCCGCGCTGGATGCATCTGAGCAGATATCCCATTTGACGCGCACAAAGTCGACCCAATCGAAGTTCGACAGAGTGTTTAAACCGGAACCGAACGGCACGCCTCCGCTGGTAGGGGTGCGGAAAGCGTGGGTGTCGAACTGGTACAGCGTGGCATGGTAGTTGAAGTCCTCCTGCACATGGATGATGTCGTAGCCATTGGCAGCGAACTTGGTGCCTATAGACGCGGTGTTGTTGGTTTTGTCGCCTGGGACGTCGTTGTTCTGCAGGATTGCAGGGAGGCCGGCGACGTTGAATGACAGGGCGCTGAAGGTGCCGCTAGTGGCCGCCAGGACGGCTGGAAGGGACGCGGCGAGCAAAACGAACGGTTGCATGCTGGACAGGGGATGTTGCTGCTGAAGATCGCCGCAAGGTTGCCGCGTCGCGGTGGCGATCCTTATATACTATATGACGACGAGGACAAATGCCAGCGGCCCGGTGGGTCGAAGAACGGTGTCCACGTGACTGCGGCAATGAGAAGTAGCATTGACATGCTTTGTTGAGGATTGGTGATCACCGTCCGTGGGATCGAGTGCAGCATGAGCAGAAACAGAGGTGCGTATGCTGGTCATCCGCGGCCAGTTTGCGGCGAGATGCACTGAAATGACTGCCTGAACTTGGCATCGACATGTTAGTACTAATGTGGATGTCCATGGGAAATGAGGATGAGCAGAACGTGTGCTGCGAAGCAAGGGCTTAACGCCTGGACTGCCGTCGCGTGCGCGGATACCAACTCGCCCAATTTCGGATGAGGTTCCACGCCGATTGAAGGGTGCTCTTTTTGAGCTGTGTAATTCCCAATAGCCAGATCAGGGTGGCTCGCGCGCCGTCTGTGAAGCTGCGAGTCTGTGAAGCTGCGCAATGAGCAAATAAGCAAACGAAGGATGAAGGGAATGCGGTAAGCCGAAGGGTGGCGGAGTTCGCAAGCGGCAAACGCGCTCGTCGAGTCTTTCCTCCAAGTTCACATGAAGCAGCCCAAGAGTATGCTGAACATGATCCAGCCACAATCAACGTCAAATTCATTGTATTTCTTTCCAAGATTCGCGTAGGGATATCACATAGTACAGCCGTTTCTACGGAAGGAGTTTGACGGAGAATCATCGTACACACGCCTTGGTTTCGAGGAAGTGAAATGTTAGAGATCTTTGCCCGAAAGCCAGCGGTTCAGAAGCTCGAGAGCCTGCACGGGCTTGTCATAAGGCACCTAGTTCAATTCCACCCTCAGCGTCCGGGATGTGAAGCGTGACAGGATGGTAGAGCACGTACCATATGTCCAGCAGCTTCGACGGTGGCATATGTCAACGGACCGGCGCTCTTCGTCAGGCCGGCGCGCGCGCCGTCCACCGCCCACTCGCGCAGCTCCCCTGCCGCGAAGGCCTCGTGGCCCGGCCACGCCAGCGCTGTCGTCCACGCGAGGTTGCCGATCCAATTGCACACCAGGTCGTACGTACCTGCACAGCGAAGATGCATCAGCACATCGGGAAGCTAAGCAAAGGGGCAGAGAAGGACGCACCGACGTAGATGAGCACGCGCACGCCGCGCTGCAGCAGCTCGGCGACGTACGGCGCGCTGACGTGCAGCCCGTCCTGGTGCTCGTGGAAGCCGGTGCCGACGGAGGACGAGCAGCTCGTGAAGTTACCGATGCTCTTGTGCACGCCGAGCTTCTTGCGGACGTCGGGCAGGTCGAGGTACTCGCGGATATGTCTGCGAGGAACGGCGACAAGCGTTAAGTCAGACACGGGGCGGATTGTAACGGCACGCGCACCTGGTCAGCGGGTAGCACAAATCGCTCGGTTCGCCCTCGCAAGGGCGCGAGACGTCGTAGCGGTTCCGTCCTGCGATATATTTGTCAGTGCATTGTTCAGGGAAAGTGAAGGTTAGCCAGAAGCAGTACCGGTCTGGTAGAATGGCGCTGAGAGCTCGGACGAGCAGAACTGGCTCGCCGCGCTACATGACATCGCGTCATACTGATCGAGGCAGTTTTGCTGCAGCCACGCTTTGCAGCGGGGAAGCTACGAAAGTACGAATCAGGTCGAGAGAGCCTTCCAGATATGTAAAGCAACACGTACGGCAGCCTTCATGCGCACACAGCTGGATATTGGCAAGAAGGGCTCCACGCTGGCGTTCGTGCACTGCAGGTCGTAGAGCGATAATGCTTGCCTGTTCGCACACGTCAGCGACGCCCTCGCGAGCCGCGAGCGCTAGCGCACGTCGAGAAGTCGGTGATTCCGTTGCCAATGAGAACGCTCTGCAGGTTGATGGGCGTGCGGCCCTCTGCGACTGCCTTGGCGTTGCTGTCGTACACCGCGGATGCGAATACGGGCAGGTACCTGCCCTGTTGAAGACGTCAGGCGTAAAGCGGGCGAATGTGCTTGTACATACGCCGTAGCTCTCTCCGCTCATATGGAAGGGGCGTCCTTTGAACTTGCTGAACGTCTCGAAGAAAAGTGTGATGAATGCAGCAACGTCGACGGCCGCCTCCTCCGTCGTTGCCTGAAAAAGGATTGGTGAGTGTAAGAAATGGGGGAGTAGGCAATTCTACGAACCACCGACTCGCCGTGCTCCGCGTACGAGAAACCGACGCCAATGGGCTCGTCGAGGAAGAATAGATTGGCGTTCGAGTTCCAAGAGTGCGGGTTGCGTTTTGGTCCATTGGCATCGTGGATGTTGCACGGCCCTATTCAGTGAACTTTAGGGGCCAATAGATAATGAACAGGAGCCGACGGCGTACCGAGCTCCATGAATGCGCCAATGGCGCTCGAACATCCCGGACCACCTTCGTGTCGCATAATCATTGAGCGGCGGCAAGGCAACTGGCAGTTAATGTACCATTGATCCACATGAGAACGGGGTCGCTGTCAGGGTCGCTCCTGCTCTCAAAAAAGTAAAAGAACAAGTGTCTGGCCTCAATGTCAATGTAGCCAGAGTACGACCTGATATTGTCAGCTGCTTTCACGAGGGTGGTAGAAGATGATGACTTACTTGACTTTCTTATCACAGAAGTCGTCAATACGCTTAATGCGCACTCTGTGAGCTGGGTAGGACGGGTGCGTAAGCGTCGTAAACTCGACCGAGGACAGCGCGTGCAGGTCCTGTTCAGGTGCGGGGAACTCCAGCGGCATCTGGTTGACCGGCGCATAGGTAGCGAGCGCGCTGCCCGCGAGGAGCACGGACAGCGTCGCGGAGAACAGCATGGCAAGAGTCAAGGGGAGCAGATAATAGCCGTGCCTGGCGGTCCGGTCAGGGTATCGGGATCAATGATGGGTGATTGCCAGTTTTCGGCAGCCGAGCTCAGCCTGAGCCGAGCTTGGTCAATCTCCAGAAATTTGGCACAAGTATTACTAGTATGTCAGGCTCAGCCGCAACAGGTAGGCGGCGCATAAAATAGTAGGCTGTAGCAAGCAGCGCGGCGTATGCTTCGTCAGAAATTTATCCTGCACTGCAGCAGCCATGGTCAAGCAGTCCCTGAGTGCCCGGAATGCCCGCAAAGAAGAGCATGAGTGAAAGTTCGTCTGAAGTAACCGATTAAAGGGGGTAGTGCCTTTCGGAGAGCATCAGAGACGAGGAAGAAGTGAAAGATCAAAAGTTAGCGGCGGACTTCGAAAGCGTGTTTTCGCCTTGGTTCTCGAACAGCAGCATCTCCGAACATGAACATGTTAAAATCTCGCACATATGGGAGCTGATTCGGCTAATAATGCGATGTCGTTACGCGCCGGTCCAACGCGCAGCTCACCATACTGTACATCAGCATCATCGCACTGGAGATTCTTGAGCGCCCAGGCGCCCATGACATCTTGGAAGGCACAAAACCCGACATGTGAGTTGTGTTGGTCCATTTTACTGTCTTCTCAACGACTATGAGGAATCCAATCGAGGTCTTCACTGAGCACCGCGTGCAGCAACCCGGTTCTTCCTGTCCGCCCCGCGTCTGCACGACATACACACGTTCTCTCCGGAGCTGGATTGGGACCTGCCGCCGGAGTCGCGCTACCAGTGCGTGACAAACGTGGTCGTCGCAGCGCCGCGGCTCGGCTCAACGACCGCGCTGGCGCTCCTTTCGCGCCCGCCCAACCTGCGCTCGCTCGCCGCGCAGCCATGGTCTTCTCCGCCGATGAGACCGCCGAGGGCTACGAGCTGCACCACTCCGCGCTCAAGGAACTCAGCATGCACATCTCGGAGGGCCACAACGCGCGAGTCATACATGCTCTGCGCTTCTCTGCGCTGCGTACCGCGGATATAGACTTCGGACTGCGCCCGTGTCGGAAAACGACGCCCGACACGGCTCTTGGACTGCTCGATTTGACACAGGCTCGCGTCCGTCGAGACGCTCACGCTGCAGTGCGCCGCGGATGTGCGTCTCCTCCCCGGACTCGCAACGCACAAGCATCTCAGGCGGCTCGTGCTGCGCGGCTACGGCGAGTACGCAGAACGCTTCATCGAAGCGCACTCGGACGCGGCAGTGTGCCCCTTCTTAACGGAGCTCGGCATCGCCTGGCGCATTCCCAACGAGTCTCTGCGAGTAGCTATCCTCCTTTTGTGCGCTTGAGGAACGGCTTGAAAGCCCTCCATCTGTGCCAACGGCACTTCCTGCGCTTGAGAGATATCGGCAGGAGGTGATTGACATACTCTCTTTGCGCCTGGAACTTGTCATGCGTGTATAATGGCCCTTGATTACCAGCGAGCACCTCAGTCCTGCATGCCGTTCGTGATTATGATTTTTGTTTCGCTTACTCAACGTCCCTGTCATGTCTGCAATCAATATCGAGCTTTGACTCCCAAAGTGGCTCTGTATTGCCAGCTATTCCCCTTCGTAGACTCTCAGGTGGATAGAATCCTCCACGTCTCAATATCGGGTGGGACGTGCCAATCCCACAGGAGTCTGTGTTTGAACACCTTTGTTCCTGGCGCGAAGAAAAACACGACAAGAATCGCATGCAAAGATGTTAGGCGAAAAATAGATGTGGTGTATTACGAGTCAAGATCAGAGCACTTAGCGGGATGAGGTATGATTACAGTGTACTGGTCGCAATGGGTCCGCCGTTTCGTAGCGGCGAGAACATGGTTTACCTCACAACGGAACTGCTCCAGGGCAGGATCCCGCGTCGACATCGAGACGCCAGGTTCTACGTCAATCTTTCTCAGCCCGGGCCTTGTGCGTGCCAGGAGAAGGATGGCGAGCCTCAAAGCCTCGGTTGGCACGCGCCAGGTGAGACCAAGCTCTTCTAGCGTGGGACACATCTGCGGTGCTGCGAGAGCGGCGAAAAATTGCTCTGCGCCGTCGCCATAGCCATGGAGCGCAAGTCGCTTGAGATGCCTGTGTGTCGCGAGCCCAGGAACCAACCGCACGTCCGCACCGCACCGCAGCGTCAGGCGCTCGACACGCACGAGCGTATGTTGGAGTAGCGCAATGGCGGTGTCGGCTGGGCGGAGGCCGACGTCGATGTCTGCCGTGCGCAGCGCGGGAAAGCGCAGCGAGCGCATGACGCGTGCGTTCGGCTCCGCGGCGACGCGCATCGTGAGCTCCTCCAGCGTCGGGTGGTAAAGCTCGTAGTCCTGCCCCGTCTCGTGCTCGGAGAATACCATCAGCCGCGAGTCGATTGTGCGCAGGTTCGGGAGGCGCGACAGCAGGCTCAACGCGTGATACGAGCCGAGGCGCTGCGCCGCGACGACCACGGTGGTCACGCATGGGTAACATGAGTCCGGCGTGAATGCCCACGTCGGGCCAGGTGAGAACGCGTGCAATTCGCGCAGGCGCGGTGCGGACGGGAAGAACTGGATCGGGTGCTGTACGCGGTGCTCGGTGAAAAATACGAAGCCCAGCCAGAAGTACTCCAGCAGCGGCGCGTCGCTCGCCATGAAGCGCAGGAAGACGTTTTCCGGACCACAGTCGCTAATTCCGACCTCCGCGTCGACGCGGCGCGCACGCGCGAGGCAACGCGCAATGGCGGGAGCACCGGGATTGTTGTCCAGCACAGGTAAGAGCCCCGATATTGAAAAGTCGAGCGTGACAGCGCCGGCTCGCGCGAGGCACGTCTCTGCATACTCGGTCCAGCGTACGTTCTTTCGTACAGAGGGTGGTTTGGCCCGCCCGAGGCTGATGTCGACGACGCGCCAGAGTTTGGGGGTTGCCAGGGCGACTCGTCGCCACCAGCTGCACACGCCGGCGCTGTACAGAGCGACGTTGAATGCCTTCAGCGTGTTGCCCCAGAATGTTCGGCTGCTGCATTCCAGCCACTCGACGAGTACCATCGCCAAAAGCTCGTCGGGCAGCCGTTGTATGGGATGAGGGCGGGGGGGCTGCCCCTCCTGGACTTTGTCGACGCAGCTCTTCGCCATGGTCGTTGCGCACAACTGTACGCCGGCGGCCGTGCTAAGATTCAGAAAAAGACTGGATGGTGGAAGGAAGTCAGCCCGATGCGAGTGGATCGCTGCGCATGTGATGATGGCCGTGTGACAAACACGCTTTCAAGGTCCGAACATCACCACGCGTCCTGGGCTCCGGAGTGCCCAAGTCGCCTCAAACGCCTACAGCAGATGAAGGAGCGTCGCCCCGAGGACTTCGCCGAATTCTTCCTGACGACCCGCAATGTGGAATCCGTATTTCCCCGTGCTCAGCAGGCCGTGCCCGTCTACTACGATGGCGGTCTCTCGCAGCGTCAGCGTAAGCAACAACAGCGACGATCTCGAAGCAGGGCCTCCAACGAATGGAGTGCTGACGAGGGGCTCGAGCAGCGGGCTACCGGCGCTAACGCGATCGTCAGAGGGCGTCAGGCTGTTGCGGGACCGCGGGCTGGACTTCTCGGTGCCCACAGTCGAAGCAGCACAGCATCCCGCCACACAAGGCGCTCTCGCTCCTCATCGACTGCTCCTGCGCTGTCTACCCAGGGGAATGACGATGCCTAACGCACCTGCACGACCAGTAACTCGGAGGCTACGAATATGGGTACAGAATAGCAACAAATCTAGGTCCTCGCTACTGGCCACTCTCGCCGACGCTGATCCCAACTTATATGACATCATTGCCATTCAGGAGCCGTATATTTCTACGGCAGGAACGCTGACAGGATCGTCGAAGTGGACTAGGGTTATGCCACGCTCTCACGGCTCCGGTGATGCGACTCGTTCTGTCTTGTATGTGAATGCTCGGCTGGCTACGGAAACCTGGGAGGATATCCCCACGCGCTGCAACGACCTGACAGGGCTACGACTAGTGACTGGGATTGGAACCGTTGACCTTTACAATATTTATAACGACCAGAACTCGGCAATTGCTCTTTCCGAACTCGAGACCATTACACGCCCAAACGAAATGCGCCTGCCTTCGGCCGCAAGCGCACCGGAGATCAGCGAGCTCCCGGTTCGGCTTGCTGCAAGGTCGCACTCGGGTCGGCGCGTGCTTGCTTGGTCGCATTTGCTCCACATTGCAGCAGCTGCGGTACCGTCATCGCTCGTCGGGTCTCGTGTACATCGTCGCACTGGCACGGCTGCTTGCGCGTAATCAATGCCATCAGAGCCCTGTTCCAAATGGCTGACTACCACGCCATCTGCAAGGCCACCGGAAGCTGGTGTGCAATATGTTCAGCGGCAGACTGCGACTGTGCTGCCGTGCCCTCCGTCGACTGTGTCTCAGGCATCCGGCTGGCACAAGGCTGACTGGATCTTCAACGCGGAGGGCTGTGCAATGCCACTTTTATCAGCAGAGTAATTACAGCCGTCTCTCGGGCGCTGGTAACTGCTGTCCTGTCGCTGATACTGCTGCCTGTGTTCCCGGGGCATTCTGAGCTGCCGTCGTTACTGCCCGCTTCTGCGCTGCGACATCTCGCTTCTTCGACTGCGTCGCTTGTGCTTGAGGAGCTAGGCCTGCATGGAAGGCGATCCGGTCGTCGTGGGTATGTTTCGGCGCGATGAGCTGGCGTGGCAAAACTTGACGCAGTCTCTGCGCGTTGTGTAATGCGTGCGTGTTAATGATGAACTGATTATCGTCGAGGTGCTGAACTGTTGGCAATTTACGTGTGACTGTCTGGTGCTCTTGTACAACACCGGTGTCGACCAGTTCGGTCCTGCACTTGGAGCCCTCGCAGTCGTGCTGTACATTGAATACGAATTGCAATTGCTGAGAAGCTGTGAGCTATATCACAGACACTACTTAGAACTCACCGACGGTGTGGCAACAAATTTGCCCTCGTCCGCGGTGCGGAACAGAACAGGCATCTGGAGTTTTGCATGCCGCTCGTTGGCCAAGTGGAATTTCTCGAGCGTAATAATGACTGGGTGTTCGCAGGCCGCTGATGTCACGATTATCTCAGCTACGCGGCCAAAAACAATATTGCCCTGCGGCTGCCAGTGAGTGAGAGTGTGGCTTAGGATTAACCCGGACTCACGTCGCCATCATCCCTTCGAAAGCAAACCCAGGAGGATTTCCTGCAGGTGTCACCAGAGCGAATGGTGACCGATTTCGCATACATCCAGGGCAGAGAGGCGAACGTTCGGCCGGTATTTGAGTTGATACAGCGAGCTGCAAGTGTACTGTCCCAGGCTGAGACGGCTCGCTGCTTCGTTGTGACGAGGTTATATGACCCTTGGGAATGCCATTTGAGCCATAGTGTCAATGACCAAATCGGACGCACCGACTACGGCAGGAGGCTTCTTAACCCAGCCCAGATGCTGGCAAAGAATGGGATTGCGTTCAACCAGGCTACGAATGCTGGAGCCTGCCTGAACTCGCCGGTTGTCCTCGAGCCAGAAACCACCCGATGCGAGATGTTTGAGTCTTTCCATGTGTGCGAACTTCTGAGCGATGTCTCGGCTAGGTGCCTGGCGGTTGCTGAGAACTGAACACTGACGAAAGACGGCATTGAAGCTTTCAAACACTTCAGTAGAAAACCGTATAGCTGGTCCAAACCGTCGGATATTCTCGATGAGGTGCTTCAGGATATGAATCTTGGGTTTCAGGATGATGCGAGTTGGATCGGCTGCGGCGAATGCGTCAAGAACATTGTCAATTGTGATGTCGAGGTCGGCCTGTATTGACGTTAATAAAGCTCAAGTCAATGATTAAGAAAATACCAAGTAGGCGTCCAGGTCATTGATCTCAGTGTACCACAGCAGCGCACCAAGTTCACCAATGGAGTGCATTAGACAGCGAAGATCGTCCGACGCCAGATTGTGCCCGTGAAAGGAGAGTGTTTGCATTAATGTCTTGAAGTGCTTGCCTACGAGGTTCCCCTTGTACTGGACAACGTATGCAGCCTTGATTGGTGCCGTGGACTCAGAGAGACCGTCAATGCTGGTGGACTGCAAGCGAGGTGCGAATGTCTCTGCATCCTTAGCCTTCCAGTTCGAATGAAACGCGTGCCAGACGTATTTGACAACACCAAGAAGTACGGTGTGAAGAATCTCAACCGGCGTATCACGATGCGGATCGAATCCTGGTGAAGGTCAAGTGTTGGACAAGCGTTTGCAGACGACGCGTACCAGGAAGTGCAAAGAGTGGATTGAATGGCTGGCTTGTCTGAGCCTTGAGCCATGAGTCGAGGTGGCGAACTGTCTCCTCCTTGCTCAGCTTTTGACCGTCTTGACCATTTCGCAGTCGCCGTGCCTCAGCAATGAGCTGGTCGATCCAATACTGGGCAATGGCGTCCTTCACGCCTGTCTGGGTTTGCTCATCAGTGACGCGTTTCTGGACACCGGTCATCGCCAAGGATAGCTGCTTTCTGATTTCTTCGAGCGTGGCATCCGCCGTTCTGAGTGTTTGTGGCTTGACAGCATCATTATCTCACGCACTCAACGGCAACACAAACACACCTCGAATAGTTTCTCGTAGCCTGCGACAGACTCCACAAACTCGCTATTCCCACCGCACTTGCACTCCCGGCACTTCATATTACCAGTGAGACCAATGTGGCTGCACTCCTTCGATTGCTGCGGGTTATCGCCCGGGCCACAGACCATGATGTTCCGGACTTTACAGTCTTCATGGCGTGCAGCGTAGAATGTGACAACGGGCTCAGCCTGCGACCGCCTGTCAATGCATTAGCTCAGTTAACGCTCGCAGCAGCGGATAGCGCACAAGATCATCTTCTGCACTGCTTCGAATTGCTCGAGTGAAGATGCGTGCTGAGAAGTGGAGACAAAGTGAACATGGTACTCTTCCTGAAGAAGCTCTCCTGGTAGATTTGTGTGCTGAACTGCGACGTTCTCGTGCTTGTTGTACTGCTTGGATACGTTTCCGGACACGTCGTCTGCCCAGCAGCTGAGGAAAGAAGAGTATAGTGGAAAACCATTGGCAATGTCGCGCAGAGGGTTGGGCATCTGACATGCAAAGCGCTGAGACTCAGCTACTTCTGCTCAGTTAAATGTTTATTTAGTTGCGCGAACGCGTACCGTCAAACCGCAGGGATGGAAATTGTCTGATGATCGACTTGTATGTCAATACGAAGCTGCTTGCCACCACGTTGACTATGTTCTCGCTAACGTGCAGCTCGCGCTGGAAAATGGTCAGACGGACTTCGTTTTCGCAGGGAAAACAAACATTCTGAACCGTCACTGGGTGGGCATCTGCGCAGAGAACCACCTCCTTATTTGGACCACACGCCCGTCTGATCCAAATGACGGGAATGAACAGTTCGTTTGACGACGTCTGAGCAAGCTCGTTGACATAGAAATGGTTGCTGCCGCTGGCAAACATGGGCGTGAGGAGATCGCGCGGCAGTTCCTTCCAGCGGGCGAATTGCCATATCTCGCTCTTGGGACCATCGCATTCCTCAGGGTAATTGACGATATAGGGCGATGTGAGAGGGTTAGCATAATCCTGCAGATGCCAATGAGCAGCTTCCATGGCAGTCAGCAGCCTGAGACGTACCTGCGCAATAATACTGTTTATATTATTTGCGTAGAAGACGTTCCCGAGGCTTGAGGTATATTTCTCGGTTGGGATCCCATACTGATGATCGATTGACTTCTGTACTTGCCGCAATGCGTATAAAGTTGGGACGTCGGGCGCGCCAAGCTCCTTCAGCATCCACAGTACAATTCGCATCTGGGCGGCCGATAGTCGAAGGCGGGGCAGGTTGTCTAGGACATCAAGGAGAAACATCTGGAAGCCGTCTTTGCACGCAAACCGAGGAATATGGTACATGCACTCACAGTTTTTGATCCATACGGCGCCCAGTTGTTGTTCTTCGCGTTGATCAACCTGAAGAACAGTTTGTCGAGTTCTGCAGTCCCATTCTGCTCTGGAGTAACATGATCTCAGCCTCAAGATCTATACTGAGCCACGAAAACTCACCTTCACGCTCGGCGAGCTCATCGAGATAGTTGCGAGTGGGCATAGCGTCGTTATTCTCGAGTTCATCACATGGCCCTCCAAGCGAAAGCTCTGCCATGGCTCTAGCAAAAAGTAGTTCCTCGGCCGCTTGACGACGACGCTCAAGAACAGCAATCTCGGCCTCGGTGAGAGTAAGATCGACATCGATCGGTTCGGATTGCGGCTCAAAATCAACGTCCATTTCCACACCGTTTGCGTCAAAGCCTGAAGGCTGCGGCGGGATGAATGGTGCCCGAAGAGGAGGTGATGGGCGCTGCATAAAGAGTGCGGCAGCTGGAGTGTATGCAGGCATTATATGCGGCGGCGCAGGCTGATCATTTGCGATCAGCGCTGGCGGACGGTCACGCTGCGTCTGCAGTTGAGCAGTGCAGCGTTCGTGAACCTTAGACCTGAGATGGGTTGCAGTACTCGATTCGTCTATCCAGCCATCACGAGAGCGCTGAGAAGAAGTGGGAACGAACTGTGCACAGATGCTGTAAGGTGCATGTCTTACCATTAGTTCGTAGTTACATCCGCCATCTCTTGTTCCGTGTGTTTGGCCGTATTAGGAATACTACTCTTAGACATTTTCATCGCACAAACCCTCGCCCCGCGCACGTCGCCCCGTGCACTGCGAGCTCGCGATTGTCTACCTTCAACGTACTCGAGCGCTGTGAAGCCCTCGAGCGACTATCTCCGCCGGACCGGACGCCTGACAGCGGTCAATCAACCTCTGACGGGCGCTCGCGTTATACCTACGCTCGGCCCTTGCTAGTCATCCACACCCTCTAGAGACATCCCGCGTGGATACCTCTCACAGAGGTGGACGAATCCGGATCGACTAGCCAGTCCAGCAATTTTCCGGCTCCATCGAAAAATCTACTACGCTCCAAGGAAATTGTATGAGTAGCGGGAAACCACGCTCTTCATTTCCCCGCTCTCGTCCACCCGCCTCGAACTCTGGTGTTTCCGTACCGGCCGTCTCCGACCCTTTCGAGGCCAACTTCAGCCTACAAGAACCAGAATTCGTGGTTCGCGATTACGGGTTGCCGGCAGATCCCTCTCCACACACGCCCTTACGCGCTCAAGCCGAACCTGCTTCGACCCCAGCAGCTGCCGGCCCAAACGCGCTTCCTCCCTTTGCGCCCGGGCGCGCTACTTTATACCGTACAGCTCGGACTTTGGGAGCTGGGCTTGCCGCTCCCGTTCCAGTCCGTGCCTGGCACCCCCTTGACTCGCCCACTGCGCAACTAGCCCTCGCTGCAGCCAACATGCACCGCTCCGCGTCGCCCACTGCACCGCCTGCTTCGCAGTCTGGCAACGACAGTTCAGAAACAGTGACGCCAGCCCGCCCTAAACCGGTCGTCACGCCTACGCAGCCCCCGACACCTGGTCAGCTCGCTCGGGACGCTATCATTCACGACTACACGCGCGTCAGCGTCTCCGTGGACCTCGGTGACGAGCTCGTAGCCGAAGATGGCACTCGTTCGAACATGCTGCTCCAAGAAACGCCCCAAACGCAAGTTGCGCGCGCTAGGGCTCTCCAGCCGCACCAAGAGTACTTCGCCAAGACGGGCTCGCATTACAGCTTCATCTTGGGAATCGTCGGCCAATTCGAAACCGCGGTCAGCTACTTGCACGAATTCATCGGCCGGACGTACGTGTCTCTCGCAATCCCCGACGGCAAGCGCATGCTCGCGGACGAATGGAACGAACCGCTCGCCCTGCTCTGTAACTCGGACTTCGAAGCTTATG
Organism: Auricularia sp. M13; assembly: GCA_037042915.1. Lineage (NCBI taxonomy): Eukaryota > Fungi > Basidiomycota > Agaricomycetes > Auriculariales > Auriculariaceae > Auricularia > Auricularia sp. M13. The sequence goes on along the minus strand of CM073198.1, from coordinate 364,755 downwards.
GCGACGCCGTCCGCGCGTTCAAACGCATGGCTGAATGGCTCAATTTCGCCGACGCTTATCTCCATGTTCTGCTGGAGCTGTTGCCCAAAGAGCAACTTCCTCCTATGCCTGGCCCGTTGGATATCTCGATAAAGGGGTACTACAACAACTTCATGGAAGCGTCTTATCGCGCTGCCGTCGCCCAAGCTAACTCGCCACTACGTTCCGCCGCTGCGTCACCCACAATTCGTCAACAGCCGACCCCTGGGGCGAACTGGACGGCGAAGGACTCTGTCGCCATGGCCAAGATGGCGCGCACCGAGCCTGACTCCTTCTGGAAGAAGCAAAACGGGCGTCGTCCGACCTTCGCGCGCAACCCAGCAGACTTTTCAGTTTGGGGTGACGCGCTCACGGGACTAGGCTCTCCGTCGTATTTCAACCGCGTTCAGGCTGTGCCGCCTTCACAGCAGACGCACACCATCGACGCGGTTATCGCCACAGCCCGCGCTCAACCCGCTCACCTCGACCCCGACTTCGCGGGCCACATCTTTGACGCTGAAGCCGCGACGCGCGTCGCTTCCCCCAGCGGTCCTCTCCTAGCTAAATCCCCCAATCCATTCAGGACGGGAGGACGCGCTACTCCCCCGCATCAAGCCAAGGGATATTTCGGCCGCGGGGGCTTTGGAGGAGGCGGCGGGGGTGGAGACGATGATGACGGCGACGATGAAGGAGGCGGCGGCGGCGGCGGTAACGGACACGGGGTCCCTAGGAACGCTCGTGGCCCTCGCGGTCCTTCTCGCAACGGCCAGCGCAACCGCAACCACGGACAGGGGGGCGGTGGAGGGCCTCCCCATCGCCCTGACGATCCGGACGGCGACCCAGACGATAACGAGGGCGACGACGGCTACTACTCGCGTCGCATCCAAGGCCTCTCGCTGGATACCCGTGTCAAGCGTGACGAGCTTCCAGCGTGGGAAGGCACCGACGAGACGGCTATGGCGTACTTCAACGAGCTCAATGAATGGGCTAGGGCGGGGAAAGACGGCGACCTGATTCATCAGCTCGCTGAAGCCGCCCCGCTTAGATGGAAAGGCCCTGCCGCCATGTGGTGGTCCAACCTCTCCGACGTTGAACGCGACAAAATCCAGCATTCGTTCTTCACCTTCCTGGCCGGCATACGCAAATACTTCCTGTCGGCTCAATGGGCGCAGAAGAAAGGAGTCGAGTTCGCCGCTATGCACTTCAGGCAACGCGGCCACGCGGACGAGACGCCTTTCGAATACATCAACCGCCGCATCTTCCTTGCCCGTGTCCTCTTCGACCTATCACCGGAAAAGATGGTGGCGCAGGTGATGGCGAACACGCCCGCGGAATGGTCGTTCGTCATCGGCGAGCACAACATCGTCTCGACCGACGTCCTCATGACGCGCGTCAAGAATATGTCGGACGCCCTCTCTTCAGCGCACGCCGCCTCGAGCGGGGGGCAGGAAGCAGCAGCTGTTCGTAACCGCCTGGACGCGCTGGAAGCTCAACTATCGACGAAGCGTTCTATATGGCGTCCCAGCACCAACAGTAACCCGTACCGGTCGGCGCCTCCTGCGAAACCCTTCCGCTCGGCCAATCTCGCGGACGGGGCGCACGAAGCCTACTTCAACGTGCTCGACGACGAGGGCATCCTCGATCAGTCACCGCAGCTCACGCCCGAGATCGCCGGCGCCAACGCAGCCATCGTCCAGTCTGCTTTTGCGGTACTGGCGAGCGGCGGGAAAACGCGACCGCCGCCAGTGGGGGGGTACCCGTTCCCGACCAGCAGCGTGGTCAGCAAGAGAATGCCACCGTCGCCGTGCAAAGTCTGCGGTAGCGCGAAGCATTGGGATCGCGACTGTGGGCATTTCCCGTCGTACTTAGCTAAGAAGAAGCAGAACGTCTTGTTCGCTATGGACCGCTCCCCCGAGGAAGAAAAAATGTACGACGCTGTCTACACTCTGTTCGCGAATGAAGCTGCCTATTCCTCGTACGCTCCGGCGAGTCTCGCCGCTTCTCGTGAAGCCCCTTTCTCCGAACCCTCGATAGCGCCCTCCCCTCCTGCTATTGAAGAGGTGGAAGACGACGAGCTAGCTGCATCCCGGGGTAAGGAATCCTGGAGCGGTCCAGGATTACTGCAGGAGGTCGACAAAGGTCCAGCGGACTTGCCGTCTGCTTCCGACCCTCGTCCTGTCCCCGCGACCACCATCGCGCAGCAGCCTCGTATACAGTCCTCGCCTGACCTGCGTAAACCTCTGGAAAGGGACTTCCTTCCAGAGCTACTTCCAAGCAGTGATACTGAGGATGATGATTCGGACAGCGAAGATGCCGCTGTTGCTGAGCGACCCGCGCCAGTCGATGACCTGCCCGATTTACTTATTACCAGTGACTCGGACGCCGACAGCTCGGACGACGAAGACGACCGCGACTGCTTTCCTAAAGGCGGTCCTTCCGTACAAGCGGCTGTCTTCGCCCAGGCCTTATCGGCCGCAGCGAATATCGCAGACGCCGCCGGTCCTCCTGAGCGCAACGTACCAGTCTGCGACCCCGACGCCCCTGCTCCCGAATGCGTCATCCGTATGCCCTTGAGGCGACTGTCTCCTAGCGGGTGCTCGTCAGTGGGCATCTCCGTGTTGATGTGCCGTGGTCGCCTAGGGTCGCTCGAAGACAAACTAGCAGACCTCACGTTAGACTCAGGAGCCAGCTTATCCATCATCGACAAAGGGTTCCTCTTGTCCTTGAAGCACCCGCCCCGTATTCGCAAAGGCCTCAACGTCCAAATCGCGCAGCTCACTACTAAGACGTGCGACATAGAAGGCTATGTCAAGTTACCCGTTTTCATTCGAGCCGAGGACGGCGCCACCCTGGAATTCGACGTAGAAGCGTACGTGGTACCCAAGATGGCTGTCAACCTCCTCCTCGGCGAGGACTGGCATGTGAATTACGAGCTACAGGTGCTACGGAACGTCGCGAAGGGAACACGCGTCAAAATCAGCGACTCGGGCTACCATTTCCCGGCGTCCTCGGTATCCCAGTCCAGCCTGAGCGCCGAGGCTATCCGCGCTGCTTCAGCTCTTGCGCGCAGTTTCACGGTCACGGATCCCAGAGCTGCGTTCTTCATTCGAGCCAAGAGTCACCGGCGGGCGAAAGCAGCTTGTCATCGCCGTAAAGTTGCCTCAGGCAATGGCGAACTTAGAGCGTTCGAGGACACTATTATCAGCGCGAACAGCACCGCCCTCGTCAATTTCTCCAGCAACCTAGCTCCGGATAAGGATTGGTATGTAGAACGAAACCTCGTCTGCGTTGGGCAAGATACTTTCCTCACGGTAGCCAACTGCTTGATTTCGACGGCGTCTAGCCCAGTCGAAGACGAACAAGGCCGACTAGTGGCTCGCCGTTCTGCCATTCCCGTGTCCAATCCGACCAACCGGCCTTGGGTTATAGGGTCAGGCACCCTGCTGGGCGTCGCTGCGGATCCGTTGACCGCCTTTACGATGCCCAAGGACGAGGACGAAAAAGCAGCGATGACCGCTCAGGCGCAGGGTCTAGCCGCGCTTGTGCGGGAGCTGGACGACCGTTCGGACGAAGAACGCACGATTCACGCCTTCGCGTGTCGAGCGGGAACGGACGAAGGTCCAGCGGAACAGGACGCTGGGTTAACCGCGACTGCTAACGAGAAGAGCGATGCACGCGCGGATGACTTGCCAGTACTGCCAGAGGAGCCCAAGAAGCCGCCCGACGAGTTGGATGAGCTTGAGCCGCCTGCGACGGCAGACGCGCCTGATCCTACCATTTACCCATCTGCCGATTTTGACAAGCTGGTCGACTTATCGCCCGACCTTCCGTCAGAAGTCCGGGCTAAAGCTATGAATATGCTTCAAAACCATCAGCTCGCGTTCGGACTGGACGGGCGTTTGGGCCACCTGAGCGTGAACGCGCGCGTTCGAACCAAGCCAGACGCTGAACCTGTTGCCGTACCTATGCACGGCGCGTCACCCGAGAAGAAGCAGGTCATCGAAGAACAGCTAGAGAGCTGGCTCAAGCTCGGCGTAGTCGAAGAGTCCATCAGCCCGTGGGCCGCCCCCGTGGTCATCGTGTTCCGAAACGGCAAACCTCGCTTCTGCGTGGATTACCGAAGGCTTAACGCAGTCACTATCGCGGACGAGTTCCCCATTCCGCGCCAGTCCGACATCCTCTCCGCGCTGTCGGGCGCACAGGTGTTATCTTCTCTCGATGCCCTCGCCGGTTTCAACCAGATGGAGATTAACCCTGACGACGTCGAGAAAACGGCTTTCAGGACGCATAAAGGGTTGTTCCAGTTCAAACGAATGCCGTTTGGGCTACGCAACGGCCCGGCCATTTTCCAAAGGGTGATGCAGAATATCCTCTCGCCGTTCCTTTGGATCTTCACCCTCGTCTATATCGACGACATCGTTGTCTACTCGGCCACCTACGGCGAGCATCTCGAGCACCTCGACAAGGTTCTGACGGCAATCGAACGAGCGGGCCTGACCTTATCCCTCAAGAAATGCCATTTCTTTTACTCGTCCATCCTGCTCCTAGGTCACAAGGTTTCTCGCCTAGGCTTGTCGACGCACGACGAGAAGGTGGCCGCAATCGTCGATCTGCTACCCCCTTCGAAACTCAGCGCGCTACAAACGTTCTTGGGCATGGTGGTCTACTTTCAAGCGTTCATCCCATATTACTCCTTCGTCGTGGCGCCGCTGTTCAAGTTACTACGGAAAGACGTGGCCTGGCGCTGGGGAGAGGAGGAGCAGCATGCCTTCGAGGAGGCGAAGACCGCGCTACAGAGAGCGCCAGTGCTCGGGCATCCTATACGAGGCAAGGCGTATCGCCTGTACACGGACGCCTCCGACGAGGCGTTAGGCGCTTGCCTTCAGCAAATCCAGCCCATCCGCGTCGGCGACCTAGTGGGTACCCAAGTCTACGATCGAGTAAAGCGCGCTTTCGACAACAAGGAGCCCGTGCCGCAACTGTGCACGAAGCTCTCGTTGAAGATCCAGGACGTCCCTGACCTCGGCGTCTGGGCAGACAGCCTCGACGATACAGTCGTACACGTCGAGAGGGTCGTCTGCTACTGGAGTCGGACCTTCAAGAGCGCAGAACGCAATTATTCCGCGACCGAGCGCGAAGGGCTGGCCGCCAAGGAGGCGTTAATCAAATTCCAGCCGTTCGTCGAGGGCGAGGCCGTCATCCTGATCACGGACCACGCTGCCCTGCAGTGGGCCCGCACCTGGGAGAACACTAACAGACGACTAGCGGCTTGGGGGGCGGTATTCTCGGCATTTTCAGGTCTCGAAATCGTTCACCGAGCCGGCAGGCTACACTCGAACGTGGACCCCCTCTCCCGCCTGCCTAGAGACGACAACGGAGTACGTGCCCCGCCTGAATTCGTCGCGCCCGCGAAGGACACTATTCCAGCCATACGCACCGACGTGGATGCAGCGGAGATCTTGGAGCGTGTAGCAGGAAACGAGCCAGCTACGCGCATGGAAACCGTCTTCTGCGCTACGAGCCTCGAAGACATTGTCGAGCCAGTCCCCCTACAGGCGCAGGTACTCGCTGCTCTGACTAGGCAGCAGAAGAAGAAGCTGGCTACGAGGGAAGCAGCGAACGAACAGAGCGTCGCCACGCCAAGACAAGTAGATCCTTCCCTTCCACGCGGTACTCTTCCCAGACGATTTGAGGGTATCCCTGTCGTCGAAGCATCCTCAGGCCCACTGGATGGCAGACCTGACGCAGGTGCTGCTCATCTGCGGTACGAGGACCAACTCGAATGGAAAGCCGCTAATCCCCCGCCCTCTCTTCTGGTCTCGATGAACCGAGAGCTCAAGAAGCGATATTCCGCGGGGTACGACTCGGACCCCGCGTTCAAGGGCAAAGGTTACGACTCAGACGAACGCTCTTGGTACGCCGGGAACCGGTTTTATCGAGGCAACGATGGCCTACTATATTTCCGCGACGCCGACTGCATGCCACGCTTATGCGTTCCCAACACTGAGCAACCGGCTCTCCTCAAGCAATTGCACGAGTCAGCCTTCGAAATGGCTCACGCAGGGGCAGAGAAGCTCTATTTGCGGATGTCCTCGCAATTCTACTGGCCACGTATGCGCAAAGACGTCGTAGCGTTCTGCGCGACGTGCGACGTGTGCCAGAAGAACAAATCGGACACGAATACGAAGCACGGGCTACTGCGTTCGCACAATATCCCCGCGCTGCCGTACGAGCGAATCTCGTTCGACCTGATCACCGGACTCCCTTGGTCTGGCCTGTACAATGCCGTCCTTGTAGTGGTCGACCTGTGCACGAAGCACGCACAGTTTATACCCACGGACACGGGCTTGGACACCGAGGGATTTGCCCGGTTGTTCATTAAAGAAGTAGTCTGCCGATTCGGTCTGCCCAAGGAGTTCATCGCGGACAGAGACGGTCGCTGGCTCTCGCGTTTCTTTGAAGCAGTCACTAAGCAGATGGGCGTCCATATGCTGCTCTCGTCAGCTCACCATCCGCAGCACGACGGCCAGACTGAGCGTACAAATCGCACGCTGGAAACCATGCTCCGTCATTACGTCGCCACGGACCCCAAGGACTGGGACAAATGGCTTCCTTCGATGGAACTCGCATACAACTGCGCGACGCACAAGTCTACTTCGATGTCGCCCTACTCAGCGCTGTATGGGTTCCAACCCCGCAGCGCGGTGGACCTCTTCTCACCAGGACGCAAAGAGGATATCCCGCGTCACTTCACGGCCCACAAGGGCGCTGACGACTTCCTCGTCGCTATTCAGAATCATCGTCACGCGGCCCGCGACTCCATCGCCGCCGCCCAACACCGCCAGGCCCAAGCTTACAACGCCGGAAGACACGAGTTCGTTCTCGAGCCTGGGCAACTTGTCCTGCTCAAACCACGGTCGCTTGAACTAGTCGAAACGAAAGGCGAAGGATCGAAGCTACTGCAACGCGCCTTCGGTCCTTTCACAGTACAAGAGCGTGTCAGCGACGCCACTTATCGTATCAACCTGCCGCCTAGCTTCCCTATGTCCAACGTCATCCATGCAAATCACCTCAAGAAATACTTCCCTTCGCCGAAGCACTTCGGGCACCGTATCAGTCTACCGAATCCGCGATGGGAGGACCTCGCGGATGAGGTCTACGAAGTGGAGAAGTTAGTAGCTCATCGCCGAAACCGCTCGCGCAAGCAGATCGAATACCTTACTCGCTGGGTGGGGTACGGCCCGGAACATGACAGTTGGCTCACTGCCAGAGAGTTGCGCGACGCGCCAGCTGTCCTGATCGACTACCGCCGGGCTCACGGCATATGAGCTCCGGTGGATTTCCCTATTTTATTCCTTTTTGTCTATGACCCCATGCTCGGTTCTATGTTTCCCTTTTCCCTTTATACCGTTACTTTCTCTTTTAGTTTCGTCCTTCCCCTCTTCATCGTACGACTCGATTAGGCACGCTTAGTTACAGTAGTTCAGACTCCGGCATCATCTCTCTTTTTCTCCCCACTTCGATGACCCCGTCCTCGCGCTTCCCCGTCCTCGCTCTCCTCGTCCTGTTCTGGCTGGGCTTCATGGCGACGTGCGCCGCTAGCAATCCCTCCGATCCGCCACAACCTCCTGACCGCGCCGTGCCTTGTGATCCCCTGATCGACGAAGACGAGTCAATCACTATCGTCACCGTCCCGGACCAGCCGGGCGCTCGACTCCCGGAATCTTGGGCCGTCGACGAGGTCTATGGCTTCGGGTTGTTTTACAACGAAAATCGGTTCTTCGTTCGTGGCTGGATTTCGGCTGATGAAGCTTGGATTTCGCCGAACTCGCCCACGCGTCGCTTACCCCCAGCTCCTACCGACCGTGGCCCTCGACCCTGCGGCTGCCCGGATCGGCACGGGCGCTATGTCACAGTGTACGGACAGCGCGAGAATATGCGCCTCTGGCCATGGATGGCCGACTGGTACGACCCACGCGAGCCAGCCAGACCTTACGCCCCCAACATCTGGAACGGTATGGGCCCGTGCCCGCGTATGGGCTTCGACTCCGTCCTGCATCGCCTCCCCGCCACGCAAGCCAATGAAGATCCTGCCGAGCCATGGGTATGGATCGTCGACGCCGCTCGAAGACAGATGGAACAGCAAGAGAGGTTCGATGACCTCCTCATCCCTCTTACGTTCCCCACACACCGGCGAGGGCTTCTTCCCGTCGTGAACAGTCTGGTATACGAGGGCGCGCAAGACTTGGCTCTGCTCCGGGACCGATGGGCGATGTGGGTATACTCGCTTCTCGCAAGGCGCGCCCACATCATCTACGAGCTAGTCGCCCGCCTCGCAGCCAGGGCTCTCCGGCTCGGGACGGGCGCCAGGCTGGACCAGCTTCGACAGCAGCAGTATTTCGGGGCGTGTCCTCAAGGCGCTTGGTTCGACGACGTAATCGAGCACGCGGGTACCATTCGGCAATTTATCCTTGACGGCGTGCCAGTATACTATCGATGGCGCACCGAGTACGAGGCCCTCCCTTTCCTCGCCGACTTGGCGCCGCCGGAAGCTCCGGCTCCCGGCTCTCCGCGCTACTGCCCTCCTGCCACTCCGCGTCGCGCTCGCGCTCGCACGCCCGGACCAGCTGCTCAGCCGATCATCAATCACTTCGACACGGTTTGCATACCTCCGACAGCAGCTACGAACGCCGACGGCTCGCCCTATGTTGCGGACGACCGCGACCTACACATATTACGTTGCCTGAACCCGGATCGATCTCCTCCTGCGCACCCAGAAGACAATACCGCGGCTGGCCACGAGTCACCACGCGTGCGGGGATCGTCCCCTATCAGCCTAGGATCCGACTCGTCTGACGATACGATGGAACTGGACGACCTCAGCCTAGATTCTCCGGCCACCACCGAGAGCGCGGACCGCCCTCCTAGCCTCCTAAGCAGGCTATCGGATAGCCTCCGCGAGGAGCGCAACGACTCGCCGCTGATTCAGCGTCTCGCCCGGCGTGCTCCGCCTCCTCGTCCCCTCGCTGCTCGGCTGTCGCATGACAGTTTCCCAGAAGACGTAGTGCCTCCTGCTCGCACCCCGACGCTCTACGACTTCTTGCAACGCACTCCTGATCCTAGGAACGAAGGCGTGTTGGTACCGGCAGCTAGGAGGTTGGAAGACGACCGCGTTGATTGGACTCTCATCCTAGGAGAGAATACGGAGTCGGACGCCGCGGAGGGCTTCTTCCAACGCATCGGAGCCGGCGACCTGCCTACGCCCGTGAGCCGCCTGGAATACGTCTTCCAGCGTGGTATGCCGTACCTCACCGTCATCGGCTTCCCCGAGGAGCGACTCCTTCCTCGCCGCAGCGCGCGCACCGCAGCCCATGAGCGCGTCCCCGTCGGGCGACGAATCTGCGCACCAGGTCCCACGCGAGTACCGTATCACGCGCGACACCCCCGCGCGACCAGCGTTACGAAACTTGGGCGCGGGGAGTTCGTCTGATCCTGGGTCGACCTCACGCTCGCGCGGCGTTGGCTAGGGGCGGACTGATCTGGCGTATAGCCCGTTGGGGTGGCTTGACAGTGGATCACGCCCTCGCAGGACCGTCGGCTGAGGTGCGCGAAGAGGGTTCCCGCCGCGTTACTACTCGCCACGTCGACGGTCGAATGGTCCCCGCGGTTGACGACTGGCTCTCAGTAGAAGAAGAGGATACCCTGCGCGGCGAGATCCTGGGCGGATCGGAATCCATTGGCCTGACCTCGTTGTCTTCGACCGTAACTGGTGGCAAGGTACCTGGACGGACAGCCATGAAGTCTGGTTCGAGATGCATCTTCAAGAGTTGCTAGCTACGCGCGACGCGGGTACGCTACGTCTGCGGGCTGCATTCAGAAACACGCTGCGGCATGGAGACTTCGTCGCCAATGGAGGCCAACGTCGCGTTCGCAATGGGAGCAAGGCTGGCGAGTCCAGCAAAGATCGTGGCTGAATGCACTACTCTGGGGGGCTCTGTAAGGTGCATGTCTTACCATTAGTTCGTAGTTACATCCGCCATCTCTTGTTCCGTGTGTTTGGCCGTATTAGGAATACTACTCTTAGACATTTTCATCGCACAAACCCTCGCCCCGCGCACGTCGCCCCGTGCACTGCGAGCTCGCGATTGTCTACCTTCAACGTACTCGAGCGCTGTGAAGCCCTCGAGCGACTATCTCCGCCGGACCGGACGCCTGACAGCGGTCAATCAACCTCTGACGGGCGCTCGCGTTATACCTACGCTCGGCCCTTGCTAGTCATCCACACCCTCTAGAGACATCCCGCGTGGATACCTCTCACAGATGCGGCATCGAACGCGCTTGGGCAGATCTGGGTGTCTCTCAAAAACTGAGAATACCGTAAGTGTCAAGAATGGTACAGACATAGTTCTCACCTTCATTGTCAATTCGTTCTGCTGGCATACGAGGAGTCGTTGAAGTGTCGCTGCTGCAAGTGCCCAAAAGCTGCCGCAGCGGAGCGTCGAATTTGCGAGTCCCTTCCTCCTGGTCCACACCGTCAGCGACAAGCCGTGTGCTTGCAGCCTGCCACCCACACGCACTGGCCTTTGTGTGCCTTTCTGTGCGCCTACTTCAAGCCTTCAGCTACAACAGCACGACGCACCTGGACATGGCCCTAAGCAAATCGCATGCTGCCTGCAATTTGCTGGGTGAGTGTTTCCTCTCCAGCCTCCATGCATACAGCACTAAATGCATTCAATTTCCTTCACACCCAGCACCATATTCATGTTAGCCGACTCCTGGAGGAGCCGACCGTTTCAGTAGTATCGTCGTAATCGGCTACCTTGACCGCGTTTGAACATTCTGTGGCGCCGGCAAGCAAATCAGCTCACGGGATCTGGTGTATAAAAGCAGAGCTGAGTGTGCGTCTGTATCCATCCTGCTTCAATCTGCAACTCAGGCCCAGGATCAGTCTCGTCGCCCAGCTTCACGATGGAACTCGACCCGCTCAGTTCACCACCTCGCGTGACTCAGCAGCTGCCCAGGACAGACGTCACTGACAACGGTGAGCGTATGCTCCGATTCCCCACACTGTTTTGGTTCTCATTTATACACAGATAATGCTGAAAACCCTCTTGGCATCTTTCGCAACGACGAGCCCAGCATCGACCCACAGAACCCGCAGAACCCGCCGCCTGGTGGCCGGGCATCTACGCTAGGAACGCGCCGTAACCGCGACCAACTCGAAGCCGACGACTCTGGGTTGCCTGACGCGCAGCAGCTTTCGTCAATGCCATCCAGCTTTTGGGATATGCGGCCGGACTTCAGCGCGCTCGTAGGCAGAATGGCGCGGCGCAGGCGCCTTAACCCTGACGCTGAGCAGGAGCTTGCTCAGTTCTCTCAGGTTCGTTCTCTACACTGTTACTGCTCGATGGATTGTTGAATTCTTTGCTAGGAAGCTCTTGGAGCGCAGCTCATCATATCACATGCAATGATGCTTGAAATCTACGACATGCTAGCCAGGCAGTCTGCCGCCGCCGAGTACAAGATTCCAGATGAGCTCAAGGTGAGCTCATAAGGTTTATATTTACGTTGCTTGCTCACTAGCTCAGACGAACATAAACAAATACTGCGCGGCGTTCGTGTTCAGCCCCAGGGCCAGCGCATACCTATCCGGGTCTGTGGAAGGCGTGCTGGTAGGCCGTGCCACCCATGATTGTAGCCGCACTGAATTTTAACAGCAGGCTATGCGGGGATGCAATGTGCCAATGCCGCCTGCCGACGATCTCGCTCGCATCGAGATTGTGAAGTCGCGCATCAGCACTGTCCTGACCGACAAGCGGCACAAAATGAAGGACACCGTACGTTTGCCATCCCATGCAACGCCTTGCACTCACATAGCCGTAGATTGCAAAATTTGTCCTTGACCCTGCCCCTGCCCCTGCCCCTGCCCCCGCCCCTGCCGCCGGCGCTGCAGCCCCAGAAGGTGCTGCTCCGCGGTTGACAGAACCTGCCGCACCACTGACCTCTTTGATCTGCAGCCACCACATCCGCATCCGCATCTAGCTCCAAGAAGCTGGACATCGCGACACTGTGCGCGCAAATCGTCGCCAAGAATCCTGTGCGGATTACTCTCGATATGTATCACCGTGTTTCCTTCCTGGTGAGTACGCGCCGAAGCTTGCAAATGTTTCGCTTTTAACTGACGCAGCTATCGTAGCGTTACTGTCTGGTCAAGTACGGCAAAACGGACAAATTCTGGAACCAGGTCGACGCTCGATTGGTGCAAGTACGCGAGAAGTTCATCCAACCTGCTGATCAGGAGGGGTGAGCTGTTCCCCTTGTTTCGTTGCCTCTACTGATTACTGCTCAGCTACTTCAAGCAGATTTATGTCGCCGACCTTGACAAGTACGGGCCCGCTGTCGCTGGCGGCTATATACTCCCACACCAGGTTGAAGCCTGGCAAAGTGCCGTTGAGAAGGAGAGCCGTGATCGCGCGGTGCGCAAGACCAAGAACCCGACAGCAGCAGCGGCCTCGGGGGCCGTGGGGATTGGGCTCGCGGCGACGACGACGACGACATCAGGGCCGGCAGCAGCAGGCGGTTCACACTAAATTAGCCATTACAGTATACCTTCAGAGCAATAATAGAACTACGAAATAGTTTGCCATTCATTATCCGGAGGATTAGAGCGGGCTGCTGAACGGGATCCGTACATTTCAACCTGACCCCGCAACATCGCGCACGGGTTGCCGCTTGCACCAAGCCAGCCAGCTGAACATACATGACTTTCATGCCAAACCTAAGCTTGTGTTGAGCCCTTGTCTATAAGGTCCTGCCCGGCCGTCCTCAGGCTCTTTCCGTTGCCGGGCGGACGAGCTTGCAGCAAGCTCGCTCACGATCTTGCTGCGTCATTCACGCTTCCGGCCCGCGATTACGCCAATTGGCAGCCGCTAACGACCTTCTTGGGAGCAGACGGTGTCCACGAGATCCTCACGAGCCTCGTGAGTATTCAAGATTATAAGGCTCGTGCGGCTCTTGGCACGAGATTGCTGTCACAAAGCACCAATGACTCGAACGACACCCTTTCCGCCAGCACATTCCGACGTGCGCGTTCGGATGGGCGTGTATGGATTCGGGTGGTCCGCTCGGACACTGCGATTATCTGATCGCTTTGGGTGACTTCAATGCTCACCATGCCATGTGGGAACCGGATCGAAACGCTCATCTGTGGCGTGCACGTTCAGATCGAGAACGCGGCGAACGTGTTGTTAATCTGGCGACAGAGTATGGCCTGCTGATGGCGCTTCCAAGGGACGTCCCAACTCTCGAAACGCACGGCAGGACAAAGAATCGCACTAGACCCGACAACGTCTTCTGCTCTGCCGAACTACTGGATTTTGTCGTCGAATGTGATGTGCACGAGGAACATCGCCCGCCCCGCACTGACCACTTTCCCTACTCTCTGCATATTGATGTTAGCCTTCGCAGTGCCGAGGTAACAAAACGCCGGAATTGGAGGATGGTGGACTGGGACCAGTTCAATATCAAACTGAGGACAGCGCTGGATTCCAGAGGCAGTCCGAGTCGGTGCCATGACCAAGCTGAGTTCCAGCAGCTATGTGACAATCTGATGAACGCCGTGCAGGATACCATTGACAGCTATGTACCATTTTCGAAGCCGTCGCCGTACAAGAAGCGCTGGTGGTCCAACGATCTCGAGAAGCTTCGCGCGAAGACCAGACAGCTGAGTAGACGCTCCATTGAACTCCGTACTGTTCCGGATCACCCCGTACATCAGGAGGCCCAAGAACTGCGCGAGACCTATGGAAAGCGAATTGAGGACGCCAAAGCTGAGCATTGGGATGATTGGTTAGAGAACGCTGACGATAACGTACTCTGGACAGCGCATAAATATACGGGCAACGCGCCGATCGGCTGCCGTGGCGCGCACGCCTACATTGTCTGTGAAGGAGACAAATGGACAGGAGCGCAAGGTGCGTGATAACGAAGGCAAGGGTCGCGCCTTTTATGATTGCTTTTTCCCGAAACACCCCGAGGATCTACACCTGCCAGGCTTGGATGACGGGCTCCGCAACCTGGGAGGCATGTGCACGATCACCAGGAACCAGATTTGCAGGGTCGTTAATCGCCTGGCTTCATTCAAGGCACCGGGTCCGGATGGAATTCCCAACGTCGTATGGAAGCGCTGCATCGACTGTGTTCTTGAATGGCTCTACTGGATCTTCGAAGGCTGCACGACTCTTGGCTACTATTACGCACCCTGGCGTGAATTTCTGACCGTGGTATTACGGAAGCCAGGACGACCTAGCTATGCAGTACCCAAGGCATACCGCCCTGTCGCACTCTACAACACTCTGGCAAAAATCCTATCTGCTTGCGTTGCCGAGGATCTGAGCTATCTCGCAGAGTCCCAGCAATTATTGCCGCCGACACACTTTGGCGGCCGCCCACGTCGATCAACTACAGACGCTCTGCACCTGTTCACAGCGACAGTCAAAGATGCATGGCGCAAGGGCCACGTAGTCTCAGCGTTAATACTGGACACCGCAGGCGCTTTTCCCAACGCAGTTCCAGAGAGGCTCTGCTACAACATGCGCGCGCTGGGCGTTCCTGAGGGCTATGTCCGCTTTGTGGAATGCATGCTTCGTGATCGGCGGACTTGTATCAAATTCGACGATTACCAGACTCAGTTCTTCAACGTCGACAATGGGATCGGGCAAGGCGATCCGCTCTCCATGATACTATACCTTTTCTACAACCACGAGATGGTCAGAATCGGATGTGGCGACCGATCACTCGGGTTGGGCTTTGTTGACGACATTGGGATACTGGCGACCGCAAAGACCTTCACAGAGGCACACGCTTTGCTCTGTAATATCATGGAACGTCAGGGCGGCGGATGTGACTGGGCCGTCGCACACAATTCCCCCTGGGAATTTGACAAGACGCAGGTTATCGACTTTTGCACGCCGCAGAAGCGGAGATACACGGATGGACTGGGAGAGACATTCTCCATCCGCGGAAAGGCAATTGCTAACACTCCAACGGTAAAGTACCTGGGTGTTCATTTGGACAGCGCACTCAGCTTTCGGAGCCACGTTGACAAAGCAGTGGCCAAAGGTATGACTTATGTGGCGCAGTTGGCGCGACTGGCACGGACCACAAAGGGATTACGAGCAAAGCACGCGCGACGGCTCTACGTCTCTGTAGCTGCGCCAAAAATGACGTACGCTGCAGACGTCTGGTTTACTCCCATCCAAGCAGATGAGAATGGACGGTCACGAGGTTCAATTGGTTTTGCGAAGAGGATTGCAAAGGTACAACGCATTGCTTCACTCAGCGTTACAGGTGCTCTACGTTCATCACCAAGGGAGCTACTTGACATCCATGCGGACCTATGGCCGGCACATTTGCTGCTTGAGAAGGTGTGTTACCGATCAGTTCTCCGCATGTGCACGCTCACGGATGACCACCCAATTGCGGCGCTTATTCAACGCTGCGAGCGGCGCCTGTCATTCATCATCCTACTGCGCTACACACACTGCTGGCCAGGTTCAAGCTTAAGCCAAGTGCTATCGAAAAGCTACGTACATTCCCGCGTGACACCAAATGGACACGTTCGTTTGAAACTCTGATTGCAGCAAGCCGGGAGGTCGGGATCTCTCGAGATGCAGAAGCACAGAGCCTCTTTGATACGCACATATACTCCGATGGATCTGCAGACGATCAGGGCGTTGGTGCGGCCGCGGTCTTGATGCGAGACGGCCAGGTTAAGCGCACGCTCCGGTACCACCTGGGCTCGCCTGCGTATCACACGAACTTCGAAGCGGAGGCGGTAGGCATTCATCTTGCGCTTCACCTATTGAAAGATGAGATGGCAGAGTCGGCACGCATTGGGATCGACAACACGGGAGTAATAAAGGCAAGTGGTCAATATAAACCATGCTCAGGTCACTACCTCATAGACAGGATCCACACGGCTGTCGAGAATCTGCAGAAGCGACCAACTGCTCGTGGTGCGCGTCTACTCATCTCTATTGAATGGACGCCTGGGCACGAAGGCCTGCAGGGGAATGAAGCTGCCGACGTTGCGGCAAAGCTGGCAGCCAGTGGTCCGGAGTGCTCCAGTTCTCGTGGATCACTACCAGCGTGGCTACGCAAACCATTGCCTCACAGTGTTTCAGCCTTGAGACGCAGCCATCTTGCGACACTGGATGAGCGATGGAATGAAGAATGGCTGAATTCACCACGGTATGCACGCATGCAAAGTATCGACGCTGATTTCTGCCCCAGAAGCATGAGGAAGCTACTACACAACCGTCGTCGCTGGCAGACTAGCATCATCTCTCAGCTTCGCATTGGGCATGCACCGCTAAACAAATATCTGCACAGGATCCAGCGAGCGGACTCTCCGCTATGCGCATCATGTGGTCAACACCCCGAGACTGTGCGACACTATATTCTACAATGTCCTGCCCACAGACAGGCTCGATGGCAGATGCGACAGGGACTTGGACGCAGGAACGACCAGCTGAGTACCCTTCTCTCAACAAACCATGGCATAGATCGACTATTGAAGTTCATACAACAGACAGGAAGATTGCGGACCATGAAAGGTATGCAACACATTCGGAACTGAGCAGATTCATATTCCACTGGCAGAGCCGCACATTAGAACACCCAAGCACGGCAAGATTTGGTTTTACACCACCCGTACACGGATCGCGAGCATGGGACTAGTCCCGGACGCAAACGACGAGGGGTAGTTCCCCCATAACGTACGGCTGGATAGATGGGCTTGGCCCGGAGAGCATATTTTCTATTTTGGCAATCAGTCACTGTACAGATGTAATTATCGAGTGTCCGCGTGCGCTCGGCGCGAAGGACGATAAGCAGCTTTAAAAAAAAAAAAAAAAAGGTCCGAACATGAAACAATTCCCTCGTCTTACCTAGTAGCCTGCATGACACCCTTCTTCACTGCCTCGCACGCTGCAATATACTCAGCGGAGTCCATCCAAGAACGACGATACAAGTGGCTCGAGTATGTCTGCAGCCCTTCAACATCTATATTCATCTGACGAAGGGATTCCAAAAGTTCTCACCCCCACACCGGACCGTGAGGCCTGCATCTTCTTGAAGACAGCTAATACAAGCTGGCAATGTTGTTTACTTACAGAGTAGTAAGCGTCACGATCGGAGCCAACTGGTATGTTATTTGAGCGGATGTGTTGCGCGTCAAACATCAGAAAACGCGCCCATAAGCCTTATCGCACGCTGAGATCCACGTTTATCGTGCAACGCCTCGAACAAGCTGAGAGCAGATTTTGCCTGATCCCGGGCCATTCTTGGAGCTTGCTGTCTGTGGGCAACGGCTGCTGAGTGCAAAATTACAGCAGCCAGCCGCACACGATACCCAAAGCGGCGCAGAGGAAGGATCACGGTGTCCAGCAACGGTTTGGCAATTGCATCGTCCACGACCTCAGCAAGCGCAGAAAGAGTGCATGTGCGCAGCACACACGAGCCAAGCTTGCTGTAGCCGACCAATGTAGTAATCAGCAGCATGGCCGCCTCGCCCAAGTTGCCTTCTGCCTGCTCGACCTGCGCGAGCAGCTCGAGCACCTGCAATTCGCCGAAGAGCATGATCTCAGGCTGTATCCGCGAGTCATGACCCCTCGCAAGAAAACGCGCTGCCGTCAGAATGGAGCGAGCAGCGGCCGTGTCACCTTGCCACAGCGCGAGCACGCACGCACGCGCGCAGCGCCAACCACGGCCGTAGAGCGAGTCATCGCTACTCTTGGCCACAAGCCCCTCTGCAATCTCGATAGACCTAAGAGCAGCCTCCTCGTCCCCCAGGGCAAGATACGCCCTCGTCATGCAGAAAAGACAGCGCACATCGTTCGCTGCCCCGGTTTCACGGTACGCACGTACTGCGCGCTGCAGATGCCCAATAGCGATGTCAGCGTTCCCCCTCTCGAGATGCGTCTCGCCGAGCATGAACTCGACGTCTCCGACGCCGGTATTATGGTTCGACGCGCGGAACATAACCAGCGCCTCCTGCAGTCGCGCCATCCCGCTATCGATATTCCCCGCGTCGATATCGCACTCGCCCAGCGCGCAGAGGCTCACGCCGTGCACCCTAGCGCGCGACTTTCCATCGCTGATAGACCGGAAATGCTCGATGGCGCTCTCATGCAGCGCACACACGCGCGCGACGTCGCCCAGGCGCTCGTACACGACGGCGAGCTCCTGGCAGCAGCGCGCGGCGCGAACGATGTCCCCGCGCCGAAGTACGAGCGCATACATATCGTCCAGTTGCGCGATGGACTCGTGCGGCGCGAGGAAGGTCGCCATGTGCACCTTCGTATCGATGGCACCGTCTACATGCCCACATTTCTCGTACAGCGCCAGGGCATCCGCAAACAACGTCTGCGGCTCTCCCGGGTAAGAAGTGTTCCAGGAGAGCAGGCCCCAGTTGTATAGCAGCTCCGCGGTGTGGTAGTCCAACCCGTTGCGGCGCGCGACATCTAGCGCGACGGGCAGGAGGGCGGCCGACCCAAGCCCGGTGTGGGTATACAGCGAGACCATCCGCACGGCAGCACCCAGCGCAGGCTGCGGGTCTGCGCTGTGCGCGAGAGAGTAGCGGATAGCGCAGTGGATATTGTCGACCTCGGGCGCGACGATGCTGAGCTCATCGGCCGGACGCGAGCCTCGGCCATTGACACGCAGGAGGCCCGCAAGACAGAAGTAATGCTCGAGCAGGGGGCGCACCGTGTCCTCCGACGGCGTGTGGTATCGGAGCATGTATTCTCGTATCGGCGCGAGGACATGCACACGCTCGTCCATCTTGCGGAAAGCAAGCGCACGCCTGACCAGAGTCGGCAGTGCATGTGGGGAAAGCGCTGCTGCCCAGAGCTTGATGTCCGCATATGCGGCACCAGAAGGCAAAAGCGCGAGCAGACTGAGAAGCCGCACCGCGTCCGGGACCTGAGCCATGCATGCAGAGCGGAGCGACACTGCTATGGAAACGTCGAGACTGCTGTGCTGGTTCGATTCAGTGCCGCGCCGCAGCATGCTGGTATGTAGCTGATCCCATTGCTTGCGAAGTGCGTCGAGCGACTCGTACTGCGCCAACATTGCGAGCAGCACGACCGCCAGCGGGACATTGTCGAGGAACGTCAGCAGATCTCGTAGAGGCCCATCCGGTACTTCCGACGTTCCAGAAATGTCCGCAATGGAGTTGAAGAGCTGATACGCTGCAACATCTAGGGGTGGGCGGGCTTGGGCTTGGCCTGAAGCCCCGGGTTTGGGCTTGGCCTGAGCGGGCACGGGCCAGTCTCTCGTCAAGCCCGAGCCCAAAGCCCACCTGAGCCCAAGCCGGGTCATGAGAAAAACGTGCGCACGTGCGCAAGGTGCGTGTGCAACATTAATTCAACCATAGAAGCCCATTTAGATAAGATATTGTCATCGTTGAAGGTGATTGTGGTAGCTATGATACCATTGCATGTGAGTATCCAACAACGGTCATCAAACCTTAAATATCCACAGAGATATTGTTGATATACACATTTCAACTTGCGTGCGCACGTGCGCATGTGTGCAAAACTAACGTGCGCCTGCGCACGCACTGCGCACGCATGTTGCAAGTATGCGCACGCAAGTTGACAAGATGCGCACGCTATTGAAATGCGTGCGCATAGATGCTCACGCTCTGCGCACGCAAGTTGGAACCTTGCGCACGCACTGTTTTTTTTTTTTTTTTTTTTTTTTTTTGTGGAGCATTGGAGGGCCCGAAAACACATAGTGCACCGGGACTCCTCGTAGTCGTTTGAAGGACAGCTTGGTTTGGCGGGATTTCGCCGCTCTATAGACGGAGGGAAAGGGGTGATGACTCCTTCCGGAGAAATGCACTTACGCACACCCGTTAGGGTAGTGTGGGGCTCTGCATCATCCCACGCCTGAATCGCGTGAGAGTGCTCTACCCACTAAAACTCCGGATGGCTTGTTGGGTCTTTGATATTCGTGTTCGTGTGGTTTAGGATTGAGCAGATCCTTCCATGTGTCGGCCACCAGGGACTGATCCAGTGTCGAGTTCCTGAAGCGTCGTTTGTTGGTGAGGAGGCGATCCTGTGCGGCCCTCTCTCTCAGGAGTTTCCTCCAGCGGTTTGTGATTTCCGGCGTTGGGAGTGTCCAAGCGGGGTCGTCAGCGTGCTCTATTCTCTTTTCGCATCTGAGTTTCCATATTAGGAACGCTGATTCGGAGATTACGATCCTTAGCGCTCGCTCCGTTGGGATTCCGCGGTCACCCCCGAAGCGCCAAGTCGCACAGCCCCAGACTATACCTATGTCGATCTCCATGGTCAGGCGTTTGTGCCTGAGAAACTCGTGTACCAGAGACCAGATGGTCTGTTGTCCTGAGTCTGTGCATTGGAAGAGGATGTGTTCCATCGACTCGATGACGTCACATGATGGGCATTTTGCGAGGGATGCCCAGGGTTCGGGCATCTTAGAGAAGTACGCGCCGACTTTGTGGGCGTCATGTATACCCTTCCAAATGAAGTTGCGGACGTTCCGGGACAGGTCCCGTGAGTGCGTGCTGAGCCAGATGTTCGCTACTGTGGGGGTGAACCCGCACTCCCGTAGGATGCTTCGACTTATCACTTGGAGGTTTTGCTCAGTAGCCTTCCTTGGTTGTCCTGAGAGTGCGTCCACCCATCGGATCGCTCTGTGCGCTGTGTTTTGGGACAGTCTTAGTATAGAGAGGCCTGGTCGGTCGAATGTCCACGGGGTCATGAGATCGACGGCTGCGTCTGGGCCGAGCTCTGCTGCAATGATGGCCATCTTGCGGGCGTCTGAAATTTCTGGCCATTCCCGTGCTCTCTTTTTGTCCACGAAGGTGAAGGTTGTCTCCGTGCTGCGTGCACGGAGGGATGCCGTTACTGCCCGCATTATGTCCGCTTCCTTGGGGGTTTCTAGCCATCCTCGCGCTTCATGGTGTTGCAGGCGGGTGGTTACGAGGAGGATAAGGGTTTTGCTAGTCGACACGACATGCAGCGTATGGTCTTTTGGGGCTTGTTGTATAGCTCTGAGAAGGGCAAGTGCTACTGCGCCTAGGTACGTGTGGTGGGGTCCTGGGCATCTCCCTACCGCGTCAGCGGCTTCGTGGTCGGGGAAGTATGCTGCGTAGCCTCCCTTTGCGTCGCCTGTGTTAGCGCAGAACATCGCGCCGCTAATAAAGACTTGTGCATTCAGGTTCGTTGGGTGGATGTATTCTCTAGTGGCCGCTTCACTGCATATGAGCTGTCTGCGCGATTGTGACTTCATTGCCAAGTTTTCAACGAATATGCGGAAATAGTTGGCTATTTCGGCGCCTTGGTGTAGCGTGGGATCGAAAACTATGAGCTCGTTTGATTCTATGGCTGATTCGCGAGATTCTGCGAAGGTGTCCCATAGCACCGTCGGCGGTGCTGTAGTGGCGTAGGTCGGGTTCCATTTGGGTACCAGGTTGTGTAGAAGGTCGCGGGCGAGCTCTTGGCATTTGTGGGGGTGTCTGCAGCCCTCGGCTCTGTCTTCAATGCAGTTTTCACAGGCGCAATCGTTAGAGTTGAGGTGGTCCTCGTCGTCTTCTTCGGCCAGCTCTTCGAGGTCTTCGGTCGTGATGACTGCGTGTGATGTTTTAAGGCAGCGCATTCCAGGGATGGTTCCTCGGTGTAGGCGTGGTTGTAGTTGGCCTGGGTGTGCCCATATCGGCATGCGCTCGATGATTGGGGTTGCAAATGCGGGTGCGTCTATGGTAAGGTTGAACTTCTTTGCAACTCTGACGAGTTGTTTAAGAATGTGGGGGAGGCGCTTGGTGTTCACTTGCCAGTCCTGGTGGAAGGGGCTGATGCGGGTGTGAGGGGGGGCGCGGCTGCGGTCTTTTTGTATGATGTTCGCTAGAAAGATGTGGTCTGCAATGATAGCCCAGATTGGGCGTTCCTTTGGGGGTGCAAGGTATGCACTGAGCCAGGTGAGGTACTGCGCGTTGTTACGTTCCTTCATGTGGATTAGCTTGAGGCCGCCATCTTGTTTGTCTGCGCGTAGGGTTGTCATGTTGATTGGATGGCGCTTGGTTGAGCCCCATAGGAAGTTGAGTATTGCTTTGTCGAGGTTCTTTTCAATGTGCAGCGGCATTCCTTGCGCCGCGGTGAGGTATTGGGTTAGGCCGCCTGCTATGACTTGCGCTAGGATGCTTTTACCTCTGAGGGAGGGGCGTTTTTTTTCCCATCTGTCGAATTTGTCGGAGATCCTATCGTTGATCAGTGACCACGCGTTGACGTTGTTTACTTTGTTCCCTGGCCATGTGCCCAGTATACGGGTTACTTCGCCGTCCGCAGCTATGTGAATGCCGTGTGGGAAGGTATCAGCCGTCGGGTTTAGCCGGCGTGATGTAGTGAGAGTTGTTCGGTAGGCGTGGGAGCCAAGAGGGATTATTTCCGTTTTCCCCGTATTGAATTTTGCGCCGGATGCTTTGCACCACTTGTCTAGGAGGGTGGTCAGTGCAGTAAACGAGTCGTTCTCGTTAAGGTAGACTGTTGTGTCATCGGCGTATAGGGTTGCAATCAGCTTGTATTGCAGTCCTTGTATGGAGTAACCTCGTAGGGTTGAGTTTCGTAGTATGACCGATAGCGGTTCTATTGCGAGGTTGAAGAGTAGGCAGGAGAGGGGGTCTCCTTGTCTTACTCCGCGCGTCACCTGGAACTTAGAGCTCAGGAAGCCATTTATCATAACGGATGTGTTGGCATTCTCGTAGAGCGTTTTCACTGTTTGGATGAACCGTTGTGGGAATTGGAAAGCTCGAAGGACCTCTTGAAGGTAATCGTGACGGATTCTGTCGTACGCTTTCTCTTGGTCGAGTGCGACTATCGCTCCGTTTGCTTCGAGGGCTTCGGCGTAGTCTAGCATCAGGGAGGATATTTTTGTATGGTTTGTGATACTTCTGCCTTTGACGAAGCCAGCTTGTGCCTCGTGGATTAATTTAGGGGCAATGCGCGCGAGTTTTGTGGCGATGGCCTTTGTGAAGATTTTGTAGTCAGTGTTCAGTAGTGTTATCGGGCGGTAGTTTTCAATCTTGTCCCTGTCGCCTTTCTTATACAGGGGGCATAGCCAGCCGTCCGCAAAGGAGGAGTCTTTTACGATCCCGTGATCCTCGATGTCACGGAAGTATGCGGTCATTAATGCTGAGATGTCGAACCATGGGGATTCTCTATCTTTGGTCATATTATGGAATCTAAGCAGTTCTTTCCAGAGTTCGTAGATCAGGCCGTCTACTCCTGCTGCTGATCCTCGTTTTGCGTTGCGGATAGCTTCGCTTACTTCCGCGTGAGATATGGGGTTGGACATTTCTTCAGCGTCCGGTGCGGAGATCTTCTGTGGTATGTGCGCTAGCGTGAATTCGAGGGCGGCTGTTCGGGGTTCGGGGTCGTCGTCGAGGTCACGGCTTTGTATTCCGTCATGGTAGTTCTTGGCGAGCTCAGCCATGCCTTTCGAGCTGTTGGTGTGTGAGTGAGGGTGGCCCTCCGGGTTGGCTAGGCTGTGTATCACGTCTTTTGGCTTCTGTGTCTTCACCCAGTTGAACCAGGATTTTCGTAGAGTCTCTCCCTCGGCCCAGGCGCGTGCGGAGCGGTATGCAAACGACCGGACGTGGTTGCTATGTTGTATGTCGTTTAGTTTCGTCTCGGCGGTTCGGAATCGGTCGCGTGCGGCGTCTAGGGCCTCTCCGGGAGTTGCCGCGGTGAGTTCTTGTTTGGCGAGTTCGCGTTCTGTAGCGGCTTGGGTCATGGTCGTGCGTGCAGCGCACTTTTTTTCCCGCTCCCGTTGTTTGGCAGCCGTTATCACTTTATCTTTGAAAGATTTCCAGATCAATTGTGCATTTTCAGAGTCCGTTCTTCCAGAGCTTTGCACCTGATTTAGTTCGGCCGTGGCTTGTTTTCCGTATGTATTCACTTTATTCATAAAGGTACGGTCCCTTATGAGGGGTTCGTGCATTGTCCAGCGGCCTGGCCCTATTTCGGGAAGGTATGGATTCGTGATTTCAGCGTATATGCGACTATGGTCGTCTGTGTTAAGATCTGAGATTTGAATTCTCCATTTCCTGCTGGCCTGTAGCAGGGGACGAGAGACGTATATTCTGTCTATTCTGGACATGGCCGTGTGTTGGGAGTTTCGCCATGACCATTCTGTGGATGTCGGGAAGGTTGTGCGCCAGCCGTCTTTAACTTTTAGTAGTCGTTTGAGTTCGGCGAAGGATTGTGGGGAGTCTATTGGGGACAGGGCCGCTGGGAAGCGGTCTATCGCATCCTCCACAAAGTTAAAGTCTCCTAGGAGGATGTCCGGGCGGCGGACATTCGTTGGGAGTGTCTGGATCTCCGTGTGTAGGTCCGTCCAGAATTGGCGGTTTTCTCGCTTGTCTGTGGGCGCATAGACGGCTAGGATTGAGAGGGGGGTGCCACGGTGCCATTCGAGGTTGGCCATGATAGCTCTGCCTGGGATTAGTACGCGTGATGAGATAGACTCGTAGTTGGTGAGCCTTTTGTTGAAGATGATCGCCACCCCACCTGCGCCCGTGGGGTTTGCTGGCAGGGCTGTGTTTTCCACCTGGAGGTGGTCATAGAAGAGCTGTATGTCTTGCACATGGTTCTCGTTTAGGTGTGATTCTTGGATTGCGAAGATTGCGATTTTGCAGCGTGCGATGTCATCGGCAAGCTTTTTCCATTTAAGACTACCAGCGATGTGTTGTGCACCTCTACCTTTAATGTTCTCGGAGGCGACTGTCATGGCAGATCTGGTCTTTTTTTTCCCGTTGGAGGGTTCTCGCCTCGGGGAAGGGATAGTTTCCGAGCTTGACGCGCGCCCGTCGATATCTGGGTCGGATTGTGGATTGGGGCGATGGAGTGTTCGCTGTGTGATTGGGGATGGTGTGCGTAGCCATGCATCGCTGGACGGTGTGGGTCTCGCGTCGTCGCGGGTATTTTGTTCTGGGGGAGGGTCGGGAAGTGGACCCGAGGGGTCTTCGCGACCTGAGTCAGTTGGGGTCGTACCGCTGCCGTGGCCCACCAAGCTCTCATTCTCTCGCCGAGCGGCGGTAGTACGCTCCGCGGGTCCAGCTTGGGGGGACGAGGAGGCCTGCCGGTTGCTGGTTGCCGTTGGGTGGGTTGGGTGAGTGTTAGAGTTGGGTTGCACTGCTGTATTCGCTAAACTGGCCAGTGCACCAGTTGGGCATAGCTGACTTTACCGGTCAGCGCGGGGGACAATGCGCGCCCTACTAACAGCAAAGTCCGGACTTCGCTGCTTCCGGGGTTGCTTAAGCGTCTCCGCGCGGGCAGTCCCTGATCTCAATAGATCACCGCTTACCGCCTCGGCTTTCCCGTGCTCACGAGCCGGTATATTGGGCTTTGGCGGGCACTAGCTGAGATTGTGCGTAGCTATATGGTGCGTCGGTACTCTTATGCCGGTTCGAAGGGTTGTCGACGCGCATGGGATGTGTATTTAGGCATCGCAAAGACTATTTCGTACTCGATGTATGTGAGTGGGGGGAGCGCGGGATTGTTCAGGTTATCAAGAAGTCTGAGCGTGAGGGGGGTTGGTCTATTTTGAGGGGGTGTTGGCCAAGAAGCATACGAGGGGGGGATAGTCCGCGCGGGGTGGGGGAGAAAATCTGGGGGAGGAGTGGGTAGCGGCTACCGTGTTCTCAAGATGATGGGATTCTGGGATGTCTATAGCGTGTCAAATTGGGTAGGGTGGGGCGAGGGGTGGGGTGTGCGCGCGTGTTGGTTGTGGTGGTGGTTGTTGCGCGTCTCGTGTTTCAGAACGCGCGACCACGCGCGTTGTTCCTGGGACCCTTGTTAGCAGTTCCGCGCGGGGGGCCGCCGTTTGGTCCACGGCGACCGTTCGAAGAGGAAGCGTTGGCGTTGGTCATCGTTAGCGCCTGGGTCACGTTCGTCCAGCCCTCGACCTTCGTCGCCGAGCATTTACCGGTCGGGTGGCCGTCACTCCCGCAAATTGAGCATAGACGTACTTGTTTTCGAATTCGTCCGTGTCCTTTGAAGGGGTGGCGAATTGTGATGTTGCTGATTGCCTCGCGCAGTTCGGTGATGAGGTCGTTCGGGAGGAAGTCGACGTCGCCGTAGATGTTGTATTCTTTTATGGACTCTTTGCTGGCTGTGATGGCAAGCGTGCGGATGGAGATCGAGTCCAGGAAGGCGCGGATGAGGTCAACTGTCGAAATCTTGTTGCGCGCGGCGAACTTCTCGAAAGGCGCGCGAAACTTTTCGTCGGCTTCCCAAGACGGTTTGAGGCTCTCGCGAATGTGCGCACCGCGCAGCTCTGTGTTCGTGATGGTGCCGAGGTGTGGCGAGGCGAGCAGCGTGAAGCGGAAAGTTGTGATGCTGGCGGTATCGACGACGTAGTGGCGGCGGTGGCATATAGCGTCTTCCTCGTCGCGCGAGATTCCTGTGAGGAGGAATGTATTCTTGCGTATGGGCTTGGTGCTGCGCGGGTCGGTCTCGGCGCGTGTGATTTGTGCCTTGCTGTCTGGGAAGGCCCCGCGAAAGGACTTGGTGAGCTTCTTGATCACCGCGAGCGGGTGCATGGCTGCTGGGTCTTGGCCTTCGATGCTGTCGTAGATGAAGATGGCCTTCGGCTTCTTGTGAGCCGTCCAGGCTTCGCGCTGGTTCGGGCAGAGGTTGGCGAGGTGGGCTCCGGCGAGCATGCCGTCGATACGGCGGTTGTTCCCGTTGGATGCGACGTGGACCGTTCTGTTGTTGAAGGCTGGATGGAGCTCGAAGTCGTCGTCGCCTTCTTCATCCTCGGTGTCCTCCGCCTCGTCGGAGTCGAAGTCTGAGGCGCTGTCCGACTCGCGGGACCTGTCTTCGTCTTCGCGTAAGGGGCCAGTGTGGCCGCGAGGGCCTTGGTCGTCGCTGTCTGCTTCGCCGTCCGTGATGGGGTCATCGACGTCCATACCCAAAAGAGCTGGTGCTCGCGGAGGTCGCTCTGTAGGGGAGCGTTCTGGTAGGGCGCTCGCGGCGGTGGGACGGGTCGTGGGGTTCAGGCGATGGATGGGTGCTAGGGCTGCTCCGGTGCGGTCGACGGTGTGTTTGACACGGCGCGGAGTCGGCGACGCTTGCCTGTCTGGTTGCTCGAATACGCCGTTTGGGTCGTCCGCGGGGTCGGCGAGGGGGTCGATGTCGTTGGAGAACATCGTTTTCAGCAGAGGGGCCATGTCGCGGATCGGCCTGGGAGCGGCAATCTCGTGTGGCGTGGGTGCGGCGGGAGCGAGCATGCTGAGGCGCCGGTGTTTTGGCGGCTCTGAGGCCTGTATGTTGGCCCAGACGTTTGAGGAGGCGAGGGGGCGGTGGTGCTGTCCGACGAGGCCTAGCCCGGTGACGCCTTCAGGCATCGCGCTACGTGGGCGGTCGGGTTCTGCTGTAGGGATGGGCGGGAGGGACCTATTAGGGTTTTGGGGCGGGCGGCGTGAGCGGGCGAGCGGGCGGTTCGGCTGCAGGGCGGCTGGTGGGTGTGGAACGTTTTGTGTAGTTCCTGGTTGCGCGCGCGTAGCTGAGGGGAGTGGGGGCCATTCCGTATCACTCGTGTCCGTGATGTCAACCCTCCGGCGGTTTCGTCGACCGTCTTCGGCGGCGTGGCGCTCGGCTCTGTCGCCTGGGGTGGCCGCGTCGTCCGCGGTGCGAGTTACGGCTGGGCGTAGTGGGGAGAAGTCTGCGTGGCCTGCGGGCGGTGGAGTTGGCGACGAGATGCGATGGGGGGCTGCTGTCGTGGTTTCTAGTTCTGCAGCTCCGTGTGCGGCCGCCTGTGTCTCTTGGGCTGTGGCTGGCACGAGGATCATCTCTGCGTTCCCGTTAGGTGGGCTGTGGACGCTTGCCGGCGCGCATACGTACCAGGCTCCATTGGAGCTCGGTATTTTGTGGTCGAGCGCGTCGCTCCGGGTACTCGTGGGTGCGGGGATGGTGTGGTTGGCGGGCAGGAGAGGGTGGTTGGAGCGTAGGGCTTGGGTGCCCTTATTGCTTTTTTCTATTGGCAATATGACTGGGTGAAGGGGCTGGGTGTCAGGGTTGTGTCCTGTTTTGCTGGCGCTGGTGTCGTTTCTGGTCCTTTCTGTATGTGAGGATCCTGAGGTTGCGCCTTCTTGGGCTGTGAGTGATTCGCGTACCCTGCCCGAATCATCGAAGCCCTTCTATGACTACCTTGTCGTGTGGCGGTCGGTGAACGTGAATTGATATGGTTGACGGATCGGCAGCGCATTCAGGGAGGTTGGGTCGGAGATTGTATTTCTCTCTGAGCGTGATCCCTATCTTACACATTGTCGGCGATGTCACCCGCCTGCACTCCGTGGATTTATGTCTTGGGCGGTACTTGGTGCCCTTGGTGTCAGCCCGGTGGGTTCAGGGTGGTTCCGAGCGTGCTCGCGCGATTTGCGTGATGTCAGGGCGGCGCGCGCTCGGCTCATTTATTTACTCGGGAGGTGGCGCGATCTGGGTCGTCTGTGCTGTGCTTTTCTGGGCTGATTCATAAATGCCCCTTGATCTGGTGTTTAGGTGCCTTCGGGATCTGTGGTTGCTAGAGGTACCTTGGCTATGCACTGGCGAATTGAGCGTTCTCGGGGCTCGAGGGGAGTGTGCAGTGGGCCTTTATATGGCCTTGATCCGGCTCGTATTTATTGTGCTCTCTACCTGCGTCTACGCGCGCTTTTGTTATAGTCAATCGCCAGGTATGTGCCATCAACGCTCTCCGCGTGCTTTCTTTCGCATGCTGGGTTGCCCGCCCAGTGCTGTTCTCGCCTATGCCTCTGTGTCCATGTTCTCCGGCAGCCTTTACATTCGAAGCGTGTGTTGCGCTGGTACGGTGTTGCCGGTTTGGGCGGGATCGAGAGGTGTACTGTGTTTATGTCAGCTGCGACCCGGATGCTTCTTGAGGTGATGGGCGGTGCTGGGCAGGCACGGGGTATCCCGGTGTTGTCTTCGCTCTCTCGGGGGTCGTTCGACTTCTCCTGGGCGTCATGGGTTCCGCTACGTCCTCTTGGTGTCGGCGCTGCTCCGTTGTTTTCTTTCGCAGGTAACGCGTCGCGTGGGGTGGTGTTCCACGTCGGCGTTGGCGACCTGCTGAGTTGGCTCTCAGGCCGAGATTCTATTTGTGTGTGGTGCTCGAGCATCTTTGGCTGTGGGGTGGGTTTGTGTGTTGCCGTGGGGGGTGGGCGAGTTCGTTGACTGGTAGCCTCGGTTTGGCGTTGGCGCTGTGGCGGGCTGGTTTGTTAGCCGAGGACCTCTTCGCCTGAGGTCGTCTTGGCCTTCTGGCGATTGGGACGTTGCTTCAGGTCGTTTGTGGTGAGAGTGGAGGGGGTGGAGTGTTTTGGGCATTCGCGAATCCTCGGGCGCCTTATATCCCTGCTTGGGTGTATGGGAGGGGGTGGCTTAGTCTCAGGCGTTTGCGAAACTCCTGGGCGCCTCATTTCATCTGTTGTGGGTGATGGGAGGGTGATCGGGTTTTGGGCATTCGCGAATCCTCTGGCGTTCGCGAATCCTTTGGCGCTCTGTCTCCCTGACTAGGTGTATGTTGAGGGAAGAGCTGTCTCAGGAAGTCGCGAATCCCTAGGCGCCCCATGTTCCTAGTTGGATGTGTGATGAGGGTGGCTTAGTCTCAGGCGACAATGGAGTTCGTGTAGCCGTATGGGTGCACTTGCTGCGTGTTGGCGTCGCGGTCTTAGTCACGCTCATCGCACCTTCATCTCCGTCGTGCAGTTTTGCCCCATTGCCTTGCCTCACCCTGGGGGCGTAGGGGGAGGCGGATGCGCTTCTCACCTCGGCCTTTTGGTATTTAAAGCTGGCTCATTTCCGATGGTGATAGGATCACAGGAGCTTTGTTATTTGATTTGGGTATCATGTGTCGCTTTGTCCCGTGAGTCTTGACATAGCCCCATCGCCCTCTAATAGTTTGCAGGATCGATGTGTATAGCACTTGCCAGGTATAGGTTGCTCTGGGTGATTTTTTTTCCCTTTTTCTGATTTACCGGGGTGTCGTGAAGTGTCGACCATCAGTTACGCCCGTAGTGCTCCGCCCTATTTGGTGTAACTCGGAGCATTGCCTGAACGGTGGGCACGCCGCAGAGTGTCGATGCTCTTTTTGCACTCGGGTTAGTCTTTTCTATTTACTTCTCGGCTTTGTCTTATTTTAAGTTTTTATCTCGAGTCGGGGCGACATTTTTATCGCCCGTTGTCGTCGCCGGGTGTCTTCTTTGCGGGCAGCGCTAGCCGGCTAATTTGCGGCCTTCTCGCCTTGTCCGGCCGACCGCTTATTCGGCGAGCCGGGCCGGCCATGTGCGGTCTCTGATTCCGGTTTTGGGCCGGGTGGTTACAGCCTTGTGCGTGTTTCGTTGACTTTATCGTCCTTATTATGAAGAAAAGAGGCTCACTCTCTGCTCGGGGCAGCGTTTGATTAGATTGCGGATAATACACGTGTTTCAGAACCCTCACCGTGCGTTTGGGGGTGAGGATGGGCTTCTTATCTCGCGACCCTGCATTTGTTGGCCCGGGTCTCGATTTGGCGTGGGGGTGGACCATGTGCCGTCTTTCTCCCTATTCTGGGTCATGGTATCCGCACGTTCTTTCCGGCCCTGGCTACCCGAATAGGTGGCAGTTATAGAGACCGAGGGGAGCATTTGTCGGCCGGCTGGGGGGCACATTTGCTGTGTAGCTCTTTTCTTTCTCCCATCATCGCGCACTTCCGGGATTGACTACGGCTTTGCACTCGTCCTTTTCAACGAGCTCATCTGTGCGCTCTCGCCGTCATCCGTCTTTCTCCACGAGCCCCGAGGAACCCTCCGTTTATGATGGAGTGGCCGGCCTGCTTTGGGCCTTGATCGTCGTCCTCGCCGTGCGCGCATGTTGGCCAGATCTTCGCTCACTTATTTCTATGGAGCTGACGAGGTACGTGCCGCTTGCTTTCACTCGTAGAGTCATTCCGTTGGCGATGTCGTCGTTGGTGCGTGTCGCGGCTCATCTGCTATTGCCTCACGCATCTGCGCGTCTTTCGCTGACATTTTGACACTGTTCTGCTATAGATTCGGAGCAGCCTGGGCGTAGCATTCGAACCCGGTGGCCTCGTTCTGGGGTTGGCCTTGCTGCGCCTGCTCCCTGCTTCGCGTGCATGCAGACCAGAGAACATATTAGGGGGAGGGGGGCGCGCGTTCGCCTTGCGCTCAGAGAATGGTAGAGTTTGGTGAGTGCGTATGCAGCTGTACTGCGGGGATGTGGATCTCGTCGTCGTTGTCGCGCTCGCTTTGTCTGGCAGGTGAGCGCGGTTTTTTTGCTGCGTGCTATAAAGCTCATGCTCTGGCGACGTCTAGGTTCCTCCATCTCACAGGTCCGCACTACGCCATGTCTGGGGTCGCCTCCACGTACGCCTCGTCGCCTTTCTTCCTATATATCGCTGATTATCTGTTAGCGCGTACTCGTACTGCCCTGTGAGTTGTTCCTTTCAAATTGCTTCTTTTTTCTGGCTAATTTGTTTAGAACGGACATCGTGTGAACGTGTTTCGGAAGCCGTGCATCGGCATCCGTAGTGTTGCGCAGGGGCTCGCGCCTGGGCGTCGTCCCTGTGAGTGCGGGCCGTGCCTGACTGTGCGTTGTATTCAAATCATACGTTTTGGCGACCTCTGAAGTTAATTCAGATCCCGGTCGGGCTCGTCGCCTACCCAGGCGGCTGCGAGCTCTGCGAGTCCGTTGACGGCGGATATGTTCCGCCGCCGGTCGGACTGCCAGCGCGGCCTGCGCCTGCGCCCTCCAGCCGGCTTCTGCCTTCGGAGCTGGTGAGTGGATTGAGCGGGGGGCTCCCGTCTGGAATGCCGGCCGCTCTTCGTCCACCGCCTCGCGTCTATGTAGCGGGCCCTGTGTCCCGACCTGTCGATATTCCGCGTCGTCGCAATGCGGTCTCGGCGCCTCCCAGCTCTTTCGTCGTCGGCGCGCCTCCTCGCTATGGGGCTTTCCCTCCCCCGGGGCCGCCTGGGCCGCCGAAGAACGACGGTGCCGCTGCTGCCTCCGCTGCGGTTCAGACTGGCTCCGGAGGGAGTCCATCGTCTCCGCCTGGCGAGGGGAGTTCGTCGCCGACTTCCGCGTGAATTGCGTGGACTCCGTGGTAAAGAGGTTGGGCGTGGCGCGCATGGTGTATAGAGTTCTGTTGGTGTACGCTTTGAACGGTGTGGCTCGACTCCCTGTGTAACGGACTCCGTTTCTTAATTCGGTGTATCTGGCTCGTGGTGGCTTTGTCGAAATTTTAAAACATGGTGTTTTCTTGCAGCATGACTTGGCCCGAGGAAATCCCAATTAAGCCGTTACACATGAAGGGGGGGAGCATTAGATCGTTGTCTCTGACGTAGTCGGCCTGGTTCAGCGCGTGATTTGCAGTGTAGATCATTTTCCTTTTCGAGGCAGGGCCGGGGGAGGTCTTTTTAGGCGTTAATCACGTGCTGTTGGAAGATCTCCAGGTCGACAGCCTGTTATCTAATCTAGTGATCTGGATCGTCGAGGGTCTTAAGGATCCTTTCTTTTACAGATTCGTGCTCATCGTGTACGAGTCTCAGTACGTGAGATTCTTGAGTGTACCACATTTTATTATGTGAAGTGTAGCGAGGGTA
Organism: Auricularia sp. M13; assembly: GCA_037042915.1. Taxonomy (NCBI): domain Eukaryota; kingdom Fungi; phylum Basidiomycota; class Agaricomycetes; order Auriculariales; family Auriculariaceae; genus Auricularia; species Auricularia sp. M13. Next base: position 332,060 of record CM073198.1, on the reverse strand, counting down.
GCTATAGAATTGCTCGCGTCCTCAGAGGGTTTTCGGGACGGACCCGAAGGTCAAAGTTTATTTCTTTCTCTCGCTATGCCCATTTCCTCTACGTGAGTCGAGCGCAGGGCTTGTCGTACATCGCTGAGCTCCTCGTAGCGTGCGTTGCCAGTCTTGTTTGGTGAGTCTGGATTGTCCTAGGCCAGGTGCCGCGTGCCGCTGCTGATTGACTATGTAGCATTTTATCGTCATCCCGGACGCGGTGTACGCTACCCTCCCCTGCGACTTTGCCTCTCTCGGGGGGCCTGGGGCTGGGCCAGACGATTGCGCCTGCCTCAATTTTGCGGTGGTGAGTTCCTCGTCTCCCTTGCTTAGTGTGAGATAATCATCCATTGGGAGCGATCAGTATTCGCACGCACTGTTGGAACATGCGCACACAGTCGTAATTGTTGCGCACGCTCACTTGGACTTTGCGCACGCTGTTGAAGAAATGTACACAAGCACTTCTTAAGCCTACATGCACCCCTCATAAATGAGTGTTCAATTACTGGACAAGGATCACATGTTCTGAGTTCACGTCTTGTTCGTTATCAAGAACATTACATTCTGACAGACAGGTCTGGTTTACCAAAGTTATAGTTGGTTGACCAGCCCTTAAGTACTAATCTCCAATGAAGCAAAGCCCATGTGGTTATTACATTAGTGCATCTCAACATGAATATACATCAGACCTAGTGCTACTTTCTTTTACGTGTCTTTGGTTTTTTGACAGGCTTTGTTGCAACTGCCACTGTTTTGCTTTTCTGGCACTTTGCTGCAGCCCGCTCCTGTTCCTCCTCCTCCATTTCCATTTCTGCAAAGAATTGTCTGTAAAAGCAGGTCAGTAAGTTTGCTAAATTTGATGACACCAAAACCTTAACCTTTTTCGACTTTGTGTTTCTCGCATTTCTGCATTTGACATTCCGGGGGTGGGTGGTCTTTTGGGTGAATCTTCCCTATAGTCTGGTCCACGCTGTGCATTGTTGTGTTTGAATCAACTTCTGCAAAGCAAAAAATGAATGACTTACTGTGATAGCCAAATCATATTCCTCAGACTCTATGTTCCATCCTGCTTCATCATGTCTATCCTCTGTTGGACCATGCACATAGGGATTCCAGTGATGCTGGTCACCACCAGCATCAAGGCCCCATTGTGACAAAGCAGATAAGCCTAGGTCACAGGACTGATCAAGCATCAAGTCCTCTAGGACGGACAACACAAACACGTCCAGGTCAACCTGCTGCTTGGGACCTTTATACTGAACTTGGTACTGATCCCAAGCTTCAGCTACTGTCATCTTGTTGTGGGATGCAAGAATGGATGAAAGTTAATTGGCAATCGAATACATTTGCAGCTTCAAGTGTGCATTAACCTTCGAGTGTAACACAACTTCTAATTCATTACACTTGTGATATCTAGTGTGCATTAATCTTTGGGCCTAATGTAATCTCCAACTGATCACTTTAACATGCATTGCAAGCTCCGTAATCCACACTGCCAATGACTTCTTTGGCAGTAACGTGGTTTCTAGTTCATTACGCTTGCGGCTTCTAATGTGTATGCTGAATATAACATAAGCTTTAGTATACCGATGACTTTGAATGTGTGTTATCCATCAAGAATAATACAATACACTAGCAACCCCAGACTTGCGCACACATACTTGTGACTTGTGCACACATACTTCTGACCTGCGCACGCACACCCATGACCTGCGCACGCATGAGGAAAAGCGTGCGTTCATAGTTTTGGACCCTGCACACGCAAGTGAAAACCATGCGCACGCATTTTGAAAACTGCGCACGCAAGTTGTGCGCACGCAAAATTCTGCGCACGTGTGCGCACGCACCCTGCGCACGTTTTTCTAGGGGTCCGCCCAAGCCCCGGGTCGGGCTTGGGCTTGGCCCCGGGCTTGAGTTTGGAGAATGGTTGACAATATGAATTGGTTCAAATCTCACAACTATTCTGCACTCTCATCGTCACTGTCTACAATATTCAGAATCCACTCGACGCTGGCAGTTGCATCAACATCGGCCTCCGCCTCTTCATCAGAATCCTCCACCACAACTTGCTGCTCGACGATTGATGATGGCATGTCGGGATGAACTAAAAGGTCGTTCCGCAACGCGCACTTGACGCACTGCAGGGCCTCGACAATGTCGCCTTTAAGGCTACCGCGCTTGTCAGTGACAACGAGGCCCCCGCCCGAAAATGCGCGCTCCGATGACACTGACGAGCCCATGACTGCCAGGTAGTCAGCCGCTAAGGATGCCCATGTGGGATACTGCGTTGCGAGCACCTTGAACGCAGTGAATACAAGATTGTTTGGTGAGCAGAACCAGAACCTACCCCCCACATCCGGACCAAAGTCATATCCTTGCCAAGTTCGTGATGTGCGTCCAACCATGCACGATACTCCGTTTTCCACGGAACAGACGGCTGAGAAGAGTTGGTACTTGAATGGTTGTCCTCCTCGCCGTCGCTGAGCTCATCCAGCAGGCGACTACCATGCTGAGTGGATTGGGAGGTCGCTGCGGGGGTTGCAGACTTATTGAGCGACTCGTAGCGCTGCTGGAACTTGGCCAGGTGTGAGTAAAATGAATGAAAGCGCACGTGTGCACGTACCAACTTCTCCATGTCGACCTCGAATGTGGGAGTCAGAGTATCCCAAAACTTGCGGAAACGGCGGCCGAGCTTGAAGTCAGGGTGTAGAACTTCACCGCGATCAGCGCGTCGATCCGTCAAGTCCCTCATCACAGCACTCACCCATCGTAACCCAATATGGCCGAGCAGACAGTGCAGCAATACGAATCTTGGATACGTGCTTCTGGAGCTTGTCAATGGCGGCATCGATAGCTTCACTCAGATCTTCAAATTTGGGCAGCGAGCGCCGCTTCTTCCATGCTGCAAGCAGAGACACCAACGCGGGCATAGCATTATAGAGCGTTGGGTAGCGTTCAGCGGAGAACATTTGCTGCGCTTCATCGGCGAGCTACAACACTGTCAGAAGTGCAGATCGAGCATATAAGATTGAGCAAACGTACGTGGAAGATCTCTCGGTCGAGATCGATGCGAACCCACTCCTCGTCTGAGATTAGCATTTTGGCGAGTATTGCCTTCTTCTTCTGGCTGCTCTCGTCCTCCTTGAGCTCAAAGACGAACTTATTCACAATCTTGCAGAATAGAATGAGTTTATGCACCGGCAATGATACATTACGCACCGAACGAAGCGCCCATGCACGGTCCAACATAAATGAAGACGAGGACCAGCGCACCGGCATATCTCGCAGAAGGTTACGAGGTTTCAATCCCTTCTCTGTAGCGAGCTTGTGAAAGCGAAGCTTGCGCATCGCTCCACAGTGTTGCTGCTCAGGTTTGTCATCCGGTATCCAATGTCCTTCGTATGCAGCTAACGCACCTTTACGGCGATGTCTCGGACGAGCGAGATCTCGTCACGGTGACCGGGTGTTCTCTTGTTCTTGTCTGCTCGAGCCTTGATGAAGTCTTGAACCGGGAGATTGATGATGTGGGCGTTGCAGCTGCGAATTTCGAAAATGTCATACATGCCGCCGGATGAGGGTCTCAATGTACTCACAAGATGCGCCGCTCGTGAGACTTGAAGTCAGTGATTCCGTTTTTAATTTGCCATACTTCGACTTCGCTCATCATCACATCGTTGACGTCGACGCCGTCGGCGGTGGTCCAACCCATCTGCAAAAGATGAAACACGGACTAGTGCAATTAAAGGCACTTTCCTTGTGTGCAATCCCAATGCGCTCGAAGACACGGTAGAGAGCCTGGCCAAGGCGCTTCCCTGAGTGCGACTCCTGAATTGCGACGTAGCCGAACAAGTCCGTCTTGAGTTCCCACAGCCCCGGTGAGGCCGCCTCAATCCAGTGTCCCGTCACAGCAAAGTAACCGTCTTGATTGTCGGCAAGCCAGCAGTCACACGTACTCGAAATGAGACCAAGGACTATGTTACTCTTCGCCGAGGTCAAATTCAACATAGGATGAGGCAAAAGACAGCGTACGGTGAGGCGCTTCTTCAAGTCAACCATGTGTTTCCGGAATATTTGGAGGATCTCCGAGCGTGTCATCTTGAGCGAGGGAATTTTGATGCCATTCTTCGCGCGCGATGCTACTTCAAGCATGTTCCGGAAGCGCGGGTGATCGACGGCTGCGAGTGGCTTCAACCGCGTTAATAGTGCAGCGCGCATGATGATAATCAACACAAACCTGATTAGTTTCGACGAGCCAGTCAATGACGGCCTGCCGCAGAAGCGCGTCAGTGTAGGGCACAGGTTTTTCGGCGAGATGGGAGTCGAGCGAGCTTTGAACTGTAATCGGGATTCCCACGGATTTCTGAGCTTCCGCAGCTTTTTTGGCGCTCTTGTAGCTGTCTAGCTTCGACTCGAACTTGTTTTTAATGCACCATTTGTTGTACTCGGCCTTTCTCCACGTTAATCGACGTACAGGACGTATGGACATGACTCACTCGATGGTATCGGTCGAGGTGACGACGGCCAGTCGAGCCATCGGAGACTTTGGGCTCTCTGAGACATGTGCAGGTTAGTGGGTGGGGCAAACAAGGCAAGTAAAAACGGCGACACACTTGCAAATGAGGCAGGTGCGACGCAGCTTGCCTTCGTCGTCTTTGAATATTGGACCAAAGAATGCATTGAGGTCCGCGGTCGGACTGAGCGCAGCCTGTTCATCGCGGGCAGGCGCGAGATGGCTCAGATCTGCCAGCATCCCAGATGCGTCAACATGTTGAGGGTCGACACGCTCGTCATGCTTGCCTGAGAGAACCATGAGGTCGTGTTCATTCCAAATGCGACCAAAGTACGTACTTTTCTGCTTTCGCCTCTTCTTAGACGGTGCGCGTGCCACATTAGGGTTGATCGCAGGGTTGGTGCGCAAGGCGCCTTTCCCAGTACCCTTGGCAGGAGCGGCAGGGGTGGCGGGTTTATCGTTGTCGTCTTTGCGGATAACAAATGAGTGCCGAAATCAAAGCAGCTAAACTTGAAGCTCACCGTCAATCTCGATGATCTCAGGATCCATGTCATCCTCTTCGGCATCCTCGTCCGAGGACGAAGAGGAGGATTCCGGGGCCACGAATTCCTCATCGCCGTCGTCAACTGCAATGCATAAGCCGAAGTGGGGCGCGCCTCAAGCAGCATGCGTACCGCCGGTGAGCTGAGCAGTGTCAGTCGCAAGGATTCCGCTCTTGGGGTCGGTAATGTTGTCTACATCTATTGAACGCGTGAGAATGCCATCTTATAAGTTGCGCAGCTAGGAGCGCGCTCACCGATGACCACCGAAGAAGTTGATGTCCTCTGAGTCTGCCGCACAGTGAGGTCCTCAGGCGCAGCTCCTGTGCCGTCGTCAACAAGGAGTATGCGGCAGGCGCGGTCTGTTGGAGCGCACCAGTAGTCGGTGACACCGCATTATTTATTGCCAACGGAGCTCCCTCGCGCACGCGCTTGCGAACCCGGCGCTTGTCGGTGGCACGCGACGAGGCAATATCAACCTCAGGAGCGTCCTCCTCGTCACTGAGACTCGTTTCGTTCAGTCTTTTGCGACCCATCGAGGCGTTGTCGCTCGAACCGAGTCGATGCAGGGCAGGAAGAACTTCCTGGAGATTTTATATGTCTGCCAACAATTCCAAGGCCGATTCTATGACGCACGACGCGCAGTACATTGTCAGCAAAGCAATGGGCAATGAGATGGTGCCTGCAGACCTTGTGGGACATTTGCGCCGAAGAACTACGCAAGTATGATGGTGATATATTGCCAAAGACGCCAGGCTATGCTTCAGCATATAAGCCAACGTGCAGCATAATTTTTGCTAGAAAGACGACACGTGCATTGTACGAAAATCCTTAAGTCGGGCTGTCTGTTGTTCGACATTCCGCGGCAACAACAAGACAGACGTAAAAGCCGCGCCAATGCAAGGAAAGGCAGATAGCCAAGTACTGCGGCACATCCAGATGCCTGATCGTATCGATCAGCATCGCATGACGCTGTGCGCGAGTGCTCAGGTCACTTGCATGACTTTGCCTCGCCGGTGGACGTCCGAGAGCAATATCAGCCGAATCGGTGTTCTTGCTATGGCTGTTGCTGCAGTCCAGCTTCTTCAAAAGCATGGTTACAGCAGCGCAGGCGTCACCGATGCGGCGACATGACACGTCGGCGGAACACGAGGATCGTTCTCCGCCTACAGGCTCCGTCTTTTCAGATATCGATTTTGTGCGGATCTGAAATAAATATTCAGCAGTCTTTTTACATTCAAGATCAAAATACTGGCGGGTTGGTTCCAAGGCATCAGAGGCTCTGAAGTTGTGTGAGTCCAGGTCTGGACTTTTCCGACTCAGGTGCTCAATGCCACAGCACATTATTGTGCACTCACAATGTCATGTGTACTATCGATTCCAATGCAGCCTAGGATGTCTCTCTTTTTTACTCTAAGCCTCGGGCTTGTGGGCTCGGCTTGGGCTTCCACAACCCAAGCCCCTGGCCCATGCCCATCAAAGCCGACACCTCGGGCTTGGCTTGGCTCGGGCTTGATCGGGCCGGGTCGGACGGGCTTTGGGCTTGAAGCCCGAGCCAGCCCACCCCTAGCAACATCCGCAAGTGGAGCCAGCGGTGGCAGGAACGGGCGCGCCCACGCTACGCCCTGCGGCCACCATTACCAGGCCAAATGATAAAACAATCCTGTCAACAGATGCGCTTTTTGTTTAAGTATTCCCGTGAAGGAATGCCAACCAGATATTCCATTACCATGCAATATCTCATGTGGTGTGATTAATACACTGGCTACTTGCCAACAGCTTCAATCAAGATCCGGAGTTAAAATTTCTCTGTGATCAATGTTCTCACTGTTGATCAAACAACCAGAGCCATGTCGATTACAGTCATTTCCATGGGCTGCGTCTGCTGAATTCAGCTGCATTTATTGATCGGCCGACTGTTTGATCAAATCATATTTTATCAATTAGCATAAAACATGATACCTATCACCTGTCAAGACTGAGCTGTACAGGCAGGTGTCAACGCTAGCAGCTGTTGAACTGCGACAGCTGCCGCACTCTCTTGTGGCTGTCAAACCATTGACACTGTCGACAGTTGTCAGCCGCCGTCCAGGAATAGAATTGATGCGCCTGCACATCAAGGATGAATCAAACAATCTCGGCTCTGATTGATCAAATGTACTCTGATCAAACAAATGAAAATGAAAATGCATGTACAAAATGACCTTTGCAGGATGGAACCACCACTCCCTATTTCTGCTGGTGGCACGAAGCGTGAGCAGTGCTAGACTGTCCATGAGCATTAACCAACTGGACTAAGTGACCATGCTAGACTAATGTTAGTTACTCGATATATCCACACGTATTCTGAATGTTAGATTAGTTGGCTGGCTGATTAATGTCCAGATGCCATTGTCAAACTGTTGCAGACGCCAAAAACGTCAGTCATAGTCAGGCCTGGCAGATGCCTCTTAGACAGCTGCCCAACGTGCCGACAGCATGATAAACCATCAGCCGTTCATGATTGAACATATTCAGACCCAATAATCAGAGTGTTCCAAACACAACAAGTTCCTTCCATGATTGAACCATTTGCAGTCCGAGTGTTTTGAGAGTACAAGTCCTTTCAGGCTCAGCGTGTTTGAAAGATTGGTTGTTATTGATCAAGCACACGCTTGGCTCTCGATGCCCTTTGTGCGTCCAGTAAGTAATGCGAGAGTAATAAAATAGTTCAGTACGATACACAAGACTTGATCTTAGAGACTCTACCTGTGGGGATGATCGATGAGAGTTGTGCAGTGGGAGCTGAGTGTGGATTGGTGACCTGAGTACCGGATAGTACGTTGGTGGGACCAGCAGTCAGGTGTTCATCCTGTCAAAGACACTAAATTAAGATTTGAGATTCGACAAAGGCTGCACAAAGACTCTGGCTATAGAATGGTACTATGATTTCCATTTTCAATGAGCATCTAATCTACGTAGGAGGGAGCAAAGTCTGCCAGCCAGCATAGCAGAGTTGCCTTGTGGCCTTGGCCATCGGTGTTTCTCACCTCATTAAGGATGTTGAACTAGAATTTGAAAATCGACAATTTCTACACCAATGGTATAGTAAGAAATCTGTGTAGTTACCTCCTTTATAGCGGAATTTTTCGGATCTATAGACTTGAGCAAACTCATGCAAGGGTCATTACACCATTCCGAACATTACATTCGTAAATCTTGACGGAAGCCTGATGTGAGAACGACAATGTCTTCTGTATGACATGGACTATTCATGGCATCCAGATGAAGCTAATTGGTCGAGTTCCCAGCCTTCGGTAGGAGAGCAAAGTATTTGAACAGGGAAGATGGCAAACCTGACACATTTTGAAATACTTTGCTCTCCTACCGAAGGCTGGGAACTCGACCAATTAGCTTCATCTGGATGCCATGAATAGTCCATGTCATACAGAAGACATTGTCGTTCTCACATCAGGCTTCCGTCAAGATTTACGAATGTAATGTTCGGAATGGTGTAATGACCCTTGCATGAGTTTGCTCAAGTCTATAGATCCGAAAAATTCCGCTATAAAGGAGGTAACTACACAGATTTCTTACTATACCATTGGTGTAGAAATTGTCGATTTTCAAATTCTAGTTCAACATCCTTAATGAGGTGAGAAACACCGATGGCCAAGGCCACAAGGCAACTCTGCTATGCTGGCTGGCAGACTTTGCTCCCTCCTACGTAGATTAGATGCTCATTGAAAATGGAAATCATAGTACCATTCTATAGCCAGAGTCTTTGTGCAGCCTTTGTCGAATCTCAAATCTTAATTTAGTGTCTTTGACAGGATGAACACCTGACTGCTGGTCCCACCAACGTACTATCCGGTACTCAGGTCACCAATCCACACTCAGCTCCCACTGCACAACTCTCATCGCATCATCCCCACAGGTAGAGTCTCTAAGATCAAGTCTTGTGTATCGTACTGAACTATTTTATTACTCTCGCATTACTTACTGGACGCACAAAGGGCATCGAGAGCCAAGCGTGTGCTTGATCAATAACAACCAATCTTTCAAACACGCTGAGCCTGAAAGGACTTGTACTCTCAAAACACTCGGACTGCAAATGGTTCAATCATGGAAGGAACTTGTTGTGTTTGGAACACTCTGATTATTGGGTCTGAATATGTTCAATCATGAACGGCTGATGGTTTATCATGCTGTCGGCACGTTGGGCAGCTGTCTAAGAGGCATCTGCCAGGCCTGACTATGACTGACGTTTTTGGCGTCTGCAACAGTTTGACAATGGCATCTGGACATTAATCAGCCAGCCAACTAATCTAACATTCAGAATACGTGTGGATATATCGAGTAACTAACATTAGTCTAGCATGGTCACTTAGTCCAGTTGGTTAATGCTCATGGACAGTCTAGCACTGCTCACGCTTCGTGCCACCAGCAGAAATAGGGAGTGGTGGTTCCATCCTGCAAAGGTCATTTTGTACATGCATTTTCATTTTCATTTGTTTGATCAGAGTACATTTGATCAATCAGAGCCGAGATTGTTTGATTCATCCTTGATGTGCAGGCGCATCAATTCTATTCCTGGACGGCGGCTGACAACTGTCGACAGTGTCAATGGTTTGACAGCCACAAGAGAGTGCGGCAGCTGTCGCAGTTCAACAGCTGCTAGCGTTGACACCTGCCTGTACAGCTCAGTCTTGACAGGTGATAGGTATCATGTTTTATGCTAATTGATAAAATATGATTTGATCAAACAGTCGGCCGATCAATAAATGCAGCTGAATTCAGCAGACGCAGCCCATGGAAATGACTGTAATCGACATGGCTCTGGTTGTTTGATCAACAGTGAGAACATTGATCACAGAGAAATTTTAACTCCGGATCTTGATTGAAGCTGTTGGCAAGTAGCCAGTGTATTAATCACACCACATGAGATATTGCATGGTAATGGAATATCTGGTTGGCATTCCTTCACGGGAATACTTAAACAAAAAGCGCATCTGTTGACAGGATTGTTTTATCATTTGGCCTTGTACTTTTGCTGCGACCGCTCGGAGCCGCGCATGGTGACGATGACCGTCGCGCGACAAACGTTTGCTAGGAAAGCAAGCGTCGCCTCAGCACCCTCGCGCGTCGCGGCATCCTCCCACGCAGACTCAAAATTGTCGAGGACGACGACGGCGTCAGATAGCATGTCCTTCAGCGCCCTCCGCACGTTGCACGAGACGCCCAACGCGCTGGCGACGACGCGCAGACACGGCTGGCCCTCTGCACCATCGCACGCGACGAAGTGCCGTCTACCGTCGTACCGCGCGACAACGCGGGGGTGATGCAGCACAGCGAGCGCGAGAGAGGTCTTTCCCAGCCCCGGGCCACCGAGGACGGCCAGGTGCCCGTCAGCGGCGACGACTTCGGCCGCTGCTTCCGTCTCCGCGCTGCGGCCAAAGTACAGGGACGGCTTCACCGGCAGGTGGGGTCGCGGTTGTAGTTCAGGTGCCGATGACATCGTCTCTAGCTGCCTGAGCATATCAACGCTGCGTGCTTGCTGTGCAGAGGCGTCGAGAGCAACGCTGATGTGCGCATGTAGCCTGGTCTGGCATAATGCATATGTCAGCGTCACTTGCGCCAAGCACCCAGGCAGATAAAGTACGAACAAAGAGCAGAGCCTTATCAAGTGCGGCCTGGACTCGCTCGGAGAGCGTGTTTATAATGTCATTATTCCGTTTTTGGTGCACGAATTGCATGATAGGGCTCTGCTGCTTGATTAAAAGGAGATGCTGCTGCACGTCCTGCAATAAACTCCGCACGAAAATATTCAGCTGAAGATTATGGAAGCTGTAATAGCAAGACTCACCTAGGCAAGTCCTGGATCCCGATTCCCGCATCTTCTTCTTCTGCAATAGCTGCGAGCTCGCGCACACGCCGCGATAGCGCCAGCGCTGTCTCCCGGTTGGCGCGGAAAGCCTGCCGATGAACCAATTTGAGCGTTAACACGAATAAAGAAAACAAAATACCGACAGTAACGGTGCTATTAATTATGTCCACAACACCGGAGAGAGGAAAGTCGATGTTAATGTCTGCCGCTGCAGAGGCCAGTGGTACGGCTGTGCGCGCCATTTACGATATCCGGTCTGATCATGCGAGTGCTGGGTTGCCTGGATTTAAGACGCGTAGGAGAACAGCCACATATCGATGGAAAGCCTGATAGATCCACAGTGGCAAAGCTGACGACAGTATGGAGCCGTGGTCGTTGACAAGCAAACTGGCCGAACAGCACCGGTTGAGAAGCACATCGGGACTGTGTCAAAAAGAGGCTCTGCAGCGTCTCACGGGCACTCCAACCAGCGTTGTCCCACCGGTGGCCGTGAGGACCGCTATTGCCTACAATGCACCGTGCGACCGTGCACTCAACTTTGCGAAACGATAGCCGGTTCGATTACGGGTGCAAAAGCAACACGTTGGCGCGCCTCGTTGCCTAGCACCGCGAGCAAACAGAAGAGGGCGGCGATAGAGGGCAGTCCGAACTTCTGCTGTGTATACGGGAGGCAAAGAAGAGCAGGCGGAGATCAAAATCGTGTTGTCCTCAGGCTGCTATCTCCTCGAGCTCGTTTTTCGGTCAGGCCGAGTGGCTTGCTCAACTGCGAATTCCCGTCGTTGAGGCAAAAATTGCGCAGATTGTACCTTCTGAATCTGCGCATGTCTGGTGACCACTGTCCACGCACGGTGTCACGGTCTCCGCAAGATAGCTCTTGCGCTCGACCTAACGGGCACGTGCCACTCTTTGTCTGACACTTCAAGACCGCAGGAGATTTATTAGCTACGGCGCGCGCGACGGATCGACGGGTGCCTGACATTCAATCCCCGCTCACTGCGGGCTGCGTCTGACTCGCACCGTCGTTTCTTCGCCTCCGCGTCTACGCCTGCACGACTCAAGCGTTTGGCGTACTAAGCATCTCGCGCCACCCGCTCATGGGATCCTCTATCAATTTCATTCCCGACGAACTGTTATCGCATGTCTTCAACTTTTTCATTTTCGAGGAGCTTGTGCCTCTCATGCCAGTTGCCCGGCGTTGGAGGAATCTGATCATTGACCATCGCACATACTGGATGGACATCGATTTCTTCGACTTACCAGAAACTCCTGCAATCCTGGCGAGCACTCGGTTGTTCGGCCTCCGTTTGTCTTGTGCGGCATCCAGGCCCACAATCGTAACCGTGCACTGCACCAATGCATCTGACGCACTCCAGCATATTGCGGCTCATCTGTCGCACATAAAACGACTATACTTAACGACCGCCCTGCCGCTCGCGGCGGACGTCTTGGCAGCGCTGTGCAACCCTGCGCCGATGCTAGAATCCGTGGTGATCTATTTCACTCCTGGCGCCACCGAGTGCATGCCGGTTCCTCTGCCAATCAATCTATTCGATTTCAATGCGCCGCTCCTGGAGTATGCGTTTCTCTCGAACATGTTCTTTGTGCATCCGCTCCCTCCTGTTCTTCGGCGTCTGACCCAGCTCGGGATCGGTGGGATGGACGTGCACAACCCGGACGTTCGGTTCGACATCCCGGATATATTTTCAGCATGCCCGGACTTGCGCGAGCTACTGCTCTGCGAGGATGTCGCACTGCATCCAGTATTTTGGGAGCTGGAGGTGTGGACGAGGATCGAACGCCTGAGCCTCTCCGGTGGCACCATCAGACGGACGTGGCATCACCTGCAGCTTCCCATCCGCCGAGTTCCCTGGATAAGAGTTGACGGTGGCGAGTTGAGCATGCTCCCTATCCTCGCGGGTCATCTGGATGGTCCGCTCACTCTATTCGGCGACGCATTCACCGCCGACAACCGATTTACTCTCTCGCTGAAATCACACACGTCGGCACACGAGCGCTGGCTCTGTGCAGACCTCCCCGGGCCAGAGGACATCCCCCGCGAGACAGCAGACGACGCGATGTGGACGCGGGTCGTGCGCCTCGTCATCTCGGTTGACCACTGGGATGACTATGTTTCGCTGTTTGGAGCGCTGAACGCGTTAGAGGATGTCGTGCTTGTTCAACCTTTGCAGTGGATGCCGTTGCCAGGGTCGCTCACGGCAAAGCTCTCGTGCCCCCACCTCAAGCGTCTGACTATCCGCAATCGCTTACTTGATCTCGTCAAGGTTGACATTGGATCTCTTGAGGTGCTCGCTACTGCGACGCTGCACGGAGCGCCGTTCCCATTGGAACTCTGTTTGCAGAACATCGATCTTGAAGACAGCGAGGACAGCGAGGACCACGTGACTGCGACATTTCGGACCGTCGTTGTGGATGCATGGTGTTAGCGTAGGTCTGGTAGTGACACAGCTCTAATAAACGATATTTAACTGCGTGCAGGATTCCGCATGCTTATAATGCGCTGCACGGTTCTCCGAGCGCCAGAGCACGCCGTGTCTAGGTGGAGTTTGGTTGGAGAAGTCCCCGCAAAGTCCCCGGAGGCTGTCATGCTGAGACTGATACCGCTTTCTCCGTGCAAAGCAAGGTCATTTTCGAATTATACAAGGTTGCATATTCTTCGAAGCCGCGGAAGGCACTACACACTGACAACGGGCGGTTGTTTTCCGGCTTAGCAGAACAACGTCGGTTGTTTCGAGCGGCTGTTACGCCCGTGCCCCGGTCCGCGGACCCCACGTGCTCTCGGCATCACTCGCCGTCATTCTACGTCACTCGGCCAACTCGGTCAACTCGGTCAAGCTCCCGAATACCCGGCTTATCTCCCCTCGTGTTCATATGCTCGGGATATGTTCTCCTCATCGTCCTCTACCTCTAGACCTCTCCCTCACTTCTCTAGCTTCTCTCCTTACTCGCATACATCCACCTAACTCGCCTTGTCCCTACTGTATCGATAGTGTTCATATCCGGTTCGCTCCACTCGTCTTAGTCATTCGCCTCTCGTCATTCGTCCGATCCCCCGATACCTTACCCACTCGCTCTTACTCATCCTATCGGCCAATGACGACGATCTCTATTGATCTGAGGCCCCTCTCCTTCGTCTCTAGGATACACTCCGTAGCGCTCAGTTAGTTACCCAAAGTTAGTAACAAAGTTACTAACTTGTTAGTTACTAACACGTTAGTAACAGGCAGGCCGATGGCAAGTGTCGTTAGTAACTGGAGAGGTGTGCAACCAGCCGGCTGACAGCCGGCTTTCCCGCAGTGCATTTCAGAATTTTGGAATGTTCAAAGCCCACAAAGGGTTCGGGAGCACCTATTGACATGTCTCAGAAGCGGCTTCCAGGTTTCAGAGGTCTCTCAGGGTGCCCTTCTCCTGTGAGATCGCCCATGACCTCCGCATCTGTGTTTCTGCACTCGGAACTGAGTGCATTAGCCTACAATTGCGCATCTCATGCACTTACTGGCCATGAAAAGACATTGCAGAAGGGTACAACACTAAGCAACAGTATATATAGTCCAATATGTTATTAACAATGTTACTAACATAGTGTTAGTAACACACACTGTTAGTAACGTGTTAGTTACCCCGCGAGGGATAACTAACTGAGCGCTAACACTCCGAGTACATCGGATCACCTCCCCAGCTATAAAAGACCCTCGACTTTGTATCTAGCTCCCCAGTTACGAAATCGACATAGTCGTGCCCCTCGCACGCTCTATCTCTCTCTCTCGACTTCGCCTCTGGGTTCTTCCCTCGCCCGACTTACTCGTCTGAGTCCTCTGCTGCTCGCGGTCCCTTCGGTCGTGCTACTCGACGTAGCCGGTGTGCTCAATAACGCACCGAAGGCTCTAGTTGTTCGTTCGAGTGTTCTCTGCGCCCGGACGTTCAACTATCCTTGCAACCAAACCCCCAAGGCACAGCAGGCTTAACAGTATTTCGTAACTCGAGCGGAGCTCGAGTTGTATGGCCTTTGGGACTCGACAGAATCTCAGAAGAAACCAGGAAGAACCTCATCCTCTACTCGACTCCCCCGACGCTATCCTTCGCGAAGCCCGTCGTCAGGCTCGTCTTCGCGACCAACAACCTCCTCAGCCGGCTACGCCTTCGCCATCAGTCTCAATGTCGGGCACTAGCCGCTTCGGATCATCTCGGCACTCGCAACCGCCGAACGATGATGACGAAATCCTCTCGCAACACACTCTCTCCGGCTCGCTTCACACCTCGCGTTTCTCGCCGGCCCAGTCCACACTACGCGCGGACCCGAGCGGTTCCTACCCTCCCTCAAGTCACACGACGCGATCGCCTTCGCATCCCTCGACTCACTCGCTCGGCTCTCGACACCCTCTCGCGCTCGTCCCGTACACCGGCTCTCGCTCGACTCCTCGTCTTTCGCAGCACTCCTCGTCGTTCCGCGGCTTCTTCCCATCCGGCACCCCTAACACGCCTCGGCGTGGCGGCGGGGGTGGCGGAGGAGGCAGCGGAGGCGGCGGCGGTGGAGGCGGAGGCGGCGGAGGCGGCGGTGGCGGTGGTGGTCATCGAGGTGCTCCCTCGCCCTCGTCGCACCACTCGCACCACTCGCACCACTCGCACGGCTCGCACCCTCCGAACCCTCCTCCCGGAGGTGGCGGCGGTGGAGGCGGTGGTGGCGGTAACGATCCTCCTGGTCCCCCGGGACCTCCCTTCGACCCTCCGTCGGACGGCTACGACTCGGACGTCGATCGCGAAGGACAATTCCACGATCAACACGACAACGTCCCTCGTGTCTACTTCGTCGACCGCGACAGCGGCTCTCTCGCATCGACGCCGCCAAACCCGACAAATTCGACGGCGAAACGCCAACAAACTTCGCGGATTCCTCATCGACTGCGAAACCTACTTCCTCGCCAACCCTCGGAAGTACCAGACGTCCCGCGAGAAGATTCTCTTCACCGCGACCTATCTCTCAGGTCGGGCGAAGGAATGGTGGGGCGGCTACGTTCCTCTCGTCCCGAATCCGCCTCCCGGTTACGAGTTCCTCGAAGACTGGAACGAATTCAAGAACGAACTCACGATCACCTTCGGCGTCACGAACGAACGCGAACGCGCCGAAGTCAAGATTCGATGACTACAAATGGCCGACAACGGCAAGGTCGCCTGCTACAAGCTCCAGTTCGACGAATACGCCAAACTGCTCGGCTGGGACGACGCTGCACTCGCCTCGCAATTCTATCGTGGACTCCCTCGCCGCATCAAATCTGTCTTCGCTGCTCAAGTAGCTCAACGCCCGGCTTCTCTGACGCCACTCGCTGCGCTCGCTCTTAGCATCGACGCCAACTACTGGATCGATAAGGACGAGCAAGCCCTCGAGCACGCGAACGAACCTCGCAAAGCGCAGAAGACCACCTCGACCGTGACGCCTCAATCGGGCTCCCGATCGAACACCAAGTCCAACGCGCGCTCCAACAACGGCAACAACGGCAACAACGGCAACTCGAACAACCACTCGAACTCGAGGGGTCAGTCCTCGACCTCGGCCCGCTCGTCTTCGAAGACCACGACCAAGTCGAAGGACGACGTCGCGAAGAACCTCAACTCGAACGGCAAGCTCAACGACGCCGAACGACGCCGTCGCCTCGATAACAACCTCTGCCTCTACTGTGGCCATGCCGGCCACACCGCGTCCGAGTGCCGCAAGGCCGCTCACAATCGCGAGTCGAAGGGTCGCGCCGCTAAGGCCCAACCCGCGACTTCCTCGACGCTGGCTCCCGCTCCCTCGGGCGCCGCCGCTTCTGCCCCGGCGGAAGCGAAAAACTAACGGGCAGTTCCCCACGGGCATCTAGGGCCAACTGCGTCAAGCCCAAGATGCCTTACACTCGGTTGAACGCTGCCGCGCTCACCGATCAAGACGCTCTCATCGTCGTCCTCTCCTCCGACGCTGTTCCATCCTTTCGCACACTCGTCGACTCCGGCTCCGAAGATCAGTTCCTCGATACTCAGTTCGCCGAGAGTCTTCAACTCCCTCAAAAGTCTCTCAATCAACCGCTTCGCCTTCGGCTCTTCGACGGCTCCTATCGCGGTGTTATCTCCAAATACGTGTCGCTTCCCGTCCGCTTCCCTTGCCGAACTTCGATGATCATCAACTTCCTCCTCACCACTCTAGATCCGACTTGCTCTGCAGTGTTGGGATACCGCTGGTTGGCCCGCTACAATCCTAGGATTGACTGGTTCCATCACCGCATCTCTTTCCCCACTCGTGTCTCGCCCTCGGATCCCTCGGGTTTCGTCCCTGGGTTCTCGCTCGACTCAGATCCTCCGACTCCGTCGTCACCTCCTCCCGCGCCACGTACTCTGCCTCCCGAACCGCCGATGGACGAAACCGCCCTTCGCGCGGCCGCTGCCCGCGTCGACATCAAGATCATCGGCGCCGCAGCCTTCGACACCTCTCGTCGACTTCGCGGCTCGATGGTCTCGGCCATCTACATTCGAGATCCATCGGTGCCCGCTCGCTCTGCGTCTGCCAACCCGGCCTCGGAAACCGGCGAAGGCATCCCCGAGTGTTATCACGAGTTCCTCGACGTCTTCTCAAAGGAGGCCTCGAATCGACTCCCTGAACATCGGCCGTACGATCTCAAGATCGACATGGAAGAAGGCAAGCCTCTCCCATCCGGTCCGATCTACTCGCTCTCCGAGCCCGAGCAACTCGCGCTTCGGGAGTACATTCAGGATAACCTCAGCAAAGGACACATTCGCTCTTCGTCGTCCCCGGGTGGCGCCCCGGTTCTCTTCGTCAAGAAGGCCGACGGTTCTCTTCGCCTATGCGTCGATTATCGTGGGCTCAACAAGATCACTCGGAAGGACAAGTACCCGCTTCCGCTCATCTCGTCCACGCTCGACCGCCTTTGCACCGCCAAGAAGTTCACCAAGCTCGATCTTCGTGTCGGATACAGCAACGTTCGCATCGCGGCCGGCGACGAGTGGAAGACTGCCTTTCGAACGCGCTACGGCACCTACGAGTATCTCGTCATGCCTTTCGGTCTCACGAACGCTCCAGCCGCTTTCCAGCGCTTCATGAACGACATCTTCTCCGACCTCCTCGACGTCACGGTCACCGTCTACCTCGACGACATCCTCATCTACTCGGACGATCCCTCAAAGCATGAGGAACACGTTTCGAGAGGTCCTTCGACGGCTGCGGGAGAATGACCTCTTCTGTAAGCCCGAGAAGTGCGAGTTCCATGCTGACACCATCGAGTACCTCGGGTACATCATCAGCCCCGAGGGCATCAGCATGGACCCGAAGAAGATTGCCACCCTCCTCGAGTGGCCCGTTCCTCGCAACGTTCGCGACATCCAGTCGTTCCTCGGCTTCGCGAACTTCTATCGACGATTCATCTACGACTACTCCGATATCGTCGTCCCGCTCACTCGTCTCACTCGAAAGACCGCAACGTGGAACTTCACTCCGCAATGCCTCGCTGCGTTCAACGAGCTCAAGAAGGCGTTCACTTGCGCTCCCGTCCTTCACCACTTCGATCCCGCTCTCCCTCGCGTCGTCGAGACTGACGCTTCCGACTACGCGATCGCGGCGATCTTCTCGCACGTCCTCCCGGACGGCTCTGTTCACCCCGTCGCTTTCCATTCGCGCACACTCACTCCCACCGAGCTCAACTACGACACGCACGACAAGGAGCTGCTCGCGATATTCGAGGCGTTCGAACTATGGCGACACTACCTCGAAGGGGCCGAGACCCCAATAGACGTCGTCACGGACCACAAGAACCTCGAGTATTTCTCTACCACGAAGATGCTCACTCGTCGGCAAGCTCGCTGGTCCGAGTACCTTTCTACCTTCAACCTCCTCATTCGCTTTCGACCCGGTCGACTCGGCGGCAAACCCGATGCTCTCACTCGCCGCCACGACGTCTATCTCAAAAGGGGGGATGGTGGCTACGCCAGCGCAAACCCGCAGAACTTCCGACCCGTTTTTACTTCGGAACAGTTCGCCGCTTCCCTTCGCGCGACGTATGCTGAAGAGACTTTCCTTCGCGCAGCCACAATCATGGACACTCAGTCCATTCGGGATGACATTCGCGCCTCGTACAACTCGGACGAACTCGCTCTCGACATTCGCTCGAAACTCGGCACCGATGACGCGATCAACTGGTCGGCCTCAGACGATGGATTCTTGCTGTTCAAGGGCAGGATCTACGTACCGAACGCTCTCGATTGTCGCCTTCGTATCCTTCGCGAAAAGCACGATCACCCGCTCGCTGGCCATCCGGGTCAGAACAAGACACTCAAGATGGTCGCCCGCGAGTACTACTGGCCCGACCTGCGCGACTCGATTCGTACCTACGTCCAGGCCTGCGTCACCTGTGGGCGCAGCAAACCTCGACAACACAAGCCGTATGGTCGACTTCAACCGCTCCCGATTCCGCTTCGCAACTGGGACTCGATCTCGATGGACTTCATCGAACAACTCCCTGAGTCCAACGGTTACACTGCGATCCTCGTCATCATTGATCGCCTCTCGAAGCAGGGTATCTTCGTCCCGACCAAGGGCAAGATCACCTCCGAAGAACTCGCGCGTCTCTTCCTCATCCACGTCTTTGCCAAACATGGCGCTCCCTCGCACGTCTCTACCGACCGCGGCTCCGAATTTGTCTCCCGCTTCTTTCGCGCACTCGGCTCGCTCCTCAACATGACCATGCACTTCACCTCGGGTCACCACCCGGAGGCGAACGGTCAAGTCGAACAGACGCTCGAGCAGTACCTCCGTCTCTACTGCAACTATGAGCAGGACAACTGGTCCGAGCTACTCCCCCTCGCCGAGTTCACGTACAACAACACCCCGAACGACTCGACTGGTGTCTCGCCTTTCTTCGCCAACAAGGGTTTTCACCCGAACATCTCCGTCTACCCCGAGCGCGACGTTGCCTCTGCTCGCGCCCGCAACTTCGCTGTCGACATCCACGAACTGCAGGACGTCCTGAAAGAGCAGATCGCTGCCGCTCAGAAACGTTACACTGCATCTGCGAATGCTCGACGCACTCCCCCGCCTGACTTCAAGGTCGGCGACATGGCCTACGTCCTCTCGGAGCACATCAAGACGACGCAGCCCACTCGCAAACTCGCCGATCGCTACCTAGGCCCGTTCCCGATCGTCGATCAACCTAGCTCGCAATCGTTCACCCTCAGCCTACCCGACTACCTCGCTCGCGTACACCCGGTCTTTCACGTCTCGCAACTCGAACCCCACCCTCGAGAAGCGTTCCCCAGTCAACGTCAAGAACCTCCTCCGCCCGTCGTCGTCGACGGCGAGCAAGAGTACGAGCTCGAAGTACTCAGCGTACGCATCGACAATCGCCATCGTCACTCGCGCCTTCGTTTTCGCATTCGCTGGATCGGTCACATCGGCACTCCCGACGACCCCGAGACCACTGAGATGGGCTCCGAAAATCTCGAACACGCGCAAGAAGCAGTTCAAGACTTCTATGCTGCAAATCCCAGCGCTCCCGGCAGTTATCAAGAGTTCCAGCAAATCCTCAAGAAATTCGAAAACATCTAAGCACTCGCTTCTCACTCGCTATCTCTTCGCTCACTCGCCTTTCACCCGTTTCCAAGAAACAGTCATTTATTACATTTTTGGGCGACTTTGGTCGCACCCGCTACTACTCTATCCTATCGTCTACTCGTCCGCGTCCTCGGTCGCTTCCTCGACCGCTTCCTCGTCCTCCTCCTCGGTCTCCTCCTCGACCTCCTCCTCGGCCTCCTCTTCCTCCTCGGTCTCCTCCTCGACCTCCTCCTCGGCCTCCTCTTCCTCCTCACTCGTGAACGAATCGTCGATCGACTGGCCGAACTGCTGCGCTTGCCACTGCAGCATCCGGTACAACATCCGCTCGATGTTGTGCACGGAGTTGTTCGTCCACAGGGCGTGGTTCTCCACGACCCTGCGGTGCTCGGCCGTCTTCGCGCGGTCCTCGGCCGCCCTCGTCCCCAGCGTCGTCCCCTCGACGATGCGCACCTTCTTGGGGCGCTCGGGCGACGCACTCGGCGACGCCGCCCTCTTCTCGCCGCGCGGCACGAACGGCTTGCCCGAGTGCGTACACTTGCCCCGGGTCTGATGACACGCGGTGCATGTGTTCGACCGGTGCTGCCGAACGCACTGGCCGCCGCGCTTGGCGCAAGCCTCGCACTGCTCGTTGTCAGCCCCGGCGAGCAAAACACAAACAATCGGAAACTCACCTGGCTCGGGAACCGCGTCCCGTACGGCACCTCCGGCCACCTGTCCGTGAACTTGCCGCCTGCGCGCGGCTTGGGCTTGGGCTTGGGCTTCGCGGCCGGCGCCACCGGGCTCGCGATCTCCTCGACCTCGTCGTCGTCCTCGAGCGTCTCGCCCGCCCCGAGCGACGGTGAGCGAGCGACCGCGACCGGCGCGGGTTTCGGCGCGACCTTGCGCGGCGCCTGAGCCGTCTTCGCGACATCGACCTAAAAAACAAAAGCGCACCTTAGCCAGATCGCGCAGTCGAGGTAACTCGACCCATACCTCCATGGCCTTCCGCCTCTTCGGCGGCGACTCGGTCTCCCTCGCGTCCTTCGCCGGCGCCTTCGTGCTCGTGGTCGGCGCTTTCGCCGGCGACGCCTGGCTCTTCGTCGCCTTGGCGCCCGCGTCCGCCGCGATCTTGGCCACGCGCTCGGCCAGCATCCCGAAGCGTCGCTGCGCCGCCAGGCGCAGCTCGGCCTTCGCCTGGCGCCTGCGCGCGCTGAACGCCTCGATCGCGTCGAGGTCCTCCTCGTCGACGGCCTCTTGCTGCAGGCCGCCGAGCGTCCGCCGCGTCCTCGTGCGCCGCGATCAGCGCCTCCATCGTCGGGTCGTCCTCGAGCGACCTCATGACGGCGCCGACGGTCTTGCGGTCGTACGCGGCGGCGACGTCCTCGAGCGATTCGTATCGCGGCATGGTGGGCGGCGGGCAGAAGACAAGAGTGGTTCGACGATTCAACTCCCGACCCAACCACTTTTAATCTGCGTCCGACCCGTTCCGACCCGACCCGACCTTTTGGCCCCATTCGGACTCGAGTGCGTGCTATCTCATTTTTCGTATTCACCTTGCGTTGCTGCAGTCCTTCGTGGGCTCAGGACGTAAAGGGGGGATACTGTTACGCCCGTGCCCCGGTCCGCGGACCCCACGTGCTCTCGGCATCACTCGGCGTCATTCTACGTCACTCGGCCAACTCGGTCAACTCGGTCAAGCTCCCAAATACCCGGCTTATCTCCCCTCGTGTTCATATGCTCGGGATATGTTCTCCTCATCGTCCTCTACCTCTAGACCTCTCCCTCACTTCTCTAGCTTCTCTCCTTACTCGCATACATCCACCTAACTCGCCTTGTCCCTACTGTATCGATAGTGTTCATATCCGGTTCGCTCCACTCGTCTTAGTCATTCGCCTCTCGTCATTCGTCCGATCCCCCGATACCTTACCCACTCGCTCTTACTCATCCTATCGGCCAATGACGACGATCTCTATTGATCTGAGGCCCCTCTCCTTCGTCTCTAGGATACACTCCGAGTACATCGGATCACCTCCCCAGCTATAAAAGACCCTCGACTTTGTATCTAGCTCCCCAGTTACGAAATCGACATAGTCGTGCCCCTCGCACGCTCTATCTCTCTCTCTCGACTTCGCCTCTGGGTTCTTCCCTCGCCCGACTTACTCGTCTGAGTCCTCTGCTGCTCGCGGTCCCTTCGGTCGTGCTACTCGATGTAGCCGGTGTGCTCAATAACGCACCGAAGGCTCTAGTTGTTCGTTCGAGTGTTCTCTGCGCCCGGACGTTCAACTATCCTTGCAACCAAACCCCCAAGGCACAGCAGGCTTAACAGCGGCGCCTTCCGCCTCTTCCCATCCTCCCACCATCATGGCAACGCACAGTTGCCCGCGACGGAGCATTGTTGTCCGGCGCAAAGAACAACATTTTATTCGGGTCGTCCAGCCATGAACAACTGCCTGGGAGCTCAAAATGCACCATCAACGCAACCGGTTTGCTCAACCTTCCCTCCCACCATGGCGCAGCAGCACACTTACCACCAGTATGACACCTGTGCTCTCGCTCTCCCCACGGCCATCATGGGGATTCCGCAGCTTCCCGTTGAGCTCTTGACATCGGCCTTGGAATACATGCCCCAGAAGGAGCTCCGGCGTATGTTGTCTGTCTCCCACGCATTCCATGTTGCAGCGCGCAGGGCAGGGCTCGAGCTACAGCGAACCATCTATCTTTCTTGCCGATCGCAATCATACGAGGTCGAGCTGGCGACGTTTGCAAACGTCATCGACCATTTTTCGGCGCAAAAACGGCCTGGAAACCTGGCTCTGCATTTTCATTGCATATGCGATGAAGACGAACGCGAGGCCTTTCCTCCTGGATTCGAGAATGCTCTGGCTCTTGTCACAGAATCGCTGCCACTGCTTGGTAGACTGCGCCTGTTTGTGTCGAACCGGTACTGCAGCGCAGTGTACGCCGCACTGGCCTTCCTGGCGATGCGCCTGCGTACTCTATTCATCGGTCTTGACCGCAACGAGGAACAGCCACGTTTTAGCGCTTCCGTTCCTTTCGACCTCTTCGGCGGCGCCGCGCCGGCGTTGCATGTGGTCTCTCTCAACTTCGAGGCCGCGGACGACATCGCTGGCGGCGTCATCCCAGCTTTTGCGCGTGTCATCCATCTCGATGTGTCGTGCCACGCAGCAAACCTTGTGCCTGGCCAATCGTTCCCAGCCCTGTGCTCCCTGGAGATACGCGTCTCGCCATCCACTGACAGTGACTATGTGGATGCTCACGAGAAAACGCACGTCGATCTGTCCGGTCTCTCCTTACAGCGGTTGATAATTGACGACCACACCGCCGAAGGGGCGCTCGGGCACGTCCTCCGGACAGACGCCACTCGTGCTGAGATCCCGTATATCGCCTACTGCATGTGGAGATCTGGCCTTGACTACCATGAGGCGCTCTGGCCGGCCGGCAGGCCCGAGCTATATGCTCATATCCAACGGCACAAAACAATATGTAGTCACACGAGCCTGGTCGGAAAAATATCTGCCAGGTGCCGAGAATGGTGTATGAGGTTTGACAATGGCGTCCTCGATGACGTCGGCATCATGCGCCTCGAGCGCCTGCCGCCCCTGCAGGCTCAGCTGGTCTCCCTCACGCTCGACGAGTATTTCCTGGCGCAGCTCATCCTCACGCCGCTTTCACTGGATGCCCTGCGCAAGCTCTATCTGGACTTCACCGTGTCGATCGCCGATCGTCTCATTTTTCACCGCATACCCGAGTCGCTCGCCGAAGCCACCTGGCTGCCGGCGAGGTTCGACGACATCGACAACTTGCCGGCGAGAGTGTACAGCTTCGCTTGCCCCGCTGTGGAGCGGGTCACGCTGTTCGCGAGGGGGCGGGAGCTGGCGGTCGTGAGGCATGACAAGGTCGCCTGCCTCGCTCGCGCGCTGGGGCAGCTAGGGCGTCCCGTAGGTGCTCGCGCCGCACTCGTTCTCGCCGGCGTCACGCTTGATATTCCTGCGGCGCATGGACGGATAGCGACGGAGCAATCTTACTCTACTGCCATCGGCGTGCCCGAAGGCGCGACCGGAAAATCGCCGAAAAACGCGCCCGCGACCCGCCGCTACCGTCTGCGTCACCGTGCGACCGTCGCGCAAGCTACCCTGTGTAGACTTTGGGAGCAGGGTTGCATGGTCACCAGACGGCGTATCCGAACTGCATCAGGGCCGGTGTGCAGTACTTAGTTTTCCTGCCAATATCAGCTGCATTTTACTCCTGGCTCATCCAGGGCAGTTATGGCGGATCTGAGACCAGGAGCACGTAGGTATAGGATGAATATGGATTGTCCAAAGGCTCTTCTGAATTAATCGGCCAGCCTGTGTGCTCCTTGGGCATTGTGAAACAGCATACAGCAGGGCGGCAATTCGGGAGCCTCTGAACACGACATAGTGCTGAAGAAGGTGTCAAATGGGTGTATTATGGTGCTAGGAATACAGTGCATGCTGTGTCTTGGCCTCTTGCTCGACGCCCGCGGCGCTGAACTGCTGCAGCCGTGTGGGAGGGTAATTGCTGCAACTTAATATGTATCGCATGCCAGCCCTAATCCTGCTCTTGGAAGCCGTATAATGATTGCGCGACCTTGCTTCCGAGGTTGGAAGGGTGTAGCTTGCGCGACGGCCGCGCGGGGTCGCGAACGGTCGCGGCGGGTCGACTCGTCAGTAAATAACGTCGGTTTGTGGTGATGAAGGATGTTCAGTGCTGCATGGCGAAGGCGCAGAGCGAGAGGCGAGGCTGAAAGTGGATTAGTTCTCGCTACACGTTGTGCAGATGATTACCTTCTAATCGTGCATCAGGGAATCCCAGTCCGAGAGAGATCTTGCCGACAAGTTCACTGTCTGGTCGCCGGTACTGAGTGAACACGTGAATGATGGTGTCCAGGACCGGTACGGCGCGATGAAGTCCATAAATCAGAGTATACATCACAAATACAGCAAGGAAGCGATGTCTGTTTGGGGGGTTTAGTGAGCGGCACATCAATCAGAGGACGTCCCGCACCGGCCTCGGAGCCATGTGTGGGCGGTCTGCGCGAGAGCGTCTGAAACGCCGCTCCCGAGAAAATGTTTCAGATACACTGAGGTGCGTTCTAATGTTGAAAAATGCCCGAGCGAATGGAAGAGCACGACAGAGCAGAAAGACGAGCTAGAAGACTGCACAGCGTCCCTCGCAAGCTCCATGTCGAGTTCCGTTCTGGCGATGATTAAACGAGACTCTGGATGGTGCGTGGCCATGCAGGCCACCACCTCGCGAAAGACAGAGACGAGGCGGCGGTAATTCGAGGTCGCAAACATAGTCGGATATTTCTGCAGCGCGACGTTCGTTTCGTCGATCGCCACAAACGCGATCTTCGATTTTGTGGCAGCGTACAAGGCGGAAATGCGCTGCGTGATTATGTCGTCGTCGAGGACACCCAGATAGGCCTCCATGTCCCAAAACATGTCAGTTTTCAGGTACACCCGCGGGCGAAGTTGGAGTAGCAGCCATTTCATGCGAGCAGTGCTGTCTGTCAGCTCGACTTTGACCAGAGCGTCGCAGAAAATCTTGAATATCGTAAGACGAGCGAGGATGATCATCTTGACGCAGCGATGAGCGACTTGGCGGTTATGGATGATGCGCGACCGTGCACTGCGAGGGACAATGTTTGTGAACGGGATCGTGTAGTGCAGCGGACCGGGACCGACGAAGGTCGTGGAGATTCTGCCGAGCGCGGTAGTCAAATCGAGAGAGCCATACGGATCGACCACCGCGTCGGATGTGCAAGAAAAGTAAAAGCCCCAGTGAGCTGCAAGAACCTCGAACAAAAGCCGTGTTTTCCCAGTACCAGACGCGTTAGACACATATCTATGTGCGATGAGCCATGAGGAATGTGCCGACTAGTGCCACATACATGTGCTTTTGCTCTGAGACCAATTCGGACAGGCGTTCTGGAAACGACGCATCTAGTTGCTCGAGGTTACCCAACGAATATAGTATCATATCCGGAAAGTTGAAAGTCCCACGAGACGGTACGTGGGGAATTTTCATGCCACGCAATCGATCCATGTCATCCGCGGTCCATGAATCGGCTCCATCGTACTGAGTCGGAGGCTCCCAGACTGGGTGCTCTATGGGTGACTCCAGATAAAGGGCTATACGGTCGGAAATCTTTGTCAGAAATTTGTCCATTCCAACTGCTGGCCCCGTCGCAGAACCACTTTCCGCTGAAGAGTCGGACAGATGAAATGCTGGCCAGTGCGCTGAAAACGAGGAGCGGAAAGGTATGCGTCTGCAGGCCGCAAAAATCAGCCCGTTCTGAATGGTACACGGTACGCGGCGCCACAAGGACGCTGCGACAAGCGTGTGGACTGCGTTGGCGCAGGACAGCCGGGTACGCGGTTACAACTCCGCTAAGCGCGCGAACACGCTCGACCGTCACCACGCCCGGCGGTGTCGGGTTGAACCACGACCACACGGCGAGCATGTCTGACTCGCCCAGCACACCGACTTCGCGCTCATTCTCGTCCTCTGACGAAGGAGGTATGCAGCAACCGCATCTTAATTCATAGCTAAATCCATGATCAGGCGGGTATCCGCCACTTGGGCCTGAAGCTGTTCCAGCCGTGATCGCCCGCTTCAGGTCAGGTATTGCCGATTTCTTGGAGCGCGACAACGCCTATCCTTGCTGGCGTCCGTCAAAGACCTACGAAGATGTTCCCTCGTGGAATACAGAAAACCGACAGCGTCTGAAAGGATTGCAGATACCCAGGCTTTATACCTATAAAGGAGATCCTCCAGTTCCTGACATCCCTCTTCATCACCTAGGATCACTTGAAGATCTAGACCCCGGATTTCGCGACCGCATTGCTGATTTCATGTCTGGTAACGAGCATATGTACGTGAAGTCTCTCTTTCCCTTTGTAGCTCATCATCGCGTGCAGTCTCCTCGTGAACGTATCTGGCGCAGGGAAGTCGCGTATGGCGTACGAAACCCTCACCCGCTCATGGGGACTTTATTTCTCGTGTGCAGTGGACCTCACCGCGAATCCTTATGGCTCCGATGATCTCTGCCAGGCGTTTCAGTCACTAGAGTTCATATCATTTGGCGGGAAACAGCTGGTCGAACAGCTAGTTATACCCTGCAAGAGTCCAGGCGATGTCGAGCGGCTCGCGTCAAACCGCCTGGTCGCGCGACAAGTCTTCCGACGTCTGCTGCTGTCGCGCCTTCTGTTCTTTGAATTATTCCACAACCTTTTCACCGACAACAAGGCGTGTACGCAGTCTCAAGCTCAGTACAAGTGGATTCTGCTGCAGTTGCGGCCAGAGGTCATTTTGGGACGCGATATCTTTTCGATGATGACTCGAGTTCTGCGGTCTGTTCCTGATGCTGACGTTGATACCCAGCTCTCGCGACTCGAAGGGGCACTTGGGGGCTTGCTCAATTTCATTGCCGTCGACGAGGCACAGGTCGCTAACGGTAAACTTGGGAGGGCATTTGCTTCTGGTGACGGAACGGTGTTTGCGCCCATTCTGCGCGAACTCGCCCTGAATCTGCATGCCGGGTGCCCGCGCGCGCGGCTCATTTTATCCGGGACTGAGGTCGACCGACATTTTGTTTCTGACGCGTTGCTCTATTCCTGTCAGGCGCAGCCCAAGAAGGTAGACGGCCTTCGGTTCTACTACGACCTCGGCCAATTTGACTCGCTCACCCGAACTCACGCGTATCTGCGCCATTTCTTCGGCGACTCACTTTCGCCGCCGCAGTGCGCCGAGATTTTCCGTTGGCTGCGTGGACGGTGCGTGCTTAAATGCTCAGGATATCTTTCTCCGGCTGGCTGACTCGGGTTCTCACCGTTTAAGACACCGCTTTCTCACTGTTTTCGTTTATCATCTCCTGTTGACCGGTCCGACACGCGTCGATGCGGTCCTCGACATGCTGGTGTCCTGTCTATGCGGGCATGAGAGACGCGTCGACGATGACGATGATTACATCGACGAAACGCCCTACAGCCTTATCATGCAGGACAGTTTTCTAGAATGTAAGCCTCCACCCCCCCAGGAGCGCAGCACTGATCGCATAGCACCTATAGCCTTTCGTCTGGCACGCCTTCTGCGCGATGCTCTGTTCACGTTTGCGCTCCGCCACGAGCCTACGACGTTCTCCCACCCCGAACACGGACCGCGCCTGGTTGCTGTCGGTTTAGCCATCTTCACGGACGGAAAGGGCGCCGCAACCGTCAGCGAACCGCTTGTGTTCTATCGGCTGCTTGCATGGCTTCAAAAATCCGAACATCACACGATCGCCCGCGTTATCAGCCAGAGGCTGCATGATGACACCGTCATCGCTCGGGGAACGTCGTTCGCCGCTGGCGTGGCCGCTTGTCTCTGGAACGTGTTGTCGGGCTCTGGGGCTAGACTGGCTGATCTACTGCGATTTGAAGGCCCGGACGCCCCCTGCTGGTCAGCTGACGAAGCTGCTATCGTATTACCACCATCCGCGCGTCGCCTGAGGGGAAACGCGGCGTCTCGTAGCGCGGCCCACGACGCACACCTGAGCTATTCAATTGCGGGTGCGCAGAGTCCCAGCGAAGTTCTCCGATGGCTCTCTGGCGGCAAGCATGCCTTCCTGGTTCCCGACCGCGGCCTGGACGCCGACCTCCTGTTCTTCCTTCGCGTCAAGTCTGCCGGGATCGTCTTGGTGTTCCTGCACCTCGAGCCGTATATAGCCGAACGCCCTCGACGGACAAGGACCATTGTACCGCCCGATCCTTCCAGATTCTATCCCAAGGTACGCTTCTGACAGTCACAAGCCGCCATCAATTCGCTAATTCGAGTCCACGCAGTCGCGCGCGGACCGCGACCGCTTCCTCACAGCCTTGAAGGTGCTCCCGGCGATCCACTTTGACCGTCAGCGCGCCCGCCCGCTCAAATTCAGCATGCTCCATGTCATATGCTTCACGCGCGCCTACCGCGAGGACTACCAGTACAACCCCCCGGTCGCGTGCCTCGACATCCGCCGAATACTCGAGAAAGGACATGCGCGCGAGCTCGAGTTCTCGCATCTAGATATCGCGTCGCTGGAGACTGCTGTGTGACAGCCGCGCGGTCCATTACAACCTCAGCGTGCCGCACAGCTTCGCGACGGCCAGCTCAATTGTCGCGTCTGGCGTGGGATCTGTACTGCATCGTTGTGAAGCAGGGGACTACCTGGAAGTACTGTAGGCCCAACTCTAGAGGCACCTTTGCCTTTGCACTACTCTACCAGGCGTGAAAATTCGGATTCGTTCAAGATGTATATTACCATTGGCTTTGATAGGCTGTAACACTATGCCGAAGACCGTAAGCTTGAAGCTCGCGAGATATGTAAAGAACAGGACACTCGCGTATAATCCGCGATGTTGCCTCACGACTTCGTTGTCCAAGCCCGCATGCGCTTGTCGACCGCCAAGGCGGAACGCACTGACGCACGGCACAATGCCGCGTTACAGCCGCGGCCGTGACCTATTCGGAATTATTCGTAGGACTGGCAGCACCGTCCGCAGTTGTGCATCCACTGTACTGCAGGCCTCCGAACATCCCGCCCCGCGCGCACGTAGACGAGAACTATTGCGAATCTGCTGGCGCTGGACGCTGGGGCGCGACGAGTTGCAGAAAACCGCCTTGACCTTTTCTGCGTCGAGCCGGACGGGCGGGCGGCGACAATGACGACGCGACGCCGCGCATGATAGTCATCGCCGTCTGCGACTGCAGCGGCGCGATATACAGGGGCGACCCCAGCGAGTTGGACCCTCGTCAGTGACATCTTGTTCCCAAGGCTCCAAGTGGCGCCCGAACGCCTGCCCGAATGCGCGCAGGACTCGGAGGAGACCTGCGCCTCGACGACTAACGCGATGGAACGGGGAGACAGCGCGAGACGTCCGGGCCGCCACGCCGGTTGCGGTCGCCCGTGGCTGCAGCATCACGACCAGTCACCAGCATGAGCCCAGAGGAGGGTGTCCACATCGCCGGTCGTGCAGTGAAGGCGCAGGCGCATATGCTTCGTGGCATCGCCGACCCCTCCTGCGCGAAGAGCGCGAGCATTGCGAGGTCGTGGTATCGCTCGTCGAGTATCTGTGGCGCCGCAAACATCCATGGACGGCAAGGGCTTCGTTGCCACAACTGGAGTTGCAGGAACGTCATGGCATCGATAGCTCGTCCGGTTCGCAGGCGGATGGCCCGCGCGAGTTAGGCGAGAGCTTCAGGCGCAGTGCGAGAATTACGATACTGTCGGCCGTTCGCGCGGAGTGGGTGGAACGCTTGCGCGTCGGCGACCACTGCACTGGTATGCCTTCAGTTCGAGAGTTCGCCAGACATGAAGGCGGTGCCGCGACCCTTGGTGGCGCAGCCGAGAAGAGCTGCGAGGTCGCTCGAGTATGGGTGAACGGTCGGGATGGAGTTCGGCAAAGCCCAACACGAGCGCGCGGTTCGAACGGAGACCGCGTCACCAGCATTGCCCGCTGGGGCAACGAATGCGGCTGTCCTGAACGCCGAAAAGCGCGCATGTGGCGCAGGGAAAGCCCACTGCGCATGCGATGACGGTCGGTCGGGCGCTACGCGCAGCGGCAGGGAAGGTTCCAGAGAGGCGTTGATCCAAGGCGCGCTGGTTACGAGGGCCGCCAGAGCAACGTAGTGCGCGCCAGCTGCGCGGACGGCTCAACAGAATGAATGCACGAGGGCTGAAGAACGCGCACGATAGATTTGGGCGCAGGCGGCGTACGCATTGCGTCCGCTCATGGTGCGGCCAGGACGAGATGGACGCAGCACAGAGCGCATGTCGGGGTTGTCGGGGTGCGCGCCCGCTGGTGCTGCACGCGCAGGACGCGCAGAGCGCTCTTTCAAGTCCGGCGTGGGGGCGTGCGGCGTCCGGGTGCATTGACTCACAGCGACGCACGATCGGGTACGGTTGGGCCTTTGTCCGCCGACGAGAGCCGTTCAGTACGGGCGTTCGGGCAGGGCAGACCTGCGCCGATGTCAAGTCGTACGTCTGCAAGAGCTCAATGTACAACGGCCGGCAGAGAGGTGGCCCTCGCCCGCCCTTCACGTCGCGCCGCGCGCGAAGCGCCTCCATTGCGGCTTCACCAAGGCGCGCGGCGAGTGTTGTATTTAGTGCAGTGCACGGTGCGCGCGACATGTGGATTGCGCTGGAGCCCCTGCCGCCCTATTCCCCAGTCACTGCGAATGGGATGTTGGGCGGATTGATGAGGACTCCGAGGTCCCGGCGCGCATGCAAGGTGCGCACGCGCCGAGAGAGTGGCAGGATCGCCGAGTGGTACTGAGCACGAGAACCAAGACGCTCGCACGCCGGCCATGGGATTCCGTCGTTGCCCAGACCAAGCCGGAGATGTGCCCACGCAGCGATGACCGGGTGCACGGCCTACATGTCGTTCTTGTCGTGCAGACGGAGTTGAATGGTGTCAGGGCCTGGCTTTCTGGAGCACGGTTTCAACGTTCCTGTGCACGCGCGACTCATTCAAAGTCGCTCTGGGAAATTGTCAGTATCGAAAAAATCGGATACGGCACAGACCAATACTAACATAACTGGAGCTTCGCTGCGGCTTCGAACAAATGGGCACAGTATGACAAGTCAGAGAATTGCCATTGGCGAGTGGGCAGCGATGCAAAGCCGGCTCGCAAGCTCAAATACATCCTGATTCAGCGCACAGACAGCCGACAGTCAGGGCGCGACGCACGGGTTCACCTGTACTCCAAGTCCGCGAGATGCCCAAGCTTCCCTTAGGCTCGTGGTCGGCGTCATCAGCACAATGACGACAATTGCTGCGCGGCTGAGCAGCGAAAACGCGAAGGAGCTGCGCTGGACGCTGGTAGAGTATAGCAATGTCAACCTTTCCTCAAGTAGAGGCAACGGTGACTCGAGAACGTCATTCGACTGGGTGGTCGAGGAAGAAGATGATCCCCGTCGGAGTGTCAAGTCGTGTTGAAAGCTTTCCTCCGACCACCGCGATGACCGCGTTTTTTTTTTCGTTCTGAATGTGGCCAAGGAGGCATGACGGCCTATCTTCTCATGCGAGAACCTGGCCTACTGCAGACTACGTGCTACAGTAATCTGTCTTCTACGCGTCGCATCGAATTGCGGTCTCTTAGAGTGCACTCTTCATCTGCAATTTGCGTTCAACACGTGGTCTTTTCTGGGTCTGCTGCCATGCGACTTCTACCTGGACGCGAGCGGCGCGTCTGCGATCCCTTCTCTGGGCATGCCTACCATCATCGTCACCCTCAACCAAACTGCTCATGCATGGACGATGGCATACCAATGATGGTGTGTGTGTGGGGACCCGAGATTGTCCGCTCGAGTCTCGACGCGACTTGTGCCTACATCCGCCTTCTCTGGCGAGATGTGGTCTCTGCAGCTGTCCTGGCCCGGGCGACGTGAGGCGATTGAAGTAAAAAGGGCACTCTGCAATCCGCGAGCTGCGTACCTTCCTTGGCTTGAGCTGCTCTGCTCCCGTCGCCTTCTCTGGCGACGTTCGCCTTCTGCAGCTGGCCTGGACCAAGCGAAGTGTGAGGCATGGGACGGAGCATGCTGCGAAAAGCAAATCGGCGCACATTCTCTGGCGGCGTTCGCATTCTGCAACCGGCCTGGGCCATGCGAAGACGAAATCGGCGGCGCACATTCTGACTCGAGCTGCTCTGTTCGACGCGGGCACAATGTCTCTGCGTCTATCTCCTTCTCTGGCTATGTTGCCTTCTGTGGCCGGCCTGGCAGCTCGTGAGCGGACGTGCTATACTGCGAAAACTATGAGCAGCGCAGCTTCTCATGCGCCAACCTGGCGCACCAGTGCAGACTATGTGTCACTGTAATCTGCCATCTGCGCATCGCATGCTACATCGGTGCTCCGGATCCTACAAAGACTCGCACACGTCCACAAGCACCTCGCGCTCGCGGACGCCGAGTTCGTATACGACGTGAGCTTCGGGGACGAGTACGCCGGCGTCGGAATGAGCGTCGTCGAGGAAGTGCGCGGCCTGCACCCGCAGAATCGCGCCCGTGCACGCGCCGAGGACGCGTTCGTGCTGCACTCGCGGGAGGTCGTGGCAGATTGGCTGTGCGCGCTCGGGGAGCGGCTGCGCGAGCTGCATCCCCACCGTCCGCCCATCCAGTCCAGCCGCCAGTGCAACCTCGCCTGACTTGACGTGCTCCATAAAGCATTCGACACGCTCGGCGCACACACCGTCTAGGCGCGCGTCCTGCGCACCGACGCATGCGCATTGCACGCAGGCCATTCCCACGTTCGTTCACCTCGGCTTCACGCACGAGGGCATCCGCTGGCGCGCCGCTCCAGGTGACCAAGACGTCAGCGTGCTCGCGCTGCTGGACCGACTGGCAGGTCCGGCGCCACATGCGCCCGCGCGCGCTGAGCGTGTGGGACGAGATGCTTGAGAGGCAACAGCGTGAGAGAGACTTGCTGGTCCTTGTGGCGGATGATGGCCTCAGTGAACACACGCTGTAACGGAAGCGGAGCGTGATCGGGCACGGTTGCTCATGAGGGCTTGCAAGCTCGGCGTGGGTGGGATAAACTGGCACGGCTTTGAAGCAAACGTCTTCAACGCGCTCTACGTCCGTGGGAGGTTGTTCCCGAGACACCAGAATTTCAGTCTGAAGGTCCTAAATTGCGGGACCGGATAGCCTGGTTCCAAAGTCCGGGGATATGATAGCTGGGTGGGCGTCGGCGCCAATCGTGTCTGTGCCATGTCAGCTCGTCGCGCAAACGGCAATTATTCAGAATATAATTGACCTTTAGAACGTGCGCATATCGCTGCGCAGGCCGTGGGTGGGTTGTGCTTACGCGCATTCTTATGGCATCTTTTCCTTAAATCGAATGATATGGCAGGCGTCACAGTTTAACATTCCACTGGCTCAATAGGCACGTTCCCAAGAAAAAACGCGTTAGATAGGCCTCAAAATCAAGACGTATTCAAAAGGACAGTCTTCCAGAGGAAACGCACATAGTAAGTACAACGTGACGTGGTTGAGGTTCACGAGCAACTCCGCCCGGTATGAGCCGAAGCTTGTTGAACGACCACGAGCATGAC
This sequence comes from Auricularia sp. M13, assembly GCA_037042915.1. NCBI lineage: Eukaryota > Fungi > Basidiomycota > Agaricomycetes > Auriculariales > Auriculariaceae > Auricularia > Auricularia sp. M13. Next base: position 297,423 of record CM073198.1, on the reverse strand, counting down.
GGATTCGAGCGATACGTCGGCTTCCTATTCACGCGACTCATCGACTGAAAGGGGTACTTAGTCCCGGACTATTATCGTTCCCATTTGACCCTTTCATAGGCGGAAATTTCAAGTCGGCCATTCCCCCGGCTGCGGCTCGACCAGAAACTGCGTCTGAAGCCCTCGCTCGATTCAAGGCGCGCCTTACGGACTACCTGGACCCAGAGTATGAATATCCCCGTTGGACCCCGTCCAGGACGTTTAAACACCAGCCCGCATGGAACAAAGAAGAACGACGACGACTCGAGGCATTGCATATTCCAAAATTGTATGCCGTCGAAGGCCTCCCTCCGTCCCCCGACATTCCGCTCCATGGTTTGGGACGTCTAGAAGAGTTCGATCCTGCTTTCTCTGCTCGCATCGCTGATTTCATGTCGGGCAGCGACCATCTGTACGTACCGTGCGCGTCGGATATAGACTCTGGTGGTTAACGAAGTTTGCACAGTCTACTCGTGAATGTCTCTGGCTCCGGAAAGACGCGTCTAGTCTTTGAGACGCTTGCCCGCTCTTGGGGGTTTTATTTCACCTGCTCCCAGGACCTCGCCGCTAGTCCGTACGGCTCTGACGACTTGGGCCAGGCGTTTCGATTGCTCAGGCTTACCTCTTCCGGTGTCGATATATTGACCTACAGCCTTAGATTGCCGTGTCAGAGTCCAACTGATGTCGAGCAACTGGCGACAAACCGTCGGATCGCCCAGCGTGTCTTCCGGCGCTTGCTTCTCGCGAGATTTCTGGTCTTCGAGCTTTTCCAGGTACTTCTGAACGAAAGGACGTATAGTCCGGCCCAGGCTCAGCAGAAGTGGCTTATGCTACAGTTACGGCCGTCAGTCATTCTGGGCGTCGATATCTTTTACGTGCTCATGTGGCTCTTGCAATCTACTCCTGACGCTGATGTTGCTACTGAGCTCGCACGACTGTACAGCAACTTTGGTACCATGTTGGACTTTATTGCTGTCGACGAGGCACAAATTGCGGATGCCACATTGCACAAGGGATTCGCGACCAGCGATGGCAAGGCCTTCGCTCCGGTGCTGCGTGAGCTCGTCGCGAACTTGTATCAAGATTGCCCACGCCAGCGACTCATCATTTCGGGCACGGACGTCGACATGCCTGTTGTCTCGGACGCTTTATGGGGCAGTGGTGCAGAACAAGGCCTACGGTTTTTCTACGACCTTGGCCAGTTCGATGCGCTCGCACGCGCTCAATCTTTTTTGCGACATTTCTTCTCTGACGCGATTTCGCCGCAGCAATGCACCGAGGCTTTTCGGTGGCTGCGTGGACGGTGCGTCTGTTGATTCCCATAACCATATAGTCTGGTCATGACGTCGGTTTTAGGCATCGTTTTATGACCATCTTTGTTTACCATCTTCTACTTACGGGACCGTCGCGTCTGGAAGCTGTCCTTGATATGCTGGTGTCCTGCCTATGTGGTCACGAAAGACGAGATGACGATGAAGACTATCTCGACGACAGACTCTATGGTATCATCATCAAAGATTCTACTATCGAAGGCACGTCCACAACTGCAAAACCCAGTGTGGCGCTGACCACATTATTTTTCATAGAATGGCCTTGGCTCGCCCGTCACTTGCGCGACGCCCTATTCACGTTTGCGCTGCGGCGTGAGCCCACAACCTTCGTCGAGAGAGCATCCGTATTTGTTGCGATTGGACTTGCCATTTTCACTAACCCAAATGCCCGTGCGACCATCAGCGAGCCGCTGGTATATTACCGCTTGCTCGTCTGGTTCCGGAAATCCGAGCGACATACCATAGGGCGCATTATTGGCGAGAAGTTGGACGACAGCTCTGTGATAGCTCGGGGTACGTCGTTTGCCGCAGGCGTGGCTGCGTACCTTTGGAACACATTCTCCCGGTCCGGTGCCAGGCTCGGCGAGCTTCTGCGTTTCGAAGGCCCCCGCGCTCCCTGGTGGTCCGCAAACGATGCAACTCTCGTATTACCCCCATCCGCTCGACGGGGCAAAGCGATAAAGCCGCGCGGCGTCATCCCTGACACATATTCCATTGCAGGCGCTCAGAATCCCACCGAAGTGCTTGGCTGGCTCACTGGCGGCAAGCATGCTTTCCTAGTTCCCGACAGCGCTCTAGATGCGGATCTCCTATTCTTCTTGCGTGTGCAGTCTGCCGGAATTGTCTTGGTTTTCTTGCATCTCGAGCCATTTACCGCAGAACGCCCTCGAAGAATGAGGACGATCGTCCCACCCGATCCTTCGACCTTTTACGCGAAAGTAAGCACTCATCGCTATGGGACGCATTCATCCTGTTGACTACGATTACGCAGTCGCGCACGGACCATACACGGTTTCTTGCGGCACTGAAGGACTTGCCGGAGATTCATTTTGACCGCCAAAGACATCGCCCGCTTGCGTTGAGTATGGTTCATCTCATATGTTTCACGTGTGTCTACCGCGAGGACCGGGAATACAACCCCCCGGTAGCGCGCCTCGACTTCCGCTGCTTGGTGCAGAACGGACATGCGCCTGAGCTCGATGCCTCGCAACTCGACTATGCATCGCTGCAGACTGCGGTGTAACATGGAGTTGTTTCACACGCATACTTCGAGCTGCACATCTCCGGTCAGTCTATAGACCGCCGTTTGATAAGTATAGCATTCCCATGGTGTATTTCCTCCGTATTCGAATGTGCAGTGCCGAAAATGTGTCATCATGTTCATTTTCATAAATGGCTGCCTACGACAGCACCTGACCTGGCTCGCTGACTAGGACCCAAGGATCGCGGGACATACCGTAAGTCTGCCAGCCTGAGAGCGCGGCCAATCCGTGCATAGGTTCCATTCTGACTCGCTCCGGATGCCATGCGCCGTGGCCTGGCTCAACGTCTTCACCAAAAGCGCGTCCCGCACCGCGCCAGGAATCAGCATGAACGTCAGCGGCACTGTGTCTGCCCCGCGCATGCCGGCTGTTGTTGCATTTCCCAGGTCCTAGCCCGCTGTCGGGGCACTCTCTGGCGTCCGCATGGTCATACGAGGGCTATTTTGACCTTCGGGAGGTGTCCGAAATAATTACAGCTGCTTGCTGATGCATTGATGAGAGTTTTCTACTTGCTTCAAGTTTCGCGTGCGCGCGAAGGCAAATGTACATGCAGTGCAGATATTGACCAAATCGTTGTCTCCATGTTCGACCATCTCTCTGTAATACATATCGGCTCGTCACGATCATCCGCGTGTTCTCCCGCGAGTCTTGGACGGCGACGCACCGCGAGGGTTTGCGGCTCCGCGCGTTGAGGACTTTCCACGAGCCTTAGATTTCGCGCGAGTGGTCGGCTGAGATGGACCCGGCTGCTGCGGTGTTTGGCGGGCCGCTTTCGCTGCTGCTGCTGCTGCTGCCCTCTTGATCCTCCTCTCTTGTGACGCACGAGCAGCATCTGCGACCACCCTAAAGCTGGAGAATTGCAGACATCCCTGCTCAGTGAGGCGCTCCGAGAGTGTCGCAACCGGATAGCAGCCAACCTGCTTGGTCATCGTGTCGGGCAATACGTACGTCCCAGGGAACGCCGCAAAAACGCGCAAGACCGCAGTTCCGACTGGGTATGGGTCATATTCAAACTAAAGCACGTGAGAATTGCTTCCAGCGGATAAGAGCAGACTTACCTCCGACAGAGTCGGTTTTCCGTCCGCGGGCTCTGGGAATTCCAGATTGCCTCGACGGAAGCGTGCTTTCAGGTCTTCCATCCCCTCGTTGAACTCCATATTCCCGTTCTGTGGAACACGTCAATCGAAGTAAGCCATGGGGACGAGCAACTTACGTAGTAGCTATTGCCGTCGTACCATCCCTCAGGAGAAAGCTTCCAAAGGATCTTTTCGAGCTCAGGGGCCTTATGCAGCCTCTTGCCCTTGTACCAGCATTTGCATTGGACGCAAACGAGTATCCGGGACCCATCGCGAAAGCGCAGAGCGAAGATTATGTCAGGCCCAAACAGCTTGTCAGTAAGGCTGAAACTAAATTAAATATAAGTACACCTCGCCGTACTTTATTTAGATTTAGTATGTAATTAGTATTAATTAATTATAACTAGTTATATCTGAATCAAATCAAGTGCCATTGATGACAAGTTATACTTGGTGTATGCAACTAATGACTACATCATACATACTTCTATAACTAGACCTACTGATAATACAAGGTCCCTGAGGTGTTGGGATGCCTGCAATGTGAGGGTGAAGCAAGAAACCCTTTTGGGTGAGAGTATTACCGAATTGGGAAAGACAATCCAAGATGAAGCATGACTGATGACTGGGATACCATACCTGCTCCTCAGGTATATGATCGGTTAATAGGACTCCATATAGCTTGATACCGTATGCATTACAACCTCAGGATACTTCAGAGATTGACTCTGGCAACATGTAAGGTACTTGGCAGTCTTGCGTATTGTCAAGGACCTCCACTCCCATGGCAGGAAGGTCTCTATAAATGTGGATCAGGTCTAGAACACCTTTCTCTAGATGCATCTCAGGTGATCTGAGCCCTCATAAAGTTGACATGTAGATACAATTAATTATAACTAATTACTCAAAAATACACGAGTCCGTACTTTAATTATATTTATATAGGCCGTTAATTAATTATACTTAGTAATTAATTAAATTAGTTGCAGCCTTACTTGTCAGGTTTCAGGAACGGTCGCCCGAACTGATAGACCTGCACGCTGGGGCTCAATCCATAGTTCGGAGAAAGTGCAAGCATGCTCTGCGGGCCGTTATCGGCCTGAAATGCAAGGCCCGTCGTCTTGTCCCGCGTGACAATGGCGGGAATGGCGACCGCGTCCCGATCTCCATTGTCTTCCTCCTCTGCCTCGCCCGTATAAACGGACGACAAAGCAACTGGAGCGTCCTCGAGGTCGGATATTGTGACAAGCTGCACGGGCTTATCAGCCCAGGGCGGCGTCGGCGACTGGAAAGTGAAGATATCGCTGAGAGGAACGCCTTCCTCCGACGCGGAAAGGCGGTTCCAGAGCAGGTATATGACGAGATCCTCGTAGCTGAACCCTTTCGAAGACGACTCGGGGTTACTCATCGCAGACTGTAGACGGAGCTGTAATGGACTAAGGCCATTCCAACCCGCCGGCTTCCGATCGAGCCAGCACATCAAGGTGAGAAGAGCAATGTGCTCGTTCACGACGACCTTGATCGCCTTCTTCTCCCTCCCGACGGCAGGTTTGTCGAATCTGGCAATTCCCAGCTCCACCAAGGTGATATCTTCGAGAGGGTAGTCGGGATATGTCGCCGTCAACAGAAAACTACAGATGCAGTCCATAGCCTTCACAACGACGTCCGCTCTGTAGCGCTGGGGATTGACGAGGATATTAGGCAGTGCAGGCTTTCTGAGACAGTCAGGAAGAAGACCGTGGTACTGCAGAAAGTCGAACTTCGAGGCATCGGTGTCGCCCACATTATGGCCGGTCAGAGCTGAGACAATGTGATAGAGAATATCTCTAAGATCGATCTCTCTGACCGAGCCGACCGTCATCACGGCCTGGATATAGATGTTCAAGAACCTGTGCCGTCCCTGAAGCCAATAAACGACGTCCTTCCAGACTGCCATGGACTGGATCGCTTCGGAAAACTGAGAGCCAAAGAAATGCTCGAGAGTAACCAGAATAGAGTCAGAAGTGTTCTGACCGCCAAGTTGGTGGACCTCGTGCAGGACGGCCTGCTTACCAATCGACGACCTGAGAGCCTCGTTGATTAGTTCGGCACTCATCTTCGTGCCGGAGACGCAAATTTTGGGCTTGTACAGCAAGGCCGTAAACAGGGTTTGCACTAGCGGCTTCAGAACAGGACGGATGCCACTGGCAAAAGAGAACTGGGTTGGAACATCGATGCGTCCGGTCTGGGATTCTGCATTGAAGTTGGGCCCAAAGCAGGTATCGTACGTAGACGAAGCTGATTGCGCCTCATCGAACACAAGGAGCTTTATTGCCTGGCCCCTTTCTTCGAGATCAGCAACAATGTCGGTGAGTTGAAGACTGGCCTCCGTCGCAACCACCAGAGACAACATCCTGAAGAGGGACAGGAAGACGTCTCCGAGACCGGAAAGGTGAGGGCAGACCTGCAATGCGCACCACGCAGTCCGCGAACGTTTCTCCGAGATACCAAGCTGCGAGCAAATGTCACAGAACCGCCGATAGATGAGAAGACGGGCCGGAAGCACTAGAGAGAAGAGGTGGGCTGCAATAGCGTTGTTACTATCCCAGATGCTGTTCCATGCATCGAAGATCTCCTGGCCAGTCCCGCGGCGTGACTCCGAGACCTCTTTCACGAAGGACACTCCGTTGGGGCCTCGCCTCCGAGGATCTGACAGCATATCGAACGCGGCATAGACATCCTGCGACCCGTACGGGCTGCTACCGGCGTCATAGAAGCATGTAAGCAAGAGGGTCCAGTGCCCGCACGAATAATCATGCAAGAGCTTGGTCTTCCCAGAGCCAGATGTATTATTGACCATGCTGCGCTTTTGTAAATATCTTCACATTAATGGACCGTATGGCACTCACAACTTGGTGCTCGCTGACTTCTTAAGCGAGTCCAATCGATCACGGAAGCCGGGATCGATAGAGCTGAAAGACCCAAAGCCATATAACAAGAGATCCGGCCGCGATAGATCAGACTGAAGGGGAACTCGTGGAATTGTTAGTCCAGAGACATGAGATGCGACCGCAGACGCGAGTGTGTCGCGGGGTTCCCATTCGGACGGAGGCGACCATAACTCGCTTGCAGGGAACACGGTTTCTTCTTCAGACGTGAGCAAGCTCCCAGGCGCGGTGAGGTGGGCTTGAAAGTCGTCGAGCAGCCTGGCGACGGCCTGCGAAACGCTTTGGTATGAAACGTATTCATATGGCGGTAGCCTGTCGACGTTCACATCGCCGGGATGCGGACTCGCATGGTTGTCAAGCCTCGGCGCCTTGACTATGCTTACAGTCAGAATCGGGTTTGAAGGGAGCGCAGCATTCTCACCAGGTTCTGCGTAGAGGTTCGAATGCGATCAAATACTGGCAAAATTTGCGCAACTCACCGTCATCTGCAACGAGTTAGATGATGTACGGAATTGGCTACGGAGGGACTTACCCATCGTGGGACTCGATCTTCCCCCTGGTTGACCCTTTAGAACGGATCGACTAGTATACATCATTTAGACGCACTTTTCTTCTTCATAACCTCCCGGCGAGGATTCTTATCGTCATCGTAGAATTCTGCGCAGCGACGGTGTCAGCTTCATGGGTATCATAGGGGATTTTGACACTGATCCGGGAAAGAGTAGATTCCCAGATTATCGAAGGCGTAGGGCAGGGTGGGGAGATCGCGAAGAGCAACAGAAGCCTGACGTACGTTTGCGCCAATGATCAATCTTGGCATTGATTTGTTCAAAGGACGTAGCAGCGGCTAAGCTGAGCATGTCCTGAACGAAGGGGGCCCACAGAGCGTGGCTCTCAGAGACGAAGTTGGGCTCGGGTGGGTCGCAAGGATCGTGTCTCGTAGCGTCCTTGAAGATGAGAGCGGCCTTCTCTCCATCGGGGAATTGGAGAGCCATGATATTTCCTATGTTCACGAAGACGCGCGGGTCGGGTGGTTGAGCCATGGCCAGCAAGAGGGGAGCGAGTGGATGCTGGGACGGCGCACTGGGAAGGCAGCGAGGCTCAAATAGACCGCTCGAGTTTCCGGTTGCTGTGATTGTATTGTGTCGGAGAAGATGATGACCCTGCATGCATCTTATAGGAACCGCTCCAATCGGTCCAGTTGTTGACCAATCGACCCGCAATTCCAGCCTGGACAGCGATGAACTCGACACCCCGCACAGCCGACTGGAGAGCATTGGACAAGCACTGCGTCACCTGTGGGCGCAGCAAACCTCGACGACACAAGCCGTACGGTCGACTTCAACCGCTCCCGATTCCGCTTCGCAACTGGGACTCGATCTCGATGGACTTCATCGAACAACTCCCTGAGTCCAACGGTTACACCGCGATCCTCGTCATTATTGATCGCCTCTCGAAGCAGGGTATCTTCGTCCCGACCAAGGACAAGATCACCTCCGAAGAACTCGCGCGTCTCTTCCTCATCCACGTCTTCGCCAAACATGGCGCTCCCTCGCACGTCTCTACCGACCGCGGCTCCGAATTGTCTCCCCGCTTCTTTCGCGCACTCGGCTCGCTCCTCAACATGACCATGCACTTCACCTCGGGTCACCACCCGGAGGCGAACGGTCAAGTCGAACGCACGAACCAGACGCTCGAGCAGTACCTCCGTCTCTACTGCAACTACGAGCAGGACAACTGGTCCGAGCTACTCCCTCTCGCCGAATTCACGTACAACAACACCCCGAACGACTCGACTGGTGTCTCGCCTTTCTTCGCCAACAAGGGTTTTCACCCGAACATCTCCGTCTACCCCGAGCGCGACGTTGCCTCTGCTCGCGCCCGCGACTTCGCTGTCGACATCCACGAACTGCAGGACGTCCTGAAAGAGCAGATCGCTGCCGCTCAGAAACGTTACACTGCATCTGCGAATGCTCGACGCACTCCCCCGCCTGACTTCAAGGTCGGCGACATGGCCTACGTCCTCTCGGAGCACATCAAGACGACGCAGCCCACCCGCAAACTCGCCGATCGCTACCTAGGCCCGTTCCCGATCGTCGATCAACCTAGCTCGCAATCGTTCACCCTCAGCCTACCCGACTACCTCGCTCGCGTACACCCGGTCTTTCACGTCTCGCAACTCGAACCCCACCCTCGAGAAGCGTTCCCCGGTCAACGTCAAGAACCTCCTCTGCCCGTCGTCGTCGACGGCGAGCAGGAGTACGAGCTCGAAGTACTCAGCGTACGCATCGACAATCGCCATCGTCACTCGCGCCTTCGTTTTCGCATTCGCTGGATCGGTCACATCGGCACTCCCGACGACCCCGAGACCACTGAGATGGGCTCCGAAAATCTCGAACACGCGCAAGAAGCAGTTCAAGACTTCTATGCTGCAAATCCCAGCGCTCCCGGCAGTTATCAAGAGTTCCAGCAAATCCTCAAGAAATTCGAAAACATTCAAGCACTCGCTTTTTCACTCGCTATTTCTTCGCTCACTCGCTTTTCACCCGATTCCAAGAAACAGTCATTTATTACATTTTGGGCGACTTTGGTCGCACCCGCTACTACTCTACCCTATCGCCTACTCGTCCGCGTCCTCTGTCGCTTCCTCGACCGCTTCCTCGTCCTCCTCCTCGGACTCCTCCTCGACCTCCTCCTCGGCCTCCTCTTCCTCCTCGCTCGTGAACGGATCGTCGATCGACTCGTCGATCGACTGGCCGAACTGCTGCGCTTGCCACTGCAGCATCCGGTACAACATCCGCTCGATGTTGTGCACCGAATTGTTCGTCCACAGGGCGTGGTTCTCCACGACCCTGCGGTGCTCGGCCGTCTTCGCGCGGTCCTCGGCCGCCCTCGTCCCCAGCGTCGTCCCCTCGACGATGCGCACCTTCTTGGGGCGCTCGGGCGACGCACTCGGCGACGCCGCCCTCTTCTCGCCGCGCGGCACGAACGGCTTGCCCGAGTGCGTACACTTGCCCCGGGTCTGATGACACGCGGTGCAAGTGTTCGACCGGTGCTGCCGAACGCACTGGCCGCCGCGCTTGGCGCAGGCCTCGCACTGCTCGATGTCAGCCCCGGCGAGCAAAACACGAACGACCGAAAACTTACCTGGCTCGGGAACCGCGTCCCGTACGGCACCTCCGGCCACCTGTCCGTGAACTTGCCGCCTGCGCGCGGCTTGGGCTTGGGCTTAGGCTTCGCGGCCGGCGCCACCGGGCTCGCGATCTCCTCGACCTCGTCGTCGTCCTCGAGCGTCTCGCCCGCCCCGAGCGACGGTGAGCGAGCGACCGCGACCGGCGCGGGTTTCGGCGCGACCTTGCGCGGCGCCTGAGCCGTCTTCGCGACATCGACCTAAAAACAAAAGCGCACCTTAGCCAGATCGCGCAGTCGAGGTAACTCGACCCATACCTCCATGGCCTTCCGCCTCTTCGGGCGACTCGGTCTCCCTCGCGTCCTTCGCCGGCGCCTTCGTGCTCGTGGTCGGCGCTTTCGCCGGCGACGCCTGGCTCTTCGTCGCCTTGGCGCCCGCGTCCGCCGCGATCTTGGCCACGCGCTCGGCCAGCATCCCGAAGCGTCGCTGCGCCGCCAGGCGCAGCTCGGCCTCGCCTGGCGCCTGCGCGCTGAACGCCTCGATCGCGTCGAGGTCCTCCTCGTCGACGGCCTCTTGCTGCAGGCCGCCGAGCGTCCGCTTCGCGTCCTCGTGCGCCGCGATCAGCGCCTCCATCGTCGGGTCGTCCTCGAGCGACCTCATGACGGCGCCGACGGTCTTGCGGTCGTACGCGGCGGCGACGTCCTCGAGCGATTCGTATCGCGGCATGGTGGGCGGCGGGCAGAAGACAAGAGTGGTTTGACGATTCAACTCCCGACCCAACCACTTTTAATCTGCGCCCGACCCGTTCCGACCCGACCCGATCTTTTGGCCCCATTCGGACTCGAGTGCGTGCTATCTCATTTTTTCGTATTCACCTTGCGATGCTGCAGTCCTTCGTGGGCTCAGGACGTAAAGGGGGGATACTGTTACGCCCGTGCCCCGGTCCGCGGACCTCACGTGCTCTCGGCATCACTCGGCGTCATTCTACGTCACTCGGCCAACTCGGTCAACTCGGTCAAGCTCCCGAATACCCGGCTTATCTCCCCTCGTGTTCATATGCTCGGGATATGTTCTCCTCATCGTCCTCTACCTCTAGACCTCTCCCTCACTTCTCTAGCTTCTCTCCTTACTCGCATACATCCACCTAACTCGCCTTGTCCCTACTGTATCGATAGTGTTCATATCCGGTTCGCTCCACTCGTCTTAGTCATTCGCCTCTCGTCATTCGTCCGATCCCCCGATACCTTACCCACTCGCTCTTACTCATCCTATCGGCCAATGACGACGATCTCTATTGATCTGAGGCCCCTCTCCTTCGTCTCTAGGATACACTCCGAGTACATCGGATCACCTCCCCAGCTATAAAAGACCCTCGACTTTGTATCTAGCTCCCCAGTTACGAAATCGACATAGTCGTGCCCCTCGCACGCTCTATCTCTCTCTCTCGACTTCGCCTCTGGGTTCTTCCCTCGCCCGACTTACTCGTCTGAGTCCTCTGCTGCTCGCGGTCCCTTCGGTCGTGCTACTCGACGTAGCCGGTGTGCTCAATAACGCACCGAAGGCTCTAGTTGTTCGTTCGAGTGTTCTCTGCGCCCGGACGTTCGACTATCCTTGCAACCAAACCCCCAAGGCACAGCAGGCTTAACAGACAGCCCGATAGCCGGTTGAACGGGACGGCGCTGTTCGCAGTTGGTCGGCAGGTGGGATTCAGACGGCATTTGCTGCAAGCGCAGGGCTTGCCGCCCGCGGCAAGTGCATAGGTAATGATTGCGCCCTTCGGCGGCGGCGGCGGCATCGGATCCGGGTGCGAAGCGGCGACGGAGAGCATCGGATCGCTGGGCGCGCACCGGATGCGCGCACCGGCAAACCTGCAATCTGGGCGGAGGACACGATTGACCGTGAAGGCAACGCGAGACGTCCGGGTCACCGTGCCAATCATGGTCTCCGGTGGCGGCACGGTAGGAAAGACTCGACACGGATCCAGCGCCGCGAGTTGCCCGAGTCGCCGTGAGAGGTATATGCTCCGCCGCGTCGCGACGTCGCGTGCCCAACCCGGGAGAAGAACGCGAGCCCCGTGAGGATGCTGAGCGTCGCGCTGCCGAAGTGCCCCTCGCGCGGTATCCTGTTCTCCTGGACTTGGAGTACCTTCGGCGGTGCAAGCACCCTTGCACAACAGGGCCTTCGTATAAACGCGTCGCATAGCAATCGACGGCGTGTACAGTTTGGACCCACGACCAGGGTAGACGCCTCGTAGGCATCCGCGACAGGGCTATTCGAGCAGCCTGTTAAGCGCGTGACCGAACAGACTAGGACGCCTCGGATCGACCGATAGACCGATGTCTAAGACGGGGAGCCAGGCGTGGATGGGGAACCTTGACGGGTGGCCCGACAGATGACCTATGGCCCCCGGAGCCCGTAGTAGGCAGACGGGGGCGCTCGAGAGGTAATCGAGGTACTCGAGCGTCGATAGAAGAAAGAGTGAGCCGAAGGTGCCGATAGAAAGCGAGGCCAGCGAGGAGAGCGGCCGGATTGAGTGGCGCGGCTCTAGTGAGGTGGGACGAAGCTAGGCTGTTGCTATTTCGTTGCTAAATCGGTTTTCGAACTAGAGTACATCAAAGCGAGGCAAGGATACAAATAGGAAAGCACAGAATCACATGGGAGACACTCGGGTAACTGCTAGACCGGTCGGATCAACAATAGAAGTACGAAACACAGGATTGCACAGTGATCGCAGTCAGAGTGATCCGATATCGAGCGGAGTGAGTCAGAATGATGACAGAGTGCTTAGGAAGCGAACGGGAGTGACGGAAGATGATTAGAAAGATACTAGAATGTGTTAGAAGGTGATCCGGGTCGAGCGGAGCAATGCGAAGGCGAGGCGAGACCGATAGGATCGAAGGGAAGCAAGGCGAAAGGAAAGGGAAGCGAATGGAAGCGAAGGGAATCGAGTGAAGAATAGATATACTCGAACCGAAGGAAGGACGAGGCGAGAGGACCGAAGGGTAGAGAAGGGTCGGACGAGCATGGGTCGTAACACAGCCGCGGAACGATTCTCGTCGATAGCGTCAGTGCGCGCGCCGGGAGTGCGTCGAAACCCTGCCGGACGCGAAGTGCGGAAGGGACGGCGTCGGCACTGTCACGCCATGGTCCCGCTGGTAAGTCCCCTGCATGACAACGCCGAACGGACGGCAACGCGGCGCAGCGCAGCGCGAACGAGGTTCGGATGCCCTCGCTCAGTCCTGTCTGTCGCCTGGGGCTCGAGCGGCATGTTTGGTACTGCGGCCCCAATCCTTCCCCTCGACCGTCAATCGCCCACGTATCGATCTCAAGCTCAATGGCCCAACCGTCCGACCCTCAGGCCGTCATGGCTTTCATTAACTCCATCATCACCAGAGCACCATTCATGGAGGAGAGACAGAAGGCTGAAGTCATTTTTGGGGCTGCTACGGCACATGCGGACGTATTGTTAGTATTACCGTCACGGTGGACGGAGCGAATGACCCGATCACAGCGTCCCGGATAGGATGGTCAACATGACCGGCCCTAAAGTCGCGGAATCAAACGACCACTAATACACACAGGATGTGTTCCCAGCCCTTCTACTTGCATAATGTCTTGGTTAAAGTCAAAACCGACATGAAACTCGACAGGGCTAGGTGGTTTGGGGGTTAAACGGTGGTTTTGCCGTCGGAGGGCTACCCGAAGTACAGGTCAGCAATTTGATTCCGTTATCCAGTGAGTTGCACGACTGGCAAAGGCTCAAACTGAAACTGGTTGGTATTCTTGTTCAACATACTCCAGGAAGGTCTTTAGTATCGGTATCTTCAAAGAATAATCGAAAATGGCTACTTAATAGGTCGGGAAAGGTACTGTCGACCAACCGGTAAGCCCCGGTCTTTAATGGTAGACGCTATACAGCGACCCCGCCCGCAGCGCCGGAAGAGGGATCGCTGTATAAGACGTCGCTCTGAGACAGACTACGTCCCGGATGAGAACAATGTTCATTTCGCGGATGTAGGTTGACCTTGGCACGATACGGGGGAGAAAGGTCAGGTACGAGCCTGCAGTTGGACGACAGTGAGCGGTTGAATCCTGCTTGAATCTGCGTTTTGACAGGCTTCAATTGAAGTTGATCATGAGCATCGGAACTCGGAACAAGTCCGACCGGCGGTATCCGTCTCCACGGGTTGAACCACCACCACGACTACACGGCGAGCATGTCTGACTCGCCCAGCACACCAACTTCACGCTCATCCCCATCTTCTTACGAAGGAGGTATGCAGCAGCAGCATCTTGACTCATAGCTAAATCCATGAACAGCGGAGTACATGGCCCATCCGCCACCCGGGCCTGAGTCAGAAACCGTACCAGCCGTGATCGCCCGGTTCAGGTCACGCATTGCTGATTTCTTGGAGCGCGACAACGTCTATCCTCGATGGTGTCCGTCAAAGACCTACGAAGACGTTCCCTCGTGGAATACCGAAAACCGACAGCGTCTGAAAGCATTGCAGATACCCAGGCTTTATACCTATGAAGGAGATCCTCCAGTTCCTGACATCCCTCTTCATCACCTAGGATTAGTGTTCGGCACGGGTCTACCCGTCACCCGAACAGACCCGAATGCGGCGGGTGTCACCCGAAACCCGTGGACACGGGTACGGGTCGCGCAAATCCTGACCCGATGTGCGCGGGTACGGGTTAGACCCGTTCGGCACGGGCCGGGTTCGGCTCCAACCCGGACCCGTAAACCCGCGGGTTGAAACCGCCGTCGAGGCCGTTGTAGAAATACCACTGCCTAGCGCAATTTTTTTTTTGAAGGTATATAGAGGATGTACAACATGTTTGAGTATTTTTGAAGGCAAACCGTGCATTACAAGTCGAACAAATCATCAGTAATGACCTCTCCGTCCCACCACGACTTCAAGCACAAAATGGAGTGCACAGAATTGGCTGAAAGGCGGTTTCGAAGGTAGCAGAGGAGCATACGGCCACTGCTAAACAGACGCTCGACATCAACAGTGGTGGCTAGCAGCAATCAGTATTGGCAAGCTAGCGCGGCATCTGAACGCACCAGGAATTGAGCAGTAGTCTGTTGCCATCTTGTACAGATTGGGATACTGATCCCGATGCGTAAACCACCACACAAGAACGTCCTGGGTCTTCTCAGGGGGTGCAGCGAGGTAGTGGTCAAGTTCAGAGACCACAGCAGCAGCAGCGGCAGGAGCGGCAGCAGCTCCGAGGCGGGGCGCTGCAGGCTTCGCAGGAGAGGCATTGAACATCTGCTCCGCAAACGACTGGGACTAAGATGGAAATGAGCTGAAAACGCTGAGTGTGCTGAGCTGCACACCTGAGGATGCTCATCTTGGGCAGCAGCCGGTGCTGGAGCGTTGTGCATGTAGTGATCATTGAATACTTCAGCCATGCGCTGTGCAAGCTGGTCAAGCTGAAGGCGACCAAACCCAGCACGACCTTGAAACCACTGCAGCTTAGCCATTGGGTTGAATACTGAGATTTTGGTTAGGCACGAGCATGAACGCGCAGCCAACGCACCAGTGGCAAATTGGAGGTCAGGCTGTCTCTACAAGGTACCAGTAAGGTCCATCCCGTCCCTTGATATGATGTATCCTAGAGGTGGATTTGGTAGTGGCGTGCCATGACACGCCACAGTATCTCTTTCAATACCAGCATGTGACCTTATCCTCTGGCATGCCACCGCCGTATTGTGGCGCGCCATCCGTCTCCAGACTGTTTTGCCACTCGCACTGGCATGCCATTGAATATCTTCATGCTTGCTAAGCATCATCCCATGGCGTCTGCTTTACTGCAGCCGCGTGGACCCTTCGTATGTGGGCAGGAGAGTATTCGAGATTCATAGGACATATATTCTTTTGCAACGGTGTACATGATCTATGAGCTCTGCGAAACGGCGACATAGCTGCGAAACGGCGACATAGCCCGACATAGCTGCGAAACGGCGACATAGCCAACTTCAGACGCCTGCTTGCAGGTCAGCTTGCTATCGCGTAACCACCCCTTTCACCAGAGACAGCGACACACCTTTAGCTGCTGAAATCGCATCCTCGAGCTTCTGGAGGCGCGCGTTTAGCTGCTTGATCTCCTTACGGAGTTTGACCCCCGTCGCGGCCAGCTCGTCGCATTCGTCCATCAGCTCGAACATTTCCTCCAGACCTAGGTCCCATTCTTTGTAATGCTCGTTCATTCGACCTTCGATGATGTCGGTGGAGGCGTCGCGCAGCATTTTCCAAGCTTTCGCCGATCGCTCGCGAACTGACTCAGTGCCGTCCATCGGAAGCTCGCGCAACTCCTCCCTTCTCGCACGCAGACGCTTATAGGACACGCACGGTCGTTCTCCTTCGCTCCCATCAGCGGGACGCTTGCCAGAGCTCGTCGTTGTGATCGACGGCATTGCCGCTGAAACGGCAGAGGTAGTGGTCGGGCGGCTAGCGACGCGTCATCCATTGCGTGGGCGAAGTCAAAGTGCGTTCGGTGATGAACGTGAACCCATCCATCACCAGCCGCATTTGACACCATGGCATGCCACTTCATTACTCTGCTCGATAGTGGTACTTCTTTCTTTGAATTTCTCTCACTTCTTCTCAAGTTTTGCCCGCAGATACTATGAAGATAATTCAATCGTATTCAACATACAAAGAAATGTGCAGGCCGATGCACGTAGTACGATGAGGCACGATATTATGGAGTTCAGGCAGCTATCGGAAGCGTCAGACTGCTTTCTCACTGCCCAGAGTCACCGGAAGCGAAGACTCACGCGTTTTGATGAAGCCAAGCTCGGCTTCGAGCTCCTCGATGCGGCCGTTCAGGCGCTTGATCTCGTGGCGAAGCTCAATCTCCGTCGCGGCCAGGTTATCGCGCTCGTCCAAGAACTTGCACATCTCTTCAAAGCCACCGTCCCAGTCGTCGCACTCCTCCTCGGTCACTCTTCCCTCGAGGAACTCTGTGCAGTCGTTGCGAAACATCTTCCAGGTGGCCTGCTTTCGCTCGACCATCGTCCACGTCGTGCGGGTCTTCTTTTTCTTCCCCTCGTCGCCTTTCGTGCGCTGGCGCTTGTAGAAGGCAGCCGGGCTGCCTTCGTGCCCGTCGGCGGGACGCTTGCGCGATTTTGGCGTTCCTGGGGCCACCGTCGCCTCTGCCGCCGCGCTCGGCACAGCCTGCAAGCCCGGGTCCATGGCGCTGATTGGGGTATCCGTGGCGGTCGGCGTTTCTTGGGCGGTAGCGTCCGCCACGCTCGATGCGGGCGGCGAGTGTGGGTCCATGGTGCTGAATGGGTTATGGAAGGATGAGGTCAACGCCGTTCCGACAGTGCTGGATGCGATTTCAACCGGTTCCTAGACCATGGCGTGCCATAAACACCGCGCAATCTTGCGACGGCGTGCCATCCCTAACAGCTAATCATCTGTGGCGTGCCACGAGCATCGGGTGATTTCCCTGTGGCGTGCCACGAGCATCGGGTGATTTCCCTGTGGCGTGCCACAGCTACAAGAGCCCATCTTTGCATGGCATGCCATCCGGCATGATGAGATTGGGATCTCAGAAGCACAGTCTCTTCATGGCGTGCCATTCCAATGGCGACCCTCTCTGCGTGGCGCGCCATAAGCGACTAGCGATTTCTCCATGGCGTGCCACTGCAAGCAGCGATTTCTCCATGGTGTGCCACGGGTAACGAGCAATTGTTATGGCATGCCATCCAGAATGGTCACTGTGATATGTCTGAGTGGCGTGCCATGTCGAAGTTGCGAATGACCATATCAACACGTTCGTCGGATGAAGGAGCCCATTGTTCTCACCACCACTCCCTCCCTCATGTCGTCTACTGCGCATCCTGATTCTCCCAACCCCACGACCGATGACCACATCGATACTCAGTGCATCGAGGATGCATTCGCCGCGCTGCGGGTTCATATTCGCTCGGCCCAGCAGCCATCGTTGCTCACTGCGTACCTGGACACGATTTGCCGCGCCGTTGCAGAGTGCGACAGTATTCGTGCCCAGCGGGATACCCTGCAAAGGCGGTGCGATATCCTTGAGGCCGAGGCGAATGACTTGCGTGCGGCTAGTGACAAAATGGCGACTTTCATGACCGAAAGCCTCTCGCGCACCGAAGAGCACCTCGAAACCCTGCTTGCGCAAGATGCAGGGAAACGCGAAGACATGGACGGATTCATAGAGAACTTCATAACTCGCTGCATGAACGCTGGTCTTGAAAAAGCGGGGGTACAAGTGTAAGTCTTTTCTATCTCTAGTACGCGCATCCCGTCTCATATCATCGGTTTCTAGAAAGCTCGACAACTAGCTTAGCTTTCACACTCGTCCTGTAATGATATCCTTGCAACACCAACTTCTATTTTGTAACGAATTGTATGGGAGATTAACACAGTCAAGAAGGTGGCAAGCCCGAACCGTTATCAAACCAGGGCTGCTGCCAGAAATTGTTGTGGTCGGCGCCGTTGGACGCACTGGACTGATCGGATGTGAGCTCGAATAATGACTGGTCCAGGAGTTCGTAGCCGGGTCGGTCAGCGCCCCCCATGTACTGCGTGCCCATGTGGCTGTTCGTGTTGCCATACGAGGTGCTATCGGGGTGGTGCCACGAGATGACGTAGCCTTGCTGAATAAGCCGACGAGCCTGCTCCAACGCCTCTTCGTCCGACATATTGGGCCCCAGCGGGTTGCGCAGCGAGGTCAGTTGCCCGGATGATGAATCTGGCACGGCTAGAGCGCCGGCATTCTGTTGGCTGGTACGAGAGTCGGACGCCGACGCTCCCTGATATGATCCAGGGGCCTGCGCGATGAGAGTGTTGGACGGCGACGACGACGACGACGACACAAGATACGCTGCAGGGGGCGGCGCGACGGGAGGGTCGGAGAGCAAGGGCGACGGGGAAGGCGTGGCGGCCACTTGAGCGGGTAATCCTGCGACCGTGAGGTACACAGACGGAAGGGCGCCTGGCGCTGGCGGAAGCGTGAGCGCGCCGGCGAGGCTGTTCGCTGTTGGGGATGATGCTGCATGCGCAGCCTGCGGAAGGTGCCCAGAGGCCTGCGCGGGGGCTGGCGAGTAGACACGGTTGTCGCTGGGCGCTTCGATCCGAATCTCAGGCGCGGGTCGAACCAACGGTCCAGCGGCCTCTGCAGTAACGTCTTGGCCGTTCCGTACGACGGTTCCTGCTGTGCATTGATCGCCAACTCGCGGGTCTGCATTCGAGACTTGCTGCGGCCATGGCGCGCCGCTGCCGACCTGTCGAAACGCTGGCAATACATTCGTGGGACCCTGCAGCCAAAGGAAAATAAATACAAATATAAGTACGGATGAGGCATACATACTTCTACCTTCATTGGTTCTGATTCGTCGCGCTCCAGTGGTATGAAATTCAGTTCCTGCGTGCCGTCAGATTTGCTGGATGATGATCATAGGACATAACGCACCTCGTCCTCAGACTCGGCGGGGATGCCACCACCAACAGGATTCCTGTTGTCGCCCGTTGGCTCGCCATCGGAATCGGTCGCGCGCATCTTAGCCTCGCGCGCACGTTGCGGCTTCGACTTCTTGATGGGTTGCTTGCGCTCGTCGTTCGCGTCATCGTCGAAGCCGGGAATAACACGGTCCGCAGGCTTGAGCATGCTGCGTGGCAGCTTGCTCTTGCCGTACTGGTCCTTCCTCTCTGCCAGGTCCTTGACGCGAAGTTTGACAACCCCTCGGGTCGTCGTCCAAACGGGCGTGTTGTACCACTCGTCCCAATTGCTGTTGATATAGTTAAGGTTCTCTAGAAAGGGAATATTAGCAAGTGTCATGAGCGTTTGCGTAGTAGCTGTACCTTCAGGGATGTCCTCGAAGCGTAAGACTTTCGACTTGTCGAACTCTGCAAGAGGGACGGTCTTGAAGTCTCGTGCGTCCGGGTTGAGCCCCGGTGCTGCGGGCTTCCAGGTATCGACCTCCTCCTGCTCTTCGAGCGTGTCCGTGTAGAGGCGATGCGCCTGAAAGATACAGCGCACAAGCCGCGTCGCCTCGTCCATATGCCAGCGACCGCGACCGTGCTTTCGCTGGGCAGCGGTGCGCCGTCCGGCCAGTTGACAACACGCTTCTTGACTTTGACGACCATGGTTTCCAAGTCGCCCCACTGCACGTCCTTGTGTACGCCCTTTTCGCCGTACAAACAGTCTGAGATATCACATTGTTAGAACATTTTCTCCGCACCAAAACCGCGCGTACCCTGCCAGAAGAGGAAGGCTTCCTTCACGACACCGCGGCGGGCCGTCGGGTTCGATATATTCTTGTACCGCGCGTATGCGGCTTGGCTCCAGTCTTTCTTGTCAGCCTCATTCATGAGGTGCACGCTGAACTCGCGTCAACAAATCGGTTCGGCAGCGCCAATGTCGCACTCACTTGAACAGGCTGGCGAAGTCACCCGTGAGATTCCGAATGTTGACGCGCAGAGTGCGCATGAACTGGCGCGCGACATCGGTGTTCGAGAAGCAGCCATTCATGGCACAACCTGCGACATCGCCCTGGTTGACGCAAACCATGAAGCCGAAAAGCGCAATTTTGTAGTTGGTGAAGTACGGTCGTGTCTGCCGAATCGTCAAGATATCGTCAAGTAAGAAGCACATTAAAGAATTTACCATTGACTCGATTTCTTGGCTAAGCCTCGCCATGACTTTAAAAGTCTCACCGTTTTCGAGAACGTCCTTGGCAACTTCTTCATGGTATTTGTCCGCCCAATCGAGTAGGAAGCGCCGTTTGGCTGCCTTCCCGCCTCATCCAGAGAGCTATATTCAGCGTCGTAAGCGCGCGACCTGCGCTCGCGATATTCGTCAAGTGTTTCTCCTGGGAGTCAATCAGACATGGAAAGTGAAAACGGAGAACGAGCTGCAGTCAACGTACCATTCGCCTCGTCGCGCTTATTGAGCAGACACCAATACTCCTGGAATAGATTCCACGTCGACCGGTCGCGCTGGAGTTTGAGCTTGATGCGTGTGCGCTCCCAGAGATACTTGGTCGACTTGCCCGTCTTCGCCGAGAAGTCCATGACATACTTCTCAAGCTCTGCGATCTTTGCGTCGAAGGCTGCAGCGTCCTCCGCGGACAGAGGACCGGGCTTCGTCTCTCGCGTGTCAGTATCGTCGTTGCCATCGGAGTCGCCGTTATCTTGAGGAAAGGCGGGCGGTGGGGCGGGCGTTGCCTCCTTGGTCGCGGCTTTCTTCCTGCGGGCCTTGGGCTTCGTCTGCCCGCCTTCATTCACCATTACTGGCGTCGGCTTTACAGGCGCGGCAGCGGGCTGCAGTGGCGGTGAGGGCGAGGATGACGTTGTTGCCCCGGTCTGCTGGGCAGGCTGCGCGGGCTGAGTCGGCGGCGGGAACTGCGGCGACACGAAGTGCGTCGGCGCGGGCTGCTGCTGTGCGAATGGCGCCGAGGCTGCAGGTTGAGTAGGCTGCGCGGGCTGAGTCGGCGGCGGGAACTGCGGCGACACGAAGTGCGTCGGCGCGGGCTGCTGCTGTACAAATTGCTGCATCGCTGGCACAGGCAGCTGCTGCGCGAATGGCGCCGAGGCCGCAGGTTGAGTAGGCGGCGGGAATTGGCGACGCCGTGCGTCGGCGGCACGGCTGCTGACAGACCAGGACTGTGTCGATGGCGCGAACTGCTGGGCCGGCAGCGCGGGCAGCTGCTGTGCGAATGGCTGCGTTGGCAGCGCGGGCTGCGGTGCGGGCTGCGTTGGCGGCGCGAATTGTTGGGCAGGCGGCGCGGGCTGCTGCGTTGCCGGCGCGGGCTGCTGCGTTACCGGCGCGGGCTGCTGCATCGCCGGCGCGGGCTGCTGCTGCTGCGTTGGCGGCGCGAATTGTTGGGCAGGCGGCGCGGGCTGCTGCGTTGCCGGCGCGGGCTGCTGCATCGCCGGCGCGGGCTGCTGCTGCGCGATAGGCATCTCGGCCGCAGGCTGAGTAGGCGGCGAGACCAGCAGTGACACGGACTGTGTCGATGGCGCGAACTGCTGGGCCGGCAGCGCGGGCAGCTGCTGTGCGAATGGCTGCGTTGGCAGCGCAGGCTGCTGAGCGAATGGCTGCGTTGGCAGCGCAGGCTGCTGAGCGAATGGCTGCGTTGGCAGCGCGGGCTGCGGTGCGGGCTGCGTTGGCGGCGCGAACTGCTGGGCAGGCGGCGCGGGCTGCTGCGTCGACTCGAACTGCTGAGCGAATGGCTGCGTTGGCAGCGCGGGCTGCGGTGCGGGCTGCGTTGGCGGCGCGAACTGCTGGGCAGGCGGCGCGGGCTGCTGCGTCGACTCGAACTGTGTTGGTGGCGCGGGCTGCTGGGCAGGAGGCGCGGGCTGCATCGGCGGGGCTGCGAGCTGAGCAGGTGCCGGTGCCGACAGCCTCCGCGAAGTGGATGGAACTGTGGCTATGACTGCGTCAGAGAGAGAGGTTGAATAGAATGCGAAATATTCAACTCACTGTTCTCATCGTGGTCTGAGTTCATCGTGCTCTCAGCGACAATGGCCTTCGACTTGGATTTCGCGGCCTTCGACTTGACCGTAGTGTTGGCCGGCTTGCGAACACCGGCACGCGTCGTGACACCACGGGCACCACCGCGGCCACGACCGCGACCTCGCGTACTCTGCTTCAGGTCAAACCCGGTTGTTGACACGCAGCGTCGAAAACGACTCACTGCTTCGCCGAACGCTGAGGGACCCTCTTCGTCGTCGGGCGCTGAGAGAC
This sequence comes from Auricularia sp. M13, assembly GCA_037042915.1. Taxonomy (NCBI): domain Eukaryota; kingdom Fungi; phylum Basidiomycota; class Agaricomycetes; order Auriculariales; family Auriculariaceae; genus Auricularia; species Auricularia sp. M13. The sequence continues at coordinate 274,941 of CM073198.1, read as the reverse complement.
CGGCTTCCTCGTCGGGGGCAGGTTTCTTCTTTTTTGTGGGAAGGGCAACCTATAGAGCAGTTAGTACCATTGAGCAATTTGATTGAAATTTGCGAACGCACAAGAGGCTCTGCATTGACCGCTGGCTTCCGTTTCTTAGTCAACTTGCTGCTCTGCACTCGAGTTCAGCGTCTGAATGGAGTTGGTTTTGGGTACTCACAGCGTGAGGCGCTCCTTCGACTTGAATATTCGGCGTCGCAATCGCGTCGGCTCCGTTGTTGCCACTTGTCGCGTCCAATACCTGCACCTGCGGGGGAGCTGCAGGCGCTTGCGAGGGAGCTGCAGGTGCCTCGGCCGATTTCGCCTGACGACGAGTAGATACCATGGTCAGCTGGGCGAGGGGCGAAGTCAGGCAACGTACCAGAAGGATTTATGGCAGGCCATACAGATTTATGGCATGCCACAGATACCGCATACGCATCAGGTGCACCATGGCTCGGCGTGACCGGCGCTGATGGCGCGCCACATCGTTGCGCGGCTGATGGCGCGCCACATCGTTGCGCGAGTTGAGCGTTGTGACCGCATGGGACGGAAAATCGGTTCGGGATTCGCCGCGCATCTTGCACATCACTACCCCGTGCATCACTAGTCTCGTATCGGAACACGCGATTGCCTCAGTAACAGCGCGAAGCGTATGCTAATCTGATCTAACCGAGCGGCGCGAATCTGTGGCATGCCATGGTGAGTTGTTAAAGCCTGAATCCTTTGCTCTTGTCGCTGGACATTTTTCGCGTAGGCATTGCTCAATTGGTCAATATAAGTCGACTGGCACGGAAGTATCAGCTGCTGGCTGCAGGATGCGCACGGAGGTGAGCATTGCGCCTCAGTATATGGCGTGCCATGAGTTTGTGAACCAGAGACGCCCTGGCGTGCCATGGGTACGCCCTGGCGTGCCATGGGTACGCCATACTCAATATCAACTCAGGATGGCATGCCATCGCGAGCGTCGTGGCGTGCCATGGCTGCGCCATCCTCAATATCAGCTCGCGATGGCATGCCATCGTGAGAGTCGGACGGCGCGGCGATGCGCGCGGTCCGGGCACAGCAACCAATTTCTGTGCACAGGCCCACATCTCTCATCGTCTTCTGCTCGGAATTCTGTGCGTACCTGGTCACGTTGGTCGTTATGGCTGACCAACAGGGTCTCGGAGGCTGCTTTGACTTTGCCCATCTCCTCGTTCGTCCCATGGCCTCAACCAACGCGCCCAACGGTATTGGCGCAGAGGAAGAACGGACGGCATCGTCAGTAGCTCAATAACCCAATGCTGTCCGCTTTCTCACTCGTTGCAGGCCCGTTGAAGAACGTACCACCTCCTCTGAGGACAACCACGGCTGGCCTGACACCCACGATCCCAACCAGATCGGCTCAGGCTGGGAGCCCGCTGAATGGCGTTCGTCTCCTTACGGCTGGTACGACGACACCCGCGACCTCGAGAAGCTCTACGACGATATGGTCGCTGACATCCTACGCCGCAATGCGCTCGCAGCCGCTGGCGAGGAAACAGACGGTCCTGGCAGCTCCAATGGCTCGGACCCCAACGATGGCGACATTGTCAACGAGATGTGCTACGCCCCGGCGTACCTGGAGTTCATCATCCGCGTCCAAGCGTGCCAGACGCCAGGCTGCTCGAGGAACCAGCCCTGCAACGCTTGCCGGCGCGCGGACGGTGCTTACGTGCCATCCACGTTCTGGCATATCCTGAGCGACACTCGCATCGAGCGTCATCTTGCTCAGTATCTGCGTGTTCGGGATCGCCTTCCAGCATGGCAGGACAGCCTGCCGGAAAACATGCAACCGCCTGTACTACTCTTCGGCCCTCCTGCCGCCGCCAGCAACGCGTCTCCGCCCGCCGCCGCCAGCAACGCCGCGTCTCTTGCCACTGCGTCTCCCGCCACGTCTCCCCGCCACTGCGTCTCCGCCGCGTCTCTTGCCACTGCGTCTCCCGCGTCTCCCGTCCCCGCCGCCGCCGCCTTGCCACCGCGTCTCCCGCGCGTCTCCCGCCGCCGGCGGCAACGCCGCGTCTCCCGCCACCGCGTCTCCCGCGCGTCTCCCCCGCCGCCTCCCGCCGCCGCCGCAACGCTCTTGCCACCGCGTCTCCCGCCGCGTCTCCGCCCGCGTTCCCGCCGCCGACAGCAACGCGTCTCTTGCCACCGCATCTCCCGCCGCGTCTCCCGCCGCCGACGGCAACGCCGCGTCTCTTGCCACCGCGTCTCCCACCGCGTCTCCCGCCGCGTCTCCCGCCGCGTCTCCCGCCGCCGCCAGCACCGGGTCTCTGCCCGCTGCCAGCACTGCGCAATCGCTCCGCGCAGTTAGCAACGTGCAAGTACTCAGCGCCGCTTTCGACCGGGTCTTCAGGGATTACGAGCAGGATTCGTACCAACAGCGCGCCAGGGCCAACATCGACGAGAGCTTGGTTCAACAGTCAGTCCGCATTTGCCGTTGGCCCGCCGCTCCAGCCGCCGCTGCCGCTCCGTCCACCGTCGTTTCCGCCGCCGCCGCCGTCCCCGCCGCTGATCCATCCGCTCCCGCCCCCGCTACCTCCGCCTCTGCTGAGACCACCATGTCGTACGAGGACATACGGCGCATTGTTGATCGCGTCGAGGCAATGACCGCGGAGTACTGGCGCACGCGTCTCGCCAGGGCAAACTCGCATGTCGAGGTTGACGAGGACGTGCCGGATCTCGTGGATATCTCGGACTCGTCGCCGGAACCGTCGATCTCTGGTGACGCTGATATCTCGGACTCGTCGCCAGAACCATCGATCGCTGGTGACGCCGCGCACGTACGCGAGAATGCCTGACCGCGCGGTGAGCTTCTTGCATTTATATCTTTGTTTCATTTGTTTATTTATGCCTTCAGAGCTCGCTGTGGGAGAAGGCACCTGTATCTGGTCATTGCGGCTGTCTGCATGTAGTACTACGTAGACTGCCAAACAAGAGTCCCCTCCTCGTATGCGTCCTGCAAAAGGCCCTTGGTGCCTTCGAACATAATTTTGAGTTCCTGAAGCCCGCTGAGGACGCGTGTTGCATTATGGAGAATGCGGTCGAACGCAGACTTGTTGCGTTTCTCGCGACGGCGCCATGCCTCGTGCCATGCCTCCTGCGCCTCAAACTGCACGAGGTCCGCAATGTAAACCTTGTTGGCTATGAATTTGAGGATGGGCTTTGCTATTCTCTTCTTCCCATGTGCTGAAATGAGCCTTGTTGTGAGATCGTCCCACAAGGCGTCCTCGTTGCGGCCGTCCAGCCACAAACATAGATCGTCTTGCAAAGTCTGTGCCAGTTCCTTCAGGTCTGACATGCGCGTAACGTCAAACAGAGGGCCAAATTTCTGCGTATTGCTGGAATGAGGTGACTGAATTATACTGCGGGCGTGCACATACTGCGATGGTATTCTGCAGGGTATACTGCGGTTCCGGCGAGCTCTCTCGCTTCCTGGCGCGAGCCTCCTGTGCGACGCGTTTGCGAGTATGGTACCGCTTACGAGAGCTTTCGATTTCGCTCTGCCTGTTTCTATATCTAGAGGTTAGGAGATGCATTGCGGGCTAGCAGATAGCGCACCGATGGTAATAATCACGCCGTGACTTCCGCCTGGCATCCTCGCGCTCTTCCTGCGTCGAGAACTTGGGCGGTCTCCCCATAACCGATCTGAGGAGCAAGCCGTGAGAGAAAAAAAAAAAATAGTTGGCGGATGGACACGTCGGATACCAGGTGAGAGGAACGATCTCTCTGTCGCACAAAGCCGGTTTCCCGAGTTCCTCGTTCAAAACAAAATGCAATGTCAGTTTACTTATTCCCGAAGATTCTATGGCAGATAAAGCACATATATCTTATGGCGCTAGCCATTGGCGACGATTGATCTGGTTTTAAGGGGTTTACATACTCGCATCGCGTTAAAATGCCCGTAACTTGTTTGACTGGACAGAAACACCACCGGCCGCACGCCATTCATGCATCTCTACAACCCGTCGGTTTGGCCCTTACAAGCTCTGTCACACATGGTCGGATATAGTGGATGTATAACTAGCCTTTGGGTGAATAGCATGCAGGAATATGGGCCGCTCGCAGATATACAAAGCTAGCCATATTGACTGGACTGAAACCACCCCGGCCCCGGAATGATCTTAATGACATGCGAGGGGTGAATTCGCGGCATAAAAGCCAGAGTTGCAAAGCAGACAGCCTATCCAATTTATCTGAAAGTCTCATATGGGTTTTCACAGTCTCTGTGAGCAAATCCAGGTTCAAGTTTGCCGCAAGACACTGCGTGCGAGTGCATATGATTTACCCTGACAACGTTGAAGATTCCTGCCAAGAAGGCTCAGGATACAGCTCAAGGGCAGTTGGATACGCGTATCTTATGTGATGTGATGGCTTCATGAGCCCGAAAACGCTGGTGCGACGCGAGGAAGTACTTGGCCCCATTGTTCGCGTTCAAAGTCCGCGGTCCACTCTTGACTTCCTACTCTGCTGCCCGTATTTACCGACAGCCGCGGGTCGCTCTGCGCTGTATCTCGAAGCTGCTGCTTTATTTATGAGCCTATCACTCAACACTGGCGTGGCGTCGAGGCGCAAGAAGAACCGCAATGCGGCAGCGCGTGCGGCTGCTATTATGTCCGGTTCTGAGCCCGCACCGACCATCCTCGATCCTTCGCGCTTCGACCTTGTCAGCCCTGCCGAAGCATCTTCGACTCGAAAGAAGCCTGGATACCCTAAACTGCCGTTCCCTGCGCGCGACGGAGTGGTTCTTAGACTGCCTGGAGGGGAGAGCTACTCTCAGCGCCCTAACCTCCCGCCTGCCGGCCAAGCGGGGAAATCTGCATTGCAGACTTTTCTATCTTCGCGTGTTCATGGTATCACCGCTGAGATGCTCGAGCTTGTGACCATGGGCGACTATGACGAGAATTCTGGATTCGGCTTTGAGCTTCCGGATCCCACCGTGTCTCGCCACCACCGTCGCCGGCTCGCCCAACATCATAACTGGAACGATGTTATCGTTTCAGCTCGCGTAATCTGACTATATCTCGCCCAGAAGCATGGCGCTGACCAGGAGGATCTGCCGCTCCCCGAGTGTACCTGTTTGCACAAGCGTACCAGTCCGATATGTCTTGTGGATTTGGACGGTATGCTCAGCTAAATGCGTCGCCGTTCGCGGCTGACCGTCACGTAGGCACTAAAAGCGCCCTTATCGACATCTGCGGGTGCACTTCGCCTGCAGAGCGTCTCTTGACGATCGGGTACTTCCCTTCAGCGCCCAGGTGTCCGTCAATGGCGTTCAGCACCTCGATGCTGGATTTGATATTGATACATTCTCTCAACGTATCGCCGAATACGACAGCATGGGCAAATACCATCGAGGCATATTGGGTACGGCGAGGCAACCTGCGCAAACCAACGGTGAGTTTTCATTTCGCGCTGTAGAAACTGAGGCAGAGTCTCAGCGCTGATCGACAATTAGGGAAACCTGCGCAAGCGGCTAGGCATGGCTCTGACGTGGTATCAAATATTGGACAATAGGGCCGAATATTCAATCACAGAGGCACTCTCAGGTAGCGTATCCCCGGGTCTGACAGATGTAGTGCTGATGATTTCATGCTCTCTCAGTTGACCCTCGGAAACGTCCTCCCAGCAACGATCATGATGACCGCCCGCACAAGCGTGCCCGTTTCGTAGAAGGTAGCACTGTAAGTGGGCATGAGAACGTTCTGGTGTGTTTGCTGATGGACTGGCATTCAGGATGAAGTCGTTGGCACGGAGAGCACGGATCCGAACGGCATATTAGACGTTAAGCCGCAATATTCCGAGACAGTGCGCATGATGTCATTGATCTGCAAGATTGCTGATTTGCAAATCAGGCCAGTGACGATGGTTCTCCTGCCGGAGACAACTCAGCGCGACATGAGCACCTCGCGAGGCCATCACGCCGGCTTCGCCAATTATGCCCACTCTGTTTCGGAGGGTCGCGACCCGTATTAGAGCATAGCGAGTGCGTATTCAGTGCGACTCACTTAATTTTTGTTAACATGTTTGCGTAGCGCGCATGTACTGGTATGCGTCGACGCGAACTTCGCTCAGAAGCGTCGCAAAGCCAGCGAGACTGACGCCCCAATCGGTTTCTTGGGTGGCCGCTTCGTCTCGCTGGCAGCGATCGACAGCATGGAGGTTGAGGTCGACAAACTGCGCAAGCGCCCGGCAAAGAAGCGGACGCGAGGAACATCGGCGCGAGTTGACGACGCGGTTCTTGATGAATGTGAACAGTCGTTTATCGCTGCGCAGGAGAAAGTCACCAAGGCCTCAAAAAATTATTACGCGGACACGGGGCTCATGGCGATTCTTTGCCGGCACGATCACGTTCTTCTCGTGGCCAACATGACGACTCCCGGGGAGCGCCAGCATTACGCCTTGACATTAATCAATGAACTGGCCAAGGAATTACCACGAGACTGGAAGATCGGGCTTCTGTACGATATTGCGTGCCAAATCTCACGCAGCATTGAGAAGGTAAGTGATTTATCTTATCGCGACCTGTAAACTCATCTATTACCAAGTGGGGCCTTATTCCAGATGTCGCGGACCGCCTGACGTTCGGCGTGTCTGTATTTCACGCTTACGGGCACCAGTGGCCATGCCAAGTCGTCTTTCATCCGCGGAAACGCGACGGGTTCGGTTAGCGATGGGGAAGGCTGCGAGCGTTTCTGGAGTAGTATTCGGCATCTCATCGCTTGTCTGCGCGTGAGCGGGGTGAGGGGATTGTAATTGTCCAAGATTAATGTGCTGACATCATGCTCCAGTATCACCGTCGACTTTTTGTTCTTGACCGCCAGATGCAAGCCTTCGACTACAGCAACATGTGGCGCTTGGGCCAGTGGCTGCGGAAGCGCTATCTCGCGGCTAAGCGTCGTCTTGGCGAGGCGCAGGCGATCGTGAGTGCGAGCGGGGAGACAGAAGCGCAGCTAGGCAAATACTGGGACGCTCAGATAGCTGAGCAGCTCGTCAAGAACACTCGTACGCTCGCAGAGAAGCTATATTCCATACTAGAAGCTGACTGTCGATCCCAGGTCAAACTCAGACGGCGGCGGACAAGATTATAGACAAAATCCTGACCGCCCTTGGTACTATCGACGAACTCAAGGAGCAAGTCAAGGAGGATCGCGCTGAGCTTCGAAAAGCTCACAAATTGACCGCGTCTGAGACTCACACAATCACGGTTCGTATCGACTCCGCGCGCGCAGAGATCAAGGCTACGCAGTCCAAGATCGATGGATGGCAGGCTTCTCTTGGGACGGAACAGTGCCGGAGATTGGAGGATATGCGGGGTAACGAGTACCTTCGCTCGCGCGTCAATGCTCGCGCCCAGCGCGTCAAGATCCGCAAGACCCTAATCGCGCACAAGTTTGAACACCGTAAGCTCGAACGGGCTTATCGTCATCAAATTCTTGGTATGTTCTGCCAGCTGTGATTTTTCCTGAGCTGATAACCGCGAAGAGGCCAAGGAGCACGCGCAAACAAAGGATCTCGTGCACAAGCGGCAGCGCACGATTTCTGCGCAAGTCTCCGCATTCAACAAGATTGTCGACCGAATGGCCACTTTAGCCCGTCAGGGGAAAAAGCCGCCGGGTCGGATCCGGCTTCCCCGCAAGCTGGATGCCAAGAAACTGTTCAAACTGGATGTCGACGACGACATTTGGCAGGAGGACCCGGGTCTAGGGCCCCAAGACGAGGCGCAGCTCCCGCGCTACCTGACCGACGAGAACGTGCGACGTGGAGTGACGGCTTTGCTCGAGAAGCGTCGGTGTGTGGAGGAGATCGAGCGCGTTGAGATGGAGGTGGACGCTTTGCGGGACTGGTGGGCCGAGGAGGCCGAGATATTGCGCAACAACGCTGAGGACTTGACTGGTGCGTGATAGTTCCATTAGGCCATATCCTACTTATATGACCGTAAAGTCGACGAGAGTTTTCGATTGGCCGTCGGTCGCCGTCGCGAGGTGCACAACCACCTGCGTGACGCGTGGTCACGTGATCTCGCACTCAGCGCCGAACTCACGCAGAGGTTTTGGCGCGGTTTAGACGCCAACTCAGCTATGGTCGTGGCTTCTGTCAGCGTCGACGACAGCCAACCTGAACCAACCGTGACACATGAGGGCACTGACGATCATGCGTCCGACGATGCGTCCGACGCGTACTCAGACAGAGACGACGAGGACGAACCTGAGGCAGACTGGTTCGACGAACTTCAGTCTGAGGGAGATGTTGACGAGGCGGCTTCTACAGTGTTCGAACGAGACACGCCTCGGGTTGACATCGACGATGTCCAAAAGGTACGTTTGCGTCACACACTTGTTCCCGGCTAATGTATTTCGCCGCAATGCTAGTTCCTTGACGAGAATGTAGACAAGATCAAGGATGAGAGCATGGAGGTTGAAGTCGAGAGCACGGTACGTGTATTCGCGTTGCACGCGTTCTCGCCAAACTGCACCGTCGAAAGCTGGAACTAAAATCGAGTATCTAGTCCCAGGAGGTTCAAGTCACCGCTGCTAGCGAGCTTTGCGTGCGGCAGCAAGAACCAGCACCAGCAGCTTCCTCCGCTCGGAAAAAGACTTTCGAGCGTGTGGTTTACAGGGCTGGCCGATTCACTTGCGCCGACGAAGACTTGCAGCGCATAGACGCGCGCACCAGGTGGATGAGCGGGGATGGTCTCGCCGTCGTCGCTGAGAGCGAACGTATGCGTATGGGCGCGAATGACGTTAGCATCGTGCACTCCCGTGCGCTTCTAGACGTCGCCACCTACCTCGCTGCCATCAAAGCCGGCCACTCGACTGCGGAGGAGACGAACAAGCAGTTCATCATGTCCGCACTCGAGGAGGTATGTTGTTATTAGTAGTTTCTGCTTGGCCTGCCTAACGTATCCAAGTTGCTCCACCCGAAGGACTGCCGGAAATGGCTGATATTTGGCCATGTGAGGGATCCCGCTCACTGGACGCTGATCGAGGTGCACTGGCTGCAACGCGCTATCTCATACTACGACAGCTACGCGAACAACAAGGTTTTCGCACCACCGCTCGAGAAACTTACACGCTCGCTGCTGGAGATTTACGAGACGAACTTCGTTCCCGGGCTAGACGTCAAATCCTTCGTGTGGAATCCGGAAAAGGTTCGTGTCCCTTAATTGTATTACTATCGGCTGACGAGGTTGATCACATGCGATTTCATTCAGCGCGGGGTCCGACAGAGCAACAGCTACGACTGCGGCCCGTTCGCCGCGGCCGATGCAGTTAGCCTCATTGCGCACGACTCGCCGAGCCAGTTGGCTGAGCGCGAGATGGGGAACTGGCGAAAGACAATGGTGAACATGCTGCGCAGACTTCGAGTCGTAGAAGATGCCAGGTCCGCGTCGGGGAAGGTGATTGCTGTCATTGAGATAAGCGATAGTGACTCCGATTGAGAGGTTCAAGAAATTGTTACCATTGCATTGACTTCAGGATAATCAACGTTGGCGCGGGTCTTGCACAATGGGAGAGGATATGAGTCTGATGGCATGCCACACGCTGGCAAAGGAAACTTCGCATGGTTTGCCACGGCCGGGGATACAACTCCGTGGCATGCCACGAATGAGAGATTGTGATAGGAGACGTCTCATGGCGTACCACGGACGGGATCTGGATGGAACGCGACTCCGCGGCATGCCACACATGGGAGATTCTGATGGGAGATGTCACATGGGATGCCACGAAGCGAGGTGCTCTCATGGCGTACCACGGACGGGATGTGGACGGGATACGAGTGTGTGGCATGCCACACATAGGAGATTCTGATCTCATGGCATGCCACAAAGCGAGGTGCTCTCATGGCGTACCACGGACGGGATGTGGACGGGATACGAGTGTGTGGCATGCCACACATAGGAGATTCTGATCTCATGGCATGCCACAAAGCGAGGTGCTCTCATGGCGTACCACGGACTGGATGTGGACGGGATACGAGTGTGTGGCATGCCACACATAGGAGATTCTGATCTCATGGCATGCCACAAAGCGAGACAAAATGCCAAAGCTTTTGTCTCATGGGATAAGTTCTTGCGCTGCATACACAGGCGTCTCAGGGAATTATCAGCGGGCAAACAAGATGAAATTTGCATGACGCAAGCGAGACCACACGCTATACAGGACGATACAGAGCAGAATGCCTAGTTCAGCGCGTAATAAGCCGCAAGGACATTTTTGAAGTCCTCGAAGGCCTGCTCGTCCATCGAAGCGTGGGTCTCGATAAAGGTCTGCACAGCGCGGGTCCTGTATTCATCCTGGTCCTCTGTGATGCACTGTCAGCGGGGAAAGAACACAGGAATACTAACTACTCACCATCGTTCTTCCTTCGCACGGTCCGAACGAAGCGATAAAAGAAGAGATCGAATGCCGGCTTCGTGCGAGCATGCAGGAGGCGCGCGTAAAGCGCGTTCTTTCTGCCCCGTGGCAGGCCGCTGATAGCAGCGTGGTAGTCGTTGCGCGCGCGTTCGAGGTAATCGCAGAAGGACTCTGTCGCGACTTGTCAGCGCTGCATAGAATCTGGGCTATGGAACTCTGACCGTCCGGAGCCTTCACGGCATTGAGAGTGTGCCAGTGAAGCTGGAACAAGTTCCAGATCGACGGCGTGCGCTGCATGCGGGGGCGGAGAATAGCAAAGTTGTACTGGTTCATGAAGGCGAGAAATGCTGTATCACGAAGCAGGACTTTATTATAAGGGTCGTGGCACACCATACGCGCAAAGCTGGTTCGCAACCGGATCGAATGGATGGCCATCAGATCACTGGCTGTGGTGCACTGAGATCGTTAGGGACGATCAAAGAAGTAAACCTGGAGTTTGAGTGAGCAATCTGGTCTACAGGGACGGAAATTTTCTGACCAGAGGCACGGAATTATTGGCAGTAACTCCATCGTCCGTAGCAGTAAGTAGAAGGGCGAGGCTTGTTGTCATTGATTTGTCATGGGATCAATATCGGACGTGCGGCCACGGCCATGTGCAGTCTGCGCCATATGAGCCGACGATTGGAAATGAGATCCTATACGCTGCGGATCTTCATATGACTGAGATCTTATGGCGCGCCATGGAAGCTCGTCTTGAGCATTGTGGCACGCCACAGACTGCTGCTGCTCAATGGACTCCGTTATTACTGGTGCCCCGAGCGCAAAGGTCATCACGGCACATATTTCACGGTATACCTGCAGAATCTCAGAAGGACAAGATGCTTGAACGGCACAAGAAAGAGAAAGAACGGATGGAAATTGGGCATTTTGTGGTGATTGTCCACTGTGGCACCCCACACTCGCTCTCAAGGATCAAGACTGATCAAGAGCTCTTAAGTCTGATGGCGATCTGCGATTGAGATAAGGATAACATGGCACGCCATCAAGCGTGCCTGCACCGGACGTTGTCCACGACTCTCCATATCGCCACACAACCCGCCCCCCTCGCTGTGTAAATGGCAGAAACGACTTCAGCTCAGGGAGAAAACGCACCGCGAAGGACACGCCGTGTACCGATCTTCATGTACTTCCGGCTCTTCCTCACGCTCAGGACTGCGTTCGAACGCGGCACCGACAACGCCTTCCAGGAAATCGACCAGCAGCTACTGGATATCTTCAACTTCCAGCAGCCGGACAACGAGCTGCGTCAAATCGAGAGGACCTTCGAAGGGATGAAGGCGGCGATTCAGCGCAGGCAGGCGCAGCTGGATGAATTGATTGCTCGCTTGCTCCGCCACGCCGTGGAGCTCAACATTGCGACCACGGCCGAAATCGCACTTGCAGAGGCGCAGGGTGACTTGGACTGGTGAGATATCTGTGCAGTCTATCCCGCAAAGATACTCGACTTACTAGGGACGTTGCCAGATATGATGGACATTTTGTCGCCGTGGGGCTCATACATTCATGTCGTTCATTTCCCAATACATCCATAACATTCCGAGGCTCTACTAAAGCACAAGAGACTGAAATTCGATGTTAAGATTGCTCAGAACCGTTCTCAGCGACGAGCCTGTGCACACACAGCAGGTATGCTGCGCCTCAATCGTGAAGCGCCGATGTTGCGCCTCAGCTCATCACCATCGGCCAATGTCGCGACCAACGTCGAGATCGCCGACGACCGCTTCCTTGTGTATTTCTTGCGCCGGATGCCATTTACTGGCGACTAGCATTACGGCCATAGTGTACCACATAGTTCCATGGAGTTGTTCGGACGAACGATAGAGAGTGCAGCAGTGGCACGCCATGACTCGTTCGGATGAACAATGGCGTGCCATGGCTTGTGATCGATCGCAGCGTGGTGGCATGCCATGAGAGCAGAGACGACGCCAAGACTCGTTCGGATGAACGATGGCTTGCCATGGCTTTTGATCGATCGCAGCGCGGTGGCATGCCATGAGAGCAGAGAAGTCGCAGTGGCACGCCATGAGAGCAGAGCAGTGGGACGAATCACAAAAGAATATCGGTCCTGAAATCCGTCGGCAGAGCACCTAGCACCTAGAGCGCACAAAAGCTGCTGTCTAGAGTCATTGAGTGTGGCAGTCTCACAGAGCTTAATGCGGAAGAGTGGTTAAATCAGTCAGCAATGCAAGGAAATCGATTAGGAGCGAGCAAAACACAGCAGATGCAGTGAGCAATCCATTGCAGAGGTACGGAAATGATGTGCGCGAGAATGCGGCGGTGGACGATAGTCTGAAGCAAAGCGTCAGGGAGATAGACGGTGAAGAACGCGGCGGTGGCGTGCCATGGAATGGAGCTCTGCCATGGCGCGCCATAGAATAGCGCAAGTTGATGGCACGCCATAGAACACGTTGATGGCGCGCCATAGATTGTCCGTGCAGAGCAAGCCATGGCGTGCCACGGCATTGTTATCGGCGATTCGAATGGCGATGGCATGCCACGTAGACGCCGGTAATGGCGCGCCTCGTCGGTCCGGGTTTGACACGATCATCAACCTTTGACTGTGGCGTGCCACGGCCGGCCGTGGTAGCTGCAATCAAAAATTGACGCTGTCATGCCATAGCTGCGCGTTCAGGTTGTCGTTGTGATGGCATGCCACGGGCGAGGAGCAAGCCCACGATGTGCACAGTCGGGCAGTTTGGAAAGCATTGAAGTGACCACGTTACTGGAGCGAAGTGAACGCCAGCGCAAGTTGCACACACGATGACGACGTCATGAATAATCAGATTGATGGAGAGCGGAGCGAGAGCGTAGGGACAAACAAGAGCAAAGCCATATCCCTTGACCGCCGCGACGATGCTTCATGGCCATACCTTGCGGCCCAGCGTGGCGCCAGTATTAGCTACCGCAATACTTGGTATTGGATCACTCGTGGGCTCGCAAGCCGTATGCGGCGGTCAGGAGATATATATATAAGGACTTGCAATGTGAACTTCGCAGCTGGCTCTGCGCGACTGGCACGCCATCACCTTTTCTGAGGCACCAACTGCGGGCATGGCATGGCAGGGCAGATGCGGGATTTACATCATAAGCCCGGCAATCCACAGGCTCGATGGTGTGCCATGGCGCGCCACGTTCTGGGCGGCCTGTTGGGTGGATCCGATCATGCGGAGCATTGCACCTTAGCGGTCCATTTTGGGGCAGCCTATGGTGCACTGTCGATGCTGTAAAGGGACCGCAAGACATAGCAGATCCCCGGAAAGTCGGTCTGTGAGAAAAACTTCGTTGCCTCCCAGAATATCTGCACAGGCTTGAGTAATTGATAGCTGCGGTAGAGAGTGAGGTGCGTACCTGCAAAACGTCTTGCATCTTTGACAAAGTCTCCCATTGCGCATCAGACAGCTCGTACTGTCGGAGACCTTGCTGGTAGCAAAAGTCGCTAATCGCACGCCGGTACTGCAGTGCAAAGCTTCAAATAATTAGACAGCACCAGCGGCAGTGAGATAGACGAAGTTGACTCACTTAAGCAGCATGTAGGTCGAGTTCCAGCGTGTTGGAACATCACGAGGGATTCTCCGCAACGGAAGTTGAAGTTGAGTGAGCACAGCAAACCAAGCAGGGCGCAGCGAAGTTGGAGAGCGTAGAACAGCAACGGCGAGCTTTCTAATCTACTCCAATCCAGTCAGCAGTGATGATGTGCGCACAGCAGCGTACCTTGGAAAGACTCGCAGCAATGCCAGCAGCGTCGGCTTCAAGCTGAGCACGTCGAGCTCCGTCGCCTTCATCACTGTCCTCCTCACTCTCTTCGTCAATGGGGAAAAGCAACTGCGCCATGTCAGCCTCCATATCAGCCTCATCAGCTTCGGCGAGAGCCTCAGCATCATGAAGCCCGTAGTCTGGAAGCTCAAACTCATCGTCCTCTGCATCAACCGCAGCTTTGCGCTCAAATGAGGCAGTAATGGCTTTGGCGATGAGATTCAAGATGTGCGCAAAGCAATTACCATGAGCTTGCTCGCCCTTGAAGGTTGCACCAATGTGCCGCTCCAAGGAAGCAACCATGGTCCGGTTGTTGCTTGCATTGTCAAGGGTCGTGGCCATGAACTGTTGCGCAATTATCAGACGTCTCACATCCTGAGACAAAGAACACACCTTATCGGTGAGACCATAGCGATCAAGAAGGGCAAGCAGCACCGTTGCAAGGCGCGAGCCCGTGTGCGACTATATATTTTGAGTACAAGCTAGATATACCAGTATCCAGAGAGGCGTACCTGAGCAAGGTCGATAATATCCAGCAGAAAGTGGCGCATGCGTCCCTCAAAACAATAATGAACGAAAAAGGCCACAAAAGAGAGTTGATTAGGCGAGGTCCAAGCGTCAGACGTTATGTGGATGCGCTGCTCAACAGCCTGGAGCAAGCTCAGTCATGGGCTGCGCACGGGTCACATACAGCTCACCTCAAGCGTTTTACAGATGTGAGCCGATGCCTGGTGATAAATCTTGCTCAGATCACGGATAATCGTAGTCGGTGACGGGATCCAGAGCGTAGGGCGACCCGCCTTGACAATGCGGAGGAAGCCACGATCTTCAACAATGGAAATGGGGCGCAGCTCCTGTGCAACCCAGCGCACAACGTACAGCCTGTGCCAGCATAAGTGTTGCCCACGTCTCAAAGGTACTACACACCTCATCTCCGGGTTTGTGAGGGCCCGGCCAAGGTACTTCTCCTGAAGCGCAGCAGCAGCTTCGGCAGCACCAAGCTCATCAGCGCCTGAGCAGGTGCTCACATGAGCGCGCAGGTTACTCGTGGAGGCGCTATCCAGCGTATCCTGCATACGGTGAACAACAGCATCACAGTTGCAGCAAGAGAACGCCTGCGCGACGCCACCGTTGTGATAGACGATGCGAGGAGGCTCAAAGAACTTGTATACAGGCGACCTCCAAGACCGAGCACGTTTGTCTGTAATTAATCTGTAAGAAAATGCGTAATCTCATGACTGCCACACACACCTAAGACCGTCTGCAACGCCTTCAGCTCGTCTTGCATCTCCGTGGAGAGCTCCGGTGACATAGGGATGTCCTCCTCGATCAGCTCAGCATGTGCCTGAGAAATACGCGGGCGCCTGCCCCGCAGAGAAGCACCAGCAGTAGAAACAGAGCCAGTAGGCTGACGAGAATGCGAAGAAGCACGACTGGGAGCGCGGCTGGGGGCCCTACTCACAGCCGGAGTAGCGGCCTGACTGCCAGGTTGACTGCGGCCTCGAGAACCCGCACCCACAGCTGCCTGAGGCTCCACAGAGTCGGAGAGCGGCACAGCAGCACCCTGGACACGGCTGGCAGAGCGGAGGGCACGAGATAGATGAGCAGCAGCTGGGGCGGAGGCTGGGGCAGCAGCGGGGTCAACAGAAGCTGGAGGGCGTCTGGGAGGCATCTCTGGAGACGGCTGCTGCTCACCAATGCGGTCTGGAGCATTTAAGCGTGCTCAAAGAACTCCTGCCGACGCCACAGGTAGATAGGAAGCACAGAGATTGAGGATCGGGGCCCGGGAATGGTGCTGCACAGTCCGAAGGCTTTCTGGGAGCAGTCACCGGGCTATTATGCGTCAAATCCGATTGAACACCAGCCAGACTATTTATGACACATACCTGAGCCGGTTGAGAGGCGTTGCAGGTGGTCCGGGATGGCACAAAGGCATTGAGGTTCACCGGAACCCGTTGCACTGCCGGTGCAATTGCCGCTGCACCGGACAACACACTGACCTATGACGAGCTGCTAGACTGGTCAAGGCAACGATAAGAGCCTATTTTAAGCGAAAGGATCTCTCAGAATGTTTCTGGTGCGGTGCAGGAGACCACCAGATGCATCTCTTGCAAGGATCAGTTCATTGGGCTTTGATTTGGACTAATGAGAGTGCAATTTTTTTCACATGTAACTCAGAAGCAGGGAGGGTAGAGTGTGAAGCCATGAATTGCCCATGGGGCATCCTGGGCCATGGATAACGGTAGCTGGAGCAACGAGTACCCGCGGCTCAGCCGTTCGGGTAAGCACCCGGACCCGGTCCCAGCGGCTCGGGTCAAGAACCCGACCCGTCCAAAAACGGGTCGCTCGGAGCGGACCCGACCCGGCGGACCCGCGGATGCTAATCACCCGTTGGTGATCACTACCTAGGATCACTTGAAGATTTGGACCCCGGATTTCGCGACCGCATTGCTGATTTCATGTCTGGTAACGAGCATATGTACGTGAAGTCTCTCTTTCCCTTCGTAGCTCATCATCGCGTGCAGTCTGCTCGTGAACGTATCTGGCGCAGGGAAGTCGCGTATGGTGTACGAAACCCTCACCCGCTCATGGGGACTTTATTTCTCGTGTGCAGTGGACCTCACCGCGAATCCTTATGGCTCCGATGATCTCTGCCAGGCGTTTCAGTCACTAGAGTTCATATCATTTGGCGGGAAACAGCTGGTCGAACAGCTAGTTATACCCTGCAAGAGTCCAGGCGATGTCAAGCGGCTCGCGTCAAACCGCCTGGTCGCGCGACAAGTCTTCCGACGTCTGCTGCTGTCGCGCCTTCTGTTCTTTGAATTATTCCACAACCTTTTCACCGACAACAAGGCGTGTACGCAGTCTCAAGCTCAGTACAAGTGGATTCTGCTGCAGTTGCGGCCAGAGGTCATTTTGGGACGCGATATCTTTTCGATGATGACTCGAGTTCTGCGGTCTGTTCCTGATGCTGACGTTGATACCCAGCTCTCGCGACTCGAAGGGGCACTTGGGGGCTTGCTCAATTTCATTGCCGTCGACGAGGCACAGGTCGCTAACGGTAAACTTGGGAGGGCATTTGCTTCTGGTGACGGAACGGTGTTTGCGCCCATTCTGCGCGAACTCGCCCTGAATCTGCATGCCGGGTGCCCGCGCGCGGCTCATTTTATCCGGGACTGAGGTCGACCGACATTTTGTTTCTGACGCGTTGCTCTATTCCTGTCAGGCGCAGCCCAAGAAGGTAGACGGCCTTCGGTTCTACTACGACCTCGGCCAATTTGACTCGCTCACCCGAACTCACGCGTATCTGCGCCATTTCTTCGGCGACTCACTTTCGCCGCCGCAGTGCGCCGAGATTTTCCGTTGGCTGCGTGGACGGTGCGTGCTTAAATGCTCAGGATATCTTTCTCCGGCTGGCTGACTTGGGTTCTCACCGTTTAAGACACCGCTTTCTCACTGTTTTCGTTTATCATCTCCTGTTGACCGGTCCGACACGCGTCGATGCGGTCCTCGACATGCTGGTGTCCTGTCTATGCGGGCATCAGAGACGCGTCGACGACGACGATGATTACATCGACGAAACGCCCTACAGCCTTATCATGCAGGACAGTTTTCTAGAATGTAAGCCTCCACCCCCCCAGGAGCGCAGCACTGATCGCATAGCACCTATAGCCTTTCGTCTGGCACGCCTTCTGCGAGATGCTCTGTTCACGTTCGCGCTCCGCTACGAGCCTACGACGTTCTCCCACCCCGAACACGGACCGCGCCTGGTTGCTGTCGGTTTAGCCATCTTCACGGACGAAAAGGGCGCCGCAACCGTCAGCGAACCGCTTGTGTTCTATCGGCTACTTGCATGGCTTCAAAAATCCGAACATCATACGATCGCCCGCGTTATCAGCCAGAGGCTGTATGATGACACCGTCATCGCTCGGGGAACGTCGTTCGCCGCTGGCGTGGCCGCTTGTCTCTGGAACGTGTTGTCGGGCTCTGGGGCTAGACTGGCTGATCTACTGCGATTTGAAGGCCCGGACGCCCCCTGCTGGTCAGCTGACGAAGCTGCTATCGTATTACCACCATCCGCGCGTCGCCTGAGGGGAAACGCGGCGTCTCGTAGCGCGGCCCACGACGCACACCTGAGCTATTCAATTGCGGGTGCGCCGAGTCCCAGCGAAGTTCGCCGATGGCTCTCCGGCGGCAAGCATGCCTTCCTGGTTCCCGACCGCGGCCTGGACGCCGACCTCCTGTTCTTCCTTCGCGTCAAGTCTGCCGGGATCGTCTTGGTGTTCCTGCACCTCGAGCCGTATACTGCCGAACGCCCTCGACGGACAAGGACCATTGTACCGCCCGATCCTTCCAGATTCTATCCCAAGGTACGCTTCTGACAGTCGCAAGCCGCCATCAATTCGCTAATCAGAGTCCACGCAGTCGCGCGCGGACCGCGACCGCTTCCTCGCAGCCTTGAAGGCGCTCCCGGCGATCCACTTCGACCGTCAGCGCGCCCGCCCGCTCAAATTCAGCATGCTCCATATCATATGCTTCACGCGCGCCTACCGCGAGGACTACCAGTACAACCCCCCGGTCGCGTGCCTCGACGTCCGCCGAATACTCGAGAAAGGACATGCGCGCGAGCTCGAGTTCTCGCATCTAGATATCGCGTCGCTCCAGACTGCCCTGTGACGGTCGCGCGGTCCATTGCGACCTCAGCGTGCTGCCCAGCTTCGCCATGACCAGGTGGCATATCGCGTCTGGCGTTGATCTGTAGTGCACTGTCGCGTGAAGCAGGTCGTCCCTCCCACAATCAGTTTGGAGATCGGCCCTAAGGCGCTCGTCTTGAAGTGCTCTACCGCGATCGACCTGAAACCACATGATCGATTCGTTCAAGATGTATATTACCATTGGCTTTGAGAAGGCTGTAATACTATGCCGAAGACCGTAAGCTTGAAGCTCGTGAGACATGAAGAGAAGAACAGGACACTCGTGTATAATCCGCGATGTGCAACTTCATCGTCCAACCCCGCACGCCTCTCCACGGCCATAAGTACCAGCGGAAGGCCGACTGCATAACCAACGGCACGGTACCGGGTTACAGGCCGTTCGTGAAGTTAGCAGCACCGACCGCAAGGATCACGAGAAAACCGTGCGCACGTGCGCGAGGTCCGTGCGCAGCAGTAATCCTGCCCTAGAAGATTGTTCAGACATCCTAGAATGATTGTTGAGGGTCATTCCAGTAGCTTACACCTACCCGCACATGTCTGTGTGCACAAACCTATCAAACCTTAAAAACTGGCCAAGATATTGTCAAATTACTGGATTCAAGTTCCGCGTGCATGTTGCGCACGTTGCGCACGGATGCGCACGGACTGCGCACGGATTTTTCACACTGCGCACGAAAGTTGAAATCATGCGCACGGATTGTAAATCTGTGCGCACGGATGAAGGAGGACTGCGCACGGATTGTGATTTTGTGCGCACGACATTTTGGACCCTGCGCACGGATGTTAGAATCATGCGCACGGACATGGTAGACATGTGCACGGACATGCTGACACTGCGCACGGATTTTGTGTGTTGCGCACGGATTCTGTATAAAGCACAACTGCATTATTTTTTTCACATTGGCACATCTAGGCGACTTGATTGAACTCATTGAAGTTCATTAACAAACACCAACAATTTCCATAAGTCTTGTTGCAATTGACTGCTCAAGTACAGTTTGTTAATACACTACAGAATGTAGTAAACACAGGTAGAGTGCCACAAAATGGATGTCTATGACTGGATTTGAACTGAGGGTGTTTCAAATCCATTAAGAACATGTACATGTTAACCACTAGTCCAAACTACAGAAAATACATCTTAGCAACTTGAGTATAATATAGTGTGGGCGTGCAAGTCCCTCTGTGAGATGGCATGGTGAGGATGAGGTTGGAACCCATCTAATCAACAAGAAGATCTGAAGGGACGGGATGGTGGTGTGATGCAGGAAAGTGAGCACCTCTGTGGTACAGAGGTGGTGGAGCAGACACAGCAAACTTTGGCTTGTTCCAGGTCCACTCCACGGCCCAAAACACGTGTCTCGTCTCTCCTTGACCCAGACAATTCATTTGAGATTTTTTGACCAAACTGGGATCAGGGCTTAGAATCTATTAGTAGATGAGTGAATCATGGTGACTCAGGCTGCAAAGGATATTACTCCTGAATTCATGAACCAAAATAACATAAGTTCTGACCTTAGCAAGCTTAATCTAACCTAACATAACATAACTGTATGAGGGTAACATCTTTTGAGTTATGAGTACCTACTTAGAGCCTCTTCAGGAAATCAGCTTAGAACACAAACCAACATGCTGGCTGAATATTTCTGATCCTGTACTAACGTGGAAGTGAAATTTCGAACAAATCATGTAGCACAGTAGTTTATCTAAAATAGTTGACACTAGAGATGTGCACCTCTATCAATGCACACAGTGCCATAAATACATCTATGATATACATCTTCAAAAGAATTTTGATGTTTTTCACACTGCGCACGGATTTTGTACTTTGCGCACGGATTGTGAAAACTGCGCACGGATATCAGGAGCCTGCGCACGGATTGTGAAAATTGCGCACGAAAGCACATTTCATGCGCACGGATGACCAGGACCCTGCGCACGGATTTTGAAAAGTGTGCACGGACATTTGGACCCTGCGCACGAAAGTTAAACTCATGCGCACAAAAGTTCTAACCCTGCGCACCGAAGTTCTGCGCACGGATATTCTTGCGCACGGATGCGCACGGACCCTGCGCACGGTTTTCTAGGGGTCCCCGACCGCAATTGGCTCCCAAGATCGCTTGAGCACGCGGTATCCTACATGCACACCACTGCAGTTTTGCACGCAGAGAGCAATGCACGTCTAAGCGTCTTCCTCACCCCTCGAGCGCCTTGACGACGCCCCAGGCGGCGCCGGCCGCGCAGCCGCCCACGGCGAGCGTGCTGACGGCGCCCCACGCGTAGCCCTTGAAGCCGCCCGTGCCGCCCGTGACGTGCGTCTTGACGGCGCCGAAGATGAGCAGGATCACTGCCGTGAGGATGCAGGAGTATAGCAGGCCTGCGAGAGAGCGGGGTGTCAGATTTAGCGGGAAGAAATATGCATTGAGCAGATGCCAGGCGGCAGGAAGGAATGCGTGGGTGGAAGGCAGACATGAGTGGAAGTAAGCGCGTACCTGTGCTGGCTTTTGGTGTGAAGAAGTAGGGCATGAGCGGGATGAGGCCGCCCAGGAGGTAGCCCATCCCGATCGTGAACGCGCTCGTGTACATCCGGCGGTTGGGCACTTCCTCTGCACGCCTGGCGTCAGCCTGAAGCTTGCCATTGGCGAGTCCAGGAGCGTACCAATGCCCTCGCCGAATTTAAGCAGAAACGCGGTGAGGCCGACGTCTGCGGCCCATCTGAGCTGGCCGGCCTCTGTATCGGCAATGGTGCTGACGCGTGTGCCGGGCCGGACGCCTCGAGCGTCCATTTCGACCTCGCGGAGCTTGAGCGCAATCTTCAGGCAGGCGGGCAGTTCAGCCTGAATAAGATAAAATAAAATAAAATAGGAAATGCACCTTGGTCGAGAGCTGCTCGTCGATGCCGACGGGGCCGAGGACGGCATGGACCTCGCGCTGCATCTCGCCGTCGCAGGAGCGCAGGACGCGGGCGGCGGTGTGGGCGCGCAGGTAGCGGAAGTGGTCGCGCTCGGCCTGCGACGCGAGGAAGCCGCCGATGCCCATGCTGATCGCGCCGGCGATGAGCTCCGCGACACCGCCGAGCACGACGAGCTTGCTCTCGCCCAGGCTGCTCAGCCCGGCCGTCAGCGCGAACGGCACCGTCAGCCCGTCCGAGAGCCCGATTACTCTGTATACATCCAAACGGTCAGCTACCGCTGAGAATTTTGCGTGGGGACCGGCGCTTACATGTCGCGCACGATGTCCGGGTCGACCAGCGTCCGCTCGTCGTCGTCTTTGAGCTCTTTGCAGCATACACCGTTGTTGGCGCCGCAGCGGGCGTTGAGCGGCGCGGGCGCGCTCGGTGACGACTCCAGCGGCCATACTGGCGGCTTGTTTGCCAGCGCGGTCGCGTCTCGCGAAGGCAGGCGCACGCTGTCACGCAAAAGGGTCAGTGTGACGCCGTGACAGTCTCTCTGAAGCGGACGCACCTTCTCGCGGTGCCCTGGGCGTCGTGGGGTTCTGTGCTCGTCGCTGACATGACAGACAGATTGTGGAATCCGGAGGTTGCCGTCGTCAGGGTCCGCTGGCCATGACGCGCGCCGGAAAAAGCCAATCAGCTGATGCGATGTGCTGGACTTTGCCTTCTTCCCACGTGAGCTGTCGCAAAAACGTGTCGCTGTCTCTCTCGGCCACGAGAAAACTGGCAGGCGTGTCGGGTCTCAGTAGCGCAAGCACGCACCGGATCAGCAGCTCAAGCTTTCCTTGCTTCCCTCGGTGTGCGCTATCGGTGTAGCTGTCGACTGGAGCGTCTCAGCTTTTCTCTTTTTAATCCGACTATCCTGTTCTATGCCAGCATCTCATGGCCTAGCGTGCCACCCCCGACACGAGCATTTCCTCATTCTCCTTACTGTCAGCCTCGAACAACTCTCAGCTTTTCCCACGACTTCCGCTGCACTGATGACAACGGCGCTGCGGGATGCATAATCTGTCCACTCAGCCCGGACGACGTGCTGGAAGGAACGAAGATGGAAGGCATGAACAGCACGTGCAAGCAGGATCCAAGCAGTTGCAAACAAACCAACTGTTGCCTTTGCACACTGCTGAGCAGTGTGCACTAGAACTCCAGTCCACCACTTTCTGCAATGGATGGAACGCCGTGCGTGCGCTCTTCCCAATATCTACCTACCACCGTTACTTAACCACTTCATTTGTGGCGCCAGCGCTGCCTCGACAACAGGCATCGAATCCCTCCCAGTCGAAACCCTGGGACGATGCTTCCTGTTCCTCCCGCTCAACATCTTGGACCGCATCTCCATTCTCCACGTCTCGCGTTTCTGGCGGCACACCGCGTTCGATTGCACTGGGGTCTGGTCGCAGCTGTATATCTCCGATGGCAATCGGAAGAACCACCTTCTCGTCGACCTCGTGCTCTCCCATACGCGCCACCATCCCGTGGACCTGCATTACGGGGGCTTCAGCGGCAGACAGGCGCCGTCGGACGTGTGGGCCGTCGTCGAGAAGCACATGCACCGTATGCGTTCCATCGACTGGACCGCAGGCGTCCTCCCCGACGTTCTCACGCACCCCGCGCCGCGGCTCGAACGTAT
This sequence comes from Auricularia sp. M13, assembly GCA_037042915.1. Taxonomy (NCBI): domain Eukaryota; kingdom Fungi; phylum Basidiomycota; class Agaricomycetes; order Auriculariales; family Auriculariaceae; genus Auricularia; species Auricularia sp. M13. The sequence continues at coordinate 251,433 of CM073198.1, read as the reverse complement.
CTCCGGCAGTCTGCTGTACAGAATCCCGCGCGCCCTCCTCGGCGGCGTGCCCGGCAGACTGCGCACTCTGCACGCATCCACGCTGATCCTGCCGGAAGCCTGCCCGGCGCTCGCGACGGTGACCGACCTCAAGTTTGCGACGGGAACCGAGCCTGAGGATTCGCCCTTCCTGCATCTCCTGTTCGAGCTCTTCCCGCAGTTGGAGTCGTTAGAGCTGGACGTGCACGTGCGCGAAACGGCACTCCTGCCGCCCGGTCCCGCCCCGTCGACGCTCAAACATCTCCGGCTGAATTCCATCGACAAGTATTACGACTTCAGCGAAGATTTCAACCGATTGGATCTCATAGACCTTTGCAAGTCCTGGCAGGTGCTTCCAAGGCTCGAATCCCTGGGCCTGTCCTCTTTCATCCTGGACGATATGGACTTTGCGTATATCCTCGACGGTGCCGTCGGCCTGTTGATTGCACCGGACGAGCACGCAGACGAGCGTACGCGCATCGTCGCATCTCACCCTGGCGACAAGGAATACACGCTCAATCTGCTCTTCCGAACGCCCGACGAAGAGGAGGACAAGATCGTGCAATTCCTTCGGGCCGCCGCACACTGTCTATCCCGCGTACACACGCTAACCATGGCCTCGGGCCTCTTCGAGTTGCTGTTTGCGGACGAAGACGAACCACTTGATCTGCCGCTGCTCGCCAAGCTGAGCGTCATCGTCGATGCACACGCGGAGTACGAGGATGCCGTGCAGCACCTCCCGAGATCGTTGCCGCAGCTGGAGACGCTCGAGGTGCATACCCGCGCTGAGCAACGAGGATATGTGCCGCAGGCTGAGACACAGGCTTTAGTCGCGGCTCTCAGCACTTATCTCGATGCACTCGAACTTGAAGGACGGAATGTCGTGGTCAAGATTGCGGGTCTCCCCGACCCTAACCAGGCTGCTGTTGGCGTCGATCTGCCGCCAGGCAAGGGGTATTCGATTATTTTTGAATGAGCTGCAGCATTGTTTGCAGTTGGGGAGCTATCAATGTCCTCGGTGTGTCCGTCGTGTACCATGATGCAGGATGTCCGGTGCGTCACGGAATGGCGACGAGGGGAAGTGAGGGTAGGCAGTAAAGTAATTAACAGAGATGCGAGTGTGACAAGTTGTGATAGTGGCTGCTCCTCAAACAGGTTACGCGTAATGATCAAATATGAAACCAGGCTTGTTCGCCATATAAATTACTGTGGTCGACGTCACCCCAGCAAGCTGCAATACGCGCGCCTCAGTCCTAATACAGTCCACCTCTCATTCCGACAGTCTAATCTGAGCCAGCTCTAAGCAGCCTCTTTCTCCTTTGTTGTTCTAGGCATGCAGGACTTTGCAATTTGAACATGTGCCCAGGGCGTGCTGCGGCGGGACTCAATTATTTGAAATGCTCGCTTGAACAGGTCAGTGTTTCTGCTGTTATTCATGGTCCTACTCTGAGTAGGGGCTCGATGGTACGTCCCACTACTTGGTTCTTGGGTGTGCTCGAGACTCTCACCGTGCGTTAGCGTTCGTTGCCTAATGCCTGGTTGCCGATGTTCCTGACGCGACCGTCGGCCCTAAATCCTCTCAATAGTGAGTGCAGTGCAGTCAGTCCATTATTCTGCCTAGTTATTACTTGCTACAACACTGTCAATTTCCTCGATAGAAATGCCCCCTTCGGGGAGTGACGTCGGCTTAGAGCCCGTTCGGCAACCGGCTCCGCTCAGCTCAGCTCCGCACCGGCCCCGGATGCAAATCTCAAAGCCAGGCGGAGGAGCGGAGCGCGTGGTTACCGAACAGTCCGCTGCTCGGCCTCGGCCTCGGTCAAGAGTATTTAACCTCAACTTGTAAATACATATTATCTGGTTAACACAGCTATATAGAGAGGTTAAGGGGAAATTTCAACCCTATCAAATTACCAATAATTGTCTTGAGTTGTTGTATACAGGAAAACATATGGGACACTATCTACATAGTAGTGTGTGTGTTCTACAGTGGTGCCTGACTATGGAATAATTTTCCTAGGCATACAACAGTGCTCAAATTAGGCTATTAACATATTATTAGGTTCAATGTCTTGAATTGGGAACCTGGGTCAACTGGGAGTCGCATTTGGGTCGGGATCATCCCGGAGGTAAATATGTCGCCGAGAGTGTTGAAGCAGATCAGACGGACGCGGAGTGCGGTTACCGAACGCCCGTCTGCTCCGCTTTGCGTCGGGCAGTCCTCGGCTTGGGTCCGCTCTGAGTTTGTATGGGGCCGAGCCGAGCGGAGGCAGTTGCCGAACGGGCTCTTAAATCCGGAGCCGCGAGCGCCCGGCTTCAACGCTTGACCGCCGACCGCCAACAACGATGACCGGCGGTGGATTCCTGAGCGTCGGGGACGACAGTCACGATGACGCGCAACAATGGCGTGGTGTTGCTCGCGTATTGGGCCCACCGTGGGCCAAAATGCCACTGAGCACCATTGGGCTTGTTGGACTCCAGGTACGTGTCGCTTCGCTCAGGTCGATTACTCGGCACTCCAGCGACTTAACGACTTTGGCAGATAGTATGGAGCGTAGAAATGAGTAATGGTCAGTTGTCGAGATGCAGAGTCACTTGAATGGCCAGCTAACGCGCACCTCAGCTCCTGCCTACCTCCTCACACTGGGCATGTCGCGTGCAGCCATGAGCGTCGTGTTTCTTGCAGGGCCTCTATCAGGTCTAATTGTACAACCTATCGTTGGTAAGAACTGCCCATTACTCTGTGCGAGGTCCTCACAGCAACGTTTCAACCAGGCGCCATGGCCGACGCGTCAACGTCGCGTTTTGGGCGCCGAAGACCGTATATAATGGGCGGCGCAATAATTTGCGGCTTCGCCATGCTCCTGCTTGGCTTTACTCGCCAGTTCGCTGGTGTGGTTACACCTATACCCTCGGCCGTTGTACGTGCAGGATCGTCGCTTTCGCGCGGTTTAATAACGACAGGCGGCGGTGCAGAACGACCACCTAACGATCGCCCTTGCTGTCTTTGCCATTTACTGCATCGACTTTGCGGTTAACGCTGGTACACTACCGCCTACAAGCAGTGTACGCAAACTGAACTCGCGTTCGTTCGCATAGTCCAGGCCGCCGACCGTGCCATCCTTGTGGACGTCTGGCCGCGCGAAGAGCAAGAGCGTGGCAACGCGTGGGCGGCGCGAATGGGCGGTGTCGGCTCCATCTTGGGCTTCTTCGTGTGAGTGTTGCCCTGGCTTCACGTTCAATTGCTGACGTCTCATCTTGTCAGCGGCAACGTCGACCTAACCTCCGCCTTCCCGCTCCTCGGGCGCACGCAAATCCAGATCCTCTCCGTACTGAGCGCGGTGACGCTCATCGGCTTTCACGGGCTCACCGCGTGCGCCGTCAAGGAGCGCGTGCTGCTCGCGTCGCCGGCGTCGAAGCGCGCACAGAAGAACCCGCTGCGCACGATCTGGCGCGACATCACGCACCTGCCGCGCGTCATCCGCCAGATCTGTCTCATTCAGTTCTTCGTCTGGATCGCGTGGTTCCCCATTCTGTTCTACTACGCCGTCTACGTCGGCGACATTTACAAGCGTACCTCCAGTCTGCCGCCGTCGCAGGCGCTCGAGGACGAGGCGACGCGCCAGGGCTCGCGCGCGCTGTTCTATAACTCCGTCGTGGCGTTCGCAGCGACGGTGTTGCTGCCCTTCTGCATTCTTGACGAGACCAGGTATGTCTTTACATCTTGTATCCACTCCGTGTTGAACAGTTTAGGGACAGAGCCGGTCGTCTCGGTTGGCGAAAACCAACGCTGGCAGAGCTGTGGACGATCAGCCAGTTTGTCTTCTCGGCGTGCATGGCCGCCACCTGGTGGACGAGCTCCGTTTGGGGGGCGCAGATGATCATGGCCGTACTGGGCTTGTGTTCGGCCGTGGCGCAGTGGGCGCCGTTCTCTCTGGTACGCTCTGCAGCGTCCTCTACGCCAATTCTGACGTGGTCAGCTCGGGCAAGCGATCCTCGCAGAAGGCAGCTCGCATTCGGCGGAAGAGGACGACATCGCACTCGCCGACCGGCGCAGCCGCAGCACGCCGTACGAGGCGCTGCCGAGCGCGACGGCGCCGCACCTGCGCAAGTCGCTCTCGTACGACGGCGGCTCGGACGACGACGACGGGCTCTAGAAGGCGCTGGACGCGCTCAACGCACACCGCGCCGAGGACGCGCTGACACGTCTGGGCCCGCCACCCGGACCATACGAACCTTTCTCCACCTCTATGGACGACTCGTCCACGCCACCGCGACTTGGGTCGGCATCGTCAGCGAACTCGCGCTGCTCGACACCGAGTGGAACGTTCGGCGCCCCATGCACACACGCGCGCGCTTAGCCTTCGGGACGCGCTGCTCGACACACCTCAGCGCGAGATCGACTTCCTGAATCCTGGCCCTCGCGTCGAATGCCAGGGATAGGGGCAAGTGGAAATTGAAGTTACCTTGGGGGAACTTGCACGCTCCGTTGCCAAATGAGAGGGGCTCGCATCGACTTCTTTCGTTCACCGTGCAATGCACACGCGGCTCTCCACGACCACGAGCAGATTCTTGAAGTAATGACGCGCTCCTGACGCTCGACATGTGGAATCCGTCTTACATGTTCTTACATAGTACATACCAGTCGGGTAACTGCGGGGCGTATCGTTTCGCGGAGACGCTGCTCTTTGCTGGCTCTTTGTCTACAAGAAACGGGAAAAGCAAGAACATGGTCGAAGACTGCAGGAGTGTACAGTAGGCGCGGGAGACGGAATCATCGCGCGCCTGACATTCGATCCCCGCAGGCACCGTACTGTCGTCTCTTCGCCTGCTCCGTTTTAGCGTCGCCCGTACCAGTCGTCGCGCGCCGCTGTTCATGGGACCCCCTGTCGACTCGATTGCTGACGAACTGTTATCGTATATCTTCAACTTTTTCACACTCCAGGAGCTTCTGCCAGTCATTCCAGTTGCCCGGCGATGGAGGAATCTAATCATTGACCATCGCACGTACTGGATGGACATCGATCTCTTCGACTTCCCTGAAACACCTGCCATTCTGGCGAGCTCTCGGTTGTTCGGCCTCCGTTTGTCTTGTGCGGCATCCAGGCCAACAAACGTTACTGTACAAGTGCACAGCGCCAATGCGGCTTACGCACTCCAGCATATTGCGGCTCATCTGTCGCACATAAAACGACTAAACTTTACGACCTCCCTGCCGCTCGCAGCAGACGTCTTGGCGGCGCTATGCAACCCTGCGCCGATGCTAGAATCCGTGGTGATCTATTTCACTCCTGGCGCCTCCGAGTACATGCCGGTTCCTCTGCCAATCAATCTATTCGATTTCAATGCACCGCTCCTGGAGTATGCGTTTCTCTCGAACATGTTCTTTGTGCATCCGCTCCCTCCTGTTCTTCGGCGTCTGACCCAGCTCGGGATCGGTGGGATGGACGTGCACAACCCGGACGTCCGGTTCGACATCCCGGATATATTTTCAGCGTGCCCGGACTTGCGCGAGCTGCTGCTCTGCGAGGATGTCGCACTGTATCCAGTATTTTGGGAGCCGGAGATGTGGACGAGGATCGAACGCCTGAGCCTCTCCGGTGGCACCATCGGACGGACGTGGCATCACCTGCAGCTTCCCATCCGCCGAGTTCCCTGGATAAGAGTTGACGGTGGCGAGTTGAGCATGCTCCCTATCCTCGCGGGTCATCTGGATGGTCCGCTCACTCTATTCGGCAACGCATTCACCGCCGACAACCGATTTACTCTCTCGCTGAAATCACACACGTCGGCACACGAGCGCTGGCTCTGTGCAGACCTCCCCGGGCCAGAGGACATCCCCCGCGAGACAGCAGACGACGCGATGTGGACGCGGGTCGTGCGCCTCGTCATCTCAGTTGACCACTGGGATGACTATGTTCCGCTGTTCGGAGCGCTGCCCGCGTTGGAGGATGTCGTGCTTGTGCAACTTGTGCAGTGGATGCCGCTGCCAGGGTTGCTGACGGCAAAGCTCTCGTGCCCCCACCTCAAGCGTCTGACTATCCGCAATCGCTTACTAGATCTTGTCAAGGTTGACATTGGATCTCTTGAGGCGCTCGCTACTGCGACGCTGCACGGAGCGCCGTTCCCATTGGAACTCTATTTGCAGAACATCGATCTTGAAGACAGCGAGGACAGCGAGGACCACGTGACTGCGACATTTCGGACCGTCGTTGTGGATGACATAGATGCATGGTGTTAGCATAGGTCTGGTAGTGACACAGCTCTAATAAACGATATTCAACTGCGTGCAGGATTGCGCATGCTCATAATGCGCTGCACGGCTCTCCGAGCGCCAGAGCACGCCGTCTAGGTGGAGTTTGGTTGGAGAAGTCCCCGCAAAGTCCCCGGAGGCTGTCATGCTGAGACTGATACCGCTTTCTCCGTGCAAAGCAAGGTCATTTTCGAATTATACAAGGTTGCATATTCTTCGAAGCCGCGGAAGGCACTACACACTGACAACGGGCGGTTGTTTTCCAGCTTAGCAGAACAACGTCGGTTGTTTCGAGCGGCGCCTTCCGCCTCTTCCCATCCTCCCACCATCATGGCAACGCACAGTTGCCCACGACGGAGCATTGTTGTCCGGTGCAAAGAACAACATTGTATTCGGGTCGTCCAGCCATGAACAACTGCCTGGGAGCTCAAAATGCACCATCAACGCAACCGGTTTGCTCAACCTTACAAACCCTTATCCCCCCACCGCTATGGCGGTTTTGATCCAAGTGATGGCCGCTATCAATCGCCGTCCGAGCCCACAACGCCGAGACTAAGAATTATACAGCATGTCTTACTGTGTTTTTTCTAGTGGTGTATATGTAAAATTATATGATAATGAGGGCCCTGGACTCCTATTCTCAAGATGACTGTATAATGCCCAAGGTCACACTCAAAATACTTCAAGAAATACTGCTGCAGCTTCAAGCTATGGAATGTGACACACAGGGCATCAGGAAAATTTTAATTTACTTCGTATAACTATATTGACTCACATAGGTCTCTGTAGTCCCTGTAGTGCTGTAGTCAAATACCCCTTATGGAACACTGCAAAGACCTGTGTAGTCCGGCCCTGTCTCCCGTAGCGCGCTGTAGTACGCTGTAGCACCACATACATCCGGGCGATCTCTGTAGATCCGTGCTCTGTAGGCATCCGTTGGGCTCTGTATAAACTGCAGGATATGTAGTACAGATCCAGAAGGCTTTTGGGCTTTGCTTGCAATCCAGGCAGGTCACGGTAATTCAATAAATAGAAACTGCCATTGATCAAGATGGAACAAATCTCGTTACACGGGTACTAGTAGCGGCGGCGCTTCATCGGCGGGGGCTGCAGATCCTCGTCATCCTCGTCATCGGCCTCGGCGGCCTCCTCGGCCTCGGCGCCGCTTGGCGGGTCCTCGTAGTCGCCCCCTGCACGGGTGTGCTCGAAGTCTTCGTCGATGTCAAGCTCGTCAAAGAAGTTGCCTTCGTCCAACTTGCCGCCGATGTCGCTGCCATAGCGCTCAAGCAGCGCATCGGGATCGTCGGCCATGAGCTCGAGTTCCTCAGCGCCAAGATCGTCAGGGTCAGGCGCACCGGCAGCGTCATCGGGCGAGGGCACAGCTGCAGGCTCGTCCTCGTCTTCGTCGTCCAAAAAGAGCTTGTCCTTCTTGTTCTTGCGCAGCACGGGGATGTCGACGACCTCGTCGTTCTCCTCCTCGGACTCGGACTCGGTATCCGATGGATCGTTGCCGGCCTTGTAGTACGCAGCAGCGGCATCAAGGTCGTCGTCGGTGATACCGATCTGCGTCGAGACCTTGGGAAGCAGTGCACCAGCGCGCAACCTGCAGGCATTGTCAATAAGGACACAGTTAAAAAGGAATGACACGCACATTGCTGCCTTATACATATCACGGCGAATCCGCTTGCAGATCGAGCCCAGGGTGTTGTGCTTCGCGAAGCGCTGGAGTCGTTCGAGGTGGTGCACGTACCATGGGCGATAAGTGCGCTCCGTAAACAGAATGCGCTTGTAGTCCCCATCCTTCCATTCATCAAGGCAGCATTGAAGCTAACACAGGCAGTGAGCATCGAGCAACAAGCAAGTACGCGACGCACCCCAGCGAGAATAAACGCGATGGTCTCGAGCTTGATGCCTTTGCCGTTCGGGTTGAACAAATCGGGGAATGCCGGGCCTTCATCGTTCCGCGACGCAAACCAAACAGTGATTATCGCCTCGAGCACAACGGGATTGTTGTAAAGTCCCTTGCGCTCCTCGGGTTTCTCAGAACGCGGATGAGTGCCAGCTGCGAGAATCGGAACGTGACGTACCTCGTAGACATAGGCGTCCCGAACCGAGAGCATGCCGTAAAGGCGAATGTTCTCATTCTTGATAGCTGTCGCCTGGCGCTGAACGGGGATGCGGAAACCAAAAGCACGTGCGAAGACGCCACCGAGTACAGTCTTGACGTTGCCGCGGCTTTGCTCGGTGCGCATGACAATCTGGTGAGGCTGATTAGCCATGTACACGCCAGGTGCTATAGCTGCAACGCACCAGCTTCAGTTCCTCTGCGGTCATCGATGTCTTGGACGGCAGTTTGTTCTCGCCAAGCGCATACTGCCAAGCAGCTGCAGCAAGGCTGCGCTTCGCCGACTGCGTCGGGTATGGGTTAAAAGCTGCAATGAAACTGCGATAGGCAAAGCAGGCGTCCACGATGAGAAGCTTGCGGGTCGGCTCGAGGTCTCGAGCCACAGGTCGTGGCTTTCGGCTTGTCTGGACAGCGCCGGCAAGACCGCTGGGTAGGGCAACCTCGAACTGCACATATTAGCCAGGAATATAACGAAAGGTAATGAGCATGTATACCGCGTCGACCTCTGCATCCTCAGCAGCGACAGGAGCAGCTTGTTCTTTTGCCGCGCCTGCCTTCGTCGACTTGGCCGCCGCATTCGGTGTTACTGGAACAAGGCCCGGCTTTGGCACGGCGGGCTTGGATACGGCAGGCACGACTTGAACGGGCTTTTGAGCGGGCTTGGGATTGGGATGTGCCCGTGGCTGTGCCAGTTTTTTCGCAGCCACGGACATGCTTTTTGAAGCAAACTTACAAGCGTTAGCAAGAGATACGAGACAATAGACATAGTTCAAATTTACGTACCATTGCAGAATCTTCAGCGGCACGCGCGTCCTCATCGATATTTTCTATGGCCTCGGTCAGTATGATTCAGTATACTGTGCAGAAAAAAACAAACCTTTATCCTTTTTGTTGACGCGCTTGCGCTTGCCTTGCTCCTTGTTCCTTTGGACTATTGAGTACGAGTCAGAACCAAACAAAAATGCGAAGGAGATTGTACATACACTCTCTGGCCGCGGCTCCTCGCGCTGAGTCCCTGCGGATGCGCTGGGCTCTGTTGGATGCGTTGTTCATGCTGCAAGTCGTTAGCACCCATGTCAGACGGTTAGGTGGAAAAATAACTCACCTGTGCTGATTGTCGGCTGGCAATACGAGGAAATGTGGGGGTAAGGGGTCTGGGAGTGCGTTGCACGCCCGCTTTTATAGGCTGGGGCCATGGCAAGATGCGGTTGGAAGGCAAGTTGCGAGCAAAACAATGGGCAAACACAACCGTGCTGAGTAAAGCCGCTCAGTCACGTGAGCAGCAGGCGGCATCATCGTTGCAGATACTTATGGCGATTTGCCTGTTCTTTGAGCTCTGCAGCGAGCTGGGCTGTCCGTCACCGCGGAATCTCGAAAACAAGGATTAAGCACACAGGAAGTGCGCAAACATGGATGGCAGCTGTCAATTAGACGAGGACTTCGGCGGGCGAGCCGTGTTTGGCGCTCAGCAAAGTCCAGACCTGGACTTCGCGTCCCAGCAAGCTCCGTGCAACGGCGGTGTCTGTCAGTCATTGTGCTAGGCTTGCTGGACTGCACAGCGCTGTCCGACGCGCATATCTTGCTTGCCTCATTCACAACGGCCACATGCACACAATCCGAACCAACGGCGGCGGCGCCGCGCGACTTGTAGCTCAGCCTAAAGTCGGATGGCGAGATGACGGGATGACGAGCACGTGGTGCGGACTTCCGCGTTGGTGTCCAACGACGACTCGCTGAACTGCTCATTGCAGACGAGACACACGTGGCCCAGCTTTGGCACCGCGCGCAACACCTCCCCGCAGCCGGATACGTGCGTCGCGCCCCGCCTGGCGTTGCTGAGCACACAGGCGCGTTTCCCGGCCTTCCTTTGCGCCGAAGTCTGCAGTCAGCCTGCTCGCTGACTGCGCACAACTTTGAGTGGCCGCCCGACTCCCTCTCGCGCCTGTTGGCTGATGGCCCGACCCCTGCCAGCGCGCTGGCCTCCTTGGCGCAGAACGGACGCGCCCAGCAGCCCGTACGCTGGTACGAGCTTGCTGGGCGTGTCGGCGCTCTCCAGCGCTCTCCAGCGCCGGCAACGCGCGCGCGCGCGCCCGTTCTCGTTCTCCGCGTCGAACCGACGCGCGCCGCCCGGTATCCTTGGCGCGGAATGGACGCGCCCAGCAGCCCGTACGCTGGTACAAGCTCGCTGGGCGTGTCGGCGCTCTCCAGCGCCGGCGACGCGCGCACGCGCGCCCATTCCCGTTCCCCGTGTCGAACCGACGCGCGCCGCCCGGCTTCTTTGGCGCGGAACGGGCCCGCCCAGCAGCTCGAACCAGCGTACGAGCGCACTGGCGTGTTGACGCTCTCCACCGCCGGCGGCATGCTCGCCGGCTCTCGTTCCCGCTTCCCGCGCCCGTCCAGCCCGTGCCGCCCGGCCTATTGTGATGTAAACCATTTGCGGGTATCGGTACCCGCGTTGTGCGAGGATAAGACCCGCAAACCCGTCGCGATACCCTGCACCCTTGCGGGTCAACGGGTGTGACGGGTCTCACCCGTTACGGATACGAGTACGGGTAGCCCAGCTTGGATCCGCGGGTTTACCCGTGCCGTTCACTAGCAACACTCCGACCTGCGCGATGCGCTCAAGACGCACGAGCGGGAGATGCACGACGAAGGGATGCCCTAGCAAGGTGTTCCTCAGTGGACTGCAAGGCGGCGCGTCGTTCATCGAGTCGCCAACCACCGCCACGAGCCCGCCAAAGCTGCGCTCTGCGCCCAGGTTTACCACGCCAGCCGCTCGCGTGTGCGCCAGCTGCAACCCTGACCGTGCGGAGAGCGACCTGAAGGCATGCTCGACGCCTTCGGCTCCTGCGTTGACGGCAACACCGGCACGATCCCATGCTCGCGCCCATCACGCTCTCTGGGTGCAGCATGGCCTCTGCTTGCTGGTCCCTGCCTTTGAGCTGAAGGAGCATGCTGCGGGCTTGCATGAACAGGAGTGGGTTGCTTGTTCGCTTCCAATACCGGTGAGTGCTGTTACTTCCAGCGTCATTCATGAGAGCTAATTCATCAATTCAGCCTGTATACTCCCTAGCAGTTTCATGTCATAATAGAATGCATATATCGATATTCACTGTCTGTCTCCAAGCCTTGAAGAGGCTCCCTCTTGGATATATGGGCACTGTGCCTGAGTGGCGCAGCTTGCTGATCATGGTCGCGTGCTCTGAAAATCTCCGGTCGGTTCCAAGCTCTTCCTTACCGACGTCCTCGAAGGCATGGACTCAGCCTTACGCCGCCTGTCTAACCTGATAAAGGGCCGGCATCGGTGCGAGCACTGCGGACGCACATTCCAAACGAAGCAGGGACGCAATACGCACCTCACTCGCATCCACCCAAGTGCTGAAGATGCAACGGACGAGTCTGTCAACTGGCACGCCGCGCAGCTGCTTGGTGTGCGCCCCCCCGACGGCGTCGAGGTCTCCAAAAGGTTACCCTCGCCAGTGCCTCCGTCCGACGCGGGCAACTTGCATGCGGATGACGGCAACGAGGCCGGTTTCTTCGACGATGAATCGCTCCGCGCTTCTCGCCAACCCAGCATCGAGGAGATAGAGGATGAATACTACGCCCAGCCATTCCCACAGTCAGCAGCAGAGACGTTCGGGGAGCACGAGCTTCCGTTTGAGCAATGGCGCCGTCAGCAGGCTGAGCTTGGCGTGAATCCCATGTCACCATTCGACGACGAAGACGATTGGGAATTCGCTGAATGGCTCGTCTCTACTGGTATTGGGCACGGTGACACTGACCGTCTTTTGAAACTGAAGAAGGTGTGTATTGCGGTTCTATATCGCTATTCTCGTGTCTGACATTCCTGCCACAGGTCCGCGACACTAATCTGTCCTTCCACAACAACCGGGCGCTTATGAAAAAGGTCGATTCTCTCCCTGAAGGAACTCAGTGGCAAGTCAGGGTCGTGACGGTGAAGGGCGACAAGCGCGACGAGCACGAGACACTGATGACGGAAGATGTCGAGGTCTGGTACCGTAGCCCTGTCAACCTCATCAAAGAGCTCCTCGCCAACCCAGCCTTTCAAGACCTGCTTGTCTATCGCCCTGTTCGGCTCTGGGTTGATGAGCAGCAGACACAGCGTTGCTATGGAGAGATGTGGACGGCAAATTGGTGGTGGGATCTGCAGGTAAGCCGCTCGTTTGACAACTGTCTGCGCGTCTGAGAACATGCAGAAACGACTCCCACCTGGGGTTACTATCTGCCCTGTTATACTCGCGTCCGACAAGACACAGCTGTCCGCCTTCAGTGGCGATAAACAAGCCTATCCGATTTATCTCACCATCGGCAATTTGCCCAAGGACGTTCGCCGGCAACCTACATCCCATGCAACTATCCTCCTCGGCTACCTCCCCGTCACAAAGCTACCGATCTTCGAGACGCGTGAAGCTCGTTCTCGCGCACAGCATCGCCTTTTCCACCATTGCATGTCCATCGTTCTTGAGCCGTTGAAGAAGGCCGGCGCCGACGGCATCGATATGCTCTGTGCAGATGGTCATGTTCGCCGCGTCTACCCGATTCTGGCAGCTTACATTGGCGACTATCCGGAGCGCTGTCTCGTGGCTGGCTGCCGGAACAACCAATGCCCCGTCTGTGTTGCTCAGCACAAGAAAAGTGGTGAGCCCCATACTTGGGCCTATCGCTCGCGCGACTCAGTTCTCAGATTATTGAAACGTGGACCCGCCGATCCCGCGGTCAAGGCGCTTGGCCTCACAGACATTGTCTCGCCGTTCTGGGAAGACTTGCCTCACTGCGACATTTTCCGTTCCTTCCCACCCGATATGCTGCACCAGCTGCATAAGGGCATCTTCGGTGACCATCTCCTCCAGTGGTGCATCGCGATCATCGGTGCTGATGAAGTGGATCGCCGGCTCATGGCTATGCCGCTTCATCCCACTGTCTGCCACTTCAATAAAGGCTTCAGCGTTATGTCTCAATGGACCGGTGCGGAGTATCGCAACGTGGAGAAGGTTATCCTTGGTGTCGTTGCGGGGCATCACGACAAGTGTCTAGGCCAGGCCGTCCGCGCCCTGTTGGACTTCATCTATTGTGCCCGCCTCCCGCTGCATTCGGATGCGACTCTGGCCTTCATGAAGGGCGCATATGACCGTTTCCATGCTCACAAACAGTATTTCATCGACGCCGGGGTCCGGGAGCACTTCAATATCCCAAAGCTCCACAGTTTGTCGCATTACATTGAACCTATTCAGTGGCTTGGGGCGGCGGACGGCTACGACACGGAGGCGCCGGAGCGCTTTCATATCGACTACTGCAAGGAGGCTTACCGCGCATCAAATCGTCGCGACTACATTGCCCAGATGACTGTCTGGCTTCGCCAGCGCGAGGCAGTTCGCACTTTCGCATCCTACCTGTCCTGGTCGCTCGGCAACGGAGATCCCACATCCCTTGATACCCCTGTAGATTCTGATTCTGGCAGCATCGTCTCAGCGGACGGCATCGACAACACCACGGAGGACGGTGTTGACACTCACCACCTACCTAAGGCGCCGTCATACCCGGCCCGGGATGCTGCCACCATAGCCCTCAGCCATGAGGCAGCCGATTTCAGCCAATGCGTCGAGACGTTCATCCGCGAGACGATACCCGGAATTTCTGCAGATCTCGATATCACAGACCGTTTTGATGTTTTCAAGCGGGTCAAGATCAACGTCAGCGGGCTCCATCTGCGAGATGTCGTTCGCGCCACACCGAGGCCAGCTTCAAATCCGCAGATGCGCCGGCTGGCACTGTCCCCCGCGTACTTTGATACCGCGCTCGTTCCCCTGCATTTGGATTCATCGGTCAAGGCCACATGCTTGCAAGGTACGCAAATCATTCAGGGTGACGTGCTTCTCTCTAATGTCCGCCTAGAAATGCAGGCCGTTCGGGTGCGCGTTATATTCACTCTGCCGGAGCGCTTCAATTATCCCGATCCGCTTGCGTACGTTGAGTTCTTCAACCCATTCCGGGCAGCACGAGCGGCTGATGTCTCATTGCTAACCACATCGCGATCTGTCCGAGGCGGAAGGAACCGCGCAGGTGTCGTGCGCGTCGATAAGATCATCCGTAGTTGCTTCCTGTTCCCGCACGTCGGTTCATTTCCTATCCCACGATCCTGGAATGCTTCTAACAGTTTGAGCCTCTGCGCCCGTGTGTACCTTAATGATTTTTTGGATGATCTGACCTTTGCAATGGTAGATACCAAGGAGTAGTTTATGTATTGCATTGTAGTCCACCGTAATGTTCGGCACTTATGTAGCACCCTGTATTTGTGTCCGGTTACAACGTGCTACAGTGTGCTACGGTAGTCTGAGCAAGCTACAGCGTGCTACAGAGATTTGAGTCACCTACAAAGTACTACCAATGCCAACAAAGACGGCCCGATCTACAAAGTCCTACAGATTGCTACGTCGAGTAGCCTCTCCTCTGTAGCAGGGAATTTTTCCTGATGGGCCAGGAAGAAATATACAAAAGATGAAAATAAAGAGGAATTAAAAGTTTAATGAACCAAAGTAAGAATACAGATATGACCGACCGTCGCCGGGATTGATCCAAAGACCTGGGCTCGCTCGTCTGCATATTATCCACTGAGCCATGGCCTTCATAAACTTCCTCGTTAAATTAACCCATACAATATCAACTCTTTGATCAGCTACTCTACAATATCCCTGGAATTGATACATGTACGCGAGTTTAAGCATTTATTTATTATTTTTAATGCATTACTAGCTCGATATAAGTCATTCTACACGCTTGCAGTAGACTCGTTAGCCCGCAAAGTATTCCAGTGCGTGGCAGGATACCGGGCCGGCCGGTGATCTCTCGGATCAACCGCCATAGCGGTGGGGGGATTGCGTTGGCTGCTCAACCTTCCCTCCCACCATGGCGCAGCAGCACACTTACCACCAGTATGACACCTGTGCTCCCGCTCTCCCCACGGCCATCATGGGGATTCCGCGGCTTCCCGTCGAGCTCTTGACATTGGCCTTGGAATACATGCCCCAGAAGGAGCTCCGGCGTATGTTGTCTGTCTCCCACGCATTCTATGTTGCAGCGCGCATGGCAGGGCTCGAGATACAGCGAACCATCTATCTTTCTCGCCGATTGCAATCATACGAGGTCGAGCTGGCGACGTCTGCAAACGTCATCGACCATTTTACGGCGCAAAAACGGCCTGGAAACCTGGCTCTGCATTCTCATTGCATATGCGATGAAGACGAACGCGAGGCCTTTCCTCCTGGATTCGAGCATGCTCTGGCTCTTGTCACAGAATCGCTGCCACTGCTTGGTAGACTGCGCCTGTTTGTGTCGAACCGGTACTGCAGCGCAGTGTACGCCGCACTGGCCTTCCCGGCGACGCGCCTGCGTACTCTATTCATCGGTCTTGACCGCAACGAGGAACAGCCACGTTTTAGCGCTTCCGTTCCTTTCGACCTCTTCGGCGGCGCCGCGCCGGCGTTGCGTGTGGTCTCTCTCGACTTCGAGGCTGCGGACGAAATCGCTGGCGGCGTCATCCCAGCTTTTGCGCGTGTCATCCATCTCGATGTGTCGTGCCACACAGCAAACCTTGTGCCTGGCCAATCGTTACCAGCCCTGTGCTCCCTGGAGATACGCGTCTCGCCATCCACTGACAGTGACTATGTGGATGCTCACGAGAAAACGCACGTCGATCTGTCCGGTCTCTCCTTACAGCAGTTGATAATTGACGACCACACCGCCGAAGGGGCGCTCGGGCACGTCCTCCGGACAGACGCCGCTCGCGCTGAGATCCCGTATATCGCCTACTGCATGTGGAGATCTGGCTTGACTACCATGAGGCGCTCTGGCCGGCCGGCAGGCCCGAGCTATACGCTCATATCTGTCACGGCAGAGCGCTCGTCACTCGCCAAGACCGACGCCCAAGAGAGGAGAGAGAGAGACGAGGAAGAACGGACAAGCGGTACAATTGACCAGACCAAACCTAGGGTACACGCATCTACACCCTACAACCTATATACCCATCCCCAAGGTCCGCTGATCCGGTCCAGGGTGATCCCGGAGCTAAAGGGTCCATCCACCATCGTCTCCCAAGATGCCAACACCCTACCACACCTCCAATCGAACCTGATCCGAGACAGGGCGAAGATGCCGAGGTATGCTATCCGCGCACACTCCCACTGGGGGCACGGACCGAGAAGGAGAGCACCTCCCGAGTGCACAGGGAGAGCGCCGAGCTGCTGAGGCCACGGGCCGAGGGTCCGAGGATGTAGCCGAGCTTGTACCATGCGATGATAACCGGCCTATTATCCATCCGAGGGGTATCGCACCAACGAGGAGTCCAATAGAGGCGTTCCCGACCCTCCGAGGTTGTTCAGGGTGACCCACCGAGTCCGCCCGAGGTCAGAAGGGTGGTCCTGGAGCCTGTCCCGAGCACCACAACGCCCATATCCGACGCATACAGCGAGGGGAGAGCTGCCGAACCTTGGTCCGAGGGTAGGAAGCCTCCACCGAGCCGAATTGGGGTATGCACCGAGGTCGTCTCACCCTCTGGGTGGGTAGAGAGCGGCGTGCAGATCATATCCCGAGTTGAACAGCCCGAGGCGTATAACCCTGGCCGAGTCTCCGTCCGAGGGTAAACAGTGCTCCGACTGTATGCAGCAGCGACCGAACGCTCGGCGAAGCGGCGTAAAACCCGCGGACGAACGGACAGAGCTTGCGACGGCCGTGATGACCGCAACAATATCCAACGGCACAAAACAATATGTAGTCACTCGAGCCTGGTCGGAACTGCCAGGGGCCGAGAATGGTGTATGAGGTTTGACAATGGCGTCCTCGATGACGTCGGCATCATGCGCCTCGAGCGCCTGCCGCCCCTGCAGGCTCAGCTGGTCTCCCTCACGCTCGACGAGTATTTCCTGGCGCAGCTCATCCTCACGCCGCTCTCACTGGATGCCCTGCGCGAGCTCTATCTGGACTTCACTGTGTCGATCGCCGATCGTCTCATTTTTCACCGCATACCCGAGTCCCTCGCCGAAGCCGCCTGGCTGCCGGCGAGGTTCGACGACATCGATAACTTGCCGGCGAGAGTGTACAGCTTCGCCTGCCCCGCTGTGGAGCGGGTCACGCTGTTCGCGAGGGGGCGGGAGCTGGGGGTCGTCAGGCATGACAAGGTCGCCTGCCTCGCTCGCGCGCTGGGGCAGCTGGGACGTCCCGTAGGTGCTCGCGCCGCACTCGTTCTCGCCGGCATCACGCTCGATATTCCTGCGGCGCATGGACGGATAGCGACGGAGCAATCTTACTCTAGTGTCCGCGAAATTGACACTGCGAAAGGCATAATTCCTGACTATTGTGATTTTGAGCTCAGTCGCAAGTAATGGGTTTCATGCCGTGCATTGCGAGCCTAATGTTCGTAGACAGTCCATCTTTTTACAGTTTGAACGAATGCATACCTAGATGTGGACCATGTGCACCTCCAAGTACCTGCTTGCCGTGTCTTACATGCCTCAGAAAGGTGGTAGTAGTAGTCCCAATCCCATTCCACAGTTCATTGTCCACATACCTGGACGATACTACAGCAGAACGCAGCACAAGACAACGCAGCGATTTGCCTGTAATTATAGATCCCTCAGTATGGAGAGAGAGCACTGAGCCAGCGGAAATTGCAAAGTTCAGGACAACTAGCCAATTTGCAAAGCGGAAACTGTCGAGGAAAGGTATAAACACGTCAAGGGGGGGCCGGATGCAAAATGACGGCATGGGGTCGGTAACCTCTGCAAGCTGCAGAGGCTGAGGGTATCCATCCTATATTCCTGAAGCCGATAGGTGGAAGGTCTTAAAACCAGCATCCTGTTGTCCGGTTCATTCCGATAGGAGGCTCCGCGGTTTTGCGAGAAAGGAAGGCCATGTCTCATGTCCCGTGTTTCATGTCACACCCGCATTTGGGCAATATCTGGAATTTTTTTGAACCTTACATAGCCCCCACGCACACCAAAACCACCTTTTATGCTCGCAGTCTTGCGTCTCATTCAAACTGTCGAGTTTTGCGGCCTCTTATGTGCGAGAGTGTTACTGTCAGCGATTTGTTCTTCGTCCTCATCCTTTGCCAGCTTCAACTACTACGAGGTTTGGTGCTCAATTCGTCGTCGCTATGCCTGCCTTTCCAGAGAGTTCTGCCTAGCTGTCTACTGTTCCTACCAAGGTCTCTAGCACATGGGTATCGGTACACCGGGTTCGACGCACAATAGATCTGAATCCACGACGCCAGAAAGACATGGTTTTTTTTCTTTTCGTTTACATGCCTCGATTTTCGCGCAGTTCTCTCGCTGAGAGTTGAACGATCACCATTTGAAACGGTGCTTGCATACAGTCCCATGTGAGTACCGGCTTCAGGTTCGCGGCCGTAAGGACGGCTGTGCCATGTCCGCGGATATGCTTCCGTAATCCGCGGATATACTTCCGCGTGTTCCGGTTTTGCTAGATCCGATCAGTGCCGTCAGAGCCAGCAAGTGTTATTGTCAAGTTACTGCTTGGTTGCTGCACATTTGCTGCACACAGGGAGCCTCAAAACTTCATGAAGTGTTGGATTACAGCTCTCAGTCAACCTCAACATGCAAACACGTAGTCCACTGGGTCTACAGCGCACCGGACCGGCCTCGAGCTCCGCCGGAGCCCGGGGTCGGCAACCTCTGCAGCGCAAGCTCGGAGGCAAGCTCCTCCCCAGCGGTCGCTGCCCACGATCGCGTCTACTGGATGGGTCGAAGAAATAGAGGCGGTGTGATGAGAACGGCGGGTGCAAATGAGAGATCCGACGAAAAGATTCCGAAGTTAAGAGCGATGTGTGCAGCTAGACCGCTGGCGCCACAGTTTTTAGCGCCCAATCGGCCGAGCCCTCGGCGAGTCGACCGCGCAGCCGCGCTCCATCGAGCAACGGCGTTAATGGATCAATCGCGCGCAGCGCGCCGTCGCGGCCGCGCCGCACTTCGTTCCCGCCATGGTGCCGCTGCCGGCAAAAAAGCTGCCCACGCTCGAGCAGCACCGGCAGCGTGCACTAGAAGTCTTTGGCAAGCGGCCATGCATTTGCCAAGCTCGTATCAGCCTTCTGCAAATGCAGGGCAAGGACTCTATCTACATTGCTGGCACTGGCAGCGGAAAGACGCTCACTCTATGGCTGCCGCTCATACATGATCAAATCAGCACACTCGTTGTTCTTTGCCCCTTGCTTGTCCTGGCCGAGCAGCACGCCGCTGATCTGACAGCGCTGAACACCTGTGGCATCAAGGCTATTGCGCTGACCGCTGCTTCTTGTACACCGGAAGCTGTCAAGGTATGTAAACAATTATGCATTGTTCCTCAAAGACTAAATGCTATCCGCAGGGCATCGCCAACGGTGAATATCGCGCTGTCGTGATGGTGCCCGAGCTTGTACACGATCCGCGCACCACCAAGATGTGGGATTCTCACCGTTTCACAAACCGTCTCGGACTTGCTTTCGATGAACTGCACTGTCTCAGCACCTGGGGTCGATCTTTCCGCCCAACTTATCTTGAAGCAGCCCGGATTCTCTGGCGTCTTCCGCCAGGTACTCGAGTCTATGGTGCCAGTGCGACCCTGACGGAGGCAGTGCTGCTGGATTGCCTCAGCATCCTGCATCGCGATCGTGCCAGCACCGCTGTTCTCAGACGGAGCAACGATCGTCCCAACATCCGCTATAGCGTGCGACAAATCCGACATGCACAGCACACCTTTGCGGATTTGGCTTTTGTGATACCCAGGCCCGAGGACGGTGCACCGTTTGCACCTCCGGGGAAATTCCTTATCTTCTGCAACGAACGTGACGATGCTCAGGACATTGGAGATTTCTTTATTCGTCGTGTCGGACTTGGCAAAGTCGTTTGGTATCACTCGGGGATGAGTGACGACTTCAAGATTGAGGCTCTCCAAAAATTCAAAGCCGGGGAGATCTGGGGCTTGATCTGCACCGATGCGGCAGGAATGGTACGTCTCCGCTTGCATTGAAATCAAATCTCACATTGCATAGGGTCTTGACATCCCAGACATCAAGTTAGTTGTGCAGTGGAAGGTTCCAAGTTCACTGGATACGCTGATGCAGCGGTTTGGCCGCGCCGTACGTGATCCCAATCTCGAGGGTGAAGCTATTCTGTTGGCAGAGCCTAGTCGCTTCTGGAAGGACGATGAGGATGGCCTTGCAAAGCGGGCAGCGGCAGACGCTGACGCTCAGCCAACTGTTCCCGACATGCGCGGTAAACGAACAGCAGCCGCGCGGGCTGCCGCTCACTCCGAATCCACCATCACTACCACTCGCACTCGGTCGCCCATTTGCCCAGCCATGGACGCATTTGTGAACGCCCATGTGCTGAAGCGTCCGTGTCGTCGCTGTGTAGCAAACAAGCACTACAATAATGACAAAGCAGGTGCGCTTTTTATGCAGCTCATCCACACACGAACAACTGATATTGCGTCAGACAAGGAGGAGCCATGCTGCCCGCGCTGTCAGCCTCCGGCTGGGCGCATCTGCTGCGATCTCTGCAGTCCTGCGGATTTCGTTGTTCCGCCGCCTCACCCGCTGGATGTCCCAACGCGCGCTCGTGGCCGCAACAAGACCAAGATACCAGCATATGAGCGCGGCGCAGACGAGTATGCACTTGTGCATGCTCTTCGCGCGCTCAGGGAGTCATTGGCCGCAGAAGAACTCGGCGACGTATACAACGCCGACATCGTGTTCCTTTCCGACCGCCTCCTCGATTTCTTCGTGGACCTGGCGCACTACCGGGCGCTCAAATCAGTTGCTGACCTTTCCATAGAGTCTACCTGGGTCTATAACAAGAAATACGGGAAGAAGATCATAGATCTCGTGCACCAGTACATCCCGCAAGTGGACAAACCAAAACCGACGAGTGGAGGGGCCGTCGGTG
Source organism: Auricularia sp. M13 (assembly GCA_037042915.1). Classification (NCBI taxonomy): domain Eukaryota; kingdom Fungi; phylum Basidiomycota; class Agaricomycetes; order Auriculariales; family Auriculariaceae; genus Auricularia; species Auricularia sp. M13. Next base: position 230,087 of record CM073198.1, on the reverse strand, counting down.
AGTCAAGTCACGATGCTGATTGACCTGTTCTTTGCTCATTTGATTTAGACGAGAATGGCATTGTGCAGACTAGCTCTTTGGGCTGTGGGTGCCTTTGTTCCATGTTATGATGGCTCTGACAGTACCCTAGCCGCCGCCGTTGCCGCCTCAAATTTGCAGAATAAACGGCCTGCACTCGGGGACCTCACCAATACAAGCACCACCAATACCGACGAGGCAGCGAGTGCGGAGCCGCGGCGCAAACGGCGCAAGGTCACGAACCGCAAATGTGGGAAATGCGGTGCGACAGATCACATCGGTATGTCTATACCTATTCTCATCACCATTGCTGCATACTTACATGCTATCTAAAGCTTCAAATCGCAAATGTCCCCAGTATGGGGCACCTGCGGGGCGTACGGGCGATCAGGGGGGACCAAATGCCGAAGCGCTCCCGCTGCCGCCGCTGCAAGCTGACGCGCCGTCACCGCAACCTGTCACGGAGTCGCCACACATGGACAAGGCGTTGCTTCAAGCTGACACGCCGCCTCCGCAACCTGAAGCGCAACTGCCGCAGCATGGCATGTTGCCGCTGCACCCAGGCCCGCGGTTGCCGCACCTCGTCGTACACCCCCTGCGACTTGCCACGCCCTCGCTGCAGCGTGACGCGCCCTTGCCACACTCCGTCGCACCCGCGTTGCTGCTCAACATGCTCTCCCCGCAGCTCGTCACGCCCTCGCTGCAGTGTGACGCGCACTCGCTTCAACTTGGTGCACGTCCCCCTCAACTTGGCGCGCATCCGCCGCAGCGTGACACGCCCTTGTCGCAACTTAGCGCACCGATGCAGGCCACTGTCGCTTCACCCAAGGAGGCTGTCGCGGTACGGATTACCATCTCAGATTTGCGCGCATTATCCCCCATTCCCAGTGATCGTTTCTACTCCTAATCTCCCAGTAATTACAAGTCTGCCAGCTCCATTAATTCCATCCAGTCGTCATCTGTTAACAAATCTGCAAACTCGTCCTCAGTGTCAGCGGAAGTAACCTGCTCATCAGGAATTCCATCCAGCTTCACTTCGAGTATCTCCTGCTGCTGAAGCTTGTCGTACCCGTATGCAAGCTTGTCCTCCACCACAAGCTTAGCCTTTGTGCCGGGCCTATGGGTATGCACCTGGGAACCAGCGATATGCGTGGTCAACTCCCGAATCGTCCGCGTCATGTCCGGTGGTTGGTGTCGGATGTATCGATGTGTGAGATGGAAGTTGACCTCGATCAGAGTGAGACAAGCACGATACAGCTCTGAAAGAGGCGAATGCTTGATGATGTGATCGATTGTGCGGTTGGAACCCTCGCCACAATGCATTGTCTGCAAATAATCAGAACTGATCAGTTGAGTGCGATTGATTCTCACCTTTTGAAGCATGTTGTTGATTTCTAGCAGCCAGTCCACTCCTCGGAAGCCATCCTTTCTCCCCGACGGATTACACAGCCAATTCATACGAATCGCACGTGCAGTTTGAGCGGGGAAAACATGGTTCAGATTAGTGAGAAAACGCGACAAGAACGTCGCATACTTGTGTTTCCCCACCGCCGCAAAGATGAAGATCCAGAAACCTAGCATCTTTTCAACTCGCCCGATGTGGCCATGGGCGGTAGCGTGGCAGAGCTCTAGATAAAGGATCGCATCACGATGCCAGAGTTTTCCGTTCTCATAGCTCTCGTCACGGCGATCGGCTGGCTTGTAGCGGTCGGTACGGAATTTCTCGCCCGCAATGAAGCGAGCTACGAGCTCTTCTGCGAGTGAGACGAGTTCCGACCAGCGAGGGCGCTTGGCTGCGAAGTCCTCCAGACTCTGGTAGCCGTGCTCCTTGACGAGGATCGTCCAGCAGTCAAGAATGGAAGCTGTCGTAACATATTGAATAACGTCGTGCAACTGCCGGTACGTTGGCTTTGTGCCTATTTTTGCTGACTCCTTTGGGCGAAGCTTGCAGGCAAACGCGTAGACAGATGTTTGATCAGGCTTGGAGACAAACGGCTCGATGTAACTGCGCCAGAGAGCCTCTGCAGCAGCCATCTTCGTGTGGAACAGCCCCGGGATGCCGACGACCCACTGCAGCCGATTTGCCGCACTTTCCTCAATTCGACGGCTCTTGATGAGCGAGTCGACCTTCTCCAGCGTGCCCAGATCCCCATGAACGAACATGACATACTTCTCCAGCTCCTCCATGCGACGAGAGAAGCCTGCTTGTGCAAGCATGTCGTTGAGAATAGCACCCTGCGCGTCTGGGGTGGACTCGTCAAAGCGCATTGTCCTAGCAGGATATTGGACCGTACGCGTGACTGGAATTTCCAGAAGCTCCTCGGTGGATTTGGGGTGGGTGCCAAGGTCGTTCGTGTAATGTGCAAACGAAGAATTGCTGCTGATGAGCAAGCGGAGCGTATGAAAGACCTCCACCGGTGGCAAGTAAGAGCTGCGAGGCAGAAGCTTTGCGATATCGGTGTAGCTCATGCGGAACATGGGGCCACTATCGGATGGCCGCGCGTAGTTGAGCGGCGAGTTGGCCCAAAGATACGCGGACACCATCAGATCCCGCGGAATAGCATGGACGAGCCCGAAGAATGTGCCAGACGTCACATTATACCAGGCATTCTGCTTCTCAACAGTATGCTGCGAAGTCTTAAAGCCAAGATTCAGGTTATCGTAACCCAGATTGAGAATCCATCGCGCAGCAAGAGACATAATCTGCCGCACGTTGTCATCAATCAACGAGTCAACCATGCGTCTCAGCGAAGTTGGAGACACGGAAAGACCAATGTGCGCAAAGACCTCGACGACTGCATCGGGTGTGTGTCGTGACTGCATGAAGAAGGCGAGAATTGCAGCGAGGCCATTGCAACGACCATTGCTGCTTTGCATGAGAATGCTCAGGACTGCAACAGCGCGCTGCATACAGCATTAGCAACTACAACAGTGTGTGCGCATTGACATACAATAGGCCTGATTGCGCTACGTCGCTCTGTTGCGCGCAACTTCCGGCGGGCTGTGCGGCCTGCACGCTCCAAAGCCTCGAGGTCCATAGCAAGTAGCGCTTGGAGCTCTTCGTCTGTGAGCTCGTCAACTTCTCCCCAATACAGCTCATCATCGTCGAGTGCATCTGCGCTCTCTTCAAGACGGGGGAATAATTCAGGCGGCAGAGCTCCAACAGCTGCTTGGGCTTGCGTGTGCCGCTGCTGATGCGTTGCATTTGCGTCGAGCAAGGCAAAGACAATGTCCCAGAGGTGAGGTGCTGTAGCCTTCAGCCTCCTTGCCATTGTATCAAGGGAAAAGCCAGTGATACTCTCAGTCTTGACCGAACGGGCATTGAAGTGGAAGCCCGTTCGGACGTGAGTGAGAGCCTGCATTTCCCGCAGTAGCGTAGCCCGGGTGGCGGAGGATGACCAGTCAACAGTTGCACTAGAAGTGCCAGAGTCATTAAGAAAGGCATTCAGCAGCGTATGGACATTCGCAGCCCCGGGTGCGACAAAGCTGCGCTGGAAGAGACGGCGACCGATCGGATCGCGACGTGATGCATCGAAGATGCTCAGGATGACCTGGTGCACAGAAACATTACTCTGCTCCATTAGATGCAGCACAACGTCTACGGGATCTACGCCTGAGTTCATCGGTGCGGGAGGACGTTGTATGAGCAAAGCAGAGAGAGGTGTTGCACGTGCAACCTCTGTTGGGTGACTCAGCTCAGTGCGGTACACGTGGTTTCAGCGCTGCTCGAGCGTGGGCAGCTTTTTTGCCGGCAGCGGCACCATGGCGGGAACGAAGTGCGGCGCGGCCGCGACGGCGCGCTGCGCGCGATTGATCCATTAACGCCGTTGCTCGATGGAGCGCGGCTGCGCGGTCGACTCGCCGAGGGCTCGGCCGATTGGGCGCTAAAAACTGTGGCGCCAGCGGTCTAGCTGCACACATCGCTCTTAACTTCGGAATCTTTTCGTCGGATCTCTCATTTGCACCCGCCGTTCTCATCACACCGCCTCTATTTCTTCGACCCATCCAGTAGACGCGATCGTGGGCAGCGACCGCTGGGGAGGAGCTTGGCTCGGAGGATCCATCCATAGTAACGTGATGTACCGGATTTTGCCGGCTGCCCCCCCTTGAAACGCGTCTTCGGACTCCCGGCCACACGGCTGGTTCTCGACTCCGAGTTTTGGGCTGTCGACGCTCACTTTGGCACGGAATGGGCGAAGTGTTTTAGGGGTTGAACTGCTATTATGTTATGTAGGTCGATAGTACAGAGTCCTCTATGCGACCTCTATGGTTGCATAGTACTGGTGACCGTTGTACAAGCCTCCCTGGACCAGCAGTCGCCGTACCCCACCTGGCTCGCAGTTGCGGTCCATCATGATCGCTGTGGGCGCTTGGGGCTGCGTTCTTTGTCTGCGGGACCCAAGTCCAGATGTACAGTCTCACGAAGCTGAAGTTCTCAATTACCCCCTCTATAGCGTGGTTCCCGGCTTTCAGCTTCAATGATAGCATAAATATCGACAGCATTAACGGTACTACACTAATACATATGCGTCAAAGCAAAATCTATACTTTCACTCGCCGACAACATTATCGTCGGCGCAGTTCTTTCGCAAGTCGCCAGCAGAGCACCCCGGCAACAATCGCGCTGACTCCACCGATTCTGTCATGCAAGGTCATTATAATATGCAAGCAGAGCAGCGCGAGCACGCACCGGAAGATAATCCCGAGCGCGTCGCTCCCGGACTGCGCAAACTCTCGCCTGAGCAGCATCCTGACTGTGGGGTCCACAACGGTCCCATTCACGCCCTTGGGCGGCACGTCCGCGAGGCCCGGATGCGGCGCGGGGGCATCGGACTCGAAGAACGCGAAGATGAGGCTGGAGAGGCCGGACACGAGGAACTGCGGCACGACGACGAAGATATTGTGGATGCCGAGGATCGAGCCGCCCTTGTCGCCGATGCCGCCGCCCCCCGCGCGCGCCGGGGGCTGGTACGCGTGCCCCACGCCGTCCTCCGCGTCCAGGTGCGCGTGCGACTGCTGGGCGAGCGGGTTCGCGCCGAGCGGCGTCCGCGGCGTGCGCGGCCCGACGTCATCGTCGTCCGACCCGCCGTCGTACGAGAGCGACTTGCGCAGGTGCGGCGCCGTCGCGCTCGGCAGCGCCTCGTACGGCGTGCTGCGGCTGCGCCGGTCGGCGAGCGCGATGTCGTCCTCTTCCGCCGAATGCGAGCTGCCTTCTGCGAGGATGGCTTGCCCGAGCTGGCTTCATTAATAAGCGGCCTAGCGGAAGCTGGAGAGCGTACCAGAGAGAACGGCGCCCACTGCGCTACGGCCGAACACAAGCCCAGTACGGCCATGATCATCTGCGCCCCCCAAACGGAGCTCGTCCACCAGGTAGCGGCCATGCACGCCGAGAAGACAAACTGGCTGATCGTCCACAGCTCTGCTAGCGTTGGTTTTCGCCAACCGAGACGACCGGCTCTGTCCCTAAACTGTTCAACACGGCGAGGATACAAGATGTAAAGACATACCTGGTCTCGTCAAGAATGCAGAAGGGCAGCAACACCGTCGCTGCGAACGCCACGACGGAGTTATAGAACAGCGCGCGCGAGCCCTGGCGCGTCGCCTCGTCCTCGAGCGCCTGCGACGGCGGCAGACTGGAGGTACGCTTGTAAATGTCGCCGACGTAGACGGCGTAGTAGAACAGAATGGGGAACCACGCGATCCAGACGAAGAACTGAATGAGACAGATCTGGCGGATGACGCGCGGCAGGTGCGTGATGTCGCGCCAGATCGTGCGCAGCGGGTTCTTCTGTGCGCGCTTCGACGCCGGCGACGCGAGCAGCACGCGCTCCTTGACGGCGCACGCGGTGAGCCCGTGAAAGCCGATGAGCGTCACCGCGCTCAGTACGGAGAGGATCTGGATTTGCGTGCGCCCGAGGAGCGGGAAGGCGGAGGTTAGGTCGACGTTGCCGCTGACAAGATGAGACGTCAGCAATTGAACGTGAAGCCAGGGCAACACTCACACGAAGAAGCCCAAGATGGAGCCGACACCGCCCATTCGCGCCGCCCACGCGTTGCCACGCTCTTGCTCTTCGCGCGGCCAGACGTCCACAAGGATGGCACGGTCGGCGGCCTGGACTATGCGAACGCGAGTTCAGTTTGCGTACACTGCTTGTAGGCGGTAGTGTACCAGCGTTAACCGCAAAGTCGATGCAGTAAATGGCAAAGACAGCAAGGGCGATCGTTAGGTGGTCGTTCTGCACCGCCGCCTGTCGTTATTAAACCGCGCGAAAGCGACGATCCTGCACGTACAACGGCCGAGGGTATAGGTGTAACCACACCAGCGAACTGGCGAGTAAAGCCAAGCAGGAGCATGGCGAAGCCGCAAATTATTGCGCCGCCCATTATATACGGTCTTCGGCGCCCAAAACGCGACGTTGACGCGTCGGCCATGGCGCCTGGTTGAAACGTTGCTGTGAGGACCTCGCACAGAGTAATGGGCAGTTCTTACCAACGATAGGTTGTACAATTAGACCTGATAGAGGCCCTGCAAGAAACACGACGCTCATGGCTGCACGCGACATGCCCAGTGTGAGGAGGTAGGCAGGAGCTAAGGTGCGCGTTAGCTGGCCATTCAAGTGACTCTGCATCTCGACAACTGACCATTACTCATTTCTACGCTCCATACTATCTGCCAAAGTCGTTAAGTCGCTGGAGTGCCGAGTAATCGACCTGTGCGAAGCGACACGTACCTGGAGTCCAACAAGCCCAATGGTGCTCAGTGGCATTTTGGCCCACGGTGGGCCCAATACGCGAGCAACACCACGCCATTGTTGCGCGTCATCGTGACTGTCGTCCCCGACGCTCAGGAATCCACCGCCGGTCATAGTTGTTGGCGGTCGGCGGTCAAGCGTTGAAGCCGGGCGCTCGCGGCTCCGGATTTAAGCCGACGTCACTCCCCGAAGGGGGCATTTCTATCGAGGAAATTGACAGTGTTGTAGCAAGTAATAACTAGGCAAAATAATGGGCTGACTGCACTTCACTCACTACTGAGAGGATTTAGGGCCGACGGTCGCGTCAGGAACATAGGCAACCAGGCATTAGGCAACGAACGCTAACGCACGGTGAGAGTCTCGAGCACACCCAAGAACCAAGTAGTGGGACGTACCATCGAGCCCCTACTCAGAGTAGGACCATGAATAACAGCAGAAACACTGACCTGTTCAAGCGAGCATTTCAAATAATTGAGTCCCGCCGCAGCACGCCCTGGGCACATGTTCAAATTGCAAAGTCCTGCATGCCTAGAACAACAAAGGAGAAAGAGGCTGCTTAGAGCTGGCTCAGATTAGACTGTCGGAATGAGAGGTGGACTGTATTAGGACTGAGGCGCGCGTATTGCAGCTTGCTGGGGTGACGTCGACCACAGTAATTTATATGGCGAACAAGCCTGGTTTCATATTTGATCATTACGCGTAACCTGTTTGAGGAGCAGCCACTATCACAACTTGTCACACTCGCATCTCTGTTAATTACTTTACTGCCTACCCTCACTTCCCCTCGTCGCCATTCCGTGACGCACCGGACATCCTGCATCATGGTACACGACGGACACACGGAGGACATTGATAGCTCCCCAACTGCAAACAATGCTGCAGCTCATTCAAAAATAATCGAATACCCCTTGCCTGGCGGTACATCGACGCCAACAGCAGCCTGGTTAGGGTCAGGGAGACCGGCAATCTTGATCACGACATTCCGTCCTTCAAGTTCGAGTGCATCGAGATAAGTGCTGAGAGCAGCGACCAAAGCCTGCGTCTCAGCCTGAGGCACATATCCTCGTTGCTCAGCGCGGGTATGCACCTCGAGCGTCTCAAGCTGCGGCAACGATCTCGGGAGGTGCTGCACGGCATCCTCGTACTCCGCGTGTGCATCGACGATGACGCTCAGCTTGGCGAGCAGCGGCAGATCAAGTGGTTCGTCTTCGTCCGCAAACAGCAACTCGAAGAGGCCCGAGGCCATGGTTAGCGTGTGTACGCGGGATAGACAGTGTGCGGCGGCCCGAAGGAATTGCACGATCTTCTCCTCTTCGTCGGGCGTTCGGAAGAGCAGATTGAGCGTGTATTCCTTGTCGTCGGGGTGAGATGCGACGATGCGCGTACGCTCGTCTGCGTGCTCGTCCGGTGCAATCAAAAGCCCGACAGCGCCGTCGAGGATGTACGCGGAGTCCATATCGTCCAGGATGAAAGAGGACAGGCCAAGGGATTCGAGCCTTGGAAGTACCTGCCAGGACTTGCAGAGGTCAATGAGATCCAACCGGTTGAAATCTTCGCTGAAGTCATAGTACTTGTCGATGGAGTTCAGCCGGAGACGTTTGAGCGTCGGCGGGGCGGGACCGGGCGGCAGGAGTGCCGTTTCGCGCACGTGCACGTCCAGCTCTAACGACTCCAACTGCGGGAAGAGCTCGAACAGGAGGTGCAGGAAGGGCGAATCCTCAGGCTCGGTTCCCGTCGCAAACTTGAGGTCGGTCACCGTCGCGAGCGCCGGGCAGGCTTCCGGCAGGATCAGCGTGGATGCGTGCAGAGTGCGCAGTCTGCCGGGCACGTCGCCGAGGAGGGCGCGCGGGATTCTGTACAGCAGACTGCCGGAGATACGTTCGAGCCGCGGCGAGGGCTGCGTGAGGACGTCGTCGAGGACGCCTGCGGTCCAGTCGATGGAACGCATACGGTGCATGTACTTCTCGACGACGGCCCACACGTCCGATGGCGCCTGTCTGCCGCTGAAGCCCCCGTAATGCAGGTCTACGGGATGATGGCGCGTATGGGAGAGCACGAGGTCGACAAGAAGGTGGCCGTTCCGATTGCCATCGGAGATATAAAGCCGCGACCAGACTCCAGTGCAATCGAACGCGGTCGACCGCCAGAAACGCGAGACGTGGAGAATGGGGATGCGGTCCAAGATGTTGAGCGGGAGGAACAGGAAGCAGCGTCCTAGAGTTTCGACTGGGAGGGATTCGATGCCTGCTATTTAGCACTCAGTTAGTTACTGAAAGTTACTAACTTTGTTACTAACGTGTTAGTTAGTAACACGTTAGTAACGCAGGTCCTGGGGGAAGGTCGGGTTACTAACTTTGAAGGTACATCAAAGCCCTTGGCCGGAGAAGGGATTCTGGGCCCTGAAGGACTCCTGTCATATGAATCTCAGTTCTCATACCAATTAAGTGACCTGTACTCCCTCTAAGTTGTCAAGTATCACTCATGCTGGTGTACCTCGGCTTCCCGATGCTATGGGAAGTGGGTTGACTGTCTTTGAGCACCACACATACAGCTTAGGCCCTCAAAACTTGCTTTGAGCACCTCAATTATTCTATTACTGGCTGGGTGATGTCCAGGATGTACTCTCAACCTATAGTATATTATATAAGCTCAAATGTTATTAACAATGTTATTAACACCATGTTAGTAACACCTCACGTTAGTAACCTGTTAGTTATCTCGCGGGAGATAACTAACTGAGCGCTACTGCTATTGAGGCAGCGCTGGCGCCACAAATGAAGTGGTTAAGCAACGGTGGTAGGTAGATTTCGGGAAGAGCGCACGCACGGCGTTCCATCCATTGCGGAAAGTGCTGGACTGGAGTTCTAGAGCACACTGCTCAGCAGTGTGCAAAGGCAAGAATCGGTTTGTTTGCAACTGCTTGGATCCTGCTTGCACATGCTGCGCAGTTTCCTTTACTTTCTCCTTCCTTCCTTCCTCCCGGCACGTCGTCCCATGGGCTGAGTTGACAGATTATGCATCCCGCAGCGCCGTTGTCATCAGTGCAGCGGAAGTCGTGGGAAAAGCTGAGAGTTGTTCGAGGCTGACAGTAAGGAGAATGAGGAAATGCTCGTGTCGGGGGTGGCACGCTAGGCAATGAGGCGCTGGCATAGAACAGGATAGTCAGATTAAAAAGAGAAAAGCTGAGACGATCCAGTCGACAGCTACACCGATAGCGCACACCGAGGGAAGCAAGGAAAGCTTGAGCTGCTCCGCCGGCGCGTGCTTGCACTACTGGGACCCTGCCAGTTTTTTTGTGGCCGAGAGAGACAGCGACACGTTTTTGCGACAGCTCACGTGGGAAGAAGGCAAAGTCCAGCACATCGCATCAGCTGATTGGCTTTTTCCGGCGCGCGTCATGGCCAGCGGACCCTGACGACGGCAACCTCCGGATTCCACAATCTGTCTGTCATGTCAGCGACGAGCACAGAACCCCACGACGCCCAGGGCACCGCGAGAAGGTGCGTCCGCTTCAGAGAGACTGTCACGGCGTCACACTGACCCTTTTGCGTGACAGCGTGCGCCTGCCTTCGCGAGACGCGACCGCGCTGGCAAACAAGCCGCCAGTATGGCCGCTGGAGTCGTCACCGAGCGCGCCCGCGCCGCTCAACGCCCGCTGCGGCGCCAACAACGGTGTATGCTGCAAAGAGCTCAAAGACGACGACGAGCGGACGCTGGTCGACCCGGACATCGTGCGCGACATGTAAGCGCCGGTCCCAACGCAAATTCTCAGCGGTAGCTGACGATTTGAATGTATACAGAGTAATTGGGCTCTCGGACGGGCTGACGATGCCGTTCGCGCTGACGGCCGGGCTGAGCAGCCTGGGCGAGAGCAAGCTCGTCGTGCTCGGCGGCGTCGCGGAGCTCATCGCCGGCGCGATCAGCATGGGCATCGGCGGCTTCCTCGCGTCGCAGGCCGAGCGCGACCACTTCCGCTACCTGCGCGCCCACACCGCCGCCCGCGTCCTGCGCTCCTGCGACGGCGAGATGCAGCGCGAGGTCCACGCCGTCCTCGGCCCCGTCGGCATCGACGAGCAGCTCTCTACCAAGGTGCATTTCCTATTTTATTTTATTTTATCTTATTCAGGCTGAGCTGCCCGCCTGCCTGAAGATTGCGCTCAAGCTCCGCGAGGTCGAGATGGACGCTCGAGGCGTGCAGAGGAAGTGCCCAACCGCCGGATGTACACGAGCGCGTTCACGATCGGGATGGGCTACCTCCTGGGCGGCCTCATCCCGCTTATGCCCTACTTCTTCACACCAAAAGCCAGCACAGGTACGCTCACTCTCCCAATATTTTCTTTCCACGCCATCGACTACTGTTTCCGTCCAGCTTCCCATTGATACCACCGATGCTGACTCCAAGCATAGGTCTGCTATACTCCTGCATACTCACGGCAGTGATCCTGCTCATCTTCGGCGCCGTCAAGACGCACGTCACGGGCGGCACGGGCGGCTTCAAGGGCTACGCGTGGGGCGCCGTCAGCACGCTCGCCGTGGGCGGCTGCGCGGCCGGCGCCGCCTGGGGCGTCGTCAAGGCGCTCGAGGGGTGAGGAAGACGCTCAGACGCGCATTGCTCGGACCGGTGTACCTGTAAGATCTATAACTCGAGGGCGGATTGATTGTATGCTATGGAGCACCTTGCTCTTGTTACTGTCAGTGTGGAATGCGTTATTGCGCAGGGCTGTTCTAGTGGACTTTTGAAAGGCTAAATACTCGCCGACGACCAGACTGTTCCTCACCGACCTCTCTCAGATTTCAAGCCGACTCGAAAACTGAGGTGCGATTCCTCTTCGATGTTCGTACAAGGCCGGTATCGCAGAGAAAGACGTACACCGAAACAGGGTACAGTTTCAGGCCCAGGTGGCGGATACCCGCCTGATCATGGATTTAGCTATGAATTAAGATGCGGTTGCTGCATACCTCCTTCGTCAGAGGATGAGGATGAGCGCAAAGTCGGTGTGCTAGGCGAGTCAGACATGCTCGCCGTGTGGTCGTGGTTCGACCCGATACCGCCGGGCGCGGTGACGCCGGTCGAGCGTGTTCGCGCGCTTAGCGGAGTTGTAACCGCGTACCCGGCTTGTCCTTCGCCAACGCAGTCCACACGCTTGTCGCAGCGTCCTTGTGGCGCTGCGTACCGTTTACCGGGCTGATTTTGCGGCCTGCATACGCATACCTTTCCGCTCCTCGTTTTCCGCGTACTGGCCAGCATTTCATCTGTCAGACTCTTCAGCGGACAGTGGTTCTGCGACGGGGCCAGCGGTTGGAATGGACGAATATCTGAAAATGATTTCCAACTGTATAGCCCTGTATCTGCAGTCACCCATAGAGCACCCAGTGTGGGAGCCTCCGACTCAGTACGATGGGGCCGATTCATGGACCGCGGATGACATGGAGCGATTGCGTGGCATGAAAATTCCCCACGTTCCGTCTCGCGGGACTTTCAATTTGCCGGATATGATACTATATTCGTTAGGCAACCCAGAGCAACTCGATGCGTCGTTCCCAGGCCGGCTGTCCCAACTAGTTTCAGAGCAAAAGCACGCGTACGTGGCACCAGATGGCACATTCCTCATGGCTAATCGCGCGTAGATATGTGTCTAACGCGTCTGGTACTGGTAAAACGCGGCTTCTCTTCGAGATTCTTGCAGCGCACTGGGGCTTTTACTTTTCGTGCACATCCGACGCGGTGGTCGATCCGTACGGCTCTCTCGATTTGACTACCGCACTCGGCAGAATCTCCACGACCTTCGTCGGTCCCGGTCCACTGCACTACACGATCCCGTTCACAAACATTGTCCCGCGCAGTGCACGGTCGCGCATCATCCATAACCGCCAAGTCGCTCATCGCTGCGTCAAGATGATCATCCTCGCTCGTCTTATGATATTCAAGATTTTCTGCGATGCTTTGGCCAACGTCGAGCTGCCAGACAGCACTGCTCGCATGAAATGGCTACTACTTCAACTTCGCCCGCGGGTGTACCTGGAAACTGACGTGTTTTGGGACATGGAGGCATTTCTGGGTCTCCTCGACGACGACATAATCACGCAGCGCATTTCTGCCTTGTACGCTGCCACAAAATCGAAGATCGCGTTCGTGGCGATCGACGAAACGAATGTCGCTCTGCAGAAGTTTCCGACTATGTTTGCGACCTCGAATTACCGCCGCCTCGTCTCTGTCTTTCGCGAGGTGGTGGCCTGCATGGCCACGCACCATCCAGATTCTCGTTTAATCATCGCCGGAACGGAACTTGACATGGAGCTTGCGAGGGACGCTGTGCAGTCCTCTAACTCGTCCTTCCGCTCTGTCGTGCTCTTCCATTCGCTCGGGCATTTTGCAACGTTAGAACGCACCTTCATGTATCTGAAACATTTTCTCGGGAGCGGCGTCTCGGACGCTCTCGCGCAGACCGCTCACACATGGCTCCGAGGACGGTGCGGGACGTCCTCTGTTCGATGTGCCCGCTCACGAACCCCCGAACAGACATCGCTTCCTTGCTGTATTTGTGATGTATACTCTGATTTATGGACTTCATCGCGCCGTACCGGTCCTGGACACCATCATTCACGTGTTCACTCAGTACCGGCGACCAGATAGTGAACTCGTTGGCAAGATCTCTCTCGGACTGGGATTCCCTGATGCCCGATTAGAAGGTAACTATCTGCACAACGTGTAGCGAGAACTAATCCACTCTCAGCCTCGCCTCTCGCTCTGCGCCTTCGCCATGCAGCACTGAACTTCCTTCATCACCACAAACCTACGTTATTTACTGCCGACGCCCCTGCACTTGTTTCTTTCGGTGTCGCTCTTTACGAGGGCAGCGCGCCGTACGCACGGTTCTTTGAGCCGCTGATCTACATCGGTATCGCACGATGGCTTCACAGGTCGGAGCGATACGGCGTTCACGGCGTCATCCAAGCCAGACTCCAGGACCCGACGGTCCCTATTCAAGACGCTAGCCTGGCCGAGGGTCTCGCGGCTTGTCTCTGCAACTTGTTTTGTTCCGCATCCAACCCCCTTGCGCTCATTTCTGCACTTTTCTGGTCCCGATCCTGCGTTCGTTGAGGAACCTATGCAGCTTTTGCTTCCCCGCCTCTCGCAACGCCGCCGTGCGGCTCGATTTCAGAGCGGTCACTTCTCCAGTGAAGCGTGTCTTCAGGTTGCCTCGTCTGCGGACGAGGTGTTCAACTGGTTCGACAATGCCGCGAGACCATTCTTGATCCCCGACGCCGACTGTGGAGCAGATCTTATGTTTGCTGCCCAGTTGACCGGTGGGCGCAAGGTTCTTGTGTGTGTGCAAATCCAGCCCTTCTATTCGAGTCGCGCTCGGCGCGGAGCAAGGGTTGTTCCCGCCAATCCCGCTAGGTTCTATAAATCAGTACGCAGTCGTGCACATTCACTCCTGTTCGGGTTACTTATGGACTTGCCAGCTACCAGAGGCACGAGACCGCTTCTTATCGTATCTTGCCCTCTTTCAGCCTCCTTCCGCTCGTACCGGAAACGACCCGCATCACTCGCCCGTGTTTCGAAAGTATAGTTCAATTCATCTGCTGAGCTTTGCCGAAGCATATCGATCGGGCGAGTCTTACGACCCGCCTGTCGCAACAATCGACTTCAACTATCTGATTCAGCAGGCGCGTCCGACTGAGTTTGTACTCTCACAGGCGGAGGTCAGCGTAGAAGAATCGACTGCAATGTAACTTGTTCTTTCTTCGGGTGATTTATTTCCCCGCTTCAGTCGATGACTATCGGGAAATTTCAGTGCTGCCACTGAGACGTCTGCTTTCTGTCGGGATCGGATTACTACACCGCAGGAAAGCACCCGCAAGCGCCGTACACGCGTTTGGTTGCACATGTTGTCCGATTGGTAGTACCTCGCTTGGTCTGCCCATCACCGCTGCCTACGCTCCTCCTCTCCACGCTCTCTCCTTGCAGTGGTACAATCTCATTTGCCTACCCATCCACAGCCATTTCGCCAATGTCGGAGGCAAAGATACAATCCTGGCTCGCTGCAGCCAAGACGTCTTTTGACCCCGACCTCTACCGCCGATCTACGGACTTCCAGCGCTGCTGCACCTTCTGGGAAGCTGTGGGAGATTGTGATATTCCGCAGGGCTTCGAGCATACTGCTATGGCCGTCGAATTCGAGGCGGATATGAAGAAGTTCACCAACCCACGGCCTAGTCTCCTTTGCAGACTTTACGAAGGAAGATAATCGTTCCAAATGTAAAGTCTGCATCAAAACGCGCCTGCCTGATCGCTGGTCGGCCTTCGGTCAAAACCGGTGATGGCGCAGATCAGACGGCTCAAGCCGGAAGCCGAAAAATAATTCAAAAATAATTTCTCCCAGCAGTCTGAGCACTTTGAGTCCATATAGCGAGACAGTTAGTGTTCAAAATACCTTAACATTACAATATAATAGGTCGAGGGGGCTCAATTGCCTTCCATCGACTCCCACGCTCAGCAGAGGGTTATCGGGCGCCTAACGGCACTTGTCGATCGAAATCGTTGAAACCGTCCGCAACATCGTTCTACTCCCTTTCACGACCCGAAATGGGTGAAAGAATGTCATATAATCAGATTTAAGCATTATAGACGCCCCAGGAAGTGAAGAGGGCTTGCCAAACGCGTCGGCAATCGGCATGCTGAGATCACGTGCCGCAGCGAAGGCCGACCAGCGGTGTCGGATGCTGAATTGATACAGACTACCCACGGCCATCCAGTGCAGTGCTTAAGCGTCTCATTGGTGCCTGGTCACGAAGTAGGTCACTCAGAAGTTGAATGAAATGATCGCCTTACTTACTATTGTGTACAGAATTCACCGAAATGAACGAATCTGCGGCCGTCAGTGGCGATGGATTGGGTTCGTCAGAGCCGGATGTCGGCAACCGTAAGTCAGACGGCTTGAGGTGCAATGGAGCTCATATGCTAGCTAGCCTCTACCTCGGATAACAACTATGAAGGCGAGTTTGTCACTTCCATCCCCGAAGACTTCTCACGGTGTCGTTACACAGGTCTCGGAGGAAGTGGCGTTAACGCCGCCACCGACGCTACCGGAGTGCCTAAGTCCGGTCCTGTCGATGAGAATGGCCTGTATCGCAATACCATACGAGCTATGGTTGAGACGAACGACGATGAAGCGGACGGTCCTCACCGCCCCCCTAAACGTGCGCTATTCATTCTGCAAAGAAAGACTTGAAATGATTGAGAGATCAATAGGGCAAAGGGACAATGACTTCACCAGGGCGGACGGCGATGAGCTCCAGTCGGGCATGCTTCAAGGATCTGAAGGTATGCTTCGGTCATAATACCCGTTTATATCCTGTTGATATGATTCTTTGCGGTAGCAAATGATACGAGTGAGCGCCGGCACCATCATGATTTGAGATCTGCCATTGACACTCCTATAGCTCCGCTGAGGCCTGACCCTGTTCATTCCAAAACCTGGACAGAGATTGAAAGTTCCGATCTCTTCAAACGACTGAAGTCCACAATTGTGCAGCTGCTCGAGATGCTTATCGATCAAGGAGAAGACTACTGGAGCCGCTTCCACCCCGATCAGGAGCTTTGGAAAGATACTGATCCAGCTGTCAAGGAGCATGTGTCTTCGCTGAAGCTTCCCGAGGTCCCTCTGCGCTCTCAACCCTCTCTACCTGACCTGCTTCTCTATGGTCTTGGCGGCCTTGATGTTCTTGACGATCAACATAACGCTCGTTTTCGGGCGATCCTCGCGAATGGGTTAGATTGGTGAGACGAAGTTGTTGAACCCATTGCCCTTTGCTCATACATAGTCACAGCTATTTCGTGAATGCAGGCGGTGTCGGCAAGACTCGCATGTTATTCGAATGCCTTTATCGCGTATGGGGGCTGTTCTTCAATTGCTATCACGACGTCGGCTCGAATCCTTACGGTTCACGTGACCTCTCAACTGCTAAGGCTGTCTTGAACCACTCCCGTCTGAGTTTTAACGGCAAGCTGGTCAACTTTCAGGCCCATGTTTCGAGTAGTGACCCGAACGCGGCTGCCATACGTCAATGCAACCTGACAATGGCCGAGCGTGTTTATCGGACGCTCTACCTTGCCCGAATGCTGGTTTTTGACTGGTTCCTTACTGCGTGGACCAGTCGAAAGGGGTGCCGACCCAATCAAGATACCATGCGACTCTGGTGCATGCTGCAGATTCGACCCCACCTTGACAATAATTTCGATGTTTTCGACGAAGTCTTTCGTGCTATGATCGATTTGGACGCCAACAGTGCCTTGCTCAAAGCCAAATCGATAGCAGCGCCATGGCGTATCCCATTCGAACTCCTAGTCTTCGACGAAGTACATGTACCTGCCACGGAATTCGTTTCCGCATTCCAGGCCGCCAATTCCGCTAAGCCTCGCCCGTTGCTCAAGCCCCTCATCGGGATCATCAGCGACATTGCGCCTCTCGCCTAAGTCTACGTAGCTGCTACATATTATGATATTTTAACGAAGAGCTGATCAAAGAGGCACTGGGATCGACCTTGCTCAAGAACAGTCGTGAGCCTCCCACAGCCTTTACCGACTTCGGACAAGTCAACGACATGGCTAGCATTTTGTCAACGATGACGCATTTTCTCAGCGCAGAAACTGTCCGACGCATCTCACAGGCCGATCTGGCTGAAATCAAATATTGGATCCCGGGCAGGTCAGACACAGCAACGCTGACATAAATATCGCCGTCTCACCACTCTATAGGCATCGCTTCCTCGCCGACTTCATTCAATGGGTGTTGCAGCAGGGCGCAGAACCCCAATGCATGATGAATGTGCTCCGGCGTCTGGTTCAGGGTTCCACGGGCACTTCGTGGGCGGGTATACCTCGCGAGATCTCGGGATTCTCTCGTATGAACCTGATACCTGCACCGCTGAGAGCGAAAACTTTGACGCGTGACTTAGTCTGTGAGTGTGATCAGCGATTGCTGTAACACATTCAAGTGCTGATTAACTCGCGCAGCGGTTCATCAGGACATTTGCCAGACCGTCGTATGTTTCGTCATGAACGGCCAAACGCCATGCTGGCCCGAAGGAAAGCTCAAACACGTCACTCTGGGTATCGGCCGTGTGGTCACTACCGCCGACGGAAGGACCCATGTCACAATTGATGAGCACCTCCGAGTCGTATTGGCCGCTCTTATGCATTGGCTGGACCAGAATCTTGGACAGTTTATTGCTGGGCTTGATCGATTGATGGCAGATACCCACGAGTCATCGCGCGGCCTGGCCTACGAGGATGTGTATACGTACCTCATTTGGAACGCCTTTGTCGACGAAGGCCGGCCGCTGAACGAGGTCTTCGACTTCATTTACCTGGAACCCGCCTGGGCGAGCGAGAAGGCGCAACTTATCGACGTCTTCAGTTCTCACTCCACAGACAACCAGGCGCATACGCTCGAGCGGAGTGCGACGACCCAGATAGGGATGAAGACGAAAACTGCGGAGGCGACGCGGGAATGGTTCGCAGGTCGAACTGACCGAATTCCTCTTCTGCAACCAGATGAGTTCTTTGGGCCCGACGTAGTCAATGGTCTGTTACTCTCTGGGGGGCGAGAAGTCCTTTTCCTGCATCAGCTCAAGTACTGGAACTCGCACAAGTCGTCCGACAAGTTCAGGGAGGCTGTTTATAAGCTGTCGCCGGAAGGGCTGTACAAATCGGTTCGTACCCTCGCAGCTCTCCTGCAGACTGTCAGCTGAAACGGACAAGTGTCGCCACGAATTCACCGCGCTCAAGACACACCTGGGTCATTTCAAAGCACGCCCAGATCTCCCGATGCCTCCACCGCATCCGGACGAGTCCACGCACAAGACGGTACTGAAATACGCCATTCCTTCCGCCATTAGACGCTGACTTCGTCCCAGTACAAATACCGCACATCACTCCCAGAGTATTCGTTGATACGTGTCTTTGGCGCGTTCAAGGGCACGTACCAGTGTCCAAAGCTCGACCAGAGTCTGGGGAGATATCGGATAGCCGTACCTGCCGCTGGATTGATCGGTGATGGTCTTCTTAGGTTCCCGGCATTCAGGCGGGCAGTAGAGAATGCCGCAAGGGTCGAGAGCGAACGGAAGCCTAAGAACAAGAAGAAAACGTAGTGTAGTAATCTGTCAGTTCGAACATGTGCATATACGAGATTGAACCAGGAACAAGACTAGCATAACGAAGAAGATTTCCTCGAAATCAGAAGCGCTGATCAGTGATAGCATACAGATGCCCGGTGAAGCAGGGCATTGTGGACGGCATAGATTGTCATTCCCGCCCAGCAGAAAGCATTCTGCGGAAGGCAATGATGAATCCTGCAACGGGATACACGCGTCAAGACAGCACTATAAAGGACTGCGTCAGAAAGCGCTGTGATAAGACGGCAACGTAGGGAGTGCTTATCCGGGCGCACAGCAATGCTCTGCTTCAACTCCTCCGCAAGGTTCGCAAGTGCCAGGGCTTCATTGTCGTGAAGTCCAGTTGGCAATCGAGCTGCTCGGGCGCCCAAAGCGTCAAAGCGCGCAGTTGGATTCGGTGTATCAGGCAGCGACGAGTGCACATGGACAGCAGTACAAGCGCAGCAAGCGATACACACTCGAGATCGACAATTGACTGGAAGGAAGTGAAAATATCTCGCGCAGAGCTCGCGTCCCACCCCTCAGGCTGTCCCACTTGCACCCTCGTCGGAAGTGTAAGCCGCGCGTCTGTTTGCCCCGTTCGGGGCGTGCCTGCGAAGCTCGATCAGCCCGGCGTCCGGACAGAATAACGAAGGGAAACGCGAGCCGGCGTCACGCATGCGTACCTTGTACTTGTAAGGCTGGCCTGCCCATCTTCAAAGTCAAGGTCGTATCGCTCAGTGTTGAGGCGAGTGCACCCGTTCGCGACTGTGCGCGAGCATAATACAATAATCTTGCCGGACGAAAGCCGCGCGGAGCTCAGCGATGGTGGAAGCTGAAAGACAGAGCGCTGGAGTTGGTCGTCGTTCTCGTTCCCGCAGGCTGCCAGGACAACGGCTGACTGTACAACATTGCGCCGGGACACCGAACGCTATAAAACACAATATCAGCTCGCCGTACAACACAAAACGACAGTCAGCCCACCTACAGCCCGAATCTTTCCCCTCAGAGTCAGACCTGGAGCCCGCGCGGGGTTCGTCACAGCGCAGTCTCGCTCGCGCGGCCGTCCGTTCATGCGCTGCAATTTTCCCACTGGGCGCGTGCGCGGAGCGGAATCAGGCAGGACTGGACTGGTCGCCATCGACATCAGCGCGCTCCGAGTCATCGGATTGCGGCGCTGTCACGACGCACCTTCTCCCTGTGCCGACCGCGACGTTCGAAGTTCTGAAGTCGAGCGCTACGAAGCGCGTTCAGCATTAGAAGGCAAGCCGCGAAGCTCGTCGGAGGGAACGCACACGGTGCAGCGCTTTCCGACCATCCGCGACTGCACAAGCCACAAGCCGATGCAGTGCAGACCGAGAGCCGTGCGCCGCAATATCAGAAGCTGAAAGACAGAGCGCCGGGGCTGCCGCGGCGGCGACGGTTGACCATACAACATTGTGCCGTGACACCGAACGCTCTAAACGCAACATCAGCACGCCGGACAACAACACGAAAGCGACGTCAGCCCACCTGCAGCCTGAATGTTTGAGCATAGACATGCAGCGCATGGCGGACACGTCCGGCTGGACTAGCAATCCGGCGCTGGCAGTTTCGCCCCAAGACGCCGGTGATATCGAAGTCGGTGTTGTGCGCAAGCGGCGCAGGTTGAACGCTAGCGGTCGCACGCGCCGCCCGTGCTCTTCATGCGGAGCGCCGCGAAGCAGAGGGGGGAATGGAGTGGATGGCGGCTACATCCCCTCGCCAGAACACAGCCGAGTACTACTTACTCAGGCGGCTAGGTCGCGTGTCCCGCTGCGGTGTGGACCACTTCCAGCGCTCTGAGTAGCAGGCGAGTCGGCGAGCTGGCGTCGTTGGCCGTGTCCCGGGCCAGCGTCGCGTAAATGTAATCCCCCAGCGCCGACGTGCAAAGCACGCGCGCCCGTCCGGGGCATGGTTCGTCACTTTCACTCTACCGGGCCGCCGCCAGTGACCCCAGACACAACGCATCGAGGCGGACTGGCGAGCGCTGGCGCTACTCAGGCGACGCATCGTCTGAGCCCGGCTGCACTTTTCCCCGTGGGGTTGGCGCCAGAAGTCCCGCAACAGGCACTGATTGCGAAGCCAACGAGAGCATTCACATGTGCATCGGGGTCTGCTGACCCCGCCCCGCTCTTCATTCGCAACCATGACGGTGCTCAGGATGCTGAGGACTGGCGAGCCCGACTTTACAAACTTCCGCCTCGCGCTCTTCATCCTCCTCGCGCGCGTCGTCGGCATCCCCGGCCTACTCGCGCATGCGGCCTTCGTCCTATCTGGGTGGGCGCCGCCTGCGCTCTTGAAGTGGCTCGTCGTTTTCCCGGCCTCGGTCTCGGTGTACTGGTCGCTGCATAATGCGGTGAAGCATCGATTGCTCGACAGAGCCGCTCAGCGCATGGGCGCAAAACCTATTCCTAGGGTGCGCGGCAAGTGGCCCGGCGGCTTGGACTTGGTTCTCGAGTTTGCGCGCAAGTATGAGACGGACTATGGCACGCTCGAGTTCCGCCGTTTCTTCGAGGAATACAAGACGACGACGCTTATGATCACCCTGCTGTGGCAGGACGTCGTAAGTCTTGCTCTGTCCCCTCTCGGACGGCAACCGGCGCTCATTACACCTAGATATTTACCATTGACGACGCACATATCAAATATGTGCTTTCCACGGGTTTCCAGCACTTCGAGAAGGGGTACAAGAGCCGCTATGTCATGTGAGCACTTTGGCTTCGGACTTGGCTCTGCCTGCTGACATCTTCTAAGGGAAGGTGTCTTCGGAAATGGCATATTCAACCGCGACGGCGACCTCTGGAAGATGGTTCGTACGCTTCACTTCCTGGTCCGCGAAATATAACTGATCGATGCATTGCTTCAGCACCGCGCGATGACGCGCCCCTTCTTCTCTCGTGACCGCATCTCGGACTATATCACCATTGGCAAGCACACAGACGCTGCACTCAGCGTCCTCTCCGCCTTGAGTCCAGGCAATGCGGTCGACGTGCAGGACCTCTTCGCGCGCTTCACCATTGACGCGGCGGCCGAGTTCCTGTTCGGCACGCAGTTGCACTCGCTGCACGCGCCGCTGCCCGTCGCGGGGCGCGCGCGCATGGGCCCGAAGGGCAGCGCGACGGAGGGCGACTCGTTCGGCTCGTTCGTCCAGGCATTCGACGACGCGCAGCTGCGCATGGCCGAGCGCTTCCACATCCACCCGCTCTGGCTCCTCACGGAGTTCTTCGGGAATAGCGTCAAGAAGCCTGTCAGCGTCGTGCGCGGATACCTGGAGCCTATTGTCCAGCGGGCTCTGGAGGATCATGCTGCGGCCATGCAGAAGGGCGTGAAGCTCGACATCAACGAGTGCACGCTCCTGCAATATCTGGTTGCGAATACTGATGGTAAGGCGCTCTCGTATTCCTTGTCAACCTGTCAGGCTGACATCCCATTCAGATAAGATGATCCTGCGCGACCAAATCATCAACATTCTGATTGCTGGCAGAGACACTGTGAGCTTCTGCATCGCCAGTCGAACGCTTTTCTTGAGCTAATCGACCTGCGCCGCAGACCGCGTCGCTGCTTACTTTTACGATATATCTTCTCGCCATGCACCCCGACGTATTCCGTCAGCTGCGACACGAAGTCCTCGCCGTCTGCGGCCCTGACCAGCCGCCCACATACGAGACGATCCGTGACATGAAATACCGTCAGTAACATCTTGTCGGCTTGTTGCCTACGTCGCTGACTGTGGCATCTGCAGTGCGTGCTGTCCTGAACGAAGCGCTACGTCTCTTCCCTCCTGTGCCCATCAACCAGCGCATGTGCGGCAACGAGGCGACCGTCTTCCCGCCCAGCACCGCTAGTCCGTCACCCCTCTACGTTCCTGCCGGCTCCGACGTCATCTACATTCCACTGCTCCTTCACCGCCGCAAGGACCTCTGGGGCGCCGACGCCGAGGAGTTCAACCCCGAGCGCTGGATTGACCCCGAGCGCGTGAAGCAGTTCGTCGCGAACCCGATGATTTTCGTGCCCTTCAACGCCGGCCCGCGCATCGTGCGTTTGTCCCCGTGCCTGCATTCTTCACACGTCACTGAAAGAGCGTGAACGCACAGTGCCTTGGCCAGCAGTTCGCGTACAACGAGGCGAGCTTCTTCCTCGCGCGTTTGCTGCAGAAGTTCTCCGCGGTCGAGCTTGCGCCCGAGGCGGCCCCCAAAGGCGCTGCGCCTCCAGCGGAATGGAAGACGATGGGCGGGCGCCGTGCGATTGAGCAATGCTGGCCGAAGGACGCCATCATCCTGTTCGTGAAGGTGCGTATTACGTCGGCTCTGAATGTATCAACTTCGATGCCGACGCCGTTGTCTACAGGGCGGGCTATGGGTTCGATTCACCCCGGTGGCGACGGCTTGATATTTTCACAACCGCGACAATGTAACAGTATGTGTCCGTGTACAGTATTGTATGCTCACACGACTAGCCTACGACATCCCCGAACAATGTACGGTACAAGACCAGAACAAAGCAATGTTGAAAAAATTTAAGGCCATTAAGGTCGTGCGTCCCACCCCAATCCCACCTGCACAAGCAATGAAGCATGTGCAAGCCGCACGCCTTTTAAAACGCACACAAACGCAGCATTCCAGCTGCGTTTCGCGCCGACGCGTCGGTTGTGCAGCGGCGCGAACCAAGACGTGCGCTCCGCCCGGGAAGCGCGTCCCCGGGGGCCGGCAACCCCAACGCCTGCGGCGCTGTGCTGCAGGGGATGACGGAGCGCGTCGAAGACGCTGCCATGCTGCGGGACTGCACGCTGATCTGTGCGCACTCAACTTGCAGTGCGGAACGATGGGAGTCGTCTGCCGTGTTCTTATAGGCGTTTGTGCCACTTCATTGCAGCTCAACCACCTGCGCTTTCGTGCAAGGCGTTCGCGGTGAAACATGGAGGCTGCAAGGCTGTCGATTGTCTGGACGCCGTGCGGCGCGTGCCACCGAAAGCTTCCTTTTGTCAGTGGGGGTCAAAGCTCTGGCGAGAAATGAAATATCTGGCTGCGGCGCGTTTATCAGGACAACCTCATGCAATCTTCCAGACTCAGAGGTACTCTGGTGAACAGTAGCTTTCCCATTGTGTCATCAGGGTGCTTGGCTGGCCCGAAGGATGTTTACACGTGTTGCGCCAAACCTTTGCTCAGCGCTCAGCGCCTACCACTTCACCAATAGCTGCACGCGCGGTTTTGAGAGCATACACAGCGCCACATGCAAAGGCCACCCAGGCAGAGCAATGTCGTTGAATCCTGTTCTTTGATCTCGATTGTCCTCGCGGCCAGAGAAGCCCGCAGAAATCAGATACTGTACGGACAGCACATTCTTACAACCGCTTCAGGACATGCCGAAGTTGTGACAAGTACGGCAGCCACTCTTACCTACTTTTCTTGGGCGGCCCGAATTGCATGCGGGCTGGGAATCCCATTTAAGCCCGCTCAGAGCAGTGCCTGTTAAAATTTTTGCGCTCTCTCGCCAGTTTCTCTGCGCTCTCAACTTTCTCGCCCTTCCGCTACCGCGCCATGTCCTTCGCAGACTCAAGGACTGTGCTACTCGCCTCGGCGGCACTTGCGCTTGGTGCCTCGCTTCTTCTCTTATCGAAACAGCGTTGCACGGTTCACCTGGACTTACCCCCTGGCCCGCCCGAGTCGAGCTTCATTCTTGGCAACGTCTCAGACATCCCTCCCGCTCCCGAAGAATGGAAGAAATACCACGAGATGAGCAGCCGCTACGGTAGGCCCACACAGTCTACAACGAGCGGGATGTTGACCCAGAACGTAGGACCTGTGGTTCACTTACGCGCTCTCAATAGGCACCTCGTCGTACTCGATACCATGAAAGCAGCCGTGGATCTTCTTGAAAAACGAGGCGCGACATACTCTGGTCGTCCTCGACTTCCTATGATCGGCGAACTGTGAGCATGAATCTCGTTCAACTGCTTGACACGGGTTTCACTGAATGCCTGCGTAGTATGGGTTACGAATGGAACATCACGATCATGCAATACGGCAACTTCTGGCGCATGCATCGCCGCGCGCTACACCAGCATCTGAACGAGACCGCAGTCACGCGCTTGAGCGTAAAACTGGAACGCTTGAACACGAAGTTTCTCAAGGCGCTCCTGGAGACGCCCGAAGATGTGTGGAATCTCACGCATTGGTCCGGATTCTCACGCCTGCAGAGTCTAACATTGACGTCTGCATTAGGTTGGCTGGCGCGAACATCATGTCTGCGATTTACGGCCTTGAGAACACCAAATTCGATCACGATCCCTGGATCCAGCTCGGCGAAGATACGCTGAAGATTGCGAATGGCGAACTAAAGGCGGGATTCCACCTAGTCGATATATTTCCGTTCCGTGAGTGCACTCTATTGAGCTGAATCCGCGACCGTCATGCGTGACCAACTGGCGGCTAGTTAAATATGTACCCTCGTGGCTTCCCGGCGCTTCGTTCAAACGAAAGGCAAAAGAGGCCCACAAACTTCAGCTGCGATCGCGGGAAGAGCCTTTCGCATGGGTTAAGGGTCAAATTGTGAGTGCGCTCTTCGAGAGACGACTCGGCCGGAGTTTGACCCTTGGGCCCTGTTAGGCGGCAGGAACGGCCGTTCCGTGCATTACAACAGCATTGCTAGACGCTGAGGTGGACGGGGCGCCCCTCTCTGAGGAGGTTATCAAGAACTGTGCGGGAATCGCGTACATCGGTGAGCCCGCCCCTTGTACCTTCCTATTTCATTCAATGACATGCATACGTCAGCTGGAGCCGATACTGTGCGAGCAGTGCTCGCGATCATTTTCCTTATTCTAACGTAATCTACAGACATTGTCGACGTTGAAATCATTTATCCTTGCCATGGTTCGGAACCCCGATGTCCTACGAAAGGCGCAGGAGGAACTTGATTCCGTTATTCCCGCGGAGCGCCTTCCCTCACTTGCCGACCGCGACAATTCCAAACTTCCGTACCTCGAGGCGGTCCTGCGCGAAACCTACCGAAAGTATCCTCCGATACCACTTGGTTAGTTGATCCAAGTTTTCAAACATGAACAAGTACTCAACGACGACTTTCGCAGCCCTTCCGCACCTGTCGATGCAGGAGGACACATACGAAGGAATGCGCATTCCAGCTGGGGGTATCCTAATCCCCAATATCTGGTGACGACTCATCTCACCGCTGCGTAAGCAGTCTGAATGTGCCGCAGGTCGATGATGCAGGATGAAAAGACCTTTACCGACCCACATCTGTTTCAACCTGAGCGCTTCCTGAGGGACGGACAGCTGGACAAGAATGTAACTGACCCCCGAAGCGCGGTATTCGGATTTGGGAGGAGGTGACCAGCGTTTCCCACGCGAGTTTCTATGATCGCGCTGACGCTGACTCGCATAGAATCTGTCCCGGTCGACATTTCGCAGACTCCGAGATTTGGCTGATGATGGCGACCGTGCTATATTGCTTCGACATTCTTCCGGCGCAGGACGACAATGGACGGGACATAGTGCCCCTAGAAACGGTGACTGAAGGCGCAGTGATGTTCGTGGCTATCGCTGTCATCGCACACAACCTGAGATCTGACGAACTCCCTGCAGAGCTCCCGTGGAGTTCCCTTGTCGAATTCTTCCACGATCCAGCTCTAAACGAGCCTTAATTATTCACGCATCAGAGCAGGCGTGGTGAGAGTTATCTTGATGGCGACGAACGCCCCCTGCACTCGAGCGGGTGAATCTCGTGTCCGAGCGTTGTTGAAGAACGCTCCTATCCAGATACGTATTGCCTGGACCAATTAGATTTCATTGCTCCGTGAGATCCATTGCCCGAGACGGCGTGTACCGCGCAAGTCACCAGTACGCAGCTC
Organism: Auricularia sp. M13; assembly: GCA_037042915.1. Taxonomy (NCBI): domain Eukaryota; kingdom Fungi; phylum Basidiomycota; class Agaricomycetes; order Auriculariales; family Auriculariaceae; genus Auricularia; species Auricularia sp. M13. The sequence continues at coordinate 203,273 of CM073198.1, read as the reverse complement.
GGAGAATGATCTGCTAATACTGACCTCGCTGTCTACGGTCAACTACTCGCAGTCATACCTATGATTGGTCTCCTTTCAATTAACTCGGAGGAGGACTGCGTCCCGAAATGATGCATCAACACCGGCACTGGCAGCCTGCCCTCCAGAAACGGGCCGCGACATTGTATAAAATAGCAGCGCGCATTAATAGCAATGGCGTCGCGTCCAGTTGGCGAGCACCGGCGAGCGCAGTCCGAGTCCATTTTCACGGGCCGTTGCTTTCAACTAGGCGAGATATTTAAAGCCCGGTAGTCGACCCCGCGTGACGCGAGTCGAGGGAGACGAGGGTCAACCGGAGTTCCAACTTGGAAGCGCGTTCGTCCTCGGATCTTCATGCGTACAGTGTCCGGACCTCAGTTTCAGGGGCTTGATAGGCTGCCAGCCAACGGAGAACTCGGGGCGAGGGCACTTGCAGACGATCTGGAAGTTGTTAACTTAGCGGACACTTGACGCGAGTGCGATCGCGTGCCAGATCGGACACACTGCCATCCCTGACGCGACGCATTGTCCAGTCGAGGTCCCAAGCCATCCCTCGCACTGTAGCACAGTCGTGGTTTTCGCCACGGAATACGCGCGCCCGTTTGCTCGGTCACAAGGCTGATGTCGTCGAGAAGGCGCCTGCAAGGCGAATGTTGCGCCCGAGATTAGCAGCATGGGACGCCCTGCATGATTGCGAAGCACATCGTCGATGCTCCGCGTGAGTTCCGAGCTAGCATCTCCTTCCGCATGTCCAGCTGCACCACACGCACTGGCAGGGGCTCACATCGTCTCGCAGCACCAGTTCACGCTCACCCTGCCTGTCGCTCCGTTCCCGGTTCCGTCACAGTGCGAGCGCGGATTGCAGCTCCATGGTGGCGTCGTAAATTGACATCGTCCCGGTCCCGGTCCCGCAGCACAGCCAGCCGTCTGGGAGGGTATATAAGCCCCACCCCCCGTCGCAGCAAAAGCCCTCACGCACTTGACATCCTCGGGCCATCATACCCGCCGCCACACCAGGCGCACGCGGCCCCTGCCTCCGCGGCTGGGCATGCCGCGCCCGCCAGCGTGCAGGAGCGTCGGCGCGTGTCGTCCCTCGCCGTCACGGCCTTGTTGGGATCGGCGGCGAGGTTGCCGGGGCGTACGCCGATGCGTAGCGACGCCGCTGGTGGGGAGACACGGTGGGGTCTACTGGAGGAGGCCCCCCGCTGCGGGAGCGGAGGAGGTGGACGCTCCCGCGTCTCATAGGCCATCGCGCCATGCTTTATTTACGGCCGGCTCGTTGAAGAGGTGCGTTCGTCTTCGTCTTTGTTAACGTTGAGCGGGGGCTGAGATAACCGCAGACCGTCGTCACGAGTTACGGTCCCGGCAGCATTGCCCCTCGGCGGGAGAGCCTGAGGTACGTCGCCTGTTTGTGCACGCCGGATAAGGGTTCGAGATCGCTGACATGTCGCCGCTCGTAGGCCTGCACCAGAAGCAGCGCGTCGAATCAGCACTGACCAGCTCCACCGGCGAGAAGCCAAGGTGCGCAGATGATAGACTCGGTACGCCGTGGCATTGCTGAACACGACGACACGACAGGCGCGCCCGATGCACGGTTCGTGAGGTGCGGTCGGAGTCGCGGGGCGGGCTGGGGCGGGACGTGCTCTGTAGTCTGTGCTTCTACGACGGGCGCGATGCTGTATACGTACTGTACGTGCTGCCTCGTGCGCAATCGACGATCTGCCTTTGCAAAAGCAAGTTGTGGCTCAAACGTTGGCCGAGATTGAAGCACCGCGCGCGCGACACCCAAGCATGCGCAGATTCAGAAGGTACAATCTGCGCTTGCTCGGCGCAATTTTCGCAGCGTTTCGGACGCCATGCACAGGCCACCCTCAAAGAACATCGAGCCGCAAAAAGCATCAGAAAGAAGCAAGAGAAACGTGTAGTGGAGCCAGCCAGTGGGCTCAACAGAATAACGTTGAGGACTCGAGGACAGGTTGGAACGCGACTTCGGACTCCGACCGGCGCTTTCTTGCTCTTATTTCTGTCCCAGTCTACTGCCGTACCACGCGCTCCGCCATATACGCCCTGACGGAATGTTGGACTCGGAGCCAGCGTCGCCGTGCACGTACGTCGGGGAATTTCCCAAGAGCTCGTGTTCGCCGTCCGCTCCGGGCTGACGAGACTGTGGGATTTGCTAGCAGATCTACACCAATACCATCATGATGCGGGCGTGCGACGCAACTGTTAGCTCAGACGATGCGTCGCCTGAGTAGCGCCAGCGCTCGCCGGTCCGCCTAATGATATCCTGGGCGATGTTCGTGCGTGTGCTGCATACCCCTCTTGCGCGTGGGCCCTACTGCCCCGTACAGTACTCCGGCACGAGTTGTGTCCGCGGCCTTCACACGCGACCCGGATCCTGCGTCTTCGTGGATCACTCTGCGCCAGTACTTAGGAGTACTTGGCCCTGTTGCGGGCATCCACTCCATTCCCCCATCTGCTTTTGCGACACGATCCAGGGCCGGCGCGTGCAGCAACCTGCCGCCGCTTGCGCGCCATACCGACTTCGATATCACCGGCGTCTTGGGGCGAAACTGCCAGCGCCGGATTGCTAGTCCAGCCGGACGTGTCCGGCGCGCGCTCCATGTCTGAGCGGAACGATTCGGGCTGCAGGTGGGCTGACGGCGCTTTCGTGTTGTACGGCGTGCTGATATTGCGTTTAGAGCGTTCGGTGTCACGGCACAATGTTGTATGGTCAACCGTCGCATCCTGCGGGAACGAGAACGACGCCAGCTCCGGCGCTGTGCATCTCTGCTTCTGTGATCGCGGCCCACGGCTCTAGGTCTGCAACGCGTCGTCCTGCGCACAGACGCGAACGGTCACACTCCCGCCCGATCGCTGAATGACAATGACGCGATATTCAGCTTCGAAGACGCGGGGGAACTGCTCCGGTGCGCGCGCTGCGTGGCTTGCATGCTCATGCTTCGTAGCGCTCGACTTCAGACCCCTCGAACGTCGCGTCCGTCGTGAACACACGAAGCAACATCGCAGAAAATGAGGTACGTCGTGTCAGGTTCTCATGCGTGTAAATCTGACGAGCGCGCTGATGTCGATGTCGACCAGTCCTGCCTGATTCCGCCCCGCGCACGCGCCCAGTGGGAGTGGGAAGATTGCAGCGCATGAAACGGACGGCCGCGCGAGCGAGCTAGTCTACCTGAGAGCGACGTCTTAACAGCGACCCCTCTTCCGGTGGTGCGGGCGGGGTCGCTACGAGCGAGCCTCCGTGCGCTCTGACGTGTCCGCCGCGCGACTCTGAGGGGAAATATTCGCGCTGTAGGTGCGCTGATGTCCGTACGACTCCGGCAACGTCATCGCCGCACCTTCCACGGTCATCCGCCGCCATCGCTTCTGGTCCTAGTCTGCGAATTTGAACGACTCGGACGACAAGCTCCGGAGCTGTGCTTCCACCATCGCTGTGCTGTCCTGGGCGGCTTTCGGTCTGCAAATTTAGTATGCTCGCGCACGATCGCACTCGCCCGCATGCTGTGTTATGCAATCTTGTCAAGAAGCGGGGTGTTGCTCTAGGTGCGCTCCTTCCCGACGCGCTTTGTGGCTTGAATCCTAACTATAATGCTGTGCCCGTTTCGCAGCGAGAACCTCGAGCGTCGCGTCCGCCTGGAAGACGGAGGGCGCGTCGGCGCAGGATACAAGCACAGAGAAGGACTCGGAGGTACGCTGACCGCGACAGCTTTTTTAATGCGTTGCAATCTGACCAGCGCGCTGAAGTCGATGTCGACCAGTCCTGATCGCACGCGCCCAGCACGGAAGTACGGCCGCGCCCCTAGTGCGGAATGGGACGTCCCCGCAATGTTGTTCGACTGCAACGCGCCTGACCTCGTGGTCGGCCGCACACGAACCCGGCGCGATGCATCGCGTGAAGCGCCATCGGGGAACGTGTCCGTGCGCGTCAAGTGCTCATTTGATTATGGACTTAGATACAAATGCAGCAGGCCTTTCTCGCTGTTGATGAAGCCCGTCGACGCTTCCCTTGCTCTGCGGGTGCCCGGACGCGAGCATTGGAGGAGTTCCGAGTCTCCCGGCGTCCGAGTCTGCGCGCGCGAATCCACCGCCTCCATTCATCCATCGCGACTCTCTAGATAGAGTACTCACTGTCCACGCTTGGGCGGGCTAGCTGCGCCAGCGCCTTTAGACCGGACGCACTCTACGCTGCATCGCGGTCCGAGATTCCAGGTTACATCACAAACAAAAGCTGGGATAGTCTACAGAGCGCGTTCTACAAGCCCAACGTTGCGCCAATCGTGGCCCATGCGGGACAAGGCCACCGTCGGCGTCTGGAGCCAGACTTGACGCGGATGTTCTATAGCTCCTCGTCCGACGCGCAGCCTCTTGATCTCCCTCGAAGCCCCACCCCGGGCCAGCGGAACATCGCCGGGTGCGTCTTCCTCGCCGCCTCGCCCGGCAGCGCGGCAGAGTACACCGTCGGCGTCGGCGTCCTGCCGCAGTTTGCGTCCGGCGGGCTCGCGACGTACGCCGTGGCGGACGTGCTGCAGAAGGCGTTCGGGGCGCTCGGTGCACACCGTGTCGCGTGTGCAACGACGCGTGCGTGCTGGCCATCCGCATGTTCGTCCACCTCGGCTTCACGCACGAGGGCGTCCGCCGCCGCGCAGCCCCGGGCGGCCAGGACGTCAGCGTGCTCGCGCTGCTGGACACCGACTGGCAGGTCCGGCGCCACGTTCGCCCGCATGCGCTCAGTCTGTGGGACGAGATGCTCGGGAGGCAGCAGCGCGAGAGCGACTTGCTGGCGCTCCAGGTGGATGTTGGCCTGGTGGTCAGCGCAAGCTGAAACAGAAGCGGAGCGTGGAGGCGGTTTCTGCTGAGGGCGTGCATGCTCGGTGTGTGTGTGAACGCAGGCACCTTTGAGGCAATGCGTACAATGCCACTGCCAACTGCCCCTGATACACGCCATCCACTATCCTGTAGTGGGACCAAGCCAATCTCGATCCTAAGTACAAAGGAACATATTCCATCAACTGCCGCGGCTGAGTGAGTGTCGAGGGCAAACGTTCGATGGGCTGAAAACTTACGTATCGCAGCTACTGCTTCGTGTTGGATCGCTCTCCTCAGGGTGGCACGACAGCGTTGCCGTCTTGTCACAGCGCTTTCAGATGCAGTCCTTTATAGTGCTGTCTTGACGCGTGTAGCCCGTTGCAGGATTCATCATTGCCTTCTGCAGTATGCTTTCTGCTGGGCGGGAAGGACAATCTATGCCGTCCACAATGCCCTGCTTCACCGGGCATCTGTATGCTATCACTGATCAGCGCTTCTGATTTCGAGGAAATCTTCTTCGTTATGCTGGTCTTGTTCCTGGTTCAATCTCGTATATGCACATGTTCGAACAGACGGATTACTACACTACGTTGTCTTCTTGTTCTTAAGCTTCCGTTCGCTCTCGACCCTTGCGGCATTCTCTACTGCCCGCCTGAATGCGGGGAACCTAAGAAGACCATCACCGATCAATCCAGCGGCAGGTACGGCTATCGGATATCGCCCAAGACTTTGGTCAAGCTTTGGACATTGATACGTGCCCTTGAACGCGCCAAAGACACGTATCAACGAATACTCTGGGAGGGATGTGCGGTATTTGTACTGGGACGGAGTCAGCGTCTCATGGCGGAAGGAATGGCGTATCTCAGTACCGTCTTGTGCGTGGACTCGTCTGGATGCGGTGGAGGCATCGGGAGATCTGGGCGTGCTTTGAAATGACCCAGGTGCGTCTTGAGCGCGGTGAATTCGTGGCGACACTTGTCCGTTTCAGCTGACAGCCTGCAGGAGAGCTGCGAGGGTACGAACCGATTTGTACAGCCCTTCCGGTGACAGCTTATAAACAGCCTCCCTGAACTTGTCGGACGACTTGTGCGAGTTCCAGTACTTGAGCTGATGCAGGAAAAGGACTTCTCGCCCCCCAGAGAGTAACAGACCATTGACTACGTCGGGCCCAAAGAACTCATCTGGTTGCAGAAGAGGAATTCGGTCAGTTCGACCTGCGAACCATTCCCGCGTCGCCTCCGCAGTTTTCGTCTTCATCCCTATCTGGGTCGTCGCACTCCGCTCGAGCGTATGCGCCTGGTTGTCTGTGGAGTGAGAACTGAAGACATCGATAAGTTGCGCCTTCTCGCTCGCCCAGGCGGGTTCCAGGTAAATGAAGTCGAAGACCTCGTTCAGCGGCCGGCCTTCGTCGACAAAGGCGTTCCAAATGAGGTACGTATACACATCCTCGTAGGCCAGGCCGCGCGATGACTCGTGGGTATCTGCCATCAATCGATCAAGCCCAGCAATAAACTGTCCAAGATTCTGGTCCAGCCAGTGCATAAGAGCGGCCAATACGAGATGCTCATCAATTGTGACATGGGTCCTTCCGTCGGCGGTAGTGACCACACGGCCGATACCCAGAGTGACGTGTTTGAGCTTTCCTTCGGGCCAGCATGGCGTTTGGCCGTTCATGACGAAACATACGACGGTCTGGCAAATGTCCTGATGAACCGCTGCGCGAGTTAATCAGCACTTGAATGTGTTACAGCAATCGCTGATCACACTCACAGACTAAGTCACGCGTCAAAGTTTTCGCTCTCAGCGGTGCAGGTATCAGGTTCATACGAGAGAATCCCGAGATCTCGCGAGGTATACCCGCCCACGAAGTGCCCGTGGAACCCGTTACCCTGAACCAGACGCCGGAGCACATTCATCATGCATTGAGGTTCTGCGCCCTGCTGCAACACCCATTGAATGAAGTCGGCGAGGAAGCGATGCCTATAGAGTGGTGAGACGGCGATATTTATGTCAGCGTTGCTGTGTCTGACCTGCCCGGGATCCAATATTTGATTTCAGCCAGATCGGCCTGTGAGATGCGTCGGACAGTTTCTGCGCTGAGAAAATGCGTCATCGTTGACAAAATGCTAGCCATGTCGTTGACTTGTCCGAAGTCGGTAAAGGCTGTGGGAGGCTCACGACTGTTCTTGAGCAAGGTCGATCCCAGTGCCTCTTTGATCAGCTCTTCGTTAAAATATGTAGCAGCTACGTAGACTTTGGCGAGAGGCGCAATGTCGCTGATGATCCCGATGAGGGGCTTGAGCAACGGGCGAGGCTTAGCGGAATTGGCGGCCTGGAATGCGGAAACGAATTCCGTGGCAGGTACATGTACTTCGTCGAAGACTAGGAGTTCGAATGGGATACGCCATGGCGCTGCTATTGATTTGGCTTTGAGCAAGGCACTGTTGGCATCCAAATCGATCATAGCACGAAAGACTTCGTCGAAAACATCGAAATTATTGTCAAGGTGGGGTCGAATCTGCAGCATGCACCAGAGTCGCATGGTATCTTGATTGGGTCGGCACCCCTTTCGACTGGTCCACACAGTAAGGAACCAGTCAAAGACCAGCATTCGGGCAAGGTAGAGCGTCCGATAAACACGCTCGGCCATTGTCAGGTTGCATTGACGTATGGCAGCCGCGTTCGGGTCACTACTCGAAACATGGGCCTGAAAGTTGACCAGCTTGCCGTTAAAACTCAGACGGGAGTGGTTCAAGACAGCCTTAGCAGTTGAGAGGTCACGTGAACCGTAAGGATTCGAGCCGACGTCGTGATAGCAGTTGAAGAACAGCCCCCATACGCGATAAAGGCATTCGAATAACATGCGAGTCTTGCCGACACCGCCTGCATTCACGAAATAGCTGTGACTATGTATGAGCAAAGGGCAATGGGTTCAACAACTTCGTCTCACCAATCTAACCCATTCGCGAGGATCGCCCGCAAACGAGCGTTATGTTGATCGTCAAGAACATCAAGGCCGCCAAGACCATAGAGAAGCAGGTCAGGTAGAGAGGGTTGAGAGCGCAGAGGGACCTCGGGAAGCTTCAGCGAAGACACATGCTCCTTGACAGCTGGATCAGTATCTTTCCAAAGCTCCTGATCGGGGTGGAAGCGGCTCCAGTAGTCTTCTCCTTGATCGATAAGCATCTCGAGCAGCTGCACAATTGTGGACTTCAGTCGTTTGAAGAGATCGGAACTTTCAATCTCTGTCCAGGTTTTGGAATGAACAGGGTCAGGCCTCAGCGGAGCTATAGGAGTGTCAATGGCAGATCTCAAATCATGATGGTGCCGGCGCTCACTCGTATCATTTGCTACCGCAAAGAATCATATCAACAGGATATAAACGGGTATTATGACCGAAGCATACCTTCAGATCCTTGAAGCATGCCCGACTGGAGCTCATCGCCGTCCGCCCTGGTGAAGTCATTGTCCCTTTGCCCTATTGATCTCTCAATCATTTCAAGTCTTTCTTTGCAGAATGAATAGCGCACGTTTAGGGGGGCGGTGAGGACCGTCCGCTTCATCGTCGTTCGTCTCAACCATAGCTCGTATGGTATTGCGGTACAGGCCATTCTCATCGACAGGACCGGACTTAGGCACTCCGGTAGCGTCGGTGGCGGCGTTAACGCCACTTCCTCCGAGACCTGTGTAACGACACCATGAGAAGTCTTCAGGGATGGAAGTGACAAAATCGCCTTCATAGTTGTTATCCAAGGTAGAGGCTAGCTAGCATATGAGCTCCATTGCACCTCAAGCCGTCTGACTTACGGTTGCCGACATCCGGCTCTGACGAACCCAATCCATCGCCACTGACGGCCGCAGATTCGTTCATTTCGGTGAATTCTGTACACAATAGTAAGTAAGGTGATCATTTCATTCAACTTCTGAGTGACCTACTTCGTGACCAGGCACCAATGAGACGCTTAAGCACTGCACTGGATGGCCGTGGGTTGGTGAACTTCTTCATATCCGCCTCGAATTCGACGGCCATAGCAGTATGCTCGAAGCCCTGCGGAATATCACAATCTCCCACAGCTTCCCAGAAGGTGCAGCAGCGCTGGAAGTCCGTAGATCGGCGGTAGAGGTCGGGGTCAAAAGACGTCTTGGCTGCAGCGAGCCAGGATTGTATCTTTGCCTCCGACATTGGCAAAATGGCTGTGGATGGGTAGGCAAATGAGATTGTACCACTGCAAGGAGAGAGCGTGGAGAGGAGGAGCGTAGGCAGCGGTGATGGGCAGACCAAGCGAGGTACAATCGGTGCAACCAAACGCGTGTACGGCGCTTGCGGGTGCTTTCCTGCGGTGTAGTAATCCGATCCCGACAGAAAGCAGACGTCTCAGTGGCAGCACTGAAATATCCCGATAGTCATCGACTGAAGCGGGGAAATAAATCACCCGAAGAAAGAACAAGTTACATTGCGGTCGATTCTTCTACGCTGGCCTCCGCCTGTGAGAGTACAAACTCAGTCGGACGCGCCTGCTGAATCAGATAGTTGAAGTCGATTGTTGCGACAGGCGGGTCGTAAGACTCGCCCGATCGATATGCTTCGGCAAAGCTCAGCAGATGAATTGAACTATACTTTCGAAACACGGGCGAGTGATGCGGGTCGTTTCCGGTACGAGCGGAAGGAGGCTGAAAGAGGGCAAGATACGATAAGAAGCGGTCTCGTGCCTCTGGTAGCTGGCAAGTCCATAAGTAACCCGAACAGGAGTGAATGTGCACGACTGCGTACTGATTTATAGAACCTAGCGGGATTGGCGGGAACAACCCTTGCTCCGCGCCGAGCGCGACTCGAATAGAAGGGCTGGATTTGCACACACACAAGAACCTTGCGCCCACCGGTCAACTGGGCAGCAAACATAAGATCTGCTCCACAGTCGGCGTCGGGGATCAAGAATGGTCTCGCGGCATTGTCGAACCAGTTGAACACCTCGTCCGCAGACGAGGCAACCTGAAGACACGCTTCACTGGAGAAGTGGCCGCTCTGAAATCGAGCCGCACGGCGGCGTTGCGAGAGGCGGGGAAGCAAAAGCTGCATAGGTTCCTCAACGAACGCAGGATCAGGACCAGAAAAGTGCAGAAATGAGCGCAAGGGGGGGTTGGATGCGGAACAAAACAAGTTGCAGAGACAAGCCGCGAGACCCTCGGCCAGGCTAGCGTCTTGAATAGGGACCGTCGGGTCCTGGAGTCTGGCTTGGATGACGCCGTGAACGCCGTATCGCTCCGACCTGTGAAGCCATCGTGCGATACCGATGTAGATCAGCGGCTCAAAGAACCGTGCGTACGGCGCGCTGCCCTCGTAAAGAGCGACACCGAAAGAAACAAGTGCAGGGGCGTCGGCAGTAAATAACGTAGGTTTGTGGTGATGAAGGAAGTTCAGTGCTGCATGGCGAAGGCGCAGAGCGAGAGGCGAGGCTGAGAGTGGATTAGTTCTCGCTACACGTTGTGCAGATAATTACCTTCTAATCGGGCATCAGGGAATCCCAGTCCGAGGGAGATCTTGCCAACGAGTTCACTATCTGGTCGCCGGTACTGAGTGAACACGTGAATGATGGTGTCCAGGACCGGTACGGCGCGATGAAGTCCATAAATCAGAGTATACATCACAAATACAGCAAGGAAGCGATGTCTGTTCGGGGGTTCGTGAGCGGGCACATCGAACAGAGGACGTCCCGCACCGTCCTCGGAGCCATGTGTGAGCGGTCTGCGCGAGAGCGTCCGAGACGCCGCTCCCGAGAAAATGTTTCAGATACATGGAGGTGCGTTCTAACGTTGCAAAATGCCCGAGCGAATGGAAGAGCACGACAGAGCGGAAGGACGAGTTAGAGGACTGCACAGCGTCCCTCGCAAGCTCCATGTCAAGTTCCGTTCCGGCGATGATTAAACGAGAATCTGGATGGTGCGTGGCCATGCAGGCCACCACCTCGCGAAAGACAGAGACGAGGCGGCGGTAATTCGAGGTCGCAAACATAGTCGGAAACTTCTGCAGAGCGACATTCGTTTCGTCGATCGCCACGAACGCGATCTTCGATTTTGTGGCAGCGTACAAGGCAGAAATGCGCTGCGTGATTATGTCGTCGTCGAGGAGACCCAGAAATGCCTCCATGTCCCAAAACACGTCAGTTTCCAGGTACACCCGCGGGCGAAGTTGAAGTAGTAGCCATTTCATGCGAGCAGTGCTGTCTGGCAGCTCGACGTTGGCCAAAGCATCGCAGAAAATCTTGAATATCATAAGACGAGCGAGGATGATCATCTTGACGCAGCGATGAGCGACTTGGCGGTTATGGATGATGCGCGACCGTGCACTGCGCGGGACAATGTTTGTGAACGGGATCGTGTAGTGCAGTGGACCGGGACCGACGAAGGTCGTGGAGATTCTGCCGAGCGCGGTAGTCAAATCGAGAGAGCCGTACGGATCGACCACCGCGTCGGATGTGCACGAAAAGTAAAAGCCCCAGTGCGCTGCAAGAATCTCGAAGAGAAGCCGCGTTTTACCAGTACCAGACGCGTTAGACACATATCTACGCGCGATTAGCCATGAGGAATGTGCCATCTAGTGCCACGTACGCGTGCTTTTGCTCTGAAACTAGTTGGGACAGCCGGCCTGGGAACGACGCATCGAGTTGCTCTGGGTTGCCTAACGAATATAGTATCATATCCGGCAAATTGAAAGTCCCGCGAGACGGAACGTGGGGAATTTTCATGCCACGCAATCGCTCCATGTCATCCGCGGTCCATGAATCGGCCCCATCGTACTGAGTCGGAGGCTCCCACACTGGGTGCTCTATGGGTGACTGCAGATACAGGGCTATACAGTTGGAAATCATTTTCAGATAGTCGTCCATTCCAACCGCTGGCCCCGTCGCAGAACCACTGTCCGCCGAAGAGTCTGACAGATGAAATGCTGGCCAGTACGCGGAAAACGAGGAGCGGAAAGGTATGCGTATGCAGGCCGCAAAATCAGCCCGGTAAACGGTACGCAGAGCCACAAGGACGCTGCGACAAGCGTGTGGACTGCGTTGGCGAAGGACAAGCCGGGTACGCGGTTACAACTCCGCTAAGCGCGCGAACACGCTCGACCGGCGTCACCACGCCCGGCGGTATCGGGTCGAACCACGACCACACGGCGAGCATGTCTGACTCGCCTAGCACACCGACTTTGCGCTCATCCTCATCCTCTGACGAAGGAGGTATGCAGCAACCGCATCTTAATTCATAGCTAAATCCATGATCAGGCGGGTATCCGCCACCTGGGCCTGAAACTGTACCCTGTTTCGGTGTACGTCGTTCTCTGCGATACCGGCCTTGTACGAACATCGAAGAGGAATCGCACCTCAGTTTTCGGGTCGGCTGGAAATCTGAGAGAGGTCGGTGAGGAATTAAACAGTATGGTCGTCGGCGAGTATTTACCCTTTCAAAGTCCAGTCCACTAGAACAGCCCTGCGCAATAACGCATTCTACACTGACAGTAACAAGAGCAAGGCGCTCCATAGCATACAATCAATCCGCCTTCGAGTTATAGATCTTACAGGTACACCGGTCCGAGCAATGCGCGTCTGAGCGTCTTCCTCACCCCTCGAGCGCCTTGACGACGCCCCAGGCGGCGCCGGCCGCGCAGCCGCCCACGGCGAGCGTGCTGACGGCGCCCCACGCGTAGCCCTTGAAGCCGCCCGTGCCGCCCGTGACGTGCGTCTTGACGGCGCCGAAGATGAGCAGTATGACTGCCGTGAGGATGCAGGAGTATAGCAGGCCTGCGAGAGAGCGGGGTGTCAGATTTAGCGGGAAGAAATATGCATTGAGCAGATGCCAGGCGGCAGGAAGGAATGCGTGGGTGGAAGGCAGACATGAGTGGAAGTAAGCGCGTACCTGTGCTGGCTTTTGGTGTGAAGAAGTAGGGCATGAGCGGGATGAGGCCGCCCAGGAGGTAGCCCATCCCAATCGTGAACGCGCTCGTGTACATCCGGCGGTTGGGCACTTCCTCTGCACGCCTGGCGTCAGCGTGAAGCTTGCCATTGGCGAGTCCAGGAGCGTACCAATGCCCTCGCCGAATTTGAGCAGAAACGCGGTGAGGCCGACGTCTGCGGCCCATCTGAGCTGGCCGGCCTCTGTATCGGCAATGGTGCTGACGCGTGTGCCGGGCCGGACGCCTCGAGCGTCCATTTCGACCTCGCGGAGCTTGAGCGCAATCTTCAGGCAGGCGGGCAGTTCAGCCTGAATAAGATAAAATAAAATAAAATAGGAAATGCACCTTGGTCGAGAGCTGCTCGTCGATGCCGACGGGGCCGAGGACGGCGTGGACCTCGCGCTGCATCTCGCCGTCGCAGGAGCGCAGGACGCGGGCGGCGGTGTGGGCGCGCAGGTAGCGGAAGTGGTCGCGCTCGGCCTGCGACGCGAGGAAGCCGCCGATGCCCATGCTGATCGCGCCGGCGATGAGCTCCGCGACGCCGCCGAGCACGACGAGCTTGCTCTCGCCCAGGCTGCTCAGCCCGGCCGTCAGCGCGAACGGCACCGTCAGCCCGTCCGAGAGCCCGATTACTCTGTATACATCCAAACGGTCAGCTACCGCTGAGAATTTGCGTTGGGACCGGCGCTTACATGTCGCGCACGATGTCCGGGTCGACCAGCGTCCGCTCGTCGTCGTCTTTGAGCTCTTTGCAGCATACACCGTTGTTGGCGCCGCAGCGGGCGTTGAGCGGCGCGGGCGCGCTCGGTGACGACTCCAGCGGCCATACTGGCGGCTTGTTTGCCAGCGCGGTCGCGTCTCGCGAAGGCAGGCGCACGCTGTCACGCAAAAGGGTCAGTGTGACGCCGTGACAGTCTCTCTGAAGCGGACGCACCTTCTCGCGGTGCCCTGGGCGTCGTGGGGTTCTGTGCTCGTCGCTGACATGACAGACAGATTGTGGAATCCGGAGGTTGCCGTCGTCAGGGTCCGCTGGCCATGACGCGCGCCGGAAAAAGCCAATCAGCTGATGCGATGTGCTGGACTTTTGCCTTCTTCCCACGTGCGCTGTCGCAGTAACGTGTCGCTGTCTCTCTCGGCCACGAGAAAACTGTCAGGCGTGTCGGGTCTCAGTAGCGCAATCACCAGCAGCTCAAGCTTTCCTTGCTTCCCTCGGCGTGCGCTATCGGTGTAGCTCTCGACTGGAGCGTCTCAGCTTTTCTCTTTTTAATCTGACTATCCTGTTCTATGCCAGCATCTCATGGCCTAGCGTGCCACCCCCGACACGAGCATTTCCTCATTCTTCTTACTGTCAGCCTCGAACAACTCTCAGCTTGTCCCACGACTTCCGCTGCACTGATGACAACGGCGCCACGGGATGCATACTCTGTCTACTCAGCCCGGACGACGTGCTGGAAGGAACGAAGATGGAAGGAATGAACGGGAACCGCGCAGCACGTGCAAGCAGGATCCAAGCAGTTGCAAACAAACCAACTGTTGCCTTTGCACACTGCTGAGCAGTGTGCACTAGAACTCCAGTCCACCACTTTCTGCAATGGATGGAACGCCGTGCGTGCGCTCTTCCCGATATCTACCTACCACCGTTACTTAACCACTTCATTTGTGGCGCCAGCGCTGCCTCGACAACAGGCATCAAATCCCTCCCAGTCGAAACCCTGGGACGCTGCTTCCTGTTCCTCCCGCTCAACATCTTGGACCGCATCTCCATTCTCCACGTCTCGCGTTTCTGGCGGCACACCGCGTTCGATTGCACTGGGGTGTGGTCGCAGCTGTATATCTCCGATGGCAATCGGAAGAACCACCTTCTCGTCGACCTCGTGCTCTCCCATACGCGCCACCATCCCGTGGACCTGCATTACGGGGGCTTCAGCGGCAGACAGGCGCCGTCGGACGTGTGGGCCGTCGTCGAGAAGCACATGCACCGTATGCGTTCCATCGACTGGACCGCAGGCGTCCTCCCCGACGTTCTCACGCACCCCGCGCCGCGGCTCGAACGTATCTCCGGCAGTCTGCTGTACAGAATCCCGCGCGCCCTCCTCGGCGGCGTGAAGAATGCTCTATACCTGGGGCAGGAGGTGCTATACGAGTGTATAATGCTCTGGTGCTGGGCACGGGCACTAGTAAGAATAATGTCTGGAAAGCGAATCAAACTTTGTCATTACAAGAATTAAATCAATCAACAAGGTCGGACGCAGGCAAGTCTTATTTACCTGACATCTATGTATTGTCGGCACAAAAAACACCCATGGCCAGCAGCGCCAGATATATATCACCAATTTTTCGATGATATAGCCTGACAACGTAGGTGAAGTAGGTGGAGCTGGTAATAGGGATGAGCGGCAATGGGTCAGAATTGGGAATGGCGGGAAGGAAAGGGTAAGAACGCGACTTGAAACTCAGCTACAGTCTTTTTTCTCTCATCGCGTCCTCAGTTCTCAAAAAATTGTTTTTTTTTCTCGCTCTCAGCTCAGCGCTACGCCGTGAGAACTCGCGAAGACCTGTTCAGCGCTAAAGAGCTCTTCTCTTCTCTTCTGGCGCGACTGGCGCAGCAGTTGCGCACCAGCGGCTGCTGTTAGGAAGCTGCTCAAGGATGATGGCCGCGTGTCCGCTCTTACATGGCGCACTCACTTCGCGTTGCGGTCACTCAGGCCGAGCCCAAATGGCTTGACCTCGCCGGTACCGTAAACAAGACCTGCGAGCTCATCGCCGAAGCCGCCGACAACGGCGCCAGACTCATCGTCTTCCCTGAATGCTGGGTGCCAGGTTATCCTGGTTGGATCTGGTAAGCCCTGACTCTCCCAACTGTGCCACTGATTATCTGATTTAGTTTGCCAGGGACCGCCCAGTGGACATGGAACTCGGCACAAAATACATCTACAACTCGCTGACTGTCGGCTCGCCCGAATTTGAGACGATTCAGGCAGCGGCGAAGCGCCATTCCATCGCGGTGGTGCTCGGCTTCTCCGAGCGCTCTCCCAGCGATAGCTTGTACATCGCGCAGGCCATCATCTCGCCCGCAGGGCAGCTGCTCACGCACCGGCGCAAGATCAAACCAACGCACGTCGAGCGCGCGGTGTTCGGCGACGGCTCCGGCGCCGATCTGTCGAACGTCGTCGACGTCGACTTTGGTGGCGAACTCGGCATCGTCAGGGTCGGCGCGCTCGCGTGCTGGGAGCACACGCAGCCGCTGCTGAAGTACCACACCTGCAGCCTCCGCGAGGCGGTCCACGTCAGCATGTGGCCGCCGCTCGACCCGCACGGCGGCGTCGCGCATCCCGGGCTGTGGAGCATGAGCGCCGAGGGCTGCCAGAACCTCAGTCAGACGTACGCTATTGAGAGCGGCGCGTACGTGCTGCACTGCACTGCGGTATGCACGGAAGCCGGCCGGGACGTCATGCGTACGCACAACGGGCTGCTGTTCCATACACCTGGCGGCGGGCATAGCTGCGTCCTTGGTCCGGATGGCAGACGCCTGACCTCGCCGTTGCATTCTGGCGATCCGACGAAGGAGGGTATAGTGTACGCGGATCTCGACCTGAGCAAGGCCGTCGCGAACAAGGCATTCCTGGACAACGTTGGCCATTACAGCAGACCGGACCTGCTCTGGCTCGGCGTCGACAGTCAGCAGAAGGAGCACGTCATCGCTCGAGACCAGCGGCAGCAGGATTCGGACGGCCGCAACGACTCGTAGCTCGTCGCGGTATGTGCAGTCTTGCTGGAACAACGCAGACTAAACTTAGAACGGACAGGTTGCTTTGTCAAGTTTCGACACTGTATAGTGTGTAGTTACGACGCGAGGCGCGCTCAGCACGCATTGTGTATGTAGGACTTCTCAAGAGCCCATCGCTGCTGTTCTTCAAGCTTATGCAGTCTTTTGATTTCGATCTGCTCACCCGTAATTCTGTTCTGCAGCGCGCTCAAGCCGAAGATACATAACATATCGCAAGATTACAAGAATTACCACTACAAAAATGGACCAGAAAGGAAAACCAAACCCATTATAGGTCGCGCGTCCCACCCCGAACCCACCTGCGTCTGTGCTGCTCACAGATCAACAGGCCGCATGCCTGGAGTGCGGGATATTGCTCGCGTGCCGCGCGGATAGCAGCGACACGCACCGAGGCGCCAGCAGTCGGCGTACGCCTCGCGAGCACCCACAAGTGCTCGCATGGCGCGCCGGATCTGCGAATCTGAGGCGACCCGGCAAGACCGTTCATCGACGCTGTGTGCAGCGGTGCAGCCGTCGTTCTTCGGACTCAAGACCCGGGTTAATGTGCAAATCGCTGTGCAACTCGTCCAGTTCTTTTGCTTCTCGTCGGCGACGTTAGTATCGCCGACCCCGGACGGCTAGTGCGCCAAGGTTGGCCGACGGATGTCACCACAAGCCGTTCTCTTGTCTGGTTACTTCGACTCCCTTCGAGATGATTGCGCTGCGAAGTCATGAAACGGTTTTCCGCCTGGATAGCGGTCGTCTGCCTTCCATGGCACAAGATTTATCCTTTCTTTGTCTCTGAAAGTATCAGCGTAATTTGTCTTTCCGCAATTCGAAATGGCCCAGGGAAGTTGCTCGGGCGTCGCAAGTGGACAACCACAAGCATCACAGCGCTGCCGAGTCCTCTCTCGGCGTCTCCGCGAATGGGCTCAGACGCGCTGGGTCAGTATTCCTGTCAGAGCTTCCTCATAATTCAGAACTGCTCCCGCAACTATTGGCAGCGTGCAGTCTAGGGTGCTGTTGAAAACTGTTTGTTAATAACAATGTTATTAACAAAATGTTATTAACACGTTAATAACATGAGACCTCGTATGAGCCTTGTTAAAAACAAAATCGAACACATCAATATCTGAGGCCCAGGCAAATTACAGGAAGAGAATCCAGGTGTTCTATGAGCATGCTTGTTCCATACATGTGTCAAAGGTCCGGTGTTTGCAATCTCAGACGGCATGTAGGCCTAGGTAGGCGAAATTCCAAGTGAGAGTTGAGTGAGAGCATGCTGACTAATCATCTCTCTCAGGCTTGGCTACATTTCCCAATCATTACAGGGAGCTATGGCCGCTGCAGAAGCTTATAGCATCCCATTCAAGTGCTGAGACCATTCGGGAGCCTTGTACAGGCTGTAGAGGACTGTCAGCGCTTGAAATGTTATATTATATAAGCTTTGTTATTAACACTGTTTTTAACACTGTGTTAATAACAACTTTTGTTTAAAACATGTTAAAAACTCCTGGGGAGTTTTTAACAGCACCCTAGTGCAGTCCGGACCGTAAACGCCGAGTTGCTTGAACTGCTCATGGAACATACAATATATCAGAATTTTCGTGTGACTTTGAGCGTGTACATTTGATATCGAGGTGTATGGTTCCTACTGCCCCTTCTAACGCGCCGGAACCACCTCTATAGCGATCCCGTGACGAACACGGTCTTGTTTGCGCGACCAAACAAAACCGCTTGTCGACCGACCACCAACTGAGCCGCACATCGCTAACTACAGTCTTGGCGCGCTTCAACGACAGTCAGACTAGACCTTTGGATTGGATTAGTCGATCTTTGTTGGTAAGCTCGCGGTCACAGCGCAGCCAGAATGAAGTGACGAGCGTCCCACAGAAATGGAGCGAAACACCGGTGATATTGACTTGCGCACCGATGCTATGAAAGCGTTGCTGCTCCAGAATCCCTTTCAATACCCTAGCTGGGCTCCCAAGGCGGATGCTTGGGATGCTCAGAATATTTCGCGTATCACGGACCTACGCATTCCGAAGACTTCCGAACAGGGCGGTAGGGTCGGAGGGCCCGATCTTATTCTGTACCGGCTTGGGCATCTGGGCGACCTGGATCCATCCTTCGATGATCGTATTTCTGATCTTACTTCTGGCAGCCATCATACGTATGCACACCTCGCTGTGTAATTGCTGAGTCGCTGAAGTGTTTTGCAGCGTGCTAGTGAATGCTTCGGGATCTGGGAAAACGCGCATGACTCTGGAGATTCTCTATCGTCATTGGGGATTCTATCTGGGCTCTGATCTCGACTATACCGTCAACCCGTACGGTTCTGCGGACTTTCCAGACGTTGTCCGTTCCTTGTCTGCCATCGGAACGGTTACTCTAACGCCGCGCAAAAAACGAGTCGCATTGCTCGAAGCGAACCAGCGCTGGGTCGATCAGCGGCTGCGACAGGTGATGCTTTCGCGTCTGCTTGTCTTCGACAACTTCGTGACGCTCGCAGACAGTGCTGACATACCGGAGGCCGATGCACGAGCCAAATGGCTGTGGCTGCAGCTTCGCCCATCAGATCTACTCGGGCGCGACGTCTTCTGTTCCGTTTACTATGCGCTGAGTTCTTGGTCGGAGATGTCAGTCAGTACGCGTATGGAACAGCTCCTAGGTCAGCATCGCGAACGCTTGAAGTTCGTGGTTCTCGATGAAGCGCAGATACCTGCAATTCATGCGAGATACTCCTTCCTGACGTCTGACCATCGTCGATATCAGCCGTTGTTGCATGCGTTTGTAGCATATCTCGCCTCAACCTTCACGGCTTCGAAGTTGATTGTCTCTGGGACTGAAGTGCCTCTCTCCGTCGTCCAGGACGCCATCATCTCATCGAACCATCCGATTAGAGATGCCTCACCCTTCACAGACCTAGGAGATTTTGGCAGCATTGATAGGACGTCGAATTATCTGCGCCATTTCCTTGGGGCAGACTTATCCGCCGAACATTGCGAACTGTCGCACCGCTGGCTGCGGGGTCGGTAAGTCATCCTGCCCCTCTTGAATCTATCTACTAACGTAGCATTAGCCATAGGATGATCGCTGTGCTCGTAAATCGGACCTTGCGGTTTGGTCGCGCGCAGTTTGCGGGCATCATTGATTCAATTATCCGCTCGACGACTGGATTTGACCGTCGGACGGACAAAAATGCAGACATGCCCGGTGTTGGGTTGTCATTGGTCGTTCGCGACCAGACGCTTGAAGGTAGGTATGCTCAGATAAGGCCCTCTCGTATTGCTCATATTTTGCCAGGAACGAATCTTGCCCCGCCTCTCTTATCACCCGCTCTGCGCTCTGCAGCGTATATCTACCTCACGCACGGCATGCCCGCGATATTCCATCACAATTGCGAACAGCTTGTCGGCATTGGCTTGGCTCGATTTGGTGATACTATCACTTCAGCATGCGTAGACGAGCCTATCATGCTTTTAAACATAGCCCGCTGGCTGGAGACCTCCCGAGTCTTCTCGACTGCGGCGATCATCCGGCGTCGAATACGCGATTCCTCGTCCTCCGTCAAAGGGCTTGCTCTGGCCGAAGCCTTTGCGTATTCGCTTTGGCGATCATTTGGCGCGTCTGGTCTTCGCATCGACCAGATAGCGAATTTTACGGGAGACACTCCGCCGTGGGCGTCTCGGCCTGCGCGTTTCGCGCTGACTGCACTACGCAACGGCCGACGCGCATTCCGCAAAGTTTCTTCATCGCCCTGTCCTCTTGTACGCGTCGCGCAAAACTCTGACGAGGTGATGGAGTGGTTCGCAAACTCGACTACGCCGTTCCTCATACCGGACCCCGAGTTCGGAGCACAGCTCGTATTTTTCCTTGCCACCACTCCCGTTCAGAAATTGGTGATGATTCATCTCGACCCATTTGACCGCGAGCGACCACATCGCGATAATCGAGTAGTCCCGCGACATCCGACTTCTTTCTATCCGCAGGTACGTTTAGATTGTGAGATTCAACTCCACCCACTTACTGATTCGTGCGGGCCAGGATCGCCTCTCACGTTCCAGATTTTCGGAGATTCTTTCGTCGTTCGCATCGACGCAAGCTGCGTCCGCCCGGTCCTCTGCAGCTCATTCATCAAATCAGCCGTCATTGAACACGCTCCAAATCTACTGCTTCGCTGATCTATACCGATCAAACCATCCGTACAATCCCCCCGTTGCAACCATGCGCCTCAGAGACCTGCTTTCGGAAGGTCAGCTAGTGGAGATTGCTCCAGCCGCTATCGCAGACACCCTCGCTTGATTCGTCGTCGGACAGTGGTCGACGTGCGCCGATCGAGTCCGACACTGGATGCTGGCCCATGTACTCGCTACCATATTTTGCCAGCGAGGGCAGTGTCTGTTATCTAGGGAGATTGTCGAGTCTGCACTGATGGGAGGAACAATCCGCCATACCTTCTGAAGAACAACGCTCGGACGGAGCGCCCAGCTCCCACGCAGCTGACAAGTCCACAAAAGGAAATTTCCGGATTGCTTCCTTTTGACAGGACTTCGCGTTCTACCCTGCAAAGATAGACGTGCTCTTCGTTTTCAATGGTTGCTATTCTTGTTGCTGTGCGAAGAACAATAGCGCGTCCATTGATAAGCCTCACTGGTGACTTGACTGATGGTCCCTTCACCATCACCTGCCACACGAGTCGTGACACCCTCCTCCCACACCTTCAATATGATGAGCGACATAGAGGTGATTAACTACCGCCTGGCAATGATTCGGTGGGTCCTAGTCCGCGCACGGCAGAGAAAGCATGTCGCTGATGTCTCTCGTAGGTCTAGTTTCCAATTCGGTGACGAGCACGGCCAGTTGCCCGAAACCTTGGCCCGAAACGTTTACCTCCAGGGATCTGGGCAGCCCGCGCCTGACCAATTACCTGCTTCCCTCGCGAACGACTTTGTGTCTGACATGATGCAACTGAGGAATGCGCCCACGGATCTCAGTCTCGTGTCTAAGTGGAGGGATAGTAAGTTTGTCAAGCGCTACAACTCTGCTTTTTTCCTTCTCACATAGACTAGTATTCAGCGGGAAAAATGAGACCGTAAATGTGCCACAGGGTATACGAAGTACGTTGGCGCTGGTTCCCGAGCTCCGGTCTGATTCACTTTCCAGCCGAGAGTACCAGCCATAATCTCAACGCGAGTATCTCGCACAAGCTCAACGTCTTGCGCAAGAAGATCGAGCTATTCCTGCAGCTGTCCGAATTTCTACCCGTCTGGGAGCCTCCGTCTGCGTGGAAGCAAGCCTCTCCACCTGGGTCAACGGTCGATCTCCAGACCTATCTCCGCAACCTCAGACTGCCAATGCACCCTCTTAGATCTTCTGCTACTCCAGAATTCCTCCTGTATAGACTTGGCTGCTATCATTCTGTTGACGCTGGTCGGCTGACGAAGCGCACCGCTCGTTTACTCTCGGGAAATTCGCATCGGTGAGCGTTCCACGAAGCTTGAGCGTGAGGTTTCCTAACACTTTGCTAGTATTGTAATGAACACTTCTGGCTCAGGGAAAAGCCGCTTGCTTTTTGAAGCGCTGTGCCAGCTGTGGGGCTTATACCTCACGTGTGCATCCGATTCAGTGTCTAGCCCTTACGGTTCTCGGGACCTTACCGCCTGTCTCGAGGAACAGTTTTTGCGGACGCTGTCTCCCAACGTGCAGAATCAACTCAGATTTGATTCGAAGGCGGCCAGGCTGAAGGATCAGAGCACGAAGAAACATCGCGATCAACTCGAGGTCAACGACATGATTGTGCAGCATGTCATGTCGGCGGTCGTTCTATCCCGCCTTCTGGTTCTCAGACTATTCCTTGATGTCTCTCAATCCCTCGGAATTACCGACGAGCCGCTGTTGAAGCGCGCATGGCTCATGCTGCAGCTTTTCCCGAGGCTCTCCGAGAATGGTGAGCTGACGGGGCCCATTGATTTCTTCGAGGACTTGACCAAAGTCTGCGCTGGGCTCCCCGCCACTGTTCTTCCTGGGGAGGTTCGAAATGTCGCGAGCGAGATCCCAGCAGGCAAATATCCGCGCTTGCTGGTCTTCGACGAGGTCCAGTCCGTGGCTCTAAAATCAACACTCTCAGTCAATTAGAATAATTCTGTGAGGCCTGTAGGCCTCACAGAATTATTCTACTGAGGTTTTACCCTCACATGTAGGATAGTCTCACAGAGCCTTTTATTTCATTTTACCCTGAGATAAATCTCTTCGGCGACAGCTCGGCTCAAGGCGCAGCCGGCGCTTATTGCCACAATGCGTCGCTCATGCCCGCCGCCGCATCAAGCCCACGCCCACCGTGATGATCATGCTCCGGCACTGCCGCATCAGCGCGTGGACTCGTCTCCACCGGCGCTTAATAGGTGCTGTTGTGTTCGTAGCTGCAGTCACAACTCGTAACATCCTGCGCACAAAAATAATTTCCATGCACGTACCTGACATGGCAAAGGTTCAAAGTCGCCGGTGCGGTTCAAGGCGTCGGATGAGCAGCAACTTGATCAGGTAGCGCGCCACGTCGCGACCGGCGATGTCGAGTTCATGGGTGAGATGCGCCAGCGAGAAACTATCGAATACGGGGCCTATGTGCGTTACACCGTCACCAGAATCGACGACCACTCCGGTGGTCAGATCCCATAACGTCAGTGAAATGAGAGCATGGTTGGTTTAATCCGCACCTTGGGCACACAGCGTAAACCCGGCCTGGATGGGCGGCCACATAGACAGCACTGCCGAACCAGTATTTTTCGAACATGACCTGGGCCATCCACTGCCGATTGACCTTGGGGTTCATCGGCGGCTCAGTGAGAAAAGACCTTGCAGCCAGTGGGCTTAAGCTTCTCGTTGAAGGCGTAGTCCCAGAGATGCTTCATGTCCTCCCAGTTGCCCACAGTGCCGTGCTCCATTGGCTGGTGAACTGGTAGAACTTGCGGTATTCCGCCGCCTCGTCGCCGACCTCAATGCTGCCCCGGGAATGCGAACTGAACACGGCATGTATGCAACGCCACATTCGTCGCCAGGTTTACGCGGGCGGACGCACTGGAGTTCAGCGATGCAGTGGCCCTAAGCCCCCTCCTTGTACGGCGACGTCACGTAGCTGCTGCAAGGAGGGAGCTACGACTCGAATACCAGCGGTGAATGCGGCTGGAGGCTGCGGACAGCAGCGCTCCGAATCACGTGACAGAGCCAATCACTTCGGAGACCGCGCTATCGAGCGTGTGGAGTTGACCTCTGCCGACCGTGATATTCATAAATTGCGGTTCATATGGTTCAAGTTGCTCGGGCGGCGAGAGACATTGCCAATTTCGGACCGCGCATTGGCGACGAGCGCGAGCTCCCCGAAGTGCATGCCGCGCACCCCGTGACCCGCCTGCATCCATAGCCACTCGACCACCGGCTCGGCAGCCATGTCTGAGCCAACTTGTGTAATATTTCAAGACTCGATCGCGTTCAATCGAGCGTTTGGCTGTTGGTCGGTACGTCAGACAGAGCAAGTTGCCTTCCGACGACCAGGGCGTGCTCGTCTGGGCCCTTGAAGTTCAAAATAACGTACCCTGTTATGTTGCTATGCATGCAAAAGGCGAAGGAGAACAGTGGAATTTCCTCCGGCATGATGTACAGTATTTGGCTGTCAAATCTGAGCTCGAACTCTCTCTCCCTCTGTCCACCATGAGCCACAGCGACCTCGCGCACGTCAACGAGCCCGTCCGTGTCGCTCAGGGCACGACCGAGGCGGCGCTCCTAGTGCAGGCTCAAGCTGACGGCGCTCCTGTGCCCGCGAACGCGCCTCGATCTGAGCCCGACACTGCCCACGTGCTCCCTGTGTCCGCCATGAGCCACAGCGACCTGGCGCACGTCAACGAGCCCATCCGCGTCGCTCAGGGCACGACCGAGGCGGCGCTCCTAGCGCAGGCTCAAGCTGACGGCGCTCCTGTGCCCGCGAACGCGCCTCGATCCGAGCCCGACACTGCCCACGCGCTCCCTGTGTCCGCCATGAGCCACAGCAACCTGGCGCACGTCAACGAGCCCATCCGCGTCGCTCAGGGCACGACCGAGGCGGCGCTCCTAGCGCAGGCTCAAGCTGACGGCGCTCCTGTGCCCGCGAACGCGCCTCGATCCGAGCCCGACACTGCCCACGCGCTCCCTGTGTCCGCCATGAGCCACAGCGACCTGGCGCACGTCAACGAGCCCGTCCGCGTCGCTCAGAGCACGCCCGAGGTAGCGCTCCCAGCGCAGGCTCAAGCTGACGGCGCACCTGTGCCCGCGAACGCGCCTCGATCCGAGCCCGATACTGCCCACGCCGGCGTACCGTGCGCGACGCCCCCTGCGCCGCCCAGAGGTCACCACGCTACGCGACGAGCTCGCGCCCATGCAAGCGAAGACGAGACTGTCACAGGCGCTCGTGCTGACGATGGCCATTCGTCTGGCGGCGTCCATCCTGCCCGTCCGGCACGCGGTGGAAATCCCGTCGTATCGTACAACGTACGCACGTTAGATTAATAGCTTCTGCGTGTTTTGACAGTATTTAGCCCGTCAGCGTCCGCATCGCGAAGCTACTCGCGTTGTGCTACCTTGGCCGCGTTGCGGTCCCCGTTCTCGACATCGTCGTCGCCATTCTTGTCTGCTACGCCGCCTACATCGCATTCATCCACGTGGAAGCGCTGAACCACGCCGTGCTGGCCATATCGGAGATTTTGGCTTACACCAGCTTCGAGCTGGAAAGAATGGCCGAGGAGGGTCTTGTCTGAGCTGTGTACGTCAGATATGGTCGCCCCGTTTCTTGATACTTTCCACATGTTTCTCTGCTCGTCTTAGCTGCACCTGTCTGCTCAATGAACTGGTACTTTCTTGGAATTGTTCGGTACTTACCGTCGTTATCGATGCGTCTGCCTTTGGGGATTTACCTTGCTCTTTGAACGATACATTACGTTGAGTGTTATATTGACCAGCTGTTGCACGATCGATTCCTGCTTTGCTTGTATTACACGTGGAAAACAGCTGAAGATCGAGTAGAATGAAGAAACGTGAGCTCGACTTGTAATCTTATCTATCCGAGAACGCACCTTCCCGATGTCAGCTAATACAGATGGCACGTCGTCTCGCTCATCATCCACCTGCAAATCAGCGCCAATTTCCAGCACACGGTGAGCGCTATCGCAGGGGCTGCGGACACGCTTCGCCGCCGTTTTCCCAGCGCGCGGGGGCGATGCGGGTATTGTCCGCGGCGCATCTCCTCCGCGTCCATCACCGCGTCCTCCGCCAACCGCGAGTTCGTCTCAAGCCGCGCAATAGCGCTCTACCGCAAGCCGATCTCATCCTCGCGCCGCATGACGCACGCCTCGAGATTGTGAGCGCGCACGCTGCAGCGTGCCGATCTGCGCCAGCTGCGCGGCGCACGTCTTGCTCGCTGATGTGATCTTGCAACAGCGCAAGCACGCCTCTAGCCAGGCTCTTTCATTTCCAAAAGCCTTAAGCTACCCGGCTGCACTTGCTAGACTTACAGACTGGTATCCGAATATATAACCGTGCGGGATAGCGAGGCAAAAGCGCGCAGGATAAAGAATCTGTAGTTCTCCTTAATCCACCTCCACTATGTTGTGTTAGATTGAGAAACAGCGTCCGGGAGACTCATTGACTTACTGTCGTCATCGCGTGCGCTTGCTTCGCGAATATCGCTCTGCGGCAACCATCTCATGAAATGGCGTCTGCCGTCCTCCAACTGTGCGCTGAACTGAGAGGCGCGACTTGTAAAGCATTAGACTCTCTCTAATCAAGAATATATGATTCTCACCGTGCACAGTACGCATCGAAGCCCGTATTGTCACCTTGAGAGCCGCGACGAGCCATCCACGATTTCTCTTGAAAGGCGAAGAACCGCAGCGTGCGCTTCATCTCCTCATCGAGCAAAGCGACCTCCTCAGTCCATCTGGCAACCCGGGCTGCCGCTAGATTATGTTCCACCTTTTGTACTGCGCAGCTACTCGTCAGCGCGCCGCCGAATACAAGAGAATGGCATTCGAACCTTCGTCCGCCCACGAATCGAGCTCGCGCTCAGGTACTGCTTCACTATCCCCCACCTTCCCCCATATCCAAGATACTTTATTCTTGCTGTAACCCATGTGAGCGCCACGCATGTCGAGGTTCCTGACGTCGGCGTCTTCGAGCTGTCGGAGATGCGGCACCATCTCGCCGCCGAGAGATGAGAGATGTTGAAACACAATGTTGTAGTAAGCGTGCCAATGCTTCACCGAGAAGCTCGCGCGCTCTGTCGTTTTGTGGGACTTCGTCTTCTCGATGACACCTTTTGGGCGCCGAAACTCGAGAAGCGTGCGCAATGCAATATATCTCCGCAAGGACTGCACCGCCTGGTTCGCCATGGCCTCTCGCAGTTCCTTTTCCAATGCGAGTAGCTCCTTGAATGGATCGCGGCTTGTGACGTCTTCGTCCGACATGTACGCGCTGGGAAAACTCAGTACGATGTCCTCGGGGAGGATGTTGTTCTCCTCGTCGACGTCCTGCGCGTCAGATGATTCGCTAAGCTGGAAGAGTGTGGCAAACGTAGATCGCTGCCAACTTGTCCACGCGCGAATGCGACGCGCGAGCACATTGGCTTGGGCGGCAACTTCGTCGTGCTTAGCATCGGTTTTACTACTCTCCCTCGACAGTCGAAGGAGAACTCTGCACAGAATATTAGTCAGATCCTACGAGCAGATTATTAGAGACTCACTGCTTCTCCTCTATGTCAAGTCCCACTTTGATCAAGTCCACGACACTCTTTCCGCTGCCAATGGCGTCGTCCAGCGATTGCACCGTCGGCCTTTCCTTCAGAGCCGTTTGGACCTGCTTCGCCGTAGGTGCTTCCCGGTATTAATCCACAAACACTATGGTAGACGACTTAGCGTACCTTTTTCCTTGGATACCTGGTACGGGCACGGCATGTCGGGCCGCGAACCATCGCCATGTACAATGCCTGCCGTCCACTTTTTGACCTCGTCATCCCAGATTTCCAGGGTTTCATTATTTACTGTCTCTCGCAGGTCGGAAAGGTATCGACTCTGCGCGCTGAGCTCGATTCTCGCGGCTTTCAGCTTGGCGTCGAGGTACGCGGCTGCGCGATCTACCTTGAGCTTCGTACCTTCAAGGATGGTGTGCTTACCAATATTAACCGTCTTCCGCATGTTCCAGTCGGAAAAGTGTTCGTTCATCATGTCCTCTCGAGCGCCGATGCCCATCTCTTGAATGCTGGGTCCGATCTTGCCTTCCACCGCCCAAACGCGCTCGGGATTATCGCCATCCATTTGAGCGGCACCCGGTAGTAGATGGGCGTCCCGAAGTTGCCTACAGTCGTCCTTGTGATTGAGGATGTGATACTTCCCTATGCCGGTAATCGTCTTTGGCCACTTCGTCGCCACGTCGGGATATGCCGAAGTGATCGCAGGACTCTCGTCAATCCGCTTCTTGAAATTCTTCCACCACTGGCAAACGATGTCGTAGAACTGAAAGAATAGCAGAAGTTCCAGGTATCTGTAATGCGAGCTAATCACGGCGAAATCGACGTTCGCGAATCTGCATCGCGTTAGAAGGTAATATGCACTTTTCCACTGGCGTACCTCTCGCCCTTCACCAAATCAGATGTTCCATTTGCTTGGAAAAAGTCATGGCGACAGATATGAGAGACTATTCCGGATTTAATTCCGCGATAATCGACGGCTTTGAAGTTGTTACAACCCAGAGGCTATCACGATGTTAAGCAAGCGAATGTGGACGAAGAACCAGCTTACAACGAGATCGGACATCGTGTTCAGCATGAGCTCGCGGTTCTGGAGGTAGTGAACGAAGTACATCGCGTTCATCGTCATCGGCAGGTCCTCTTGGTCCATTCTTTTGTTCTTCTGTCCCAACGTAAAATTTCCGTCTCTCGTCGAGTACAACGCATCCAGAAACCTGTAGGCAAGTTATGTGGTGTGCAGATCGATCCCGTAAAGCGTACCTCAGATGTGGCTCGCGCTCGCGCCATCCGGGCGCCATGTTGATGCCTGGCTGAGGGCACGCAGGGCAGAACACAGCCATACATCCAGGTTCTAACTCCGTGCCGGGTCCCGGAACACTGAGAGCGTTGCGCTTCAAGTTTTTGAGGTAACAGTACATCCGAAAACCCATAAAGAACTCGCGCGCTCGATCCTAGTCCGCAAATGAGTTACTGTTCGAACATTGCCCGTCATCTCACCTTGACCGTCTCCACCGCCAGGTAATTCGTCTGGCGGCGGAGGAATGTGCAGTAGCCGCTCGCTGTGACCTTGGTCGTCAATGTCAACAGATGAAAACTGCGCAGCGCGGCAACAGTTATGACGCTCTTGGGCCGCTTGAAGGAGGCAGGGAACAGGCCCGCACGCCACAGCTTCATGGCCGAGTCACCAACAGCACCTGTGTCTCCGCAGCGGCATGGTAATACGTCCATCTCCCGAATACCTCCCGCGTGGACGATGGTCATTTTCGTTGGGACTGAGGATCCACCTGAAGGACAGGGATCGCCGTCATGCCCGATATGGATGACGGTCGAGCTCTGCGAGAGACACCTTTCTCAAGAAAGTACCGGTCCAGTGATGGACGTCGTGAAAAGGTGAATGCTTGTGAGCATCCCGCGTGCACTCCTTGCACAGAGGGGGAGCTTGGAAACAGTCGAAGCATTTGTACAAAGCCGAACGATCACGAGGAGCACACCCGCGGCACTGGCTTCCGAAGCGAGAGTCGAACTCGCGTTCGTACATTATCCCAAGCATTGAGGTCGCCCAGTTGTCCTTGAATTCCGTCAATACCTGTGACGGTTTCTGAGAAGCTGTTTTAGCTGTCTCGCGCGCGCGCCGCGAATATCTGGGACGTACCTGGGATCGGTTGAGAGTTGGTATTTGCGGAGGATGCGTTGCGGGGGCTGCAATGGAATTCGCCTTCGTCGTAGAGGATCCTGCACGCGGGATGCTTCGAATGGGTTCGAAGGCGGTCAAAGCAGACGGTGGCGTCGCAACTGGTGCTCTTCGTTTAGTGGGAAGCTCGCTTTCACCCATCAAATCGAGACGCTGATAACCGCTGATACCATGTCGCGGCACGCTCTTGACGGGGAGCTCGTCAATGTCGGCCTGTCGCTTTTTTTTGCTCATCGTCACGGTGGTAAGTGGACAAAGGAATTGAGAACACACGAAGCGCGTTGGACCACGACCAACTATCGATTACATTGTTTAGTCGGGCCGATGCCCGGGACACGATGCTACTTCTTCCCTTTGCGCTTCGTGATTTTCTCACCCTCCTCTCTGCGTGGAAAGATCGTTAGACCGAATTCGCCATTACTCGACGACTCGTACCTCGCTTCACCTGCAGATCTGACCTTCTTCCGCGGATTCGCGCTCATATTGGCTTTACGCTTCTTCCCAACAGTTGCGGGAACGTCGGACTCGTTTGGTATTCCCGCGCGCTGGATGGCCACAGAATTCGGGGTTACTCTAAGGATATATGAGATCAAAAACGCGCAGAGAACAGACGAACGCACGCCGAGCAAAGGTACGCTAGTAGTTCAGATAATTCTGAGACAAGGGCCATCGCATTCGCGGTAGGATGGCGCTGCGAAAGCACGAGCCTTTGTTCAGTGCTGAGCATCCAGGCGACTCCAAAGAGCAGGCTGACGAAGCCGCGGGTCCCGACGTGATGAAGGTTACCATAATTTCGTTTGTCGACCGAAGCGACCGGCGGGAGAGAGGAAAAAGACTGTTCTTCCACTGCTCGTTCCTTGGGCTGAAGCGCAATATACCACGACATAAATTGGTCGTGGAAGCCGAAGAGATTGTCGTCGCTGGGAACTTCATGCCGCTTCGTTGTCCAGGCCTTGTAAGCCTCAGGACGCTTTTTAATAGGAATGAGGGTCTTCGGAAAAGTGAGAAACGTGTATTCCGGACATTTTCCGGGTGCCTACCCTCTTGATCTTGACCGAGTTGCGTTCGTACTCGACCCAAGCCTGTACGAGTGAAACCCAGTCTTCCGAACCGTTGATATCCAGAAGAAACTTGGTGTCACTCTTCATCCACTTGAGATTGTTTGGTAGCACCGCCAGCTCGCCCAGTATCTCTTGTTTGCGTATTGCAATCGCAGAACGCGGGTCGGTGTCGATGTCTCCCGCGGCGTTGACAGGGTCCTCAGGGTGCCGATCGGTGGCTGTGGCGAGGTCCTTGACGGCTTGTGTTCAGTCAGTTCGCGCTGCGACTCGTCAGAATTAAGGATAACTCGCCTGGCTCGTGCGAGACGCGACGCGTTTCCATCGTCGTGTCATTCTTGAAAGGGCCCTTAGCTGCGTTGAATTTCGCGCCTCAGCGTAAGACAAGTTGAAGCCGAGTCTACGCACCTGAGACGTCCAATTCCAAGTCGGTATGAGACGTGACTTCCTCCATTTCAACATCGCCTGCATTGAATTCCGCGCATCAGTGTGGGAAAAATCAAAGGCGATTCTACGCACTGGAGACACCGCCATTGCCGAAGTCTAAATCAGTATGAGACACCATTTCCTCCATTTCAACCCGAGTCTCGATGGAATCGCCTGAGCAATGTTAGATTGCGGACAGCGTGCCATCGGAAGACGCACTGTTAGCGCGTCGATCGGCATCCTCTGAGTCGTCTACTGTAGCCTGTGACGCTTGAGTGACGGGCTCGATCCCCTCGCCGCCGGGCGACGGAGTACGAGAGGGTATGAATCTGTCGCGGTCTTCCCTGGCTATCAGTATGTATGCGGCAAGGCTACGTTGAAATGTTTACCGTGCTGTCCCTCGTTTTGATCGTCTGCGGATATGTTCGTAAATCCCGCAGAGATAGACAGAACAACTGCGCGCACCACCCGAGAGCTTCTCATAATGCTTCACGAGTGCGTCCTCCAGTTCGAGTCGGAGCTGACGTCCTCGATCGCTGAACCAGAATTTGTAGTTACTGTCGTGAACACTGCATTTGATGAGACGCAGAACAGCGACTCGCAATGAGATGGCGCTCACCAGCCGACAACGTTGTTGAAGTTGCTCTCCTGCCCGACGAACATTGCGACGATCGTGAAGCCTGTCAGGGACGACATATGATCCACCTGCCTGCTCAGCGTCTCCTTGAATGCCTGCTGCATCCTGAAATCGCGGATAAGTAGAGACGTCGCGTCAGGAAGAAGATCATACAGAAGGCGCTGGGCGTCTGCCGCACGTTCGTCGACCCTATCTCCAGAGGAATCGTCCTTCGCCGGCAACTTCTCCTTCCTGGCTCGCTCGTGCTCGGCCTTGAACTTGTCGTATTCGTCTTGATTATTCTCGATATACTTATCCAACGCGTTGTTCCAGATGCGAGAACGGTCCCCCGCTTGCACCTCGCCGCCGCCCGTGACAGACTCATAGGCACGCGAGAGGTCGTCCTTGTGAATGTCCGCGAACGCGAGCCGCGCGGGCTGTGCCTTTTTCCCGGTCTGGGGAGGTAGGAGCAAGGTTTCGATCGCCTTCCCGGTCACCGCGGGCTTCCTCTTCGTCTTCCTGTCGTTCTTGATTTTGTTCTGCCAGTACTGAATGACCATGAGACTCGAGCAATCTGCGAAGTACATGCGGTCCGGAAGTATTCACGCACCTTCGTCCACCCTTTGTCATCGCCGCCAACGATGTCGGGAAACGTAGCCTTGAAGTCAGCGCTGACCTCCTCGACGAAAGATTGCAGGCCTCCGTGACCGAACCTGTCTTGCGTCCAGCGCGCGTCAGCTTGCCATTTGCCAAGGAACTGATTCTTCTGGTCCTCCGCGAGCCTGTTCCAGATCTTCGTCCGGCTCTCGTTCGCCTCGGACATGCTGAAGCAGAAGGAGGGGGATCAGGTTGCCGGGACTCGCGAGTAAACCGCGATTTCAAGGCGGAGCCCAGAGCTGTGCAGCGCATTATCATCTATAAGCCTCCGCAGTGTTTGCCGACTTACATTGTCTCGCAGCCAAGGAGCAATCCAGCGGGAACATCCCGGACTAAGGCAACGCGCGAGAAGTGATCTGCGTCACTCGTCCGTGAGACCGTTATAATCCAGAGCTTATTGTTGCTAAGCATGCTGCGCGATGCCCACTCTTGATCTCCCGAAGGCGTCCGCGCTGACCGCCGAGCTGCTCGGTATTTGGCAACGCCCTAAAGACGGCGACGTATTCGTTGTAGGAGTTTCCGCGCAAATGGGGTCGCACCCTGCGCTCATTCCGCCGGAAACGCACGAGTTCAGGGCCGTTTTCTATGCGGAGTGAGTTGTTGCTTGTGAGATGTAGAGTGAGACACTTACCGAGTTCAAGAACTCTTGAGGAAGCTCGACTCCAGCTTCTCACCTGGAAGTTCTTCGCCCAAAAACACAAGGTGCGTCGCGCGTGAATTCTGTTCCTGGAACAATCAGCAAACGTTGGTCAGATTGAGATGTTCCTTCCTGTTCGGTCTGTGGCTCTCGCGCGTCATGGGACGGCTAGCTACGTGAGGGAGATTCAGAGAGAGGACGTGGCTGCGTGGGTGTTTGAAAACGGACGCTGGAAAGGTCGAGAGCGTCAGTGGTGTCTTCAGCGAACGTCCGCATACTGGTCGGCGCCGTGAACCAGAGTTTCATCGTAGATTAATGAGCAAAAATGGACATGCGGTCACTGAGCGCTCATCGTCCGAGAAAAAAAATTGAGACGAATGGATTATGATACGAAAGATTACAAACGGCACGATGGACGCTACACAAATTACAGGTGAAACAGATTAAGACAAAAGCAGACAGCGGCAGAACAGGGAACCTTCAGTGGAAATAGGTCAGCGAGGGAGGATGTTGGCCAGACAGTACAAGCGTACCAGACACGGCGCGTTGGACGCCAAACGAAGCACCTCCCGAGTCGCCCTCGACAATAACCTGGGCAACTGATGAGGAATGGTGAGCGATATCGTTATAAACATAGCACTGGAGGCGACGCGCCTTGATGCGCCAAGCTGCAGAGCTGGATGGGCGATCCTAATTTCGCGAACGGCTGCGACGGCGCAATGAAGCTGCAAAGCAGGAGTTAATGAAGCCCGATGCTCCGTAGCGATGAGCCAACCTTCATCGGCGCCCTCAAGCGGGCGACAAGCGCACCCAGCTCGAATGAGCTGAGCGCGTGGTGCTGATATCGCCCAATCATCGCAGTCGTGCGGGTTCCGCGTGCTGGCGCGACCTGTCGCGTGCTTGGGCAGCGCGCGGTCGAATACGATTGGCCACCTCCGAATGGAAGCAGCCAGGTGCTGACGCAGGCCCCGAATGAGGCCTGCGGCGGTATGTGCTGATTCGTGCCCGCGAGGTGAAGACGATTCGAAGACCGACAACTCCGATAGCTCGTCTCTTCCTCTCTCTGATCAGCGCGGCACCGAACAACACCCAACAACGGTGAAGGCCTCATTCGAGGCCTTTATCTTGGTATCATAATCTGTGTGCCCTCATTCGAGGGTGCACAACCGAACTCCTGGTCGCTCGCGTGCGCGCCGAACCCGCGCTTGATTCCATCGCGCTCATCACTGTCACCAATAGGCAAGGGCTCATTCGAGCCCTTGTCCAGTTCTCCTTCTTTGTCTCGCCTTGTCCCTGGATCTGGACTTCTAAGACGCCATGTATCACTCGCGACGAGGCGATCTCGACGGCCCCCCAGAGCTTATCCCAGGGTCCCGCCCTCGCACTCCCTCGGAATCTTGGCCCAGCGATATCAGGACGGTATCATACGGTATCGGAGATGGTCAATACGTAGCCTCTCTGTGCGTGAATGCTGCCATACCCCAGCTCCCACCGCCCGAATTCCCGCGTCCGCGAATCGATTACCGTCTTGGGCCTCATGAACCTATGCTGTACCCGCAGATGTGGGTTAGCACAGCTCCGCATATGGCCTGGATCGAGAAACACGAGCTCCATCGCGAGCTGCATCAGAAGAACATTGTGGGCTACGTCTTCCAGTCTCACGACTGGAAAGCGCTGTCAGACGGCGCTGCGTACGGAAGGATCTCAAGAGAGCTTCACTCAAGGCTCAGCGAGGCCTTCTACGACATCCATCTCCGTGTGCTTCCCCTCCTCTCGGCCGCGCGAACGAGACACCTGCTGCCGACAGCTACCATCACAGAGTGCATACGGCTCTTGTCTGACCTCCATACTCTGGCCGCGACATTCAAGGAATCGGCCCTCTTGGTCACGCGAGTACAGAGAGGCATTGCTGAGCTTCGCGCATTTCGACTTTTCCGCCTCGACGTACAGCATCATGTACACGATCCTCTGTTCGTATCTGATCGCATGTTCAACCTCGTCGGCGTTTTCACGTCAGATGCAACAATGGCAGACATGTTGCATAGACTCGGAATTCCCGCGTATCGCGTTCTTCGCGGGCTTCCCAAGAACGTCAGCCGCAGTAATGTGAAGCAACCGGCTCTATGGCGAAAAGCAGTAGAAACGCAGCCGCTCGATTCCTTAGAGCATTACCACTGGGACGCGTACGGTCGCCGTCATCGGGATCGTTGTGAGGTTTCTCCACCGACGACTGAGATGCGCGAGACGGACGAGCGTGCCGAACCTGAAGCTCGATCTGGTCACAGTCGTGCCCACTCTCCTGCCCGAGGGCGCCAGCCGAGATATTCAGCGTATGTGGAGGAAGACCCAACGCCGCGCCCATCTCGCCGTTCTCGTTCTCCGCCGCCGTCGTCGTCATCGTCTCGCCGCTCTCAATCGCCAAGATCGGCGCGAGCGTCATCGCGGGGCGACGTGGCGCTGAACAATGTCCTACCTCGGTATATTCTCCACGAACAAGCCCGAACCTCAGGTTCGTGCTTTGCGATTCATTGAACAGGTGACGGGACTGAGTTTCTCTTAGATCACGAGCCGCGAAGACACCCCGACGCGCCAAAGCAATGGCGCCCCAGAACATGGTCCACGGATCCTGGCCACCAGGCGACAGAGCATTTTGCCTTGCCAGAGTGGGTCCCTCCGCTACCGCGTTGGATGACGGACGTCGCAAACTCGGTAGATCGCTCGGTGACTCGAGAGTGGCGACTTTGCGCCGACGATACCCCGCACGCCGTTCCGCAGGACGTATTTACGCGCCCGTTGGAATTTGCATTACCCCCGTTGCATCTCATCTTGAAGCACGAGAAGAGGTTCATGTTCGTCATGAAAGCTTGGGTCGCACTGCGCGACTTCTGGCTGCGAAAGATAATGGCCGATTATTTGTGCGGCCTCACAGCCTCAGTCTGGCGCAAGATCTTGGACGACAAGTATCACATCGATCGGGAGCTCGCGAACTGGATCGAGGAGCACGGGCCTGAGGACGACGGTGACACTGCCGCGGGCGGCGAAGGCTCTCATACGCCGGCGCCTCTGACGCGAGGTGAACGCGAAACCCTCGAGAAGAGGGTCACCAGCCTCTCCGAGCAGCTACATGTAGCGCTCGCCCAGCAGGATCCGCACGCGGGGGAATCCAGAGTAGACGAATATACCCGAGTCCCATACCCCGGCGATGACCTTCCCGCGACCTCATCTCGCGCAGAGGTAGAACCAGAAGGCTGGTTAAACATGGTTCCGAATCTGGATATTTTCTTCGAGGTGGCGGCGCGCCGCATGGTACTCATGGATGCCGTGGACTTCCCCACGGTCTCCTCGTCGTCTACTCTCTGGGACGAATACTGGGACTACGATATGAAGAGAGTCTTGCTCTTCAATCGTTTCTCTCGCGTCCCCGACGGCATTCAAGATCAACGCGACAAGGAGATCCTGCTGACCGACGTCATCACGTGGCATCAGTCACGTGACGACGAATGCGGTCTGAGCCCCGCGTCTCGGGCCATGTGGAAAGCGCTGACGCCGCTCGTAACGGTAAGTTGGGCTCGCTCAAGTACATGTTTCTCATACTTTGTGCAGAATTCCGAAGGGAGACTCGTTCTGTACAGTCGCGCGAAGATTGCGCTGACGGTGCGTGCCGAGAAAGCTGAGAACCTACTGATCATCTCACATTTGCGCGATCTCAGGTTTCGGAATCTGACCGTGGAGGTTCAAGACTGCACGCGATGCCGTCTGCGAGCGACTTGGAGGCTGAGACCGGTCAGGGTGTGCGTCCCTCGATGAAGTCACATCCCCGAACTCCCCCGCCTGATCCCGTCTATGGGTATAACCGCGAGCTGCCGAATGGCCATTCCCTGAAGGAATTCGTCATCCGCCAGCATCTCTTGAAGCCGTCTGACCTGAATCGCCGGGAGGTTCGCGCTTTTCTCATCTGGGAGTTGGAGGAAGCAGGATTTCGGTTCCAGCTTCGTCGTACGGACACCACCGTGCTCAAGTCCATGAAAATCTGGACTCCTGAGATTCAAGCCGAGCGCGACTCTATCCTGCAACAATGCTGGGGCGGAGATGACGGCTTTGTGCCTTCCGGGATGTCCACACCCGCGCAGACCGATCCCGATCCCGCAAAACGCCTCAGTTCCATATATCATTTTTGGAAGCTCGTTCGAGCTTGGCCGAGGTGCCACGAAGTTGCCAACTTCAGGCGCTTTACGACGCATGAAGGACTGACGATGGACCAACTTGTGCAGGTGGAACGCGATGTCTGGAAGTTCTATGCACAGACCTTCTACGACTACTTTGGCATTCTTCCCACCCTCCCAAGATCAATGCCGAATCATCCCTTCTCCAACACTGTCTCGACGTGATGTAACCAACCGCTTAGGCCATAGCAATTCCATTGTCTGCATTTCTCCCGCTACGCTTATCATCGGCAAGGCATCACGCCATCCAGCGAGGAGAATCCCGTCGTCACCGAGCTGCGCAGATCGCCGCGTGAGCTCGGAAAGCAGGAGAATGCAAAGCAGCGCGCCGCGGCTATATAAACCAGCTATGACCTGCGCTTTCCGTCAGACACCCCTCTCTCTCTCTCTCAGCTCTACGACGCACATCGGTGGCCATGGAATACGCGCGCGGCTACGCCCACGGACTTGCTGGTCCCGAGCCCGTCATCAACGACTTGGACTGCACTCAATGCGGCAACAAGCGAGTCGCCTTCCTCATCAAGTTCCAATGGAAGCCCCAGGACAAGAGCGGCTTTGCCAATGTCGGTCGATACTACGTCCTGGTGAGACTCGCGTTCGTATTCCACGCTTTAATACTGAATTTCTATGCTAGTGCCTCGCTGGCAAAGAGTGCAAGCCTCGATTCGTGACTGACGCGAAGTCCAAGCCCGCTCTGGAGGCATACGAGAAGGTCCACGACGAGTACGTCAGGTGTTCTCTCCCTCTCGCAGTTCCTATACTGATTGTATTGTAGATGCGTTCGTAACGCTAACAGCGAGACCAACGCGCTCAAGGAGAAGAAGAAAGCCGTCACGCTTGCGTTCAACGCTGCGCAGGCCGCTGCGACGGCCTCCGAAGGCGTCTCCGAGGCCGCCGCCGAGCTCGCTGAGACCGCGAAGAAGGCTCTCGCGGTGGCGAAGACCTCTCTCCAGGCCACGTCGCTCGTCTCGTCCAAGATCAACGGCACCACGCACGTCGTTCGGCGCCGTGCTACTGGCGCTCGCCCGCGTGCCGCCGAGGCCAGCTCTTCCAGCCCCGCCAAGCGCAAGAGCGACGGCGATAGCAGCCCGAGCGCGCGCGCGAAGCGCGCCAAGGTTCAGCCCGAGGCGTCGTCCTCGAAAGGTTCGCATTAATTCTCTCTCTGTAACCACATCTGGCTGACATCGACATTGCAGGCAAGTCGCCGAAGGCTGGACCTTCCAAGCTCCCGGTCAAGGTCGAGACCATCCGCGGCGAAAAGGTGTACGTGATCGACTCCACTGACGATGAAGTCGAGCGCCGCGACCTGTCCCCCGAGCTCTAATGCTAGATACGAAAACTTGCCCTATGCGTCCTTCACAATAAGATCTTTGCTGCTGCCTTGATGCAATACGACTTGCGTGATTCCGAGCTGTACTGCAACATTCCCAGGATCTGATGAAATGAGATGAATCGGTCAGTGCGCCGACGCTAATTAACCATGTACAATGTGACCTGAGTCAATCCGAGCATGCGCTCTGTGTCCATCCCTAACGAAATATTCTCTGCCTTGTCCAATACGCCCTGAGTAATCGTGAGAGATGAGAACCGCAACATTCCCTCGATCTGAGAAGTGATGAAGCGCGCCGACGTCAGACAATTGTCGGCATGCCCTGAGTCGGGGCTTCTATTGTTCTGTCAGCTGTTGGCGTGGGAACTGATTTAATTACCGGGAGCCATCGTTCGATTGTCCGGGGCTGGTTGAGAACCCAATCACTTCAAGCTCCGCTTTTGACTCTCTTTCCCTTTCCCCACCCACGGTCTTCATTCGAAGGCCGCGGCCGCTCGTCTTTTCGTACATGGCCTGGGCAGCGTGCTCGCCGCAACATTCAGCCATCGTCGTCGTCGCTGCATTCGCAGCGGTGACCAACACCGTTGCCGTCGCCGCATTTGCGGCGGCGGCCACCGCTCTCCGTTGCCATCGCGCCATCCGAGGCAGACACCATCGCATCATGCGACAGAACTTGACGAGGACGGCAGGGACGAGGCGATGAGGGTTGCGGATGCGAAGTGGGCTGTGGCGGGACGGGTGGACACCGGCGCTAATGCCGTATGCCGCGCACACCGCAGGTGATGGCGTGCACAGTATGCAATGACAGCGTGCGTAGAAAATACACTCGCATTCTGCGCTCTTTACTGACGGTATCTCGTTTCTTTCTGCTCCATTTTCTCTTCCGCACCGTGCATCGCCTTACAAACCTGGAATTTACCCTGATTTGGAATTTATACCGGTATTTACCCCCATTCCGATTTACTCTGACCTTCACTGTCGCGCGGTGGCTTTGGGGTTTATCGCGGTTTACTTCGTTCTGTGCGCATGATCGGCGGATCGCCTTTATCGGGATATTTGCATGCATCTTATCTTGACATACCCCGATTTATCCCGATCGCTGCGACTTGGTGCGCATCTCGGTATATCCTGTTTTACCCCGTCTGGTCCAACCCTCCCCCCGTGTTTATCCGGGTTTACTTTATCTTGATGTACTCTCCCGCTTGCCACTGTATATACCCGTCTTGTGCATATCCTGGCCTAACCCTCAATAAAATAATTCCGATGAGGCTTGAAGCCACTTGAGAATAACCCTAAGTTGACTGAGGAGGCTCCTAAAATGGCGATCAGCATTCTCCAATGCGACTCTAACGGCGAATCGCTCGTTGCTGAGACCCATCGTTGTTGGTGCGCACAGCACTCTCAATGCCGGGCGAGTCATCATCGCAGGGACACGGCTATTCTATAATGACGTTCTCAATGCACTCTCATCCAACGTCTTTAAAGACGACTCGTTCACGGAGTTCGCTGACCTAGGAGGCTATGTTCGCTGGGTGGAAGATATGCGCCGGTTTCTCTATCACGTTTTCACGCCCGCACTGGTGGATAGCTGGCCATCCGACATTCATGATAACATCAAATTTTGGCTGAGCGGCCGGTTAGAGCTCCATCTTAGAGTCGTGTCAATCGGCTGACGCTTCATATAGGCACCGTTTCCTGGTCGTCCCAGTACAACATATTCTCATGCAGGGACCACATGAGAATAGTGTCCGTAATGTGATCGACAATGTGATATTCTCCGCGACAGGCGAACATCTGCCACAGTACCGGTCGCTTTACCGTCCCATCGACGGGTTGCAGATCAAGGGCCTGGTGCCAAGGGCTTTCTTGACGAAATCTGTGACGGCCAAAGAGCGTGGTACGTATGTACTCACTGGGCTTGTTGTGTTTCATTAACACACTGTCCGTCGATGTTTTAGTCTCTGTGAGACTTGCTCGGAAAGGAGTTCTGCAATTCCTCACGCAAATGACCTTTCCGAAGTTCGACATGAAGCGCACCGAGCTAGTCGACATGGGCATCGGTCGATTTGTGATCAACAAGAACAAGAAGCTGCATATCGAGATCAACGAACGACTGGTTCTCGCAGCTCTCATGGTGTTATTTGATAGCCCAAGCCTCTCGTTGAGCATCCGCGCGGTGATCAACGAGGTGCTGAGCAACCCCACTGGCAGCGAGTCGAGCACAGGGCTCGGCTTTGAGGACGCCATGGTTTATCTGTTCTGGCTGCGCTTCGCTGGAGACGGTTCGCTGCTCTCCGACGTGTTCGATTTTGAGCCGGATGTCCGCCCTGCCTGGGCCGACAAGAAGGGGAAGCTGATCTCGGTCTTCCGCCCGGGATCGCGCATGGCGAAGGACTTCGCGCTGCGAAAACTTACATCTGTGCTCGCGCGGAATGTCTCGACCTGCAAGGGCTCTTTTCGGTGGTTCAGGAATACTGACGGTGTCCCATTCCTCAAGCCGGACAACTTGTTTGGACCCGACATCATCTTCGCACTGCAGCTCTACGACGACGGTGCGGCCTC
Organism: Auricularia sp. M13; assembly: GCA_037042915.1. Lineage (NCBI taxonomy): Eukaryota > Fungi > Basidiomycota > Agaricomycetes > Auriculariales > Auriculariaceae > Auricularia > Auricularia sp. M13. Next base: position 162,252 of record CM073198.1, on the reverse strand, counting down.
TGACGACCCAAATCAGACGATACTTGTCTGCGTACAGTGCAAGAACTGGGCCAAGTCACGCGGCGGCGAGGAGGTCCGCAGTGCGATATTCACAGCGTCTCCAGAGGGTTTCTACAGATCAAACGTCAGTTCACATTCCCTGAGAGTTTTGTGGGTGCGCGTACTTACCTCTACTCTCTCAGATCGCGAAAAGGAATGAGGCTCTCAAGCTTCTCAAGCGCTTCAAGCCTCTGTCTGGGACCTTGCTGAACAGGCATCAAGTGAATGCAAGACTTCAGACGCTGATGCCTTGCACACCTGCGGTGTCCTCCACACCATCTCGCAAGAAAGCCCCAGCAAGTCAAGGGAAGAAGGTTAACATCAAGTATGGCGATAAAGTCGACTTCGCAGTGCTCCGCTGTCTTGCGGCGTTCCCCAACACGGCAGATATAGACCGCCCAGTGAGCAAGCAGGACGGCATCTACCCGCTCGTGACCATAAACCAAGCCGTCATGCGCCAGGGCTGCGAGATCGGCTTCGAGCGCTTCCGCTACGCGATGGAGGAGGCAAAGCTTGCGTACCCTGAGAGGACGGAGGAGGAGCTCCTCGAGTTCCTCAACGACTCGTTCGGCGAGAGCATCGAGGACGTCGACCGCGAGGAAATACTGCACGCGAACATCAAATCGCAGTGGGAGAAGGTCAAGCCGCCCGAGTTCGAGGGGCACGACGACGGGGAGAGTGAGATAGATGACGAGAATGCCGGTGATGACGGCGATGAGGAGGTGGACGCGGAGGAGCCGAAGGAAGACGCAGAGGAATGGGAGGACTTTGACGAAGACGATCTTACGCCCGCAGCCACACGGGCGGAGACGTCGACGTCCTCACCTACTCCTGACCCAACACATGTGCCCGGGCCTTCATCTTCGCCATCTCCGCCGTCTACGAAGGCGAAGTTGAAGGGGAAGGCAGCCAAGAGACGCGCATCCGCTTCGTCCCTCAACCCCGGGCAGAAGCGCAAGCGCCGCTGATCTGTTCTGGACAATTGAAAGTTTGTTTAAGTTATCTTATACATTCTAATTTGGTAAAGTAGTTCAATTTAACCTGACTTTCAGCGAGTTGCTCTCCCATTTCGCCTTTTTGGCTGTCGCGACCCTCAGTTAATGGTAGGAGTGAGTACCAAAACCAGGTGCATAGGCGCAAAGAGTATCTGTCTCACGTACGGAAGGTGGTGCATCAAGGCCTCGGAGGTCAGACAGCGCTGTGAGAGGTGGCACTCAGAGTCTCAGCCTATTGGCGGGTGGAGTCCGACAAGCACACGGCGTCTCGATTTTCTTCGAAGCATCTTGAATTGTGGAAGGGGAAATGTCGCTGACTCTGAGACAAAGCAACGAAAGTTCTATTGTGCCACCGGATGTGGCTGACACATGACCCCGGAAGCAAATTTAGGTATATAAGCCTGCCTCGCAGCACCGGAAATCTCCACGCAACGTTCTGCCTTCCTGGCATACCAGCCGTGCCACACCAGGCAAAGCGGCCCCTGCCCCCGAGCTGGGCAAGCCGCGCTCGCAGACGTGCAGGAGCCTCGGCGCGTCTCGTCACACGGCCCTCGCGGCCGTTGACGTGGCGTACGCCGTTGCGTTGCGACGCCGCTGCGGGGAGACGCACTCGTCTCGCACGGCCACCGCGCCGATGTCTTGGAGGACTACCATTACTGTACCCTCATGGGGCTATTGCCCCGGCGTTACTTCGCCATTGAGCATACTTCGCTCTAGAGCATATCTGCTCCGGCCATATTAGGCCCAGCCATACCAGGCTCGCCCATATCAGGGCATCAGGCGCGCGGCTCGCGATTGCGAGTGGGAATGGGGTGGGACGCGCGTCCTGCATGGATCTCTCCTTTGTACTTTAGCGCTACAATGCTCCTGTCTGTCCATGACTCGCCGCCAAATTACCTTTGTTCACCGTCGCCGAGGAGCGATCTCTTGAAGTCATTGGCGACGACAGCCTGCAAATTCTCGTAACGCGACATCGGTCGGGCTCGCACATCAGTAATTAGCGTTGGCGATGCTGCATTCGCCCCAGAGACACAAGAATGTGCCAAAACTGGCAGACGGCCTCCTCCATAAAATTGCTCAGAGGCCAGCAACCGTCGCTCGAACTTGGGCAGCGCGCGTTCTGCGGCGCGTCTCGTGAAGGTGCCCTGGCACCCGCAGCGAGACGTACGCCCTTGAACGCGCACTGCAGGGTCTCGAGTCAAACGAAATGACGGCTGCAACGCTGCACACAGCGTCGACGAACAGTCTTGCCGGGTCGCGGCAGCTTCGGCGCGCCATGCGAGCACTTGTGGGTGCTCGCGAGGCGTACGCCGACTGCTGGCGCCTCGGTGCGTGTCGCTGCTATCCGCGCGGCACGCGAGCAATATCCCACACTCCAGGCGCGCGGCCTGTTGATCTGTGAGCAGCACGGACGCAGGTGGGTTCGGGGTGGGACGCGCGACCTATAATGGGTTTGGTTTTCTTTTCTGGTCCATTTTTGTAGTGGTAATTCTTGTAATCTTGCGATATGTTATGTATCTTCGGCTTGAGCGCGCTGCAGAACAGAATTACGGGTGAGCAGATCGAAAATAAAAGACTGCATAAGCTTGCAGAACACCAGCGATGGGCTTTTGAGAAGTCCTACATACACAATGCGTGCTGAGCGGGCCTCGCGTCGTAACTACACACGATACAGTGTCGAAACTTGACAAAGCAACCTGTCCGTTCCACGTTTAGTCTGCGTTGTTCCAACAAGACTGCACATACCGCGACGAGCTTTAGGCCAGCTGCGAGTCGTTGCGGCCGTCCGAATCCTACTTCCGCTGGTCTCGATCGATGACATGCTCCTTCTGCTGACTGTCGACGCTGAGCCAGAGCAGGTCCGGTCGGCTGTAATGGCCGACATTGTCCAGGAATGCCTTGTTCGCGACGGCCTTGCTCAGGTCGAGATCCGCGTACACTATACCTTCCTTCTCCGGATCGTCGGCGCGCAACGGCGAGGTCAGGCGTCTGCCATCCGGACCAAGGACGCAGCTATACCCGCCGCCAGGTGTATGGAACAGCAGCCCTGCGCATGACGTCCCGGCCGGCCTCCGTGCATACCGCAGTACAGTGCAGCACGTACGCGCCGCTCTCAATAGCGTACGTCTGACTGAGGTTCTGGCAGCCCTCGGCGCTCATGCTCCACAGCCCAGGGCGCGCAACGCCGGCATGCGGGTCGAGCGGCGGCCACAAGCTGACGTGGACCGCCTCGCAGAGGCTGCAGGTGTGGTACTTGAGCAGCGGTTGCGTGTGCTCCCAGCACGCGAGCGCGCCGACCCTGACGATGCCGAGCTCGCCACCAAAGTCGACGTCGACGACGTTCGACAGATCGGCGCCGGAGCCGGAGCCGAACACCGCACGCTCGACGTGTGTCGGCTTCACCGTGCGCCGGTGCATGTGCAGCCTCCCCGCGAGTGAGATGATGGCCTGCGCGATGTACAAGCTGTCGCTGGGAGAGCGTTCGGAGAAGCCGAGCACCACCGCGATGGAAATGGCGCTTCGCCGCCGCCTGAATCGTCTTGAGTTCGGGCGAGTCGATAGAGAGCGAGTCGTAGATGTATTCTGTGCCGAGTTCCATGTCCACTGGGCGGTCCCTGGAAAACTAAATCAGATAATCAGTGGCCAGATCCAACCAGGATAACCTGGCACCCAGCATTCGGGGAAGACGACGAGTCTGGCGCCGTTGTCCGCGGCTTCGTCGATGAGCACGCGGGTCTTCTTGACGGTGCCCGCAGGGTCAAGCCATTTGGGCTCTACAAGAGCAGCCGCAACGCGAGGTGAGTGCGCCATGCAACAGCAGACACACGGCCATCATCCTTGAGCAGCTTCGTCACAGTTGCCGCCGCCCAGTAGACAAGACTCCTCTTTAGCGTTGAGCAGTCATTTGCGATTCCTCGCGGTTTGGCGCTTAACCATGAGCATGGATCATCCTGAGCGTAATCAGAGAGCCTGGACGATTAGCTTGACTATGTGGGCACGTCGAGAGTAGAACCGGAGAAAGAGCAGTGGGGCTGAGTTTCAAGTCGCGTTCAACTCTTTCCTTCCCCCTGTTCCCAACTTCTGGTCAAACTCGTCGCGCGCCTGTCTGATTAGGGGTTTCACGATGGCGGGTTTTAAGCTGTTTTCACCATCGTGATTAAATCTGCGTGCGTATGGAATGATAGCACGCTTCCCGTTCTGCGGGGAGGTTCAGGACGTCCTCACCGCTCGTCTCTACGATGAGAGCAACGCTCCGCAGGCGAACTTTATTATCAATGTCAAGGTGCGCTTGCGCGTCACAGCGTGCGGCCTGAAGCTAATTGTCACAGCCAGATGTTTGTCGTCGCTGCGGGTAAGCTCGGGCAGCGCACGGTCTCCCTTCGTTTATCACCGCATTGCTTGATGCTGAGATGGACGGGTCCACCCTCCCTGAAAATGTCGTCAAGAACTGTACGGGTGTTCCTATATCAATAAGTACCCTTTTGCCTTGAAAATTGGGCTTTTCAAAATTTCAATTCAACCTGATGATACGACAGCTGGAGCCGACGCCGTGTGACCAGCGCTCGTGTATGCTGTACTTGGATATCATCTAACCTGATCTCTAGACCTTATCAACGCTGAAATCCTTCTTTCTCGCCATGACACGCAATCCTGATGTGCAACGCAGAGTCCAAGAACTCGATCGTGTCATTCCCGCAGAGCGACTTCCGTCTCTCGCCGACAGGAACAATGCCAAGCTTCCGTGCCTCGAGGAAGTACTGCGTGAGACATACAGAAAGCACCCTCCGATCTCACTTTGTTGGTTCAACGATACTGTATGTATTCATCATCGCGGGCGAATGACTAAAAACTCTCACAGGCATTCCGTATACATCAATTCAGGAGGATGAGTACGAAGGCATGAGGATCCCATGCGGTGCTGTACGTATTCCCAACATGTCTGCCGGTACAGAGTTCTGACAGGATCCCAGGTCCATGATGCGGGAAACTTGTCCCGACCCACTCCGTTACTGCCCTGAAAGGTTCATAAAAGACTGGCTCCTCATTACCGACGTTCCCTACCCTCGAAGTGCTGTCTTTGGATTCGGGAGGAGGTGAATCCGGCAATGCACGAGTCTGACGCTCGCAAGCAGAATCTGTCCCGGCCGATATTTCGCAGACGCCGAGATTTGGCTGATGATGACGACCGTTCTATATTGCTTCGACATTCTCCCGGCTTTGGACGACGAAGGGAATAGCGTATTGCCCGGCGATGCGGTGACTGGAGGAACACTTGCCTCATTGCACGAACTTAATCATCCAACGAGCTTTCTGCAGAGCTCCTGTCGAATTTTCTTGCCGCATTTTGCCACGATCTACTTCGAAGACAGCGTTGATCGTGCACGCCTCAGAGCAAGCTTCGTGAAAACAATTACCGAACGTGTACATGGTCATGCGGAAGCCGCAAATGTGAATCGACACTCCTGCCAGTGTTGATTTGACACCTGATTACGAGTTACCAAAAAAAAAACAATGTCAAAGTTGTCTCATAGTACAGTGATTCGGTTTCATCGATACACGCGCCTGTGGCGCGTCTACCGGATCGAGCCGGTGTCACTCTTCCTCTTGACCATCGTGAACGACAATGCTCTTAGCTGCGAAACAGACACCAGACGCAACGGCAGCCTATTTGCGCACACTCCCAGCCATTAGGGAACGATGCTCGCGCGTGTTCAAGCTGGCCCAGGAGGATAAATTGCAGCACTTCACTTACCACGAGAGCCAGGAGGCCGAGGTTGTCAAATTCTGCTGTGAAATCATTAAGGTCAGTACATACATTTAACTTGTCCTTGCACCTCATTAATGTAAATCGTCAGCGCGACTTTGGAACCAACTACGCGTCGGTATGGTCAGACTTGGGGGGACGAGCCCCTGAAGTCTGAACTTGACCCATAGATTCCTCCGCACGGTCGTTGGCGCCATTTTGACATCGATGAGCCGCGCCTGCAACCGCTCATAGATACCTGGACTGGCAAAGGAGCTCCCAAGGTCGAAATCGCGCGCCGTCTGATCGAGCTGTCTCTCGTGTCCGTTCTGCTCGACGCCGGCGCTGGCCCTACTTGGTCGTATACCTCGCCCGGAACTTCCAAACCTTACTCGCGGTCGGAGGGGCTAGCTATTGCCAGTCTCGACATGTACAAGGCGGGATTCTTCAGCGGCAAAGGGGAGAGCGACGTGTGGCGCGTCGACGCCGAAGGACTTGCCCGGGCGGGCGAATCCACTGTCGGTCGCGCCATGCAGGTTGGCGCGGATAACCAGATGGAGGGCCTTGCTGGCCGCGCCGCCCTGCTCAGCAACCTCGGACTGGCGCTCCAAGACGGGAGCGAGTTCTTTGGCAGCGACGCGCGAGCGGGAAATCTCGTCGGTATGCCTGGCTTTGCGCAGCCTGCTATTCACAGTTTGTGACAATCTGCGTGCAGACTTCCTGGCGACGCAGCTCAAGGACGGGCGCGTGCACATTTTCGTGCTCTGGGCCGCGCTCATGGACGGCCTTGCGCGCGTCTGGCCCGCGACCAGGACCAAGTTCTGCGGCGTCAGCCTCGGCGACGTCTGGCCGTGTCCCGCGCTCGTGGCGCAAGGCGCGGACCCTGCTAAAGGTGCGCATCATTTCGCGCGCTCTGTTGCTCCAAGCTCATTGTGCAGGGGAGGACCTGGTGCCGTTCCACAAGCTGACGCAGTGGCTCGCGTACTCGCTCGTCGAGCCGCTCGAGCGCGTGCTGGGCTGGAAGGTCGACGGGCTCGAGGACATGACTGGGCTACCTGAATATCGCAACGGTACGCCCTTTTTGCGCACATAGCAGATAGCGGACGGAACGCTGAGCGCATCGCAGGCGGTCTATTCGTCGATTTCGGCGTGCTCAAGCTGCGCGCGCCGCCCGCGAGCGCGGACGAGATCCCGCAGTTCGAGCCGTCGCATCCCGCGATTGTCGAATGGCGCGCTCTGACGGTCATCTTGCTGTACGCTGCCGCCCTTCTATCCCCTTGGCATCTTCACACCCATATTTCGCAGAGACCGCACGGCGGCGGCGATCCGCAAGGAGCTCGGCGCGCCAGACCTGAGCACTGCGCAGATACTCGAGGCCGCGACGTGGAAGGGCGGACGCGAAATCGCGAAGCGCAAGCGCGGCGCTGCAGGAGGTGGTCCGCCGATTGGCATCATCAGCGATGGCACGGTATTCTGAGCGCGTTCCCATGTAGGATACGATCGTGTATAGTACTGTATCAAATTTTCTGGGCATTCATCGCAGCCGCGTTCACTCGTTCGACCCAGTTGGCTATGTCCTGCGAGTCCTTCCACGGAAATGAACTGCAGACGGTTGCTTCCGCCGCGGCTTGTCTTTCTTGCTGCTTCTACCGTTCCACCTGCGTCTCGCAATGACGCTGGCACCGTATTTAACAGAACCGCAAGCAATATACGACAAAGTATGATATGGACTACCTGAACATTAGGGTCTTCGGCCTTCCTCAGGGAAGCATCAAACGGGTCCACATGGCTGCAAACCGAACTTTGACCCTCACTTTCACCTTCAACTGCCCATTTCTTCCACCTTCGCCATGGCTGGCCTCTTCGGTCTCATAGACCGCGTGCGCAAGGTGCGCGCTCTAGTATTGATGTTGCTGGTGACTGCATTGACTGACGAAGGAATCCAGATGAACAACCCGCCGACCGTGCCCAAGGAACCGAACGCGTTGCGGATCGGGATCCTCGGTGCGGCGCGTATCGCGCCCAGCGCGCTCATACTGCCCGCTCGCAGCCACCCGGACGTGGTCGTGGCTGCTGTGGCCGCGCGTGACAAGACTAAAGGCGAGAAGTATGCGAAGCAGCATGGCATACCTAAGGTTTTCGCGAATTATCAGGGTACAGTACGCTGTCTCTTCGTTTTGCACGCGTCGCTGAAGTTGGGTGTGCAGAAATGCTTGACTCCCCAGATATCGATGCAGTTTACAACCCGGTGCGCGAGCTCAGTAGTAGTGCATGGTTTGTTGCTGACCAGCATACGGTCCAGCTCCCCAATGGTCTGCACTACGAATGGACAATGAAGGCATTGGCTGCTGGGAAGCATGTCCTCCTGGAGAAGCCAAGCTGCAATACTGCGCAAGAGACGCGAGCTCTATTCGAGAAGGCCAACGAGAAGGGCGTCGTGCTGCTCGAAGCATTCCACTACCGGTATGTACGGCTGCATTCTGTTTGGCATGTCGCGGCGATCCTTTTCGTTGCCACAGATATGCCATGGCCAACGAGCATCTTGCTCATGCTTTCATTGCAGCTTCCATCCTGTAGCTCAACGTCTACGCGAGATCGTGCGCTCTGGCGAGCTCGGAAAGATCAAGTCCGTCTCGGCCGCGCTCGCAGTGCCGCGGGGTATCGTAGCCAAGGACGACATTCGATTCAAATGGGACCTCGGCGGTGGCGCCCTCATGGACATGGGCGGTATGTCTCGTCGCTCTTGCTACCTGCTGCCGAAGCTGACATACCCGGCCAGTCTACCCACTCTCCCTTGTCCGCTTCGTCCTGGGCTCCGAGCCCACACAGGTCCTCAACGTGCACGCAACGCCATTCCCCGGAGACGCAGCGCGCGTCGACGCCGGGCTCGTCGCGTCCCTCGCGTTCCCGGACGACGTCGTAGCCGATATCGAATGCAGCCTAGCCATGGCGCCGCGCCTAGGTTTCATCCCCCGCATGTTCAAGCTCGGCGCGACCATACACGGCAAGAAGGGCGATGCGCACGTGTTCAACTTCGTCCTGCCCACCGCGTACCACTACATCACTGTGAATGGACGCACGGAGAAGGTGTATAAGCCCAAGGAGGGCAAGGGCGAGGAGTGGTGGTCGACGTGAGCACTTTCTCTGAATCAGGCTTCCATTCGTTGCTCACTGGAACCGGCGACAGTTACCGCTATCAGCTCGAGGCGTTCGTGGACAAGGTGCGCGGGCGTGAGCCGCACTATTGGATGGAGGGCGACGACTCGGTCAAGCAGATGGAGGCTGTTGAACGGATATACGAGAAGGTGCGTTCCGGCATTCCATGTGCCAAAGGCCAGGTCGTTGACGCTTTGTAGTCGGGGTTGGGTGTCCGACCCAAGTCGGCGTATGTACCGGCTTGACAGCAGCGGTTCGAAGGGGCACGCTGCGTGTTGTCAGCTTATGCACGGCGGTAACCTTCTGGTCTGTACGCCAATCCAATATTTTACGCCAATCCTCGGCGCACGTTTTCATTCTTTGGTGTATCTAACAGACTGACCTTTTTTTTTCGTATGCTGACTGTCGGCGGGCAAGAACAAACTCAATATTATTACAGACGCATGAACCAATATACCCTAAAGTTTCTGCTTGCGCTTTGGTCGAGTGTTGACGGAGACTTCGGACGAGGTTGGACGCAATCGCTTGGGAAGACGCTTCGCCTTGGTCGCAGGATGTGTTGCCTTGGTCGCTGGCTCAGGCGATGTCGCCGGGTGCTGTGGCAGCGGTTCATCAACTTCGGTGTCCTCCCAGTCCTCGTCCATCGCCGTAGCGTCGGCTCTGGTCTTCGCCGGCGCCTTTCCTGTCCCTTTCCCCTTCCCCCTCCCCTTCGCCTTGCCCTTCAACTGCCCCTTAGCCCGGCTTTGCGTGCCTGACGACTTCTTTGTTGGTGCCGAGCCACCCCCCTCTTCGCCATCAAGAGGCTCGGAGTCACTATCAGCCTGCTCCCACGCGAGTTTGAAGTTGTTGTGCAGTTCTTCTTCTGGGTCATACGGCGCGATTGCGATGTCGAACTCGTCGTTCCGCATCTCCAGCAGCTCCTCTTCCGACATCGCTGGAAAAGCAATATTCGCCTGCTCCAGGGCGTGTTTAAAGCGGTCGAAACCAATGGAGCATCCGAGCTGCATGACTTGGTGACTGATGGTTGCGAGTGGATAGATGCCATTATGCGCGCTGACCGGCCTGTCGATGACAGCTGTGTCGGGAAACGTTGCCAGGCAGCGGAGAATGGCGAACTCGACAGTGTCAGCGTACTTGATCTTCGCCTCTTCCTTGGCGTCGCGAGCGCTAGTTCGTGGACGCGGTACGCTGGCGGAGCCCGTGGCATGGACATCTGACCTGTCCAGCAGCGTGCCGGGAAGAGGTGTGAACGGCCTGAGGTACCCGTAGAGCTCTCTTTGGCGCCCTGCCTGCGGAAAATTAGACTCAACATATACCACGTGAGCATTGTTGCTCACGTATGATTTATAGAACCCCTCCGGCGACGCGGTGAAGATTGCATGGCGGACGGCGAACCCCTGGCGCTGCTGGGACCAATTTTTGCACTGTACGCAGACAAACAGGGTTTGATCTGCAGCACAGGCTCGTCCATCCGCATCGTATAGCTGCAGCGCGAAGATGATGTCGGGCCCACAGAAATTGTCCGGTTTCAGGAACGGGACGCCCATGGTGTTCTTGAACCATGCCAGAGACTCCTCGATCGTCGTAACGTTCCGCGCAAGCACAGACACGAGTCCTCGGAGGGCAAAGTCCTTGGCAACGCGAGACCCAGGGTGGAAAGCCGCGATAAGTCTGCCTTTCCTGTCCGCCCAGGCGGGACGCAGGTCGGCTTCAAATTCGAATACGTCAGACAACAAAGCACCGTCGCCTGAAAAGCGAAGCCAGAAGAGGTATATCATAGCGTCCTCGAACGCCAGCCCGGTGCCAGCCTCGCTACCGCTTGGATCGCTGAGTGCATCGTTGATGACTGAACGAATGCTCGAGCCTGAGGATAGCGAAGGGGAGTCAAAGAAGACTCTAAGTGCGCTGAGGACGAGGCGCTCGCTGATCTCGATATGTCTGCTGTCGGCGCGTGTGACAAATCGACCTATGCCATAATCGACGAGTTCTAACTGTTTCAAGCCAAACTTGGGAAAGGTCATCTGCGTCAAGAACTGCAATACACCTTTCCGCGCTTGTCGAATACTCGCTGAGACAGGACCTTTAATGATTTGACGGACCCTTCAAGCTTAACACGTACCACGCTCCTTTGCCCGAGTGGTTTTCGCCATAAACGCCGTGGGAACGAGCCCTTTAATCTGCACTCTTTCGATCGGCTTGTAAAGTGCTGCGTACTGGGGCAAGTGTTCTTTTGTTGCCACAAATACAATGTTATCGATAACATTTCGAACAGCGTCGGCGTGCGGTCCTTCCATGAGGATATGCTGCACGCAGACAATCAAGAATCGGTGTCTGTTGCGAATGTCATCATTGGTGTATATGGAAATAAGTACGCAATGCTGACGTACCTGCCGCTCATCCAGAAGCGAATATTATCGCGTACATCAGAGGGCCAGCTGTTAACCAATGACGGGGTGAATATATGATTGAGAAACCGAAGCATGTCTGCCTTCCAGCGAAAGTAGCCGCCTATGTCCGTGAACTCCGTGAAGTTTTGCTGCTTGAAAACGTTGGACGACAATGCATCGAGCACATCGTTATAGAACAAGCGCGTTCCAGCAATCATGAAACGTGCGGAACGGTGAGCCTTCTGAGTACCAATGACGATCGGTCGTAGCAATGAGCGAGTCTTCTTGTATGTTTCGCCGGCGAAAGCAGAACGCCATTTCGCGGATACCGTCTGCACTTCGTCGAAGATCACCAAACGGGGGAACTTGTGCGCTGGGATTGCCTTCTGGGCGGCGCGTAGCCTGTCCGTCAAGATATTCGGGGGAAGCGAGACACAGAGCCTGGTCAATTCCTCGAAGAAGTCGTTGACGCCAGCCTTTAGCTCCCCCGATTCGGTCAGACGAGGGAACAGTTGGAGGATGAGCCATCCGCGAAGCTGGCGCTCGTTCGTGAAATTTAATGACTCGGCCACACGGAGGTAGACTTCTAAGACCAAAAAGCGGGCCAGAACAACTGACCCCATGACGTGTTCGACGACCGAATGATTATGCTCGAGCTGTTGCTGGCATTTAGCTTTGCTGGAAGAGGAGATGGACCATGCGTCGGGTTTGAAAGTGCATCCATCAACGTTCAGCGACTTGAGGAAGCTTTCCTCGAGGCACACAGTGATATCTTCGGATCCATAGGGGTTGGTTGCCATGTCGCATGCGCATGTGAGGTAGAGGCCCCATTCTAGGCAAAGAGTTTCAAACAACAGGCGACTCTTTCCTGAGCCAGACGTATTCATCACGACACTAGATAAAAGACGTCGGGGAATTGTCTCAGCGACAGAGGGTAGTCGATGCTTACCGATGGGACCCGCCCGAAAGTAAACGTGCAGCGCGACGTTTCAACCGACCCCCGTCGACTGCTTCGTAGAGACCCAACATGTAGACGAGGAAATCGGGCGTGGCAGATGGAGATGCCTGCAGCGGGTTCAAGGGAAGACCTAGCTGAAGAAGGTGGCTGCGAAGATCAAGGCCTGTGCCAGGCACTTTTTCTCCATTCCAGACAGGAGGCGGCGTCCACAGAGGGAGAGGGTTCTCCTTCTTTAGAAATGGCTCGATGCGTGATTCAAGTTGGCGTAATATTTGAGCAATGGCATCCGCTGATAGTATACGCCTGCATGTCAGGAAACTATTCACTTTCTCAGATCGGGATGCGTACAGGGGTCGGTGTTGAGGGACGGTTGCACGTGCTGACGCTGACCATCGAAAGCTCGGAGGGGGTCAGCATCGAAGCAGAAACTGGGGCATTAAGACGCTCACTCCGTTTCCAACTGTCAATAACATCCAGACTTGTGCTGCCTCGCATTTGCATCATGTCTTGCACGAATTGCTCAGCAAGCGCATCGTCAATGGTCTCGGGTGCTGGATACCCAGCCCCGAGTGCATAAATGTTTCGAGCCAAGGTCATATTGTCGAAGGACTGGCCGAATTGATCACCGAATGAGAACGATTGCCTACGGAGCGGTAAGTGACGAGTACTAGAAGCGGGCGACGCACTGACTGGATCATAAATAGGCGATATTTGAGGTCGTCGGAAAAGGTTGCCATAGTGGGCGGAGGTCAAGCTGCTCTTCGTGGACAGCCGCTGAGATGCCCTTATCACAGCCGCAGGACTGTTGTTCTCTGGTTGTTCCCAGAGCGCCCAGGTAACAATAGCTGACATCAACAGCACCTGTCGAATACGGCTTCTGCACGTCAACTCGTTCTGGGAGCCTTCCAGCAATGAGCTTTCCTAGTCCCATATCTCTCAAGCATATCGGTTAGTTGCAAAAGTTCAATGTCCCATGATGGATTTATTGCTGAGCGCACCCATTGCAAGTTCAAATCTGACTGAGGATATGCTCAGGAAATCGCGACCTGATATTGTACCCGGGTACCACGCGGTCAATTACACAGGTCTGGGCCGGGCGAGAAAGCGCGGCAGAAGCATATGATACACGTAAATGTGGATGCATCGGTCCGACGTAACTGCACGGGAACATGTATGGCATCAAGCGTTAAGCGCTCAGACTGGGCTTGTCGTTCGATTCGACCCCCACACGAGTCTCTAAACGGTGCCCCGAAACGCAACATCAGTGAAGGTGACCCGCAAGATCTGCTGGCGTGAGCTCCACGAGCTGCTCCCTCGAGATCAGGTCTCGAAGTCGCATCGTCACGATGGGAGGGTCATACACATGCTCGGGCTTATACAAGTCCGCAAAGCAATAGATCTGCAGCGTCTCCAATGATGAATACGCGGCCGTAGACCGCGTTGACGATCGTTGAGTGCGTGTAAATGAGGATAGGACAGTAAGGAATTTGGCTTGGGACAGTCGATTCTGCGTTTCATGTCAGCCAATGGCGAAACTCCGAAGTCATTGGCTTACGTGCGAATACAGCTTTGTCGGATCTCGAGGGACGACGCAGTTGTGCCTATGAGGCCGATCGCGAGGGAATGGATCTAGGTGAACGATGACCAATCGGTGGGAAGGAGGTATCGAAAGAACGAAAATGAGTTGCGCTCCGAAGTCGGAGTCTGGTATCAAGAACGGAGTTCTGGAATCCGAGAACCAATCTAGAACGTCTTCGATATCCCGAGCAGCTCGTACGAGAGATGTTGGGTTCGCCGAGCACTTGCGAAAAGCACGAGTACCTTCAGATGTTGACGTCAGGCAGAAAGTTGCGCGCCGAGCAGCCCAAGTTGGGGCTTTCCCGGGGAACCGGACAAGCTGGTCCAATCTAAAACCAGACGTCCCAAAGGATTTCCAAAGTGAGAAAGCAAATGCCTCGGCGAGGGCCAGGCCGCGGACCGGCTCAGATGGGTCGCGCAAGCGTCGTCTGATGATAGCCGTAGTGGAAAACCCACGCGATGTGTGCAGCCACCGCGCAAGGTTCAACAGCATGATAGGCTCGTCCACTGTGGCTGAGTCGATGCTATCGCCGAAGCGGGCCAACCCTGTGCCGACCAGTCTCGTGCAATCAGCTGTGAAGGTTGCTGGAACGCCGTGCGTCACATAGATATAAGCGGCCGATCGCAGGGCAGCAGACGGGCCATCTGTATCTGAAAAATGAAGGCGGCGGTCAATTATCAATTCTCCTCGCAAACGGTACAATATCCGTGCCTTCCAAATTCTCGTCGCGGACGACAGGCATCAGTCCAACGCCGATCATCGCGCCAGTTGATCGAGTGTGAGGATCGAAACCAGTGGTCGTACGGACGATTGAGTCTAGGATGGTTGTATACCGCGCGCGGCCAAAGCGCAGGGTACGAGTTACAAGGACACTCAGCATCCGGTGACTAGCGTTATTCAGTTATTAACTCAATGCAGGTATTTTGCAACGTACCGGCCTCGCAACCAATGATGGGCAAGGGCACACTCCTCTGCAGACAGGTCCGATCCCAGAAAATGGCGGAGGTAGCTAGAGGTCCGCTCGAGATCCCCAAAATCGCCCAGACTCGTGAATGGACGCACAGTCTTGATCGAGTGGTCAGAGAGGCTAATAGCATCCTCCATGATAGAGAAGGGCACTTCAGTGCCAGAGACGATGCATCGTGACGACGGGAACAGCGACGCGAGATGGGTAACCAGCGCATGTAAGAGAGGCTGATGCATGCGGTGATCAGATGAGACGAACGAGTAGCTGTTTTTGATCACAGTAATCTGCGCTTCGTCGATCACCATGAACTCCAAGAGATTTTTATGCTTGTTGACGAGATCGTGAAGCTGGGTGGAAAGGGCGTCTTCGGACCAGCGGTATAACGTGGTGTGAACGGAGCGGAAAATGTCGCATCCGACGAATTCGGTAGGACGCAGTTGGAGCCACAACCACTTCGCACGGGCTTCCGCATCGTCGATGCCGGATTGCCTCGCTAGCGTCACGAAATGGTCGAGGACGAGAAGGCGAGCAAGCATCGTTTGTCGCATATGTGAAGCAACAACCGCTCGGTTACGCTCTAGAAGGGACAGTCTTTCCTTCCGCGGAGTAAGGGGCACATGCCTCACCAAGCCTGAGACGTCAGACACGAGGTTGGGAAAGTCCTCTGAGCCGTAAGGATTCGCAATGTAGTCGATATCTGCTCCAAGATAAAATCCCCAATGCCGATACAGGACTTCGAGAGCCATACGAGTCTTTCCAGAGCCAGAAGCATTTACTAAAAGCCTAATGATAAAGTACGGTCAGCACGAAACGAGAGTGGCCGACGGGAAGCGCACGTGTGGTGGTTGCCAGCCGTGAACTGTCGCATTCGAGCCTCAAAGGACGGATCCAGGTCTTCCAGGTGACCCAGATGATATAAAATCATGTCGGGATCTCCTTGTCGATTGGCCTGCTGCGAAGTCTGAGGGATGCGTAAACTCGTTATGCGGGCGGCATTGTCGGCATCCCAAGATAAGGGGATTGGAAGCCAAGAAGGGTATTCCACTGGGCCTTGAAGCAGCGTCCGGATAGCGTCAGTGCAATTGTCGATTTCGACGCGTGCGTCCACCATCAGGAAGGTTAACGTGAAGATCACGTTGCCGGGCGGACCAGAGACAATATTGAGTCACAGGGCGTGCCAGAGAAGCTCGGCGCCCTTTATAGCATACGCGTCGGGTTGTAGATTCGTACAAGAGGAGGCTCGAGTGCGCGGTGTGGCCCTGATTCTGAAGCGGTTGGCCGCCGTCCGGGGACAAGTGGTTTTGTTTGGCACTCCAAACACGACATCGCGGTCACGAGACTGTCACGTCTAAGGATATCTGTGGGATAGTAACTTCGTCCGCCAACAACGCCCAAGCTATCTACAAGCTAGTAGAATGCGAAAAAAAAAAAATCCTAATACTGCAGACTTTCGACCCCTTGGCGTTTTTTATTTAATCTCATCGGTCCCCGATAACAAAAAGCACGACAAAACTGCATGAAAGCCAATATAGACCAGCGCACCCATCCTCATGCACATGACCACGCTCGACGGCGTCCACTGTCCAAGGTCCGCAAAACCGTAGATTGGCGCCTGATATTGTAGATAAGCGACGTATGTGAGGGGGGCAAAAAGGCAAAAAGAGGGCAGGACATAACCATAGACACCGAAAGTAAAGAGCAGAGAGCAGCGCCGAACCGAACCGAAACGAAGTGTGAAGCGTTCAAGAAGACGAGGTGCGATGGGTGACTGGATGCGAGTGTACAGATGCGAGCGGGACGGGAGACGGGACAGCGCGACGGGAGGGAGGGAGCGTGTGGATGTGGGACTCAGAGGACGACGGCCGGCCGGGCGCGCGAGCGCGCGATGGGCGAGAGGGTGTGCCCGTTCGCCGCGGCGGTCGTCGAAGTGGGCGCCTTGACGGGCGGCGCGGGCGCCTTGCGGCGGTGCACGCCGGGCGGCGGCGGCGGCGCCTTGCGGTACGGCGACGACGTCGTGCGCGCGCGCACGGGCGGCGCGTCAAGCGAGTCTGCGCGCTCCGGCGGGGGCGGGGTGGGCGAGCCCGAGGAGGAGGCTGACGACGAGGCGAACGAGACGGCGTCGTCGCCGAACGACGCGCGCAGCGTGTCGGCCACCTCGCCGAGCGACACGCCGCGCTGCGGGTGGCGCACGCCGAGCAGGCCGGCCTTCGGCGCGCCCTTGCCCACCGCCGCAGCGGGCGCCGGCGGCTGCGCGACGGCGAGGCTCACCATGCTCCCGTTGTGCGGCGGCGTCGCGACGCGCAGATGCGACTTGTCGGCCGCGGCGGACTTGAGGTCGCTCGCGCTGGCGCTCGAGCGGAGCGACTTGTCGCGCTTGAGCGCCGGCGGGCCGAGCAAGCTCTTCGTCGCGGGCAAGGCGGACGCAAAGCTGCTCATGCTGGACGGCGACGTCGGGCTGTGCTGCTGCGACGACGACATCGAGCTCTCCGAGCCGCGGCGCTCCTGCAGCACGCTCGCGGCCCACTCCGCCTGGAGGCAGCGCTGGACGAGGCGGCGCGTCGTGGGCGAGACGTCGCGGATGTGTGCGTGGTCGACGAGCGCCTGGAGCGTGCGCACGATCTGCGCGCGCTTGTAGGGGACGGTGCGCAGCTGGGTGTTGGTGAGCAGCGGGGAGAGCACGCGCAGGTAGGTGTGGCGGAGCGACTCGGACTCGTCCGGGAGGTCGCTGAGCTCGCGCAGGAAGACGTCGACGAGGACGCAGAGGTCGTTCGTGTAGAAGTACTCGTGCGTGCCGCGCGTCGTGAAGAGCAGGTAGAGGATCTTGAGCACCAGCAGCTGCATGCAGAAGTCCTCCTCGGACGAGCCCGCGCGGTTCAGCATGAAGATGATGTTCTCCGCGAACGTCTTGCTCGACGC
Source organism: Auricularia sp. M13 (assembly GCA_037042915.1). NCBI lineage: Eukaryota > Fungi > Basidiomycota > Agaricomycetes > Auriculariales > Auriculariaceae > Auricularia > Auricularia sp. M13. The sequence continues at coordinate 144,511 of CM073198.1, read as the reverse complement.
GCCGCGCGCCACGAGGATCTGCAGCACGCGGTTGCGCGAGGCCGCAGACGACGACTTGGCATTGGCATTGGCATTGGCGGGGTGCTGATGCTGTTCCTTCTCCTTCTCCTTCTCGGGCAGCGCGGCGACCATGAACTGCTCGTTGAGCGCGAGGATGAGCTTGATGAGCGTGTAGTTGAGCGTCTCGTCCGCGAGATCGCGCGTCTCCTCGACCAGATCAAATAGCGTCTCGATGAACGCGTCGCTGAATATTCCTGCAGACCGTGTGTTAGTTAGCGTTTCGTGTGCTTGGACGGGCGGCAAAAGGCACGTACGGAGGCCGGCGATGTCAAACTTCTGCACTCGGCAGACCTCATACAGAATGCCGACGGCCAGGGTCATGAGGCGGGCCTCGATGGGCACCGCCTGGGCGTTGGCGCCCTTGGAGTCGGCAAAGGCGTCAAAGTCGATGGAGACGGAGACATGGTCCATCAGAATCGGAATGAGCGGCGCCCATTTCGCCTGGGAGCGCAGGAAGGCCGTGTGCGCGCGGCCGTAGAGCAGCAGGGTCTTGTGCAGGATGAGCTGGGCGTGCGGGTTCGTGTTGGCGACGGCCTCGTCGATGAGCAGATGGCTCATCCGCTCCGAGTGGAACGCGAAGAGCTCCGAGTCGAGCAGCATCGTGCACGCGTGCTGCAGCTGCAGCTGCGTCTGCAGATATTGCTCTGCGTTTTCAAAGCATAGTCAGCGCTGGCGCTCTCGGGCTCGGCGGCACGCACGATGGTACGTCGCGCACAGCGACACGTAGAGTCGCAGCCGGCCGTCTATCTGCGACAGCGTGGCCGTCTCGGGTATCCGCAGCGTGTCCTCGAGCTCTGCAATCCGCAATGTGGCTTCAGCGCGCGGCGCCGGCACCGGGCAGCGGACGGACTCACCGGTCCAGAACTGATGGGCATCGTCGATGTGGTACACCAGACCAATGTCGAAGCCAATGTCCATGGCGTTCGCGGGTTGCGGGCTATGGGCGCGGGCCAAAGGTCATAAGCCAAGACTTGTCGGCCGCTCACTCTGACGCGCGAGGCAACAGACAGATCGGTCCGGTTTCCAGTTCCGATTCACATCATGAACGGCAGCACATTCGCCCTCTTCTGGAAGATGGGATACGCGTTGTAATTCTCATATATACAACGACCATTCGGATTACAGTATTAAGTGTATGAGATGCTGAAATGAAACATAAATCACCGCCAAATCTGACAGTGAGAACAAATGTTTGGCAGTTGCTCATCGGAGACATTGGCCACGGCTCCTATGCGACTCTACATGTGGAAAAGATCACAGTTGCTACTGCTGCTGTCAGTCACGGGAGGAAAGAGCGTCTCTTAATCAGCGGTGTCGCCAAGTTGTGGGCATGCAGCTGCCAGTGAAATAGCAAGGAGGTCAAACTTGACGATGTTTCGAGTGAAATCAATTGGCAGCGCCGCCGTCCACAGAGGACCACTGACAGAAAAGCCAAGCAGGAATCCGCCGCTCAGCAGCACTCGACGGCCAGATGATGGAGCAGACGAAGGTGAGAGGCGAGATGAGGCCGGGACGGGGATAGTGACTGCGAGCGGAACGAGAGAGACTCGGAGGCCGGGATACCGGTAACGCTGCACGAAGCACCCAGAAGACGACAGAGACCTCACAAGACGGAGACGCAGTTCTCGCAACGGCAGGTCAAGTCGTGCAGTGAGCAAACCCGTCGAGAAGGATCAGTCGCTGTAGGCGGAGTCCCCATGTTGAGTTCGGGTGCTGGACAGTGGACACGGTGCTAATGTAAACGTTGAAAGCGACGACCGCAGACGTTTGGGCAGCCTGAACGTATTCCGAGTGTTAGTGCTGTACGAAAGCATCCTCATGCACGGGCGCCGTTGTACCACGTTTCTTCCAAGCCTCGTCCTGCTGCTTTACCGTCGCGAGATCGCGGGCAGAGTATACCACATTGGCCGGGAATGCGACTGTCAGAGCCAGCGTCCGCGAGTTCGAACTTGCAATGCACAGCGCGTGACCTTCCTTGTGTCGTCGACCACGCAAGCGCTCGTATGTAGAACTGCGCTGTAACAGTCTAAGAGTGCCTTCTTGCAATAATGGGATTATGTCAAATGTTGAGCGGGCGGTTTCTATGGTCAGGTATGAAAACTATTACTCACCTTAAAACCGAGCTGCCTGACCACGCAGCATGAGGAATGTGAACAGCGAGAACCTATACCTTGTAGCGCGGTGTTGGCTCGAGCCTTCAGTTGACCTGGTTGTTTACATAACTGGCGCACCTGGGCGCCCTATGGCGCTGAAAAAAAAATAAGTTGCACGCAATCATTTTAAATAAAAGCCCAGAAATAATGTGCGGCCGCCCAGCTGAATTACTCACAGTATACTGAGCAGACACATCGTGTGGCAAGAGACGAAGCGCGGTTGTCGGACTTCAAAACGCGTTTCGCTTCGCCCGCCACCATCCCGCCGCGATGCCGGTCGTGCGCATCGAAGTGTGCGACTTCAAGTCGTACCGCGGGCACCAGGTCATCGGCCCATTCAGCAACTTCACCTCGGTCATCGGGCCCAACGGCGCGGGCAAGTCCAACCTCATGGACGCCATATCGTTCGTGCTGGGCGTCAAGAGCATGCAGCTGCGCTCCAGCCAGCTCAAGGACCTCATATACCGCGGACGGCGGCTGTCGGATGGTACGCAGAGCCAGGACGACCCCGAGGAGGAGGCGCGGGGTGAAGGAGACGCTCAGAAGGCGTGGGTGCTCGCTGTCCTGGTCGATGCGCAGGACAAAGAATGGACGTTCCAGCGCACGTAAGCTCTGGTTTCAAATATTAATATGGTGTCTATGATTCTGATTGATATATCATTTTTGGTACAGTGTATCCTTGAACGGCTCGAGCGAATACAAGCTCAACGGCCGCATCGTGACCTACCACGCCTACAACGCGGCGCTGGAGGGCCAGAACATCCTCGTCAAAGCCAAGAACTTCCTCGTCTTCCAAGGCGACGTCGAGGCGATCGCGTCGCAGTCGCCGCGGGACCTCTCGCGGCTCATCGAGCAGATATCCGGCTCGCTCGAGCTGGCGGGCGAGTACGAGCGCGCGAAGGCCGCGCAGGAGCGCGCGACGGAGAACGCGACGTTCAACTTCACCAAGCGGCGCGGCATCGCGGGCGAGATCCGCCAGTTCCGCGAGCAGAAGCAGGAGGCGGACCGATTCGAGCGGCTTGTCGAGGAGCGCGAGCATGCGGTCCTGCAGCGCCTGCTGTGGAAGCTGTACCATATCGAGGAGCGCATCGAGGACAACACGCGCGCGATCAAGAGCCAGAGTAAGGCGCTCGACGAGCTGAGGAAGGAGCAGGCCCTGAACGACGCCGCTGCGGAGGCGGCGCGGGTCGAGTATGCCAAGGCGCGCAGCGAGGTTATCTCCAAAGAGAAGCGTATCAAGAAGCAGGAGAAAAACCTGGAGAAGAAGGCAAGTGTCTCTCTCTCTCTCTCTCTTCCAATATTATTCACTTTTTTTCTAATGTGGTAATTGCGCAGAAACCAGACCTGCTGGACATCGAGACGCAGCTGGCGCACGCGCGGCGCAAAAAGGAGAACGCGGAGAAGATGGCCAAGGCGTTCGAGGCCGACATCGCCAAGGCGGAGGAACGCATCAAGCACGCGCGCAAGGAGCTCGCGGCCGTCCAGCGCGCGGCGGACCAGGCGGCCGAGGAGCAGCGCAAGGCGTCGCAGCACAACGTCTCGCTCTCGCCCGAGGCGCTGGAGGAATACCGCGCGCTCAAGTCGCAGGCGCAGCTCACAGCCGTCTCTGAGCGGCAGCAGCTCGAGTCGCTGCAGCGCGACGAGAAGACGTCTGCGCGCGCGCTTGCTGCTGACGAGGCTAAGCTCGCCGAGTTTGAGGCGACGCGAGAAAGGCTCGAGGCCGAGGTCGATAAGGAGAAGGCGCGCAAGGACGAGCTCGAGGCCAAGATGGCCACCCTGAGCGAGGACCTTGCGAAGGCGCGCTCCGAGCTGGAGAAAATCACCGCCGAGCGACAAAGAATCAAGTAAGCTGTCGATCCAGTCCGCTGCAGTGTTAGCTGATGATTCACAGCCAGTTGGAGAACGAGGCCAACGAAAAGCTCTCGGACATCCACAACAAGCTGCTGCAAGCCGGCGTCGACCGGCGCGAGTCCGAGCGCGAGGCGCGGCTGAAGGACACGCTCGCCTCGCTGCAGCGCGTCTTCCCCGGCGTGCGCGGCCGCGTCGTCGACCTGTGCAAGCCGACGCAGCGCAAGTACGAGACGGCCGTTGGCGTCATCCTCGGCCGCAACCTCGACGCCGTCGTCGTCGAGACGGAGAAGACCGCCATCGAGTGCATCGAGGTGCGCCAGACGCGCTCGTTTTTTCTTTCGACTTGCCCCCTGATACATCCCCGCCGCGCTGCCGATAGTACATGCGCACACAGCGCGCGGGCCAGGCGACGTTCATCCCGCTCGACACGATCCAGGTCAAGCCCATCAACGACAAGTTCCGCTCGTTCGCGCGCGGTGCAAGGCTCGCCGTCGATGTCATCCAGTTTGACCCCGCCGTCGAGCGCGCGATGCACCATGCGTGCGGCAATGCGCTCGTGTGTGATACCATGGACGTCGCGCGGTATGTCTGCTGGGAGAAGGGGCAGGAAGTTAAAGGTGCGTCTTTTTTCGCGTTTGCACAAGACTGGGGCTCACGTGTGTCGCCTTAGCCGTGACGCTCGAGGGCACGGTCATTCACAAGAGCGGTCTCATCACCGGTGGGCGCAGCAGCCACGACAATAGCAAGAAGTGGGAGGAGAAGGACGTCGCCAGTACGCCCTATCGATGTTCACCTTGATTCCCGTCGCTGATTGCAGGGTGTATTCATTAGACTTGCGCCGCGCGCGCGAAACGCTCATGCAGCAGCTGCAAGACCTCGCAAAGCAGAAGCCGCGCCCGAACGCCGACGAGCCGCTGCTCGCGGAAATCAGCAGGCTCGAGGGCGCGCTTTCGCTGCTGCGGGACGACCTGTCGGCCTGCAAGCTCGCGCTGACCGGCAAGCGGGACGAGCTCAAGTTCGTCGTTAAGGAGGCCAAGAAGGTCAAGCCGGCCGTCGAGAAGGTGCGTCCCTCCTACAGCCGTACCAACTACACCTCACGTTTCGCTGAACCCGGCTGCAGGCGCGCTCGGCGCTGGCGGCGCTCAGGGCGAAGATGGACGGCCTGTCGCGCGTGGTGCACGACGCGGAGGACGCGATCTTCGGGGCGTTCTGCGCCAAGATCGGCGTGCCGGACATCCGGACGTACGAGGACCGGCAGCTGCGCGCGGCGGAGGAGGCGGCGAGCGCGCGTCTGCGGTTCGACACGCAGATTGCGCGCATGACGCACGCGGTGGGCTTCGAGACCGACTCGCTCGACGGCGTGCGCGCGCGGCTCGACGGCGTGCGCAGGGCCGTCGATGCGGAGGCCGCCACCATTGCGAAGCTGGAGGAGCGCAGGGATGTGGTGAAGAAGGAGCTGGACGAGATGCTGGGCGTGTTGGAGGAGTTGGTTGAAGACCTTAAGCTGTTTTCTGATGGGGTGGAGGAGAAGAAGAAGGAGCTGGATGAGATGAAGAAGACTGCGAGTAAGAGCTCGAAGGCGCTCGAGAAGGTGCTCAAGGAAATCGCGTCAAGGGTATGTTGCATCCTTTATTTTTTTTCTGGGATGATCTGTTGATGAGCGTGCGGTAGAACGACGAGATCGAGAAGGCCGCCGTCGAGAGATCGGGCGTCTACCGCAAGTGCAAGATGGAGAAGATCGATCTGCCGTTACTGGCGGGCGACTTGAAGAACGTGCCCATGGAAGAGGTGGACATTGCTCCCATTCGCCTTGTTACTCGCTAACACCGTGCCGTAGAATCTGCGAGACGAAGTCGCCATGGATGTCGATGACGAGGACGGCACGCAGCGCCCCAAGGCGGTGCAAGACTATGGCATCGAGGTCGACTTCGCGAGCCTGGACGACGACGAGCGGGAGGACGGCTCTGCGGAGATGGGCGCGCAGCTGGACGCCAACATCGCGAAGCTGACGGCGGAAATCGAGCGTATGGTGCCCAACATGAAGGCCACCGAGCGCCTGGACGACGTCGAGGCCAAGCTCGCGGACACCGAGCGCGAGGCGGAAAAGGCGCGCAAGGAGTCTAGGGAGACGCGCGATGCGTTCAACGACGTTAAGAAGCGGCGGTGAGTGCACCAGGCTTGCATTCTGCAGTTTGTTGCTCACGATTTGCTGTGCAGTTGCGACCTCTTCAACAAGGCGTATACTCATATATCCGACTGCATCGACCAGGTGTACAAGGACTTGACAAAGGGCAAGGCCGCGCCTATGGGCGGTGTGGCTTATCTGAGTCTCGAGGACAGCGAGGTGCGTTGCGATGCGCGCGAGCTTGAACGTTGCTCACGTTGTCTCTTAGGAACCGTACCTGAGCGGTATCAAGTATCACGCTATGCCACCTATGAAGCGCTTTAGAGATATGGAACAGCTGTCTGGTGGCGAGAAGACGGTCGCTGCTCTGGCGCTGCTCTTTGCCATACATAGGTCAGCTATGACTCTTTTTTCCCATCGGGCGCACTGATGAACATCGTTTCATCAGCTACCAACCCGCGCCGTTCTTTGTGCTTGACGAGGTCGATGCTGCCTTGGATAACACCAACGTCGCGAAGATCGCAAACTACATTCGACGCCATGCATCGGATGCGTTCCAATTCATCGTCATCAGCTTGAAGGGCTCGCTCTATGAGCGCGGCAACTCGCTCGTTGGTATATATCGCGACCAGGAGCTCAACAGCTCACGATCGCTCACACTTGATGTGCGTTCAGCTCTGTTGTGCGTCTGGGCCCTTTTGCTGACGCCTTATTGTTTCTCAGCTCACGAAATACGACGAGTGACCATCACGATTTGTCTGCGCTGTTTTTCTGCTGTTTATCCGCTATCGTATCTTCCCGGTGTATCAGTCTAGAGTAGTTGTGAGGTTGTACGAGGTGTGTATTTTCGCTGAATTAGTGCCGCGATGGTACATGCTGGGTTCAAGCTTGATCGTTCTGCACGAAGTCGTCAGCCTTCCCAATTCTCAGCCCTAGAATGATTGCGCGACATCCGTCCTAGTCGCAGCGAGGGGGGGAGTTAAACGATCATTGAAGCTTAGCGCTGCTGTCTCATGCATGGCCGCATTGCCAGCCTGCGCGTGCAACTCGTGGTGCTGCCCAGCAGACTATGCAGATACTCAGGAGCTTGAAGTAGACGATGTTATGTATCCCCAAGGTATATTAACTGGATCTTTCAAAGTCGTCCTCCCGGATGCGGGTGGACGACGAATGACACGAAGCATTCCTTTCAAGCATCTTGCCCCGGGCGCATAATAATATTGGACTCTACCTCGAGCACTATCGGCCGATATTAGTCCGGCAGCTGACCTCGGTACGCTGCTACAATGTATAATGCATTAAATTTTGCTCTTCATATTGTAGTGAGAATAATACATCACTCACAAAACTTCTTTCACCAGTAATTGGTCCCACCGTCTCATTGATACACGCGCGTACGGCGTGGACGCCGGATCAACTGACCACCATGGGCCCAGATTCCTCTCTCAGAAGAAACGACCTCAGCCAAGCTGCAATACAGAGAGGACGACAGCCCTGTGATCGCACCGGCATGACCTCAGCAATCGCTCTGAAACAATCGAGTTCTCTTATTTGCTCCCCATAGAAAACATGCACGTTACGACTGTCGACAGAGAACGAACGTTCTCTCTGATCGCTCCTTCATCAAGGCTGAGAGTGCCTAGAGACTTTGCACATACACAACTAGCAAGGTAAGTAGTTGCACATGGACTGGGTCCTAAAGGCTCTGCTCTAAATTGTGAAGAATGAGGGATTCTTTCATGGCGGATCGTGACAGTATGCGGCAATCAAATTGGACGGGAGCTCTGCGGAAGCGTGTCAGAAGGTGAGGTCACGAAGACGATGGGACACAAACACGACAATGCCGTCTGTCACCTCTTCTCCAGGCAGAACGCTATTCCCATGGTCGTCCAGTGCTGGGAAAATGTCGAAGCAATATAGCACCGTCGCCATCATCAGCCAAATCTCGGCGTCAGCAAAGTATCGTCCCGGGCAAATTCTAAACGGGGGCGTTAGGTCGCACAGACCGTGGAGCGGGTCCCTTCTCACCTCCTTCCGAATCCGAAGATAATGTCACGAGGGTCAAGCACATCCTTGTCAAGGAGGCCTCCTTTGATGAAGCGCTCAGGGCGAAAAGAGGATGGATCCGGAAAGATTTCCTCATCCCGCGTCATAGACCTACGACACTGTTAGAGTTCGCCTTCAGCGTTTCGAAGCAAAATACCAGATGTTCGGTACCAGCGTAGCCCCTGCTGGGATACGCATCCCCTCGTAATCATCTTCTTGGATTGATGTATGCGGGAGGCCTAAGACTTGGTTAGCCATTCGCTTCCTAAAATCTTGAGATAGATTGTCGCAACCAAGGGGAACAGGAGGGTATCGCCTGTACGTCTCGCGCAAAAGCGCCTCGACATACGGGAGCTTGGAATTATCTCGGTCAGCGAAGGTGGGAAGGCGATCAGCCGGGATAATGCGATCGAGCTCTTCCTGCGCCTTCCGCTGTACGCTCGAGTTATGCACCAAGGCCATGAAGAAAGATTGTATGGTCGATAAGGTCTAGAGGTGAGGTCAGATGACATACGGATGGGCACGATGAGCGGACAGTGTCAGCCCCGGCTGAGGGGTCTATCAAATAACGCAGACGGGAACAAACGGTTCTGCTCACCGATGTAGGCGATGCCTGTACAGTTCTTGATGACCTCCTCGGGGAGGCAAGATCCGTCCACCTCTGCGTCAATGAGTGCAGTCGTAATAGAAGGGACTGCGGTTCCAGCTGCCTGCCCAAATGTTCCAGACAGACGCTGACCATTCAAAACGTCTGCATCCTGCCCACCATTTGATCCTTGACCCATGCATATGGGTTCTCCTTGGCGCGGATTTTAAGTTTGTAGGCCTTATTCGCCCTCCGTTTGAAGGAAGCGCCGGGGAACCACGAGGGGATATACTTGACTGGGCGCCAGGGATCAGGCGGCAATCGCATGCAGCGCTTCTGCGTCCACTTACGGATGGGAAAGATATCGACCGCATAGACGCCCGCCTTGAACACCTCGTTGGCGATTTGCAGGGTATCTTCGCCTAGTTGGATCCAGGGATCGTGTTTCAGCTGCGTGTCTTCCAAGCCGTACACCGTGGACATGATATTCGCGCCGGCCAACCTGTGGCCATATGTCATCTCCTTGAGAGCCAAGCTACTGCGAGAGGAAGCTTACCAATGCGTGAGACTCCACCAATCTCCGGGTGTGTCAACGAGCGCCTTGAGAAATCTGGCATTCAGCCGTTCTTGTTTCCGGCTCAAGCGCGCTACAGCGGCCTCGTTCATATGCTGATGAAAAGCGCGGCGATGCGTCCTCCAGAAGTTGCCATAGGGCATGATGGACATATTCCAGTCATATCCCATCCTGGGCGGTGACATCAGCGAAAACGTGAGTAAGGAACGGGATCGCACAGTTCACCGAGAAAGGGAAGCCGCGGTCGATTCGAGTAAGTCGCGCCTCGCTTTTCAAGAAGGTCCACCGCCGCCTTCATGGTGTCGAGTATGATAAGGTGTTTGTTGAAGGTACGCAAATGCATCACGGGACCTGCAGCTCATGTGAATAGCGCATAATGAGCAGATTGCAGCCCGATGTATACCAAAGCGTTTGCTCATCTCACGATATTTCTTCCATTGATCTGGCGAAGGTGGGACGTCCGATACGTTTCCAAGGATGAAACTCGATTCAGCTGGACCAGGGGGCAGGGCGGAACGAATGGTGTTGCGCCGATTCGCCCATCGCACAAGTTCGGTCGCCAGTACGAGTACCACGACGATGACTGCGACTTCCAGCATGCTCAAGGTCATAATGCAGGAGATGTCGCGTATGCGGGAGCGTAGATACTGAACGAGAATCACCGCAGAGGTCTTTATTAGAAAGCAGACTGGAAAGGGGTTTTATCCGGGCGCGCGTGCTATGCGAGAGACGCTCGGGAAGGCCGGCAGCTTTCACACAATCGGTACGTCGGCGTGCTGAAAGCCATATCAGAGCAGACCACACATGCGCTGTACGGACCGGTACGTACCAGGATCAAGAGTAGGAGTGGATACGTACTTTCTGAGGTCAAGCACCAGCCGTCCAGCCCTTAACGCAAAGAGAACGTGCAACACAAGGCAGTATCCTCCCATGCTCCGTTACGCGGTGACCAGCTGGGGTTTCATAACGCTGCCCACGTTGACACAGTCACAGTGCCATGGGAAAATTTTGTGCTCACAACGAAGCCATGGTGAGCCTGAAATCTTTCAATAACTGCATGGGACAGCAGTAAATAGATATCGGTGAGGCCGATCCGAGCCTCGTTTGCTGAATTTCAGCTGTAGACACTGCGAGATGGCGACGCAAGTGAAGAGAACACGGTTCAAACTCCGGTAAACAGCCACGCTCATCGGCATTGCGGCACGGAGAGACGGCCCGCTAAGCCCGCCTCACATGGCGAGGCATGCCACGCCTTTGCGGTGGAGAACGTCTCTCATGGAGGGCCACCATGATGCGATGCCGTCATTCATTCTCATGCATTGCACGCGCGCTCATAGTGGTTTCTTTGACTTTCCCACGAGATCTCTTCCACTTCAGGAATCTCATTCTCGTGCATTGTCCTTCTCGATGAATTTGCAAATTTGAAGAACGCATAAATAATGACGGAGTGGCCACGGGAGTCTCTGCCCGGGGACGTACCGCCTGATTCGTTCCATGACGAGCCCCTGGCTTGTGGAGTGGCGCAGCCGCAGGGCAAGCTGGCTGCACGGCATCGCGCTCCACCGGCTTCTTATATAAACACTGATCCCGGCTACAGGAGCAGCAGCAGACCTCAGTCTCTCACCCCCTTCATCTCGAAGTAATCAACCAGTTACGATGTTCATGATAAAGTTTACGACTCTCCTCGCTGCGGCAGCTCTGCCGCTGACGTCCGCCTACATCTGCGACGTCGCGCCGTTCAGCGGGACGTTTACTGCGGCTCCCTCCGCGTCAAACTTCCCGGTGACGTTCAACACGGCCTCAACGAAGGTCCCCTTGTGAGTCTCAGCAGTCTACCATGCGCGATTGAACTCAAGTGAGGTTCTCTATCCTTCGCCACGATGCCCAGCTCCGACCTGTCCGTCAGCTTCGGAATCTCCGCCGCCGCAGACCACGCAGGGAACACGACGCTCGGCGCGCCGCTGAGCAATGTAGACCTCATCGCCCTCAACCAGTCCAACACCGTGCGTGTGACCTCCGAGTCCCCAGCTTCCCAACCACCAGAACTTCTCCTGGCAGTATGATCACTGAAATTTGCCTTCAGGGTCCGGGTAGCTTCACAGTCGACGTCCCCATCTCGGCCTCAGACCTCTACAGCGGCGCCGGCGCGTACGTTCTCACTGCGGCGGTGCTGCGCGGGACGGGCAGTATGACAGCTGAGGTCAGTTGCCATTTGCCACAGTTGCTTTCAAGTGCACAAAAAGCTCAGCCTGTCTACAGAACGTGTTGGACTTCCGCACGGACCCGTTCATCGTGGCATTCAACGCAACCATCTCCTCGTAGGACGCTTGTCCGCCTGCAGTTTCGGGTCCTGGACGTTCTTAGCCCTGTAACAATACTGCATCTTTTAATCTCTCTTCGCCCCGATCCTTGTATACAATCAGTCAAAAGCTCAGCAAAAAACACTTCAGTTGTCCTTGTCCACGTTCTATGTATCATTACTTCCCAGCATCATGCAAATTTCATCGTAACGTACAAACTAGATTACCATAAAGTACTGTTGTGAGATCATGACGGCCCTTAAGCCATGTGTCCGCAGCTCTAAATATCTCTACTTATAGATTCCACACCCACGCAGGATGAGCGCTCAGCTCTGCGCCTGGCTTCGCCGCTCTCGTCTCCGCACAAGGATCGTGAAGAGAACCATGGTGGTGCACGAGACGACGACCCACGCGATCAGCACGCCGAAGTTCAAGCCCACTGCGGCCGCGTCAGGAGAGAGGGGGAGAGGAAGAGGATGGAAACGCACAGAAGTTCTTGGTGCCGAAGAGGATGGCGCGCACAGCGCGGCCGACGTGGTAGAACGGCGCGGCGTAGCCATATCGGAATATGCCTGGCAACAGCTCGATCGGGTCTGCAAGGCAAGGGCGGTGGCGGTCAGCGAGAGATTTAGCGACGAGCAGCGCGCGGAGGGAGACGCACAGAATGCGACGGAGACGTTGGTGATGATCCACAGAATCAAAAAGAAGGGGACGAATCTGCGGGCGCGTGTGTGAGCTGCATGGAGACGTGCGCTGGGTAGGACAGACAGACCTGACGGTCAGAATGGTGACGAGGGACTCGACGGCGAGCCCGAGCGCGCTCATGCCGAAGAAGCTGATAGCCCAGTAGATCACAAAGCCACCGTGCCCGAGGAACCTCGAGAACGGCACCTGGACTAAATGTCAGCAAATGCGGGGAGAGAAAGGTCGTGGGAGCCGACGCACCTGGAAAGCCAAGCTGATGAAGGCATAGAACCAGGACACAAAGAAGTAGATGGTAAGGGGCACGACGAGGCGAACGATGATGAGCGAGCGAAGGTCGAGGAACCTGTCAAGTCCGGAGATCAGGCGTGCGTTGGTGTTGATCATCGCGAGCGTGAAGGAGATGACAAGCAGGTAGATCAGCCCGACGAAGTCGACCGCGGCGGCAACGGGGACGTCGAAGGGGTGCAGGTCGCGCAGGTTATAGTCCACCGGCCGCGTGACGACCGTAGGGGCAGTGCCGAGCAGCCGCGCGAGGTCTGTGTTGGAAGTCTGCGCAAGGCCCCGCGCGTGCTGCACGGCGAAGCGCGCGGCAAACTGAGCGAGCGCGACCTGGATCTGCGAGAGGACGTAGGTCGGCACGGCGTTCTCGTTGCGCGCGCGTTCGAAGAAGACGGTGAGCGCGAGGCTGCCGTTGTACGATGCGTCGGCAGCCTGCACGGCGCTCTGAAGCCGCGTCGTAGCACCCTGGGCGACGACGATGGCGGCCCAGGTCTTCTCGCTGGTCACGTGCCGAATAATCTGCTGCTCATCGGTGAAGGTGCCGGGTGCGATGATGTCGTAGCTGAGCTGCTGTTTTGCGCCTGTTACACTTGGCGACTGGAACGCCGCGACGACAGCTTGTCCGATGGCAGCCTGGTCCAAGTCGACGACCGCGACTCGCAGATTATGTGCATGCATCGGCGCCCTCCAAAAGGCGCCCCAGTCTACGAATAGCACGCGCGTCAGAAGCGGTAGCAGTGACGATTGAATGGGTCTCCGAGGGACTCACAGATGGACAGAATGGACATGATAACGACGATCGTCAGCATCGTGCCTCCAACAAGAATGCCCAAAAACGCCTTGCGCGCGCCGGCGAGCGCGGGGTCGCTCCACCTGTGCGAGAACGGGCGCAACTCGCCCTCGTCATCGTTGGACTCGGCGTCGCGCTCAGGCTGGCGGCCTGCTGCAGGCCCGCCGTTCTGCTTCTCGTCGACGCCCACAGCCGAGGATTTTGCGTTGGGGTCGTTCATGTCTTTGAGCTCGTGCGAGTCGCCGAGCGTCTGTGAGACTGAAGACTCCCGGGAACGCATCATGCTACTGGTAGAAGGGACGGAGGCGAGGGAGTGCTGAAGCGAACGCTGTCAGGATGACTTGGTTATTAAATAAGCCAAAGGCCGCGGCAGCTTGCGTGTATCTCATGTCAGACATTGGCGATCACGGAGCCTGACTAACTGCGCCGGGGGGTTGCGCATGTCTCTCCGCGGAACCTTTAGGCTGAATCCTTCTGCCCCTAGCACGAGAACCAGGTGAAATCTATTTGACTTCAGAGGCTTTCCGTGGTGAAGTTTATACGAGCACCACTGGGATAGCTGGGCTTGATAGCCCCGGACAGACCGGCGGACGCAGGGCGGATGTAAGGTTGGCAGAGCTGACAAAGAACATTGACGCGGTCTTTTCGGCATGCAAACTCAAGATCGTCAGGGGCTCTTTGCACAGTTCCTTTCCTGGTGGCCAATTTTGACAGAATGGACGTGCGCGGTGAAGACCCCATGGTCTGAACGAAAATAGGCGGCCTGCCCCTGGCGCTGCAATCTTGCCCATGGACGAAATGCTTATCATCTATCAATAGCTGCCCATTGAAGGCTGTATAGTGTGGCAATTTGCAAGACCATTGAATACGAATCAGAGAGATGGTGCAACGCGCCGACGCATGCGAACTGATTCAACTTTTGAAATTTACAGTAGTATGCGGATGTCCGTTTTGCAGGCCCTCTGCTCGCCGCGGCCCGCGCGGCATACACACATGGACGAACTCTGTCTCCCCCCACGGACACTTTAGACGCATACCCTTTCCCAACCAGATCCCCCACCTGCGACCCTGATGATGCTCAGATCGGTCCCAGTACGGCGATGGACTCTACCCAGCTGTTGCACTTCCATCTCAACTCTCTGTTGTTCTCAGTTCATGTACAGTCATTGCCCATTAAGGGCCCTGCGTCTTGGCGCGAGTAGCAACCTGCGGCAGGCTAATCACACAGATTCATCATCAGCGGATGTCCGTTTGGTGCGGGATGACTGGAGAGTACCCCATAAGTACATCACTGAAGTAGTGGCAGCTCGCGTCGAAGGAAAGCTTCCCAATCCGTAGGCTCTCTCCCGAGGAGCATCCTCAGGACGTTGCTGTTCCCCGGCAACCCGCGCGTTTGGTAGTAAAATAGCATTCCTGAGCGATCCCATTGAGCCTCTGTGTGCGACGAACGACGAACTGGAGAGCGCGACGTACTCTTCATTCCCTCCACCTGAGCGGGGTCCGTGAATCCGACGCGTTTAGCCATCTCATCCGGGGAGGTCTGCTCGACGGCAAACGGCCCTGCGCCCGTCACGGCCTCGAAGACGCGCGCGACGTCTTGGTAGGTGCCGTTGTACCCCACGAGCTCGTATGTCGCGCGGTTATGCTTCTCCAGATTCTTGAGGACGTTGAGGATGACCTCTTGCTCGTCCCTCAGATCGACGAAACCATGGAGGACCTAGAGTAAAGCAAAGCATGCGGAATCAGAATCCACTTGAACACAATTAACGCATGGGTCAAACTGACATCTCCAGCATACGGAACCGCAATCTTGCGCGCGCTAACGATGGCCTTGAGCGGGAGGTTCTGCATGACGTGCGTGGGCCGGAGGATAGTGTACCCCAGCCCGCTCTCAATGAGGCGCTCCTCGACGCCCAGCTTCGCCGCGTGGTTCGTCATCTTCGTCCTCAACGGATGGATGACCGAGCAGAACACCACATGCTTCACCGAGCCAGACGCAGCGGAGGCAGCTACGACGCTCTGCCCGATGGCCGTCTCGAGCGGGTGGAACGGCGGGCCGTTGTGGATGACGACCGTCGCGCCGGAGACGGCGGCTTGGACGTCTGCGTGGTTCGTCAGGTCGCATTTGACGGCCTGCACGCGCGCGCGGTGATGCTCGGGGAGGCTGGATACGAGATCGTGGGACTTGGAGTCGAAGTTGACGGCGGAGACCGCGAGGCGGAGGGAAGCGTTGGGCAGCTGGTCCAGGATGAGCGGGATGAGCGGCCGCAGCTGCTTCGAGCGCGGGAGCGTTAGTAGGATCAGCTCGTTCGCGGTGGCCATGGTATTGGTGACGATAGGAGCGCAAGGTGCAGCGTGCAGTGCTGAACTCCGCTGACAAATAAGATTTAATACTCGGGAGTTCTCATGACGGATACCATATGACGTGCGCTGCTGACTTTGTAAGCGCTGAAAACAGCCAATCGCTGGAAAGCCTGGAAGACGGAAAATTGGCGAAGCATTGGCCTGGAGCTCGAGACTTCTGAGTCTAAGTAGGCAAAGCTGGAATACCCTGAGCTACAGGATGTTGACACTGAACGGACGTACCTGCAGACTCCGGAGTTCCACGAGTCCAAAAGGACTTCTCAGCGACCGAGGATATTGATAACCCATGAATCAGCCTGTTACTATTTGGTCATTGAAGTGAGTGTAGCGGAATTTTCGGGCCCCCCAAAGAGTCGTATTCGTAAGCTGAGCAAAGCAATTCTGCATGTCGTGGAATCCCGAATCGCAACCAGAAACCAGCCGAGTCGGTTTGTAATAGGAAGGTGAATCCAAGATATTGAAGCACTCGCTATTCTATGGCGTGGATGAAGAGGGTTTCTTCTGAGGGAAGATCGAAATTCAGAAGAAGTCCACTTTCGAGAAACTTCCTCCAAATCGGACAGGAAAGGAGATACTATGACGTCAGAAATGTTGTACCTGCGTAAAGAGCAGCAATAAGTCGGCGTTGTTGTGAGATGTTGCTTTCAGAATTCGAGGAGTTTTCGTTGTTCCACTGATTTGCTTCCGGCACAATATACTTCCGCACCTCTTCCCGATCCCGTTTCGCGCAGCCGCTCGCGTTAGACATGGTGCGCGCCCTTTGCCTGCAGCCAGCACACCACACACTCATATACGATCCTGCGCACAGTCGCATGCTCTGCGCCCATACCTCGCCGCTGTGCGGTCGACGCTGACCGCGGCGCTGACGCTGGAGAACTTTGCGTCGCAGGTCGTCGAGCGGCACAACAAGCCCGAGGTCGAGGCGCAGTGCGTGCTGGGCCCTGTATTGCTTACCTAAGCTTACGCTGGCCTGGTCTAGGACATCGCGCGAGGTGCTGCTGAACCCATTGGTGATCTCGCGCAACGAGAACGAGCGGGTGCTGATCGAGCCGTCGGTCAACTCTGTGCGGCTGAGCATCAAGATCAAGCAGGCGGACGAGATCGAGCGCGCCCTTTGCGCAAAGTTCACCCGCTTCATGATGATGCGCGCAGAGAACTTTATCGTCCTACGCCGCAAGCCCGTGCCCGTGCGTCCTGTCACGCAGTTATCCATTAACTATCCTAGTGCTCATGCTCTGATTTGCGTAGGGATACGACATATCCTTCCTGATCACCAACTTCCACACAGAGACGATGCTCAAGCACAAGATCGTCGACTTCATCATCCAGTTCATGGAGGACGTCGACAAGGAGATCTCCGAAATGAAGCTCTCGCTCAACGCCCGCGCGCGTGTCGTCGCAGAGTCCTACCTGACCGTCGTACGTGTCCTCCCACGTTTCGCTTCTTCAACGTGCTTACGCTCTGCTACAGTTTGGATAATACTTTTCTTCGAGTTGTGCTGCTGTACTCTATCCTTTCCCGCTATAAAGATCGGAAAATCACCTACAGTCTGCCATCAGAGCGCTGGTTCGAGGGTCGCACTGCGGGCCCCATGGTCGCAAGGGCACAGGCAGTCTACGCCTAGGCATTGCATTCGGCATACCAGTTCTCTACGATTACAAAACAATGGCCATGGACGAGATATAGGGGGCGTGCATACCCCTACGGTGCGGAATCATTGTCCGCCCTCGTCTGATGGTCCGTGGTTTGTGGAGCGACTGGCCGCGTCTTTCGGAGCGTCTTTGGCTTCGCCCGTCCCATCGGAACTACAGTGATATGATGACTGCTGCCAATAATCCTGAAGTCCGTTTCGTACATACCTTGGGTTTGACGTTTTGGCCGCAGCAAACACCGAGCTGATTCGGTCGCGCACGGTTCGGATGAGCGGCTGTCTCGCTGGGCACCGGACGAATCTGATGACGATGGGAAACTTCAGTGGCGACGTATCCTGCCCTTCGGAGCCGGTCGTATCGTCCGCTCCGGAGACGGTCGTATCCCTCCCTCCGGAGCTGGACGTCTCTTCTGAGCTTGATGTCAACTCCCAGCGCTCGTTATGCTGGGCCTGGATCATGAGCGTCTCGATATTAAAGCGACGATGGTAACGTACCGAATTCGTGCCCGAGGTGCTGGTAGCTGGCGCTGGCTCCTTGCTGACTACAGACGAAATGCCACCCAACCAGGAGTCGACGGCCAACGAATGATACACGATGACGACCTGGGTGAGTTCGATCTCGTATTGAGCGCTGTATTTCTTCACGATCTTCTGGCCGTTTGCCTCGAGATAGGTTTCAAGTAGCTTCGTCTTCTTGTATATCGTGTCCGAGTGCTCGAGACCACGGAAAGAGAGAAATGCGATCTTGTCATCGGGCCCGTCGCGCACTTCGGTTTCACTGTATGAGGCAGGACCGTCAGTATGGGATCCGGAGAAACACTCGAGAAAGGTCTCACATCGACCTATTGGCATACTGTGGCCCTTTATCGCTGCTGGCGCTTATCTCGAGTTTACGGATGCGCGAGGATACGAACGGCCCGCCGGGATTGGACTTCCGTTCGGTCTCCACGTCCCTCTCTGTTATGGTCTGGATCTCGTTCTCGTCGAACACATTGTACAACTGACACAGTGAGTGCGATGGGAAAAACGAACAGAGTGACACGCACCTTGACGAAACGCCCTCCGTTAATGAACCCGCAGTCGCCAACACGGCCGACGTCCCTAGACGGAGCCCACAGCGCGTGGCCGCCCACCGACGTTTCGAGCAAGGCAGCAAAGCTCGCTGCATTGCTATCGACAAAGTTGGCGGGGGGGAGAGTAGCCGGGCGCAACATGAGACGAAATCGGGCACTTGGGGGCGAGCGACGGATCGTATTTTTCTAGTGTGTGAGTCTTGAGGGCGGCTTGAGCGGCCCACCGCCACGGCAGGTCGTTTCGCCCGGGTTGTTTATCACGCCTGTGTAATTGTAAAGGGAAGAGGCGTTCCCGGGCCAATAAAGCCAATGACAGTGGCGCTGAATCTGCCTGCCAAATCGATCATAGCAGGCGGGGTGACACTTTCCCGGTAGCACCGCGACCCAGTCTCCAGGTTACATAGAGGTTAATCCACCGATCGTCTTGGCAGAAGAGCACGGAGGCCACTTCTGTCCGCATAATCATCCAAGGTCAGGGTGTGGTCAGGGCAGTTTCGTTTCTTATTTGCTTCGGGAATGGTTCGATCTCTCGTTCCCAAGAGTGGAAATTGTGAGCTCAGATGAATCAACATTGCTTTCCCGCTCTTTTCAATTGGATCGTACTGCACCTTTAGAGTAACCTCTGATGAACTGTGATCATGCTTTCGCAACGCCGGCATACGCCGTGTCTGAAGCGCGTCCCGAGGCACTCCCGAGGCTTCCATCGGTCTGTGAGCCAAAAAGAACACGTATGATGTAATAGATTATCTCTCTGAAGCACTTCTCACTGTGTACCCGCACTCTCTCCATATGTTGCGCCTAAAAGTGGGCGATATTTGCTGTAACATACGCAAGAGTTCCAAGCTACCACCACACTAGTCTCCTTGAAGCATGGTAATGTTTGGCATACGTCCCGATCCGGGAAGCCGGCGACGCGAGTTGAAGCCCGGCGGTCGTTTAGCGGTCGTTCCTGATTAAAACCCTCTCCGCCTGCGCCCTTTGCTGGCGTTTCCGCAAAACTATCGAGACGCCTGCTCTCTGGCTGGTAAATATGATCACCGTCCATATGTCCTGTTCGGCGGCGGAAGGCTGCGATTCATCTCCATGTATACGCGGCGTCTCCCGCCATTACTGTAGGCTGTGTTCATGGCAGTTCAGGGTGGGCGCCACTGTCAGTTACACAAGCGCGGCAACTGGCCCAAACAAGAGGAAATGGCGGCGGGAAACTCAAGCAGCCCTAGAGACTCACGTCCGAAGTGATATAAGATACTGTACACATAGTGTATGACACATGAGCCAAGCACCACGCTCCCGCTTTCGTAGAATTCGCCCCATGGGGGAACCAGCGAACGTTTCCAGATCTCCCGACTTCAATAAGCTCCCTAGTGCTTATGCAAAACTGCTTTTGAACTCGTCGATCGGGTACACGCTGTGGAGGCCATCTGCCAGTAAAGGATGCGTTGGCGATTGCGGGTACATAACTGAAGGTCGCTTCGTGAAGGCGCGTACGATCATGCACCCTCACGCCCGTCTGTCTCACACGAGTAGTTCTTCAACGTATTCGACACCCAAAACGAGCTTCGCATCCCCCCCGAGTCGTTCGGCCTGGACGAGAAGGATATCGATAGGAACCCCAACGTCCCCAATACCAGCGCCCTGCTGTCCTCGCACATCCGCACGTTCAGGATCACCTCGAGCGTGGCAGCCGCGCCACTCACATCCGTAAGCTTGTGCGGTCCGCTCATTGTGTATATTCCTGGACGGGTTCTCACCTCAATGACTCGCAGTGAGGTCTCGTTGTATGCCCATAACGCTCTCCAGGAGATCGCGTTTCTCGAGTTCTTGGGTCCCGAGCGTACGGTGTGCCATTACCCTAAAACGAGGCTCTTCAAAACGTATCTCGAAATAAACGGACCTGCTATCATGCGGAAATATGGGTCTCAGTATCCGATCAGGCTGAAGGATGTCATCATCGTGTCTGAGGAGACCACCGTGTCCTCCTGGGTTAGCGGTTATACGCGCACGACCCACACCGAGGTTGGCGTCAATCTCGAGTTCGAAGCCGTTATTGGCAATCAAGCCGTACGACACCTCGTCGCAAAGATTGTCACGACTCTTAGCTGACGTGTTTCCAATACCTTCTCAGGCGGCTGAGGACAGCACCAGTGATCAGTGGGTCACACACAGTGGCGGAGATCCGAGATTAAGGCTGCACAAGTATCCCATCGTCATCAAATATGTCAAGCATCCTCATAAATGGCCGACCAGGTTCTACACCCGCCTGCTTGGTGGGTTAAAGAATCTGATGGGCAAGTCAAGGTACGCATGAAACAGTTGCTGCGGGAGCCTTCGGATTAACTGTGTCTGCAGCAAGTAAACAAGGTCGCGCCTGGATTCAACGCGTTGCATCGACCAATTGGGCTGGTTCTCCGTTGAGGAATGGCAGCAAACGCTTAGTCGTCTTGTCATGTAGTTGATGAAAGTAGGAAACTCTTCTCTTGAGCATCGCTCACATAGCCCCAGCCATTCAATAGTCAGTACCTGCGGAAGAGATCGAAAGCAGTGTCAATGTTCGGCTCACAAGATAAATACAGTACGCCATGTACAGTACTATAACACCAAACGCCTTCCCTATGCGCCCGCGCCTACGCCGACGCCAGAAGTTCATCGTCATAAGCGGAATACACGATGGCACAGAACACCTCGACCTCATGTAACCCCGCCACACCCTAGAAATGCGGAGAAGACATGCCCAACATCAGCATCCTTACAAGCGTCAAGGGAGGGGAAGAAGAAAAGCACGCACGTCAACCAACTCATTCGGATAGCCCTGCACAGCGGCATGCGCCCAGCGCGCCACACCCGGCAGCAGCGCGGCCAGCCTCACGCGCTTAGTGGGTATTTCGCGAATGCGCGGCCCAAAGCTGGCGGCCAGCTCCAAATCCGCGTCCTGCGGCAGCGGGTCAGGCTTGAAGAGGTCGTCCTCGAGAGCGGCGAGCAGCACGGCGTCGGCGCGCGCGAGCGCCGCGCGCAGGACGAGCGCGAAGTCGGGCCCGCGCAGGCGGGACCGCGTCTCGTCCAGAAGCGTGGCGAGGAGCGGCGAAGGCGCCGTCGTGCTTGGTGGGAGGACGCGGGCGAGCTGGGCGGGCGTTGGGGGAAGGAGGGCGGGGAGGAAGCTGCAAGGTGGTGAGTGGTTTCTGGAATGGATGGGGAGCGGCGTACTTGTCGGATATGTGAATGCGCGCGCGGACGGACTGGATGAGTTGCGACAGGTCGTCGATCGAAAGTTGCGTTTTCAACGAAACTCTGCGGGATGGTGAGCAATGTATAGATTGGGGAGACGCACGTACGGCTCAAAGACGTCCTCGACCGCGCGCTGAACGCGGCTAGCAACTTCGCGCCAGCCCTCATTGAGCAGCCACCAACTCAGCGTCAAATACGTGCGCTCCAACTCATCCGTGACCTCCTCCTCCTCATCCTCGCCGTCGTCCTCGCGGTCCTCCCTCTGGCCGGGTAGCGAAAAGTCCGAGAACAGCGCAGCAGCATCAAACAGCGCCGCGTCGCGCTGCGAGCTCTCGCGTGCGAGCGCGCGCACGGAGGCGAGGTACTTGTGGCGGCCGAGGATGGACAGCTGGGTGTGGGCGAGCAGGGCGAGCAGCGTGCCGGCGTAGGCGACGGTGAGCGTGCGCGTGAAGGCGAGCAGCTTGACCTCGCGCCAGAGCTCGGCCTTGGACTTGGACGTTGCGCCGGAGCTGGCGCTGGCCTCGGACGTCGTGTCGCTCAGCATGGAGCTCGCCATGCTCGCGCTGGCGTCCGTGCTGCGCGGCGAATCCTCGTGCGCGCCGGCGCTTGTTCCAGGCTGCGGGATTTCGAGCGAGGCCGTCGATTGCAGCTGCGACTGCGAGAACTGGTCGACCCAGCTGCTCGCGCTCTCTGCCAGCCTGGAACCCGAGCCCGAATCGTCCGTCGCCGTCGACCGCGCATCGTCGTCGACCGGGGCTGGCGTCGGCCTCGCGGACAGCGCGCGCAGGTCGGCCGTGAGCCGCTCGACGTCCATGGCGTCCAGAATCGCGGCGCCCAGCGGCTGCAGCAGCGCGAGCACGCTGAACGCGACGTCCTCCTGGTTCTTTGCGAACCGGCGTCGAAGACTAGTATTCATTAAATTATTAGCAATTATAATGAATAAATTAGAGCTGAGCGCCGCACTTGTCACGCGCCGCACGGTCCTGGAGCACTTTATCGCGGATTTCTTCAAGCCTGGCGACCACATATCGGCCAAGCAGGTATGCTGAGCCAAGAACGCCAGCGGTGAGCGCGAGCCCGCGCCGACGAGCGTACACGCATTTGCGTACTGACGGGAACATGGGAAGAGGAGGAATTCACGTGATGTTGCATGTTGTTTGCAAGTTGCCAGAAAATGGACGTTCAGCAGTTTTTGATAGGTATCATAATGACCTTAGGGGTTGATTCAAACTGGCAGAGGTTCTGCCCGCCCGAAGGCCAGGCAGAAGTACTATGTACAAAAATAGCACGACGACGAACGGATCGTCGACGACGCCACCGACTCCGAGGGGCAGAGTGACAGCGACACGACAGGAGGGAGACTTGGGTAGACTGCTCTCTCGCTCCCCTCGTCTTTTATACCCTGCGCCGGGCTTGGCAGTGCGTCAGCACTCCGGCTATCTGCGTGTCAGCCCACTCCGGCCGTCCGCGCCGCCGTCCCCGTTCCCGCTGGAAATACAGGCTGCTCCTGCGCTATGCGCGTGCTACTGGATTGTAGTTGGGGCTCAGAATCCGCTCATATGGTCTTTTTGCTTTGGGTCTCTGGCTCAGGACTCTCAGCCCGGCACACTGCCCTCCTCGGATATTCTGACTCGCATCAGTACTTCCCGACTTCTCCGAGGCGCGCGTTAATTTCCTTGCACTGTATTCTCCTGCTGACTTGCTTGCACGCCGTTTACTAGCCTCAGAAATGCGAAAAATGCGAGCTCTGGCTTAGGGGAATGGTCTCCGCATTGGCAAAGACATTGGCGACCTGGGCGCAATCTCGTTCGTTCCCCGATCACACTTCCTCGCTTCACATAGAAGCTTGACTCAGCACGTTATTTTCGCCGCTGATGCATACTGACCGTCGAGAAACTCGATGTGCTGCTCCCATGCGCTCTCAGCGTCAGGACACACATTCTGGCCGACTCAGAGCTCATCCCGCGGATGCGTGAGAGTGCGCACACCCATTTTCCCATGTGTTAAACGCCCATCACCGCTTCCTCGCTTCATCTCACAGCTCAAACATATGCGCATACAGTCTGCGGGAATCAACACATTCTCAGGATGCTCAGCGGTTCAGACGCATTCGTTAAGAAAAACAGTCTATTCCATTGCTCTGAACTAATGTACATGATTGAGCAGGAGTGTTGTCGGGAAATTGACGAGAACGAGTGCGGCGATGGCAAGGGCGATGGAGAGGAGTTCGGTGATGCAACCGCAGGCGGAACACGTGGGAACGCCCCGGCGGGCGGAATGAAAATGGCGAGGTCGATGGCGCACGCATTGCAGGACTCGGATGGCGAACGAAGATGGGAGTGGGGTGAGAGGGAGGGAGAAAGATGAACGGATCGCCGCCAGCCGACGCGGGAAGACCGTGCACCAGAAAGCGCAGCGGCGGCGAGCAGAGATTCGCCATGCCCGCCGGAGATGCTGCAGACGGGCGAGACGCGGAACAGCGTTGAGGAGACCTCGCGCGGCGGGCGGATCGACGGGATGCGCGTTCCCGACGTGCGCGATCTCGGCGTGGTCGGTGACGGTGTTGAAATGCGCTGGATACGCGTTGGCGCGCGCTGCAAAGCACATATGTCATCAGCGCGGCGACACAAAACTAATTAGCTCGTCGCCGGGAGCGTCGTCGAGAATGGAGGGCGCGACGCCTGTATCTGCGACGCGGCGTTTCAGCGACAAGCTCAACGAATGAAACCTGAACGAAACTCACCAGTGTGTTCTCGACATGGCGCCGGCGCGTGATGTTCCCCGCGTGCAGATTCAAGCGAATCCCTGCGCGGAATGGCATGCGCGTCAGACGCTGAGAAAGGACTGCGAAGTGCAGAGACTCACCAAATCACGCCGCGCGCGATGATAACGGCCCGGCGCGCGCGATGAGAGCACGGGCTAGGTGAGACTCGGCGCGCGATGTTCCTTGCGACCAGATTCAAGCCATTTTCTACGCGGAACGACGGGCGCGTCAGCTGCTGGTGATGAGAGGTGTAGCACGAGGACTCACCGACTCGTCCGTCGCGCGCGCGACGGCAGCGGGTCTGCTTCGGGCGTCGGTGCATGCAGTGCCTCGCGAGCGGATTCAAGCGATTCCCTGCGCGGAAAAGCTTGCGCGTCAGCAACGTGGAGAGATGAGAATTGCAACAGGGGACTCACCGACCCACGCCGCGCGCGATGACAGCATGCCTGCTGTACGAGGCTGCGAGTGACATTCCGCGCGAGCAGATTCAAGCGATTCCCTGCGCGGACAGCGTTGCGCGTCAGTGATGAGGAAGAGGACTGAGCATTCTGAACAGAAACTCACCTGCACACACACTGGGAACAATGGCGGAGCGTCGTCTGCGATGACGATGAAAGCGAGCCCGCCGGCGTCGGCGCGTGATGTTCCTCGCGATCAAATGCATGCGATTCGCTGCGCGGACAGCCGTGCCCGTCAGCGACGAAGAGAGGGCTGAGACTTTCGAGCAAAAACTCACCAGCTCATACGCTGTGCGATACGTTGTTGGCAACGATGGTCGAAGCGGGTCCGGCGGCGTTGGCATGCGATGTTCCTCGCGACCAGATGCATGCGATTCATTCTGCGAAAAGACATGCGCGTCAGCAATGTGCGGAAAACTGAGAACTGTGAGCATGCACACACCAACTCATACGCCGAGCAAATGACGGCGCGTCGTCGCAGACGACGATGGAAGCGGGCTCGCCGCCGTCGGCGCGCGATGTTCCTCGCGATCAGATGCATGCGATTCCTGAGTGGAAAGGTCGTCAACGACGTAAGAGGCCGGAGAGATTAGAACAGGGACTCACCAGCTCGGTGCCTAGAACGATGATGGCGTTCCAGAGGTGTGTCGTCACGCACGCGAGCGCGCTGGCAATGCCGCGCGATGTTCCTCGCGATCAGATGCATGCGATTCTGCGCGCAGTAGCATCATGCGTGAGCCGGATGAGGAGACTGAGAAGAGAAAAATGGACTCACGGGCTCACAATGACAGCGTCGACGCCGGCAATATCTGCACGCCTTCAGAGTAACCGCGGCCGAGTACTGTTCAGAGGGATTGGCCGTCAGCAATGGCCCTGGAACAGCAAAATAGCGAATGCGAACCTACGCAGGCCACGGAAAGCAAGAGCGGCGGGCAGGGAAAGAGTGCCGTCGTCGAGACGCGCAACGCCAGTGCCAACAACGGACGCCGTTGCAGCATGGCGACAGCGGGGGAATGGGTGATCGAGAACAAGAGAGCCCCGCTGGGTGGGCTGTATAAATGAGCAGCAAATGCTGCTGTGCGCGATGTGTGACCATGACCGTCGGGGTTCAAGAGTTTTTCGGTCCAATCCGCGCCTCGCCGGAGTTCCGCTCCCAGCGCGCTTCTGCAGATCCTCGTGATCCCGGCTGTTCACGAGTCGCCGCTTCGCGCTCCGACTCCAAGCATAGAATTACGCAACTGAGTGTTATGCGGGCCCTGCGCGATAAGCATAACTTACAGCACAGCTGCAGGAACGGCCGCAGCATAGCAAATTCGGCTCAGACGGGCGCTTGCGCTCGTCGATCCGCCGTTGAATGCAATGCAAACCAGCCAGGTTTGCTGCAAAGCTGTCTCGTGAGTGTTTGCAAACA
This sequence comes from Auricularia sp. M13, assembly GCA_037042915.1. NCBI lineage: Eukaryota > Fungi > Basidiomycota > Agaricomycetes > Auriculariales > Auriculariaceae > Auricularia > Auricularia sp. M13. The sequence continues at coordinate 118,098 of CM073198.1, read as the reverse complement.
AAATCAACATGAAGAGCTCGTGGGAACTGGTTGTAAGGCCTGGGGTCGACGAGAGCGCATTTGGAGAGCCGGGGAGAGCGCAGATGGGGCTGAATCCTCGACTCGGAGCTCGACAGTCGAACCCTCAGCGAAGCATGTACGTCTGAACAGCGTTCCAGACTGCCAGACGTGCAATTGCGCACGAGGAATGAGATCTGTTCATAGGATCTCAGGTGACGCGCTTCATGCGCTCGCGGGTGCATCAATGAACCGAAGAATCCTACTTGGATTCGAGCTGGACATCAGGTCGACGATATCAGGAAAGATTCAGAGTTTCACAGATGCTCAAATCTTATATATCACTGTGATTAATCCCAGAAACGCAACTACGTGCCAGTATTATCGCGGGATCAAAGAATGTAGTGGAAGGTATGTGAGGAACTGCCAGAAGGTGCGCTTTGCGCACCTTCCGCGAGCACCGCGTACATACATCCGCAACGAAAGTGAGATATGTGCTACATCGCAGGCTCTATAGCCCATTGATACTATTGGCGTATACGTGTATATCGAGCAAACGGTTCTTTGGCATTAGAGAGTGCGAAAGTACGCAAAGCGCACTTTGCCACGCACGAGATCTGCATGCAAAATGGGCCAAATCCGCTGATGTACACGGAAACGCTCATTAAGACTCTTGTAAGCTGATCATACTGCTAATCTCAGCGGGGTATCCAGCGTAGCATACACCGCGATTCCGAAATACAGCGGGCAGTCAGAATCGAGCAGACATTACGATCGGACGAGCGAGTTCCCTGAACGGTACATCATGCGCATGCACGACGTCACAGCCAATGAGCGCCGTAATGCTGTCTTGGAACATGACGTGACGTGCACGGGCTGGGATAGTCGAAGCGAAGGCTCTGAATCATGTTGAATCGGCGGAAGGCGAGGAGAAACGTCTCGCGTGAGAACGATCCCGACCTGCGCCGGCTTAGTGCCTTGTTCTAGACAGCTCTTGCGGCGTATCTAACGCAGCAATGACTCAGTCGATCGAATTGAAACGAGTCCTGGGGCGGTGGAAGCGAGTCGGCGGTGGCGAGTACGCGCAGAAACCGAACGATTCTGCGGTTTCCCCTCAATTCTTTCGCTCATCAGGCGTTTCAAAGACATCAATCACGCCTGATGGAAGCGTATCGCGTGCGTTTGTGCGCCGGAAGGCCGTGCAGAGAGGTCCTGGGACCTCCAGGTGTCTCCCATTTTGCGGGCCCACACCCCCCTCTGACGGGCGCCTAATGGCTGAGGGCTGGTCTCTCAACCACCACGGGCGCCTATTTGAAAGAGGGAGGGGGTGAGGTGCTCGCGCGGGCGAGAAATTCGTTGCGCGGCGGCGGGGTGAGGAGGCGAAGGCCGATCTGAATCCAACAGCCGCGCCGTTCCTTCCACCCCCTTCTCTCGCCAAACTCACTTCGTACGTCTGGGCTCCGTAAGCCTGGGCTGTGCATTGATTGCGAGACGGCCGCCGCGCTGGTGGGGTGCAGGGGTATAAAAGGCGTTCAGCATCTGGGTCATCCACCAGTGTCCGCCCCTTCTTCCTCTTCCTCGACCTCTCTTCCCTCCCGCCCCGCTCGCTGTGTGCCGCGCGACCGATGTCTATGCGCCTGCGCGTGTGCTCGCCGTTGCACGCGATGCTCGAGCATGTGCTGCTCGTGCTTGTGTTGCTCGTCAGCGATTGTGCTCGTCAGCGGCGATGCTCAAATGATCACGCTCGTCGTTGGCAGCAAAACGGACGTCTATTTCGCGGTGCGTATGTACATCGCCTTCGCTGCGCGTCGCGTTAACGACGCTGATACTACGATTACAGTCCATTCTGCCAGCTCGTAGCCGCCCGTGAGTACCCCGTCCCCCGCGTTCCACGACCGCATCCTGATCTGCGAGCAGGACCGATCGGACGCATTCGTCGCCCGTACACCGCTGGACAGCGCCGTGGAAAATGAAATGCTGCCAATAATGTGAGCGTTACATGGCGCAGTTCGATCGGGCGACTACTCACGCTCGTTTCAGCCTCCTGGCGAACGCGCATCCGCCCGCGTATCGTGCAGCGCGCCCCGACGCCGTCCTGTATGCTCCGAGGCTCGTGGGCGCGCGTTGGCGACGTTCGATAGGCAGAAACTCTCCCGGAACCCGTGAGTAACGCACGCCCACGCTTCTGGTACATTTACTGACCTCGATCGAACGCTCGCGTTTTTTTGCATCCAGCCGGCGCGATTGGATGGCGCGCGCACATGTCTGGCTCGGAAGACTGTAAATCCTGCCAATCGAGGTCAGTCTTTTGCTCCGCGTGCTTGTCTGACCGAACGCTCACATTTCACCCTAGCCCCGAACGCACCGCTGCGTGTATCAACGCCGCGGAATGGCGCCGCGCACGCCGATCGACAGTAAGATGGGGAAGAAATGCTGCAAAACACCGTGAGTGTTTTTTCTAGCGCGCAGTTTGTTCAATCACTCACATTGGCTCCAGCCCGCTATCCTGGACAGCGTCGAGGGCGATGGGGTCGACGGGCTCAAGGGATTGCGAGCCACGTTCTCCATCGTGCGCACCAGGAGGTGCGTCGTCGTCCGCGTTAGCGTGCAGGTGAGTGTTGCCATTCGTATTACCGTTCGTAAGGTTGACCAAAGGAAGAAAACGGCTCGGCCTGCGTCATGGTGGACGGCAGCATGTACGACGCCTTTATTGCGCGCGCGCTCAGCAGGAGGCGCGCCGTCGTCCGAGTCGGCGTCCAAGTGCGTGTTGTCGTCCGTATTACCGTTCGTAAGGCTGACTCGTTGCAGGAACGCCGCCGCATCCTTCGCCACGGACGGTGGCCGTTATCGCGCGCATAGCAGAAGGCGCGCCGTCGTCCGAGTCGGCGTGCGCAGCTCTTGCGTTTCGCATTACCGTTCGTAACGTTGTGCCAGATCGGAATCCGCCCATACCGCCTGACGGACGCGGAGACTGTTGACGAATCGTGAGTAATTTCTTAGGACGCAATTCGTTGGAATGAATAACTCACGTTCTTTGCAGCGCTTGGCGCGCGCGCGATCGTCTGCTTCGCGTATATTGTCCATCCGCTCCATAGGCTCAGGTCAAGCGCGCGCGCGCGATCCCGCGGCGAATTCGGGCATTTTTCGACCGCACTGAGCGCGAAGGATAGGAAGTGAGTTCAACAATCAATTGCCGTGACTCTACGTGCTCACCGATACAAAATTTTGCCGTTCGGGCAGATTCAAGTTGGCGACCACGAGCGCGCGAAAGGCCTGTTGCAGGCCAAGAGAGACACACGCTGCAGATCGGGTGAGTGGGTCTCTTTGCCGCTGTCGCGAAGTTGTACATACTGGGCGTTTTGCCGATCGTGGAATGTGTTGGTGGCGAGGAATGCGTCGAAATCCGTAACTGACAGCGTACGGCGACACTGCCGTCGCTGTCGCGATCCTCGATGGCAACCAGCTTGGTCGCGAGCGGCGTGCAGTTTCCGATCGCGAGTTGGCGGCGTGTGCGACAGCGCGACATTGCCTGTCGCGCCGTTGATATTCTGTTCGAGAGTGAGCAACGAACATGGCGATAAGATTTCCACCTACATCATCATCTCTTGGACCCGCTGAACTCGTGCATTGAAAGGTCTAAAAAAAAGTCGAAACGATCTTGCGCAACGGGCTCCCTCGTTCGTGTCCGCGGGAATTGCAAGTGCCGCACGTCGCGTCTGCCAATCAATCGATCGCCTCATCGAATGCAGAGTACACGATCGCGCCAAACACCTCGACCTCGTGTAACCGCGCGACGCCCTGCATCCGGCACGCATCAGCATTCGCCGCACATCTCACTCGGGAAAAGGGAAGGCACTCACATACACTAACTCATTCGGATAGCCCTGCACAGCGGCATGCGCCCAGCGCGCCACACCCGGCAACAGCGCGGCCAGCCTCACGCGCTTGGTGGGTATTTCGCGAATGCGCGGCCCAAAGCTGGCGGCCAGCTCCAAATCCGCGTCCTGCGGCAGCGGGTCAGGCTTGAAGAGGTCGTCCTCGAGAGCGGCGAGCAGCACGGCGTCGGCGCGCGCGAGCGCCGCGCGCAGAACGAGCGCGAAGTCGGACCCGCGCAGGCGGGACCGCGTTTCGTCCAGGAGCGTCGCGAGGAGCGGCGAGGGCGCGGTCGTGCTTGGTGGGAGGACGCGGGCAAGTTGGGCGGGCGTTGGGGGAAGGAGGGCGGGGAGGAAGCTGCAAGGTGGTGAGTGGTTTCTGGAATGGATGGGGAGCGGCGTACTTGTCGGATATGTGAATGCGCGCGCGGACGGACTGGATGAGTTGCGACAGGTCGTCGATCGAAAGTTGCGTTTTCAACGAAACTCTGCGGGATGGTGAGCAATGTATAGATTGGGGAGACGCACGTACGGCTCAAAGACGTCCTCGACCGCGCGCTGAACGCGGCTAGCAACTTCGCGCCAGCCCTCATTGAGCAGCCACCAACTCAGCGTCAAATACGTGCGCTCCAACTCATCCGTGACCTCCTCCTCCTCATCCTCGCCGTCGTCCTCGCGGTCCTCCCTCTGGCCGGGTAGCGAAAAGTCCGAGAACAGCGCAGCAGCATCAAACAGCGCCGCGTCGCGCTGCGAGCTCTCGCGTGCGAGCGCGCGCACGGAGGCGAGGTACTTGTGGCGGCCGAGGATGGACAGCTGGGTGTGGGCGAGCAGGGCGAGCAGCGTGCCGGCGTAGGCGACGGTGAGCGTGCGCGTGAAGGCGAGCAGCTTGACCTCGCGCCAGAGCTCGGCCTTGGACTTGGACGTTGCGCCGGAGCTGGCGCTGGCCTCGGACGTCGTGTCGCTCAGCATGGAGCTCGCCATGCTCGCGCTGGCGTCCGTGCTGCGCGGCGAATCCTCGTGCGCGCCGGCGCTTGTTCCAGGCTGCGGGATTTCGAGCGAGGCCGTCGATTGCAGCTGCGACTGCGAGAACTGGTCGACCCAGCTGCTCGCGCTCTCTGCCAGCCTGGAACCCGAGCCCGAATCGTCCGTCGCCGTCGACCGCGCATCGTCGTCGACCGGGGCTGGCGTCGGCCTCGCGGACAGCGCGCGCAGGTCGGCCGTGAGCCGCTCGACGTCCATGGCGTCCAGAATCGCGGCGCCCAGCGGCTGCAGCAGCGCGAGCACGCTGAACGCGACGTCCTCCTGGTTCTTTGCGAACCGGCGTCGAAGACTAGTATTCATTAAATTATTAGCAATTATAATGAATAAATTAGAGCTGAGCGCCGCACTTGTCACGCGCCGCACGGTCCTGGAGCACTTTATCGCGGATTTCTTCAAGCCTGGCGACCACATATCGGCCAAGCAGGTATGCTGAGCCAAGAACGCCAGCGGTGAGCGCGAGCCCGCGCCGACGAGCGTACACGCATTTGCGTACTGACGGGAACATGGGAAGAGGAGGAATTCACGTGATGTTGCATGTTGTTTGCAAGTTGCCAGAAAATGGACGTTCAGCAGTTTTTGATAGGTATCATAATGACCTTAGGGGTTGATTCAAACTGGCAGAGGTTCTGCCCGCCCGAAGGCCAGGCAGAAGTACTATGTACAAAAATAGCACGACGACGAACGGATCGTCGACGACGCCACCGACTCCGAGGGGCAGAGTGACAGCGACACGACAGGAGGGAGACTTGGGTAGACTGCTCTCTCGCTCCCCTCGTCTTTTATACCCTGCGCCGGGCTTGGCAGTGCGTCAGCACTCCGGCTATCTGCGTGTCAGCCCACTCCGGCCGTCCGCGCCGCCGTCCCCGTTCCCGCTGGAAATACAGGCTGCTCCTGCGCTATGCGCGTGCTACTGGATTGTAGTTGGGGCTCAGAATCCGCTCATATGGTCTTTTTGCTTTGGGTCTCTGGCTCAGGACTCTCAGCCCGGCACACTGCCCTCCTCGGATATTCTGACTCGCATCAGTACTTCCCGACTTCTCCGAGGCGCGCGTTAATTTCCTTGCACTGTATTCTCCTGCTGACTTGCTTGCACGCCGTTTACTAGCCTCAGAAATGCGAAAAATGCGAGCTCTGGCTTAGGGAATGGTCTCCGCATTGGCAAAGACATTGGCGACCTGGGCGCAATCTCGTTCGTTCCCCGATCACACTTCCTCGCTTCACATAGAAGCTTGACTCAGCACGTTATTTTCGCCGCTGATGCATACTGACCGTCGAGAAACTCGATGTGCTGCTCCCATGCGCTCTCAGCGTCAGGACACACATTCTGGCCGACTCAGAGCTCATCCCGCGGATGCGTGAGAGTGCGCACACCCATTTTCCCATGTGTTAAACGCCCATCACCGCTTCCTCGCTTCATCTCACAGCTCAAACATATGCGCATACAGTCTGCGGGAATCAACACATTCTCAGGATGCTCAGCGGTTCAGACGCATTCGTTAAGAAAAACAGTCTATTCCATTGCTCTGAACTAATGTACATGATTGAGCAGGAGTGTTGTCGGGAAATTGACGAGAACGAGTGCGGCGATGGCAAGGGCGATGGAGAGGAGTTCGGTGATGCAACCGCAGGCGGAACACGTGGGAACGCCCCGGCGGGCGGAATGAAAATGGCGAGGTCGATGGCGCACGCATTGCAGGACTCGGATGGCGAACGAAGATGGGAGTGGGGTGAGAGGGAGGGAGAAAGATGAACGGATCGCCGCCAGCCGACGCGGGAAGACCGTGCACCAGAAAGCGCAGCGGCGGCGAGCAGAGATTCGCCATGCCCGCCGGAGATGCTGCAGACGGGCGAGACGCGGAACAGCGTTGAGGAGACCTCGCGCGGCGGGCGGATCGACGGGATGCGCGTTCCCGACGTGCGCGATCTCGGCGTGGTCGGTGACGGTGTTGAAATGCGCTGGATACGCGTTGGCGCGCGCTGCAAAGCACATATGTCATCAGCGCGGCGACACAAAACTAATTAGCTCGTCGCCGGGAGCGTCGTCGAGAATGGAGGGCGCGACGCCTGTATCTGCGACGCGGCGTTTCAGCGACAAGCTCAACGAATGAAACCTGAACGAAACTCACCAGTGTGTTCTCGACATGGCGCCGGCGCGTGATGTTCCCCGCGTGCAGATTCAAGCGAATCCCTGCGCGGAATGGCATGCGCGTCAGACGCTGAGAAAGGACTGCGAAGTGCAGAGACTCACCAAATCACGCCGCGCGCGATGATAACGGCCCGGCGCGCGCGATGAGAGCACGGGCTAGGTGAGACTCGGCGCGCGATGTTCCTTGCGACCAGATTCAAGCCATTTTCTACGCGGAACGACGGGCGCGTCAGCTGCTGGTGATGAGAGGTGTAGCACGAGGACTCACCGACTCGTCCGTCGCGCGCGCGACGGCAGCGGGTCTGCTTCGGGCGTCGGTGCATGCAGTGCCTCGCGAGCGGATTCAAGCGATTCCCTGCGCGGAAAAGCTTGCGCGTCAGCAACGTGGAGAGATGAGAATTGCAACAGGGGACTCACCGACCCACGCCGCGCGCGATGACAGCATGCCTGCTGTACGAGGCTGCGAGTGACATTCCGCGCGAGCAGATTCAAGCGATTCCCTGCGCGGACAGCGTTGCGCGTCAGTGATGAGGAAGAGGACTGAGCATTCTGAACAGAAACTCACCTGCACACACACTGGGAACAATGGCGGAGCGTCGTCTGCGATGACGATGAAAGCGAGCCCGCCGGCGTCGGCGCGTGATGTTCCTCGCGATCAAATGCATGCGATTCGCTGCGCGGACAGCCGTGCCCGTCAGCGACGAAGAGAGGGCTGAGACTTTCGAGCAAAAACTCACCAGCTCATACGCTGTGCGATACGTTGTTGGCAACGATGGTCGAAGCGGGTCCGGCGGCGTTGGCATGCGATGTTCCTCGCGACCAGATGCATGCGATTCATTCTGCGAAAAGACATGCGCGTCAGCAATGTGCGGAAAACTGAGAACTGTGAGCATGCACACACCAACTCATACGCCGAGCAAATGACGGCGCGTCGTCGCAGACGACGATGGAAGCGGGGCTCGCCGCCGTCGGCGCGCGATGTTCCTCGCGATCAGATGCATGCGATTCCTGAGTGGAAAGGTCGTCAACGACGTAAGAGGCCGGAGAGATTAGAACAGGGACTCACCAGCTCGGTGCCTAGAACGATGATGGCGTTCCAGAGGTGTGTCGTCACGCACGCGAGCGCGCTGGCAATGCCGCGCGATGTTCCTCGCGATCAGATGCATGCGATTCTGCGCGCAGTAGCATCATGCGTGAGCCGGATGAGGAGACTGAGAAGAGAAAAATGGACTCACGGGCTCACAATGACAGCGTCGACGCCGGCAATATCTGCACGCCTTCAGAGTAACCGCGGCCGAGTACTGTTCAGAGGGATTGGCCGTCAGCAATGGCCCTGGAACAGCAAAATAGCGAATGCGAACCTACGCAGGCCACGGAAAGCAAGAGCGGCGGGCAGGGAAAGAGTGCCGTCGTCGAGACGCGCAACGCCAGTGCCAACAACGGACGCCGTTGCAGCATGGCGACAGCGGGGGGAATGGGTGATCGAGAACAAGAGAGCCCCGCTGGGTGGGCTGTATAAATGAGCAGCAAATGCTGCTGTGCGCGATGTGTGACCATGACCGTCGGGGTTCAAGAGTTTTTCGGTCCAATCCGCGCCTCGCCGGAGTTCCGCTCCCAGCGCGCTTCTGCAGATCCTCGTGATCCCGGCTGTTCACGAGTCGCCGCTTCGCGCTCCGACTCCAAGCATAGAATTACGCAACTGAGTGTTATGCGGGCCCTGCGCGATAAGCATAACTTACAGCACAGCTGCAGGAACGGCCGCAGCATAGCAAATTCGGCTCAGACGGGCGCTTGCGCTCGTCGATCCGCCGTTGAATGCAATGCAAACCAGCCAGGTTTGCTGCAAAGCTGTCTCGTGAGTGTTTGCAAACAAAATCAACATGAAGAGCTCGTGGGAACTGGTTGTAAGGCCTGGGGTCGACGAGAGCGCATTTGGAGAGCCGGGGAGAGCGCAGATGGGGCTGAATCCTCGACTCGGAGCTCGACAGTCGAACCCTCAGCGAAGCATGTACGTCTGAACAGCGTTCCAGACTGCCAGACGTGCAATTGCGCACGAGGAATGAGATCTGTTCATAGGATCTCAGGTGACGCGCTTCATGCGCTCGCGGGTGCATCAATGAACCGAAGAATCCTACTTGGATTCGAGCTGGACATCAGGTCGACGATATCAGGAAAGATTCAGAGTTTCACAGATGCTCAAATCTTATATATCACTGTGATTAATCCCAGAAACGCAACTACGTGCCAGTATTATCGCGGGATCAAAGAATGTAGTGGAAGGTATGTGAGGAACTGCCAGAAGGTGCGCTTTGCGCACCTTCCGCGAGCACCGCGTACATACATCCGCAACGAAAGTGAGATATGTGCTACATCGCAGGCTCTATAGCCCATTGATACTATTGGCGTATACGTGTATATCGAGCAAACGGTTCTTTGGCATTAGAGAGTGCGAAAGTACGCAAAGCGCACTTTGCCACGCACGAGATCTGCATGCAAAATGGGCCAAATCCGCTGATGTACACGGAAACGCTCATTAAGACTCTTGTAAGCTGATCATACTGCTAATCTCAGCGGGGTATCCAGCGTAGCATACACCGCGATTCCGAAATACAGCGGGCAGTCAGAATCGAGCAGACATTACGATCGGACGAGCGAGTTCCCTGAACGGTACATCATGCGCATGCACGACGTCACAGCCAATGAGCGCCGTAATGCTGTCTTGGAACATGACGTGACGTGCACGGGCTGGGATAGTCGAAGCGAAGGCTCTGAATCATGTTGAATCGGCGGAAGGCGAGGAGAAACGTCTCGCGTGAGAACGATCCCGACCTGCGCCGGCTTAGTGCCTTGTTCTAGACAGCTCTTGCGGCGTATCTAACGCAGCAATGACTCAGTCGATCGAATTGAAACGAGTCCTGGGGCGGTGGAAGCGAGTCGGCGGTGGCGAGTACGCGCAGAAACCGAACGATTCTGCGGTTTCCCCTCAATTCTTTCGCTCATCAGGCGTTTCAAAGACATCAATCACGCCTGATGGAAGCGTATCGCGTGCGTTTGTGCGCCGGAAGGCCGTGCAGAGAGGTCCTGGGACCTCCAGGTGTCTCCCATTTTGCGGGCCCACACCCCCCTCTGACGGGCGCCTAATGGCTGAGGGCTGGTCTCTCAACCACCACGGGCGCCTATTTGAAAGAGGGAGGGGGTGAGGTGCTCGCGCGGGCGAGAAATTCGTTGCGCGGCGGCGGGGTGAGGAGGCGAAGGCCGATCTGAATCCAACAGCCGCGCCGTTCCTTCCACCCCCTTCTCTCGCCAAACTCACTTCGTACGTCTGGGCTCCGTAAGCCTGGGCTGTGCATTGATTGCGAGACGGCCGCCGCGCTGGTGGGGTGCAGGGGTATAAAAGGCGTTCAGCATCTGGGTCATCCACCAGTGTCCGCCCCTTCTTCCTCTTCCTCGACCTCTCTTCCCTCCCGCCCCGCTCGCTGTGTGCCGCGCGACCGATGTCTATGCGCCTGCGCGTGTGCTCGCCGTTGCACGCGATGCTCGAGCATGTGCTGCTCGTGCTTGTGTTGCTCGTCAGCGATTGTGCTCGTCAGCGGCGATGCTCAAATGATCACGCTCGTCGTTGGCAGCAAAACGGACGTCTATTTCGCGGTGCGTATGTACATCGCCTTCGCTGCGCGTCGCGTTAACGACGCTGATACTACGATTACAGTCCATTCTGCCAGCTCGTAGCCGCCCGTGAGTACCCCGTCCCCCGCGTTCCACGACCGCATCCTGATCTGCGAGCAGGACCGATCGGACGCATTCGTCGCCCGTACACCGCTGGACAGCGCCGTGGAAAATGAAATGCTGCCAATAATGTGAGCGTTACATGGCGCAGTTCGATCGGGCGACTACTCACGCTCGTTTCAGCCTCCTGGCGAACGCGCATCCGCCCGCGTATCGTGCAGCGCGCCCCGACGCCGTCCTGTATGCTCCGAGGCTCGTGGGCGCGCGTTGGCGACGTTCGATAGGCAGAAACTCTCCCGGAACCCGTGAGTAACGCACGCCCACGCTTCTGGTACATTTACTGACCTCGATCGAACGCTCGCGTTTTTTTGCATCCAGCCGGCGCGATTGGATGGCGCGCGCACATGTCTGGCTCGGAAGACTGTAAATCCTGCCAATCGAGGTCAGTCTTTTGCTCCGCGTGCTTGTCTGACCGAACGCTCACATTTCACCCTAGCCCCGAACGCACCGCTGCGTGTATCAACGCCGCGGAATGGCGCCGCGCACGCCGATCGACAGTAAGATGGGGAAGAAATGCTGCAAAACACCGTGAGTGTTTTTTCTAGCGCGCAGTTTGTTCAATCACTCACATTGGCTCCAGCCCGCTATCCTGGACAGCGTCGAGGGCGATGGGGTCGACGGGCTCAAGGGATTGCGAGCCACGTTCTCCATCGTGCGCACCAGGAGGTGCGTCGTCGTCCGCGTTAGCGTGCAGGTGAGTGTTGCCATTCGTATTACCGTTCGTAAGGTTGACCAAAGGAAGAAAACGGCTCGGCCTGCGTCATGGTGGACGGCAGCATGTACGACGCCTTTATTGCGCGCGCGCTCAGCAGGAGGCGCGCCGTCGTCCGAGTCGGCGTCCAAGTGCGTGTTGTCGTCCGTATTACCGTTCGTAAGGCTGACTCGTTGCAGGAACGCCGCCGCATCCTTCGCCACGGACGGTGGCCGTTATCGCGCGCATAGCAGAAGGCGCGCCGTCGTCCGAGTCGGCGTGCGCAGCTCTTGCGTTTCGCATTACCGTTCGTAACGTTGTGCCAGATCGGAATCCGCCCATACCGCCTGACGGACGCGGAGACTGTTGACGAATCGTGAGTAATTTCTTAGGACGCAATTCGTTGGAATGAATAACTCACGTTCTTTGCAGCGCTTGGCGCGCGCGCGATCGTCTGCTTCGCGTATATTGTCCATCCGCTCCATAGGCTCAGGTCAAGCGCGCGCGCGCGATCCCGCGGCGAATTCGGGCATTTTTCGACCGCACTGAGCGCGAAGGATAGGAAGTGAGTTCAACAATCAATTGCCGTGACTCTACGTGCTCACCGATACAAAATTTTGCCGTTCGGGCAGATTCAAGTTGGCGACCACGAGCGCGCGAAAGGCCTGTTGCAGGCCAAGAGAGACACACGCTGCAGATCGGGTGAGTGGGTCTCTTTGCCGCTGTCGCGAAGTTGTACATACTGGGCGTTTTGCCGATCGTGGAATGTGTTGGTGGCGAGGAATGCGTCGAAATCCGTAACTGACAGCGTACGGCGACACTGCCGTCGCTGTCGCGATCCTCGATGGCAACCAGCTTGGTCGCGAGCGGCGTGCAGTTTCCGATCGCGAGTTGGCGGCGTGTGCGACAGCGCGACATTGCCTGTCGCGCCGTTGATATTCTGTTCGAGAGTGAGCAACGAACATGGCGATAAGATTTCCACCTACATCATCATCTCTTGGACCCGCTGAACTCGTGCATTGAAAGGTCTAAAAAAAAGTCGAAACGATCTTGCGCAACGGGCTCCCTCGTTCGTGTCCGCGGGAATTGCAAGTGCCGCACGTCGCGTCTGCCAATCAATCGATCGCCTCATCGAATGCAGAGTACACGATCGCGCCAAACACCTCGACCTCGTGTAACCGCGCGACGCCCTGCATCCGGCACGCATCAGCATTCGCCGCACATCTCACTCGGGAAAAGGGAAGGCACTCACATACACTAACTCATTCGGATAGCCCTGCACAGCGGCATGCGCCCAGCGCGCCACACCCGGCAACAGCGCGGCCAGCCTCACGCGCTTGGTGGGTATTTCGCGAATGCGCGGCCCAAAGCTGGCGGCCAGCTCCAAATCCGCGTCCTGCGGCAGCGGGTCAGGCTTGAAGAGGTCGTCCTCGAGAGCGGCGAGCAGCACGGCGTCGGCGCGCGCGAGCGCCGCGCGCAGAACGAGCGCGAAGTCGGACCCGCGCAGGCGGGACCGCGTTTCGTCCAGGAGCGTCGCGAGGAGCGGCGAGGGCGCGGTCGTGCTTGGTGGGAGGACGCGGGCAAGTTGGGCGGGCGTTGGGGGAAGGAGGGCGGGGAGGAAGCTGCAAGGTGGTGAGTGGTTTCTGGAATGGATGGGGAGCGGCGTACTTGTCGGATATGTGAATGCGCGCGCGGACGGACTGGATGAGTTGCGACAGGTCGTCGATCGAAAGTTGCGTTTTCAACGAAACTCTGCGGGATGGTGAGCAATGTATAGATTGGGGAGACGCACGTACGGCTCAAAGACGTCCTCGACCGCGCGCTGAACGCGGCTAGCAACTTCGCGCCAGCCCTCATTGAGCAGCCACCAACTCAGCGTCAAATACGTGCGCTCCAACTCATCCGTGACCTCCTCCTCCTCATCCTCGCCGTCGTCCTCGCGGTCCTCCCTCTGGCCGGGTAGCGAAAAGTCCGAGAACAGCGCAGCAGCATCAAACAGCGCCGCGTCGCGCTGCGAGCTCTCGCGTGCGAGCGCGCGCACGGAGGCGAGGTACTTGTGGCGGCCGAGGATGGACAGCTGGGTGTGGGCGAGCAGGGCGAGCAGCGTGCCGGCGTAGGCGACGGTGAGCGTGCGCGTGAAGGCGAGCAGCTTGACCTCGCGCCAGAGCTCGGCCTTGGACTTGGACGTTGCGCCGGAGCTGGCGCTGGCCTCGGACGTCGTGTCGCTCAGCATGGAGCTCGCCATGCTCGCGCTGGCGTCCGTGCTGCGCGGCGAATCCTCGTGCGCGCCGGCGCTTGTTCCAGGCTGCGGGATTTCGAGCGAGGCCGTCGATTGCAGCTGCGACTGCGAGAACTGGTCGACCCAGCTGCTCGCGCTCTCTGCCAGCCTGGAACCCGAGCCCGAATCGTCCGTCGCCGTCGACCGCGCATCGTCGTCGACCGGGGCTGGCGTCGGCCTCGCGGACAGCGCGCGCAGGTCGGCCGTGAGCCGCTCGACGTCCATGGCGTCCAGAATCGCGGCGCCCAGCGGCTGCAGCAGCGCGAGCACGCTGAACGCGACGTCCTCCTGGTTCTTTGCGAACCGGCGTCGAAGACTAGTATTCATTAAATTATTAGCAATTATAATGAATAAATTAGAGCTGAGCGCCGCACTTGTCACGCGCCGCACGGTCCTGGAGCACTTTATCGCGGATTTCTTCAAGCCTGGCGACCACATATCGGCCAAGCAGGTATGCTGAGCCAAGAACGCCAGCGGTGAGCGCGAGCCCGCGCCGACGAGCGTACACGCATTTGCGTACTGACGGGAACATGGGAAGAGGAGGAATTCACGTGATGTTGCATGTTGTTTGCAAGTTGCCAGAAAATGGACGTTCAGCAGTTTTTGATAGGTATCATAATGACCTTAGGGGTTGATTCAAACTGGCAGAGGTTCTGCCCGCCCGAAGGCCAGGCAGAAGTACTATGTACAAAAATAGCACGACGACGAACGGATCGTCGACGACGCCACCGACTCCGAGGGGCAGAGTGACAGCGACACGACAGGAGGGAGACTTGGGTAGACTGCTCTCTCGCTCCCCTCGTCTTTTATACCCTGCGCCGGGCTTGGCAGTGCGTCAGCACTCCGGCTATCTGCGTGTCAGCCCACTCCGGCCGTCCGCGCCGCCGTCCCCGTTCCCGCTGGAAATACAGGCTGCTCCTGCGCTATGCGCGTGCTACTGGATTGTAGTTGGGGCTCAGAATCCGCTCATATGGTCTTTTTGCTTTGGGTCTCTGGCTCAGGACTCTCAGCCCGGCACACTGCCCTCCTCGGATATTCTGACTCGCATCAGTACTTCCCGACTTCTCCGAGGCGCGCGTTAATTTCCTTGCACTGTATTCTCCTGCTGACTTGCTTGCACGCCGTTTACTAGCCTCAGAAATGCGAAAAATGCGAGCTCTGGCTTAGGGGAATGGTCTCCGCATTGGCAAAGACATTGGCGACCTGGGCGCAATCTCGTTCGTTCCCCGATCACACTTCCTCGCTTCACATAGAAGCTTGACTCAGCACGTTATTTTCGCCGCTGATGCATACTGACCGTCGAGAAACTCGATGTGCTGCTCCCATGCGCTCTCAGCGTCAGGACACACATTCTGGCCGACTCAGAGCTCATCCCGCGGATGCGTGAGAGTGCGCACACCCATTTTCCCATGTGTTAAACGCCCATCACCGCTTCCTCGCTTCATCTCACAGCTCAAACATATGCGCATACAGTCTGCGGGAATCAACACATTCTCAGGATGCTCAGCGGTTCAGACGCATTCGTTAAGAAAAACAGTCTATTCCATTGCTCTGAACTAATGTACATGATTGAGCAGGAGTGTTGTCGGGAAATTGACGAGAACGAGTGCGGCGATGGCAAGGGCGATGGAGAGGAGTTCGGTGATGCAACCGCAGGCGGAACACGTGGGAACGCCCCGGCGGGCGGAATGAAAATGGCGAGGTCGATGGCGCACGCATTGCAGGACTCGGATGGCGAACGAAGATGGGAGTGGGGTGAGAGGGAGGGAGAAAGATGAACGGATCGCCGCCAGCCGACGCGGGAAGACCGTGCACCAGAAAGCGCAGCGGCGGCGAGCAGAGATTCGCCATGCCCGCCGGAGATGCTGCAGACGGGCGAGACGCGGAACAGCGTTGAGGAGACCTCGCGCGGCGGGCGGATCGACGGGATGCGCGTTCCCGACGTGCGCGATCTCGGCGTGGTCGGTGACGGTGTTGAAATGCGCTGGATACGCGTTGGCGCGCGCTGCAAAGCACATATGTCATCAGCGCGGCGACACAAAACTAATTAGCTCGTCGCCGGGAGCGTCGTCGAGAATGGAGGGCGCGACGCCTGTATCTGCGACGCGGCGTTTCAGCGACAAGCTCAACGAATGAAACCTGAACGAAACTCACCAGTGTGTTCTCGACATGGCGCCGGCGCGTGATGTTCCCCGCGTGCAGATTCAAGCGAATCCCTGCGCGGAATGGCATGCGCGTCAGACGCTGAGAAAGGACTGCGAAGTGCAGAGACTCACCAAATCACGCCGCGCGCGATGATAACGGCCCGGCGCGCGCGATGAGAGCACGGGCTAGGTGAGACTCGGCGCGCGATGTTCCTTGCGACCAGATTCAAGCCATTTTCTACGCGGAACGACGGGCGCGTCAGCTGCTGGTGATGAGAGGTGTAGCACGAGGACTCACCGACTCGTCCGTCGCGCGCGCGACGGCAGCGGGTCTGCTTCGGGCGTCGGTGCATGCAGTGCCTCGCGAGCGGATTCAAGCGATTCCCTGCGCGGAAAAGCTTGCGCGTCAGCAACGTGGAGAGATGAGAATTGCAACAGGGGACTCACCGACCCACGCCGCGCGCGATGACAGCATGCCTGCTGTACGAGGCTGCGAGTGACATTCCGCGCGAGCAGATTCAAGCGATTCCCTGCGCGGACAGCGTTGCGCGTCAGTGATGAGGAAGAGGACTGAGCATTCTGAACAGAAACTCACCTGCACACACTGGGAACAATGGCGGAGCGTCGTCTGCGATGACGATGAAAGCGAGCCCGCCGGCGTCGGCGCGTGATGTTCCTCGCGATCAAATGCATGCGATTCGCTGCGCGGACAGCCGTGCCCGTCAGCGACGAAGAGAGGGCTGAGACTTTCGAGCAAAAACTCACCAGCTCATACGCTGTGCGATACGTTGTTGGCAACGATGGTCGAAGCGGGTCCGGCGGCGTTGGCATGCGATGTTCCTCGCGACCAGATGCATGCGATTCATTCTGCGAAAAGACATGCGCGTCAGCAATGTGCGGAAAACTGAGAACTGTGAGCATGCACACACCAACTCATACGCCGAGCAAATGACGGCGCGTCGTCGCAGACGACGATGGAAGCGGGGCTCGCCGCCGTCGGCGCGCGATGTTCCTCGCGATCAGATGCATGCGATTCCTGAGTGGAAAGGTCGTCAACGACGTAAGAGGCCGGAGAGATTAGAACAGGGACTCACCAGCTCGGTGCCTAGAACGATGATGGCGTTCCAGAGGTGTGTCGTCACGCACGCGAGCGCGCTGGCAATGCCGCGCGATGTTCCTCGCGATCAGATGCATGCGATTCTGCGCGCAGTAGCATCATGCGTGAGCCGGATGAGGAGACTGAGAAGAGAAAAATGGACTCACGGGCTCACAATGACAGCGTCGACGCCGGCAATATCTGCACGCCTTCAGAGTAACCGCGGCCGAGTACTGTTCAGAGGGATTGGCCGTCAGCAATGGCCCTGGAACAGCAAAATAGCGAATGCGAACCTACGCAGGCCACGGAAAGCAAGAGCGGCGGGCAGGGAAAGAGTGCCGTCGTCGAGACGCGCAACGCCAGTGCCAACAACGGACGCCGTTGCAGCATGGCGACAGCGGGGGGAATGGGTGATCGAGAACAAGAGAGCCCCGCTGGGTGGGCTGTATAAATGAGCAGCAAATGCTGCTGTGCGCGATGTGTGACCATGACCGTCGGGGTTCAAGAGTTTTTCGGTCCAATCCGCGCCTCGCCGGAGTTCCGCTCCCAGCGCGCTTCTGCAGATCCTCGTGATCCCGGCTGTTCACGAGTCGCCGCTTCGCGCTCCGACTCCAAGCATAGAATTACGCAACTGAGTGTTATGCGGGCCCTGCGCGATAAGCATAACTTACAGCACAGCTGCAGGAACGGCCGCAGCATAGCAAATTCGGCTCAGACGGGCGCTTGCGCTCGTCGATCCGCCGTTGAATGCAATGCAAACCAGCCAGGTTTGCTGCAAAGCTGTCTCGTGAGTGTTTGCAAACAAAATCAACATGAAGAGCTCGTGGGAACTGGTTGTAAGGCCTGGGGTCGACGAGAGCGCATTTGGAGAGCCGGGGAGAGCGCAGATGGGGCTGAATCCTCGACTCGGAGCTCGACAGTCGAACCCTCAGCGAAGCATGTACGTCTGAACAGCGTTCCAGACTGCCAGACGTGCAATTGCGCACGAGGAATGAGATCTGTTCATAGGATCTCAGGTGACGCGCTTCATGCGCTCGCGGGTGCATCAATGAACCGAAGAATCCTACTTGGATTCGAGCTGGACATCAGGTCGACGATATCAGGAAAGATTCAGAGTTTCACAGATGCTCAAATCTTATATATCACTGTGATTAATCCCAGAAACGCAACTACGTGCCAGTATTATCGCGGGATCAAAGAATGTAGTGGAAGGTATGTGAGGAACTGCCAGAAGGTGCGCTTTGCGCACCTTCCGCGAGCACCGCGTACATACATCCGCAACGAAAGTGAGATATGTGCTACATCGCAGGCTCTATAGCCCATTGATACTATTGGCGTATACGTGTATATCGAGCAAACGGTTCTTTGGCATTAGAGAGTGCGAAAGTACGCAAAGCGCACTTTGCCACGCACGAGATCTGCATGCAAAATGGGCCAAATCCGCTGATGTACACGGAAACGCTCATTAAGACTCTTGTAAGCTGATCATACTGCTAATCTCAGCGGGGTATCCAGCGTAGCATACACCGCGATTCCGAAATACAGCGGGCAGTCAGAATCGAGCAGACATTACGATCGGACGAGCGAGTTCCCTGAACGGTACATCATGCGCATGCACGACGTCACAGCCAATGAGCGCCGTAATGCTGTCTTGGAACATGACGTGACGTGCACGGGCTGGGATAGTCGAAGCGAAGGCTCTGAATCATGTTGAATCGGCGGAAGGCGAGGAGAAACGTCTCGCGTGAGAACGATCCCGACCTGCGCCGGCTTAGTGCCTTGTTCTAGACAGCTCTTGCGGCGTATCTAACGCAGCAATGACTCAGTCGATCGAATTGAAACGAGTCCTGGGGCGGTGGAAGCGAGTCGGCGGTGGCGAGTACGCGCAGAAACCGAACGATTCTGCGGTTTCCCCTCAATTCTTTCGCTCATCAGGCGTTTCAAAGACATCAATCACGCCTGATGGAAGCGTATCGCGTGCGTTTGTGCGCCGGAAGGCCGTGCAGAGAGGTCCTGGGACCTCCAGGTGTCTCCCATTTTGCGGGCCCACACCCCCCTCTGACGGGCGCCTAATGGCTGAGGGCTGGTCTCTCAACCACCACGGGCGCCTATTTGAAAGAGGGAGGGGGTGAGGTGCTCGCGCGGGCGAGAAATTCGTTGCGCGGCGGCGGGGTGAGGAGGCGAAGGCCGATCTGAATCCAACAGCCGCGCCGTTCCTTCCACCCCCTTCTCTCGCCAAACTCACTTCGTACGTCTGGGCTCCGTAAGCCTGGGCTGTGCATTGATTGCGAGACGGCCGCCGCGCTGGTGGGGTGCAGGGGTATAAAAGGCGTTCAGCATCTGGGTCATCCACCAGTGTCCGCCCCTTCTTCCTCTTCCTCGACCTCTCTTCCCTCCCGCCCCGCTCGCTGTGTGCCGCGCGACCGATGTCTATGCGCCTGCGCGTGTGCTCGCCGTTGCACGCGATGCTCGAGCATGTGCTGCTCGTGCTTGTGTTGCTCGTCAGCGATTGTGCTCGTCAGCGGCGATGCTCAAATGATCACGCTCGTCGTTGGCAGCAAAACGGACGTCTATTTCGCGGTGCGTATGTACATCGCCTTCGCTGCGCGTCGCGTTAACGACGCTGATACTACGATTACAGTCCATTCTGCCAGCTCGTAGCCGCCCGTGAGTACCCCGTCCCCCGCGTTCCACGACCGCATCCTGATCTGCGAGCAGGACCGATCGGACGCATTCGTCGCCCGTACACCGCTGGACAGCGCCGTGGAAAATGAAATGCTGCCAATAATGTGAGCGTTACATGGCGCAGTTCGATCGGGCGACTACTCACGCTCGTTTCAGCCTCCTGGCGAACGCGCATCCGCCCGCGTATCGTGCAGCGCGCCCCGACGCCGTCCTGTATGCTCCGAGGCTCGTGGGCGCGCGTTGGCGACGTTCGATAGGCAGAAACTCTCCCGGAACCCGTGAGTAACGCACGCCCACGCTTCTGGTACATTTACTGACCTCGATCGAACGCTCGCGTTTTTTGCATCCAGCCGGCGCGATTGGATGGCGCGCGCACATGTCTGGCTCGGAAGACTGTAAATCCTGCCAATCGAGGTCAGTCTTTTGCTCCGCGTGCTTGTCTGACCGAACGCTCACATTTCACCCTAGCCCCGAACGCACCGCTGCGTGTATCAACGCCGCGGAATGGCGCCGCGCACGCCGATCGACAGTAAGATGGGGAAGAAATGCTGCAAAACACCGTGAGTGTTTTTCTAGCGCGCAGTTTGTTCAATCACTCACATTGGCTCCAGCCCGCTATCCTGGACAGCGTCGAGGGCGATGGGGTCGACGGGCTCAAGGGATTGCGAGCCACGTTCTCCATCGTGCGCACCAGGAGGTGCGTCGTCGTCCGCGTTAGCGTGCAGGTGAGTGTTGCCATTCGTATTACCGTTCGTAAGGTTGACCAAAGGAAGAAAACGGCTCGGCCTGCGTCATGGTGGACGGCAGCATGTACGACGCCTTTATTGCGCGCGCGCTCAGCAGGAGGCGCGCCGTCGTCCGAGTCGGCGTCCAAGTGCGTGTTGTCGTCCGTATTACCGTTCGTAAGGCTGACTCGTTGCAGGAACGCCGCCGCATCCTTCGCCACGGACGGTGGCCGTTATCGCGCGCATAGCAGAAGGCGCGCCGTCGTCCGAGTCGGCGTGCGCAGCTCTTGCGTTTCGCATTACCGTTCGTAACGTTGTGCCAGATCGGAATCCGCCCATACCGCCTGACGGACGCGGAGACTGTTGACGAATCGTGAGTAATTTCTTAGGACGCAATTCGATGGAATGAATAACTCACGTTCTTTGCAGCGCTTGACGCGCGCGCGATCGTCTGCTTCGCGTATGTTGTCCATCCGCTCCATAGGCTGAAGTCGAGCGCGCGCAATCCCGCAGCGAACTCGGGCATTGTCCGAACGCACGAACTGCGAAGAACATGAAGTGAGTACATCATTCTGTCGCCGTGACTCTGCGTGCTCACCATGACAGAATTCTGCCGTTCGAGCAGATTTTCAAGTTGGCGACCACGAGCGCGTCAAACAGCTGCCGCACGCCAAGAGAGACGCACGCTGCAGATCGGGTGAGTGGGTCTCTTTGCCGCTGTCGCGAAGTTGTACATACTGGGCGTCAAGCCGATCGTGGAATGTGTTGGCATCGAGGAATGCGTCGAAATCCGGAACTGACAGCGTACAGCGACACTGGCGTCGCTGTCGCGATCCTCGATGGCAACCAGCTTGGTCGCGAGCGGCGTGCTGTTTCCGATCGCGAGTTGGCGGCGTGTGCGACAGCGCGACATTGCCTGTCGCGCCGTTGATATTCTGTTCGAGAGTGAGCAACGAACATGGCGATAAGATTTCCACCTACATCATCCTCTCTTGGACCCGCTGAACTCGTGCATTGAAAGGTCTAAAAAAGTCGAAACGATCTTGCGCAACGGGCTCCCTCGTTCGTGTCCGCGGGAATTGCAAGTGCCGCACGTCGCGTCTGCCAATCAATCGGTCGCCTCATCGAATGCAGAGTACACGATCACGCCAAACACCTCGACCTCTTGTAACCGCGCGACGCCCTGCATCCGGCACGCATCAGCATTCGCCGCACATCTCACTCGGGAAAAGGGAAGGCACTCACATCCACCAACTCATTCGGATAGCCCTGAACAGCGGCATGCGCCCAGCGCGCCACACCCGGCAACAGCGCGGCCAGCCTCACGCGCTTGGTGGGTATCTCGCGGATACGCGGGCCAAAGCTGGCCTCCAACTCCAGCTCCGGTTGCGGTTCGGGCTTGAAGAGATCGTCCTCGAGCGCAGCGAGCAGCACGGCGTCGGCGCGCGCGAGCGCCGCGCGCAGGACGAGCGCGAAGTCGGGCCCGCGCAGGCGGGACCGCGTCTCGTCCAGAAGCGTGGCGAGGAGCGGCGAAGGCGCCGTCGTGCTTGGTGGGAGGACGCGGGCGAGCTGGGCGGGCGTTGGGGGAGGAGGGCGGGGAGGAGGAAGCTGCAAGGTGGTGAGTGGATTGTGGAATGGATGGGGGAGCGGCGTACTTGTCGGATATGTGGATGCGCGCGCGGACGGACTGGATGAGCTGCGACAGGTCGTCGATCGAGAGTTGCGTTTTCAGCGAAACTCTGCAAGAATCTCAGCAAAGACTACAATGGGGAAACGCACGCACGGCTCAAAGACGTCCTCGACCGCGCGTTGCACGCGGC
The DNA here is from genome assembly GCA_037042915.1 of Auricularia sp. M13. NCBI lineage: Eukaryota > Fungi > Basidiomycota > Agaricomycetes > Auriculariales > Auriculariaceae > Auricularia > Auricularia sp. M13. The sequence goes on along the minus strand of CM073198.1, from coordinate 95,817 downwards.
TAGCAACTTCGCGCCAGCCCTCATTGAGCAGCCACCAACTCAGCGTCAAATACGTGCGCTCCAACTCATCCGTGACCTCCTCCTCCTCCTCCGCGCCGTCGTCCTCGCGGTCCTCCCTCTGGCCGGGTAGCGAAAAGTCCGAGAACAGCGCAGCAGCATCAAACAGCGCCGCGTCGCGCTGCGAGCTCTCGCGTGCGAGCGCGCGCACGGAGGCGAGGTACTTGTGGCGGCCGAGGATGGACAGCTGGGTGTGGGCGAGCAGGGCGAGCAGCGTGCCGGCGTAGGCGACGGTGAGCGTGCGCGTGAAGGCGAGCAGCTTGACCTCGCGCCAGAGCTCGGCCTTGGACTTGGACGTTGCGCCGGAGCTGGCGCTGGCCTCGGACGTCGTGTCGCTCAGCATGGAGCTCGCCATGCTCGCGCTGGCGTCCGTGCTGCGCGGCGAGTCCTCGTGCGCGCCGGCGCTTGTTCCAGGCTGCGGGATTTCGAGCGAGGCCGTCGATTGCAGCTGCGACTGCGAGAACTGGTCGACCCAACTGCTCGCGCTCTCTGCCAGCCGGGAACCCGAGCCCGAATCGTCCGTCGCCGTCGACCGCGCATCGTCGTCGACCGGGGCTGGCGTCGGCCTCGCGGACAGCGCGCGCAGGTCGGCCGTGAGCCGCTCGACGTCCATGGCGTCCAGAATCGCGGCGCCCAGCGGCTGCAGCAGCGCGAGCACGCTGAACGCGACGTCCTCCTGGTTCTTTGCGAACCGGCGTCGAAGACTAGTATTCATCAAATTATTAGCAATTATAATGAATAAATTAGAGCTGAGCGCCGCACTTGTCACGCGCCGCACGGTCCTGGAGTACTTTATCGCGGATTTCTTCAAGCCTGGCGACCACATATCGGCCAAGCAGGTATGCCGAGCCAAGAACGCCAGCGGTGAGCGCGAGCCCGCGCCGACGAGCGTACACGCATTTGCGTACTGACGGGAACATGGGAAGAGGAGGAATTCACGTGATGTTGCACGTTATTTGCACCGGTACTTCAAGTTGTGCAATTCTCAAACTCAGAAATATCTGACCCTTTCTTCAGTTTGAAAGACAGTGAGAAACGCCTGGACAGGGTTTCGCAAGGAATCATTCATTAGTTGCTATACCAGCACACAAGGACAGGATCACACGAGAAATTCATTGCCTTGTGCAATCATCTCACTTGCTCGACTATGGTTGTTTGCCAGCCTGCAAGCAGAGTATGTGGTACATCCAGGACTCCAGCATACATCCAACAGCACAAAGGATGCATCACAAGAAGCATGACCAGCTCAGGGACACAAAAGTTCAGGCAGGCCTTTACTGTAGGCGTGCCTGCATTCTACAGTCGTGATTGTCAGGGCGATGACAGCGGCAGCCCCAGCACATTGAAAACCTGCAATCGGTAGCGACTGCAGGTTCCGCCGTTGTGGTCGCTCTAGTCTAGGGGGTATCACAACGAGCTCGCAAAGGCTCACAACAAAATATTGCGACGACAATGTTGCGAGCGCCGGTTGCCAAGAGTAAGTGCTGCGATAGCACTCGCAACATAACTCCCAACACCGCGCACTCCGTCGTTATAAAGTACCAAGAAACATGCAAAAGCGCATGGTTTGTGGGCGGATGACGGCGAGAATGATGGAAATATCATCCTTTGCTGAGTGTGTTGCAAATTTCGTTGCGAGTGGGCGTTGCAAGGTGTTGCAACTCCCAGACTCGCAACGCTGTAACACGCCGTTGAGACCGTTGAGGCTTTCGCTGCGTTGCGATCTCGCGCTGCGAGTTGTTGCGAGCACTGTGATACCCCTATTAACAAGCCGGCCTGCAGGAGTTCAAAACGCGAGAATCGGTCACCAATGCCTGTAACTCGTCGCAAACCCATTCCCAGCGCAAGGCGGCAGCCATTTCGTGGCACTGAGTAGATGTTGGCATGGTGCTCACGGTGCGGAGATATCGAGTTGATGGTAGTCTGTTCACCGGACTGTCGTGCTCAATCATGGGGGCAAGACGCAAATGTCAGAACCGTCAGATAGCACAATAAAATCAGATTTTGCCATTGCCAGCGGCGACTTGTTCTAGGACGTCTACAGCGCCGAGGCACCAGTGATAATGTCGACCAGCTCGTTCGTGATGGCGGCCTGGCGACCGCGGTTGTACTGCATCTGAAGCGAGGTGATCATGTCGCCGGCGTTCTTGGACGCGTTGTCCATGGCGTTGCGGCGCGAGCTCTGCTCGGCCGCGTGGCTCTCGACGAGGGCGGCAAAGACGGCGTTGGCGAGCTGGAACTCGGCGAGGTCCTTGGTCACGTCCTCCTCCATCTCGTACGACTTGAATCCGGCTGTAGAGCATGAGGATATGATCGATAGGAAATTTATGGCACGTACACGACTCTGACAGAGCCTTGGCGTTGAGGACCTCAACGAAGGTCGGCTCGTAGCTGAGCGCAGAAACAAACCTGTTGTGCACAATGACGATGCTGTCGTACTCGACGCCGGAGGTGGTAATGAGGTCTGCGACGGCGCAGGCGTCGGCAAAGGTGGGGACGTCCTTGCCAATCTGGTTGAAGGTCTGGACGATGTTCTTGGGGACGGCACGCGAGAGCTGGGCCTTGCTCTTGTCGCCGACGACCATGACGGGGCTGTCGGGGTCGGCGGCGGGCAGCTTCTCGTCGGGGTTGGGCTTGCTGACACCCAGCGCGCGGCGGGTCGCCTTGGAGACGGACGAGTGGATACCGCCGCAGAGCCCGCGGTCGGAGGAGATGACGACGAAGAGCCGCCGCTTGCCCGCCTCGCCGCCGTTGCGTTTGTCGCGAAGTCCTCTTCTGCCAGAAAATGGACGTTCAGCATTTTCTGATAGGTATCATAATGACCTTAGGGGTTGATTCAAATTGGCAGAGGTTCTGCCCGCCCGAAGGCCAGGCAGAACAAGGAGACTATGTACAAAAATAGCACGACGACGATGACGAACGGATCGTCGACGACGCCACCGAGGGGCAAAGTGACAGCGACACGACAGGAGGGAAAGGTCTGCTGGCCTCTCGCTCCCTCTCCCCTCGTCTTTTATACCCTGCGCCGGGCTTGGCGGTGCGTCAGCACTCCGGCTATCTGCGTGTCAGCCGTCCGCGCCGCCGTCCCCGTTCCCGCTGAAATACAGGCTGTTCCTGCGTTATGGGCGTGCTACTGATTTGTACTTAGGGCTCAGAGGCCGCTCATATGGTATTTTTGCTTTGGGCCTCTGCCTCACGACTCTCAGCCCGGCACACTGCCCTCCTCGGATATTCTGACTCGCATCAGTACTTCCCGACTTCTCCGAGGCGCGCATTCATGATTTCGCGCTTCCTTGCATTTTTTTATTCCTGCTCAATGCTTGCGCGCCGTTTAATAGCTGTAGAAATGCGAACAATGCGAGCTCTGGCTTAGGTGATTGGTCTCCGCATTGGCAAAGACACTGGCGACCTGGGCACAATCTCGTTCGTTCCCCGATCACACTTCCTCGCTTCACATAGAAGCTTGACTCAGCACGTTATTTTCGCCGCTGATGCATACTGAACGTCGTGGAACTCGCTGTGTTGCTCCCATGCCCTCTCAGCGTCAACACACACATTCTCGCAGTCTCAGAGCTCATGCCGCGGATGCGTGACAGTGCACAAGTCGATTTCCTCGCATGTTAAACGCCCATCACCGCTTCCTCACTTCACATAGAAGCTTGACTCAGCACGTTATTTTTGCCGCTGATGCATACTGAGCGTCGAGGAACTCGATGTGCTGCTGCTTGACCGCGAATCTCAGGCGCTCTCAGCGTCAGGACACACATTCTGGCCGACTCAGAGCTCATGCCGCGGATGCGTGACAGTGCACAAGTCGATTTCCTCGCATGTTAAACGCCCATCACCGCTTCCTCGCTTCGCCTCACAGCTCAAACATATGCGCATACAGACTGCGGGAATCAACACATTCTCAGGATGCTCAGCGGTTCAAACACATTTGCTAAGAAAAGCAGTCTATTCCATTGCTCTGAACTAATGTACATGATCGAGCAGGAGTGTTGTCGGGAAATTGACGAGAACGAGTGTGGCGGTGGCAAGGGCGATGGAGAGGAGCTCGGTGATGCAACCCGCCGCGGGCGGAACACGTGGGAACGCCCCGGCGGGCGGAATGAAAATGGCGAGGTCGATGGCGCACGCATTGCAGGACTCGGATGGCGAACCAAGATGGGAGTGGGGTGAGAGGGAGTGACAAGATGAACGGATGGATGCGAGCGGAGGTCCGGGCGACCGACGCGGGGAGAACTGTTGGATGACCGTGCCGCGGGGAGCAGAGATTCGCCATGCGGGGATGCCGCAGACGGGCGACGCGCGGAACAGCGTTGGGGAGACCTCGCGCGGCGGGCGGAGCGACGGGATGCGCGTTCCCGACGTGCGCGATGTCGGCGTGGTCGGTGACAATGCTGGAGTGCGCGTCGCCCGTCTGCGGCATCCCCGCATGGCGAATCTCTGCTCGCCGCCGCTGCGCTTCCTCGCGACCAGATTCAAGCCATTTTCTACGCGGAACGACCGGCGCGTCAGCTGCTGGTGATGAGAGGTGCAGCACGAGGACTCACCGACTCGTCCGTCGCGCGCGCGACGGCAGCGGGTCTGCTTCGGGCGTCGGTGCATGCAGTGCCTCGCGAGCAGATTCGAGCGATTCCCTGCACGGAAAAGCGTGCGCGTCAGCAACGTGAAGAGATGAACATTGCAAGAGGGGACTCACCAACTCACGCCGCGCGCGATGGCAGCGTTCTAACAGAGCGTGCCTGCTGTGCGAGTGACATTCCGCGCGAGCAGATTCAAGCGATTCACTGCGCAGACAGCGTTGCGCGTCAGTGACAAGGAAGAGGACTGAGCATTCTGAACAGAAACTCACCTGCACACACACTGGAGCGTCGTCTGCGACGACGACGGAAGCGAGCCCGCCGGCGTCGGCGCGTGATGTTCCTCGCGATCAGATGCATGCGATTCGCTGCGCGGACAGCCGTGCGCGTCAGCGACGAAGAGCGGGCTGAGAATCTCGAGCAGAAACTCACCAGCTCATACGCTGTGCGATACGTTGTTGGCAACGACGGTCGAAGCGGGTCCGGCGGCGTTGGCATGCGATGTTCCTCGCGACCAGATGCATGCGATTCATTCTGCGAAAAGACATGCGCGTCAGCAATGTGCGGAAAACTGAGAACTGTGAGCATGCACACACCAACTCATACGCCGAGCACAATGACGGCGCGTCGTCGCAGACGACGGATGGAAGCGGGCTCGCCGCCGTCGGCGCGCGACGTTCCTCGCGATCAGATGCATGCGATTCCTGAGTGGAAAGGTCGTCAACGACGTAAGATGCCGGAGAGATTAGAACAGGGACTCACCAGCTCAGTGCCTAGAACGATGATGGCGTTCCAGAGGTGTGTCGTCACGCACGCGAGCGCGCTGGCAATGCCGCGCGATGTTCCTCGCGATCAGATGCATGCGATTCTGCGCGCAGTAGCATCATGCGTGAGCCGGATGAAGAGACTGAGAAGAGAAAAATGGACTCACGGCCTCACAATGACAGCGTCGACGCCGGCAATATCTGCACGCCTTCAGAGTAACCGCGGCCGAGTACTGTTCAGAGGGATTGGCCGTCAGCAATGGCCCTGGAACAGCAAAACAGCGAATGCGGACCTACTCAGGCCACGGAAAGCAAGAGCGGCGGGGAGGGGGAAAGAGTGCCGTCGTCGAGACGCGCAACGCCAGTGTCAACAACGGACGCGGTTGCAGCATGGCGACAGCGGGGGAATGGGTGATCGAGAACAAGAGAGGCCCGCTGGGTGGGCTGTATAAATGAGCAGCAAATGCTGCTGTGCGCGATGTGGAACCATGACCGTCGGGGTTCAAGAGTTTTTCGGTCCAATCCGCGCCTCGCCGGAGTTCCGCTCCCAGCGCGCTTCTGCAGATCCTCGTGATCCCGGCTGTTCACGAGTCGCCGCTTCGCGCTCCGACTCCAAGCATAGAATTACGCAACTGAGTGTTATGCGGGCCCTGCGCGATAAGCATAACTTACAGCACAGCTGCAGGAACGGCCGCAGCATAGCAAATTCGGCTCAGACGGGCGCTTGCGCTCGTCGATCCGCCGTTGAATGCAATGCAAACCAGCCAGGTTTGCTGCAAAGCTGTCTCGTGAGTGTTTGCAAACAAAACCAGCATGGATAGTTTGTGGGAAGTTGTTGCAAGGCCTGGGGTCGACGGGAGCGCATTCGTAGAGCCGAGGAGATCGCAGATGGGACTGAATCCTCGGACTGGGAGCTCGACAGTCGAACCCTCAGCGAAGCATGTACGTCTGAGCAGCGTTACAGACTGCCAGACGTGCAATCGCGCACGAGGAATGAGACCTGTTCATAGGATCTCAGGTGACGCGCTTCATGCGCTCGCGGGTGCATCAATGAACCGAAGAATCCTACTTGGATTCGAGCTGGACATCAGGTCGACGATATCACGAAAGAGTTCAACACATCCTTGAATCTTATATATCACTGTGATTAGTCCCAGAAATGCAACTACGTGCCAGTGTTATCCTGGGATCAAAGAATGTAGTGGAACTTTGAAAGTGTGTGAGGAACTGCCAGAAGGTGCGCTTTGCGCACCTTCCGCGAGGACTGCGTGCATACACCCGCAACAACAGTGAGATATGTGGTACATTGCAGGCTCTATAGCTCATTGATACTATCGGTCTATACGTGTGTATCGAGCAAACGGTTCTTTGGTATTAGACAGTGCGAAAGTACGCAAAGCGCACTTTGCCACGCACTAGATCTGCATATAAAATGGGCCAAATAGGCTGATTTAGGCGTGAAACTCTCAGAAAGACTCTTGTAAGCTGATCATATTGTTAATCTCAGCGGGGTATCGAGCGTAGCATACACCGCGATTCCGAAATACAGCGGGCAGTCAGAATCGAGCAGGCGTTACAATCGGACGAGCGAGTTCCCTGAACGGTACATCATGCGCATGCACGACGTCACAGCCAATGAGCGCCGTAATGCTGTCTTGGAACATGACGTGCCGTGCACGGGTTGGAATAGTCGAAGCGAAGGCTCTGAATCATGTTGAATCGGCGGAAGGCGAGGAGAAACGTCTCGCGTGAGAACGATCCCGACCTGCGCCGGCCTCGTGCATTGGCCAAGACAGCTCTAGCGGAGTATCTAACGCAGCAATGACTCAGTCGATCGAATTGAAACGAGTCCTGGGGCGGTGGAAGCGAGTCGGCGGTGGCGAGTACGCGCAGAAACCGAACGATTCTGCGGTTTCCCCCAATTCTTTCGCTCATCAGGCGTTTCAAAGACATCAATCACGCCTGATGGAAGCGTATCGCGTGCGTTTGTGCGCCGGGAGGCCGTGCAGAGAGGTCCTGGGACCTCCAGGTGTCTCCCATTTTGCGGGCCCACACCCCCCTCTGACGGGCGCCTAATGGCTGAGGGCTGGTCTCTCAACCACCACGGGCGCCTATTTGAAAGAGGGAGGGGGTGAGGTGCTCGCGCGGGCGAGAAATTCGTTGCGCGGCGGCGGGGTGAGGAGGCGAAGGCCGATCTGAATCCAACAGCCGCGCCGTTCCTTCCACCCCTTCTCTCGCCAAACTCACTTCGTACGTCTGGGCTCAGTAAGCCTTGGCTGTGCATTGATTGCGAGACGGCCGCCGCGCTGGGGGGGTGCAGGGGTATAAAAGGCGTACAGAATCTGGGTCATCCACCAGTGTCCGCCCCTTCTTCCTCTTCCTCGACCTCTCTTCCCTCCCGCCTCGCTCACTGTGTACCGCGCGACCGATGTCCATGCGCATGCGCGTGTGCTCGCCGTTGCACGCCATGCTCGAGCATGTGCTGCTCGTGCTTGTGTTGCTCGTCAGCGGTTGTGCTCGTCAGCGGCGATGCTCAAATGATCACGCTCGTCGTTGGCAGCAAAACGGACGTCTATTTCGCGGTGCGTATGTACATCGCCTTCGCTGCGCGTCGCGTTAACGACGCTGATACTACGATTACAGTCCATTCTGCCAGCTCGTAGCCGCCCGTGAGTACCCCCGTCCCCCGCGTTCCAAGACCGCATCCTGATCTGCGAGCAGGACCGATCGGACGCATTCGTCGCCCGTACACCGCTGGACAGCGCCGTGGAAAATGAAATGCTGCCAATAATGTGAGCGTTACATGGCGCAGTTCGATCGGGCGACTACTCACCCTCGTTTCAGCCTCCCGACGAACGCGCATCCGCCCGCGCATCGTGCAGCTCGCCCCGACGCCGTCCTGTATGCCCCGAGGCTCGTGGGCGCATTGGCAACGTTCGATAGGCAGAAACTCTGACGGAACCGGTGAGTAACGCACGCCCGCGCTTCTGGTACATTTACTGACCTCGATCGAACGCTCGCGTTTTTTGCATCCAGCCTGCGCGATTGGATGGCGCGCGCACATGTCTGGCTCGGAAGACTGCAAATCCTGCCAGTCGAGGTCAGTCTTTTGCTCCGCGTGCTTGTCTGACCGAACGCTCACATTTCACCCTAGCCCCGAACGCACCGCTGCGTGTATCAACGCCGCGGAATGGCGCCGCTCACGCCGATCGACAGTAAAATGGGGAAGAAATGCTGCAAAACACCGTAAGTGGTTTTTCTAGCGCGCAGTTCGTTCAATCACTCACACTGCCTCCAGCCCGTTGGCGTCCTGGAAAGCGTCGAGCGCGATGGGGTCGACGGGCTCAAGGGCTTGCGAGCCACGTCCTCCATGGGGCGCAGCAGGAGGCGCGCCGTTGTCCGAGTCGGCGTCCAAGTGCGTGTTGTCGTCCGTATGACCGTTCGTAAGGCTGACTCGTTGCAGGAACGCCGCCGCATCCTTCGCCACGGACGGTAGCCGTTATCGCGCGCATAGCAGAAGGCGCGCCGTCGTCCGAGTCGGCGTGCGCAGCTCTTGCGTTTCGCATTACCGTTCGTAACGTTATGCCAGATCGGAATCCGCCCATACCGCCTGACGGACGCGGAGACTGTTAATGAATCGTGAGTAATTTCTTAGGACGCAATTCGATGGAATGAATAACTCACGTTCTTTGCAGCGCTTGACGCGCGCGCGATCGTCTGCTTCGCGTATGTTGTCCATCCGCTCCATAGGCTGAAGTCGAGCGCGCGCAATCCCGCAGCGAACTCGGGCATTGTCCGAACGCACGAACTGCGAAGAACATGAAGTGAGTACATCATTCTGTCGCCGTGACTCTGCGTGCTCACCATGACAGAATTCTGCCGTTCGAGCAGATTTTCAAGTTGGCGACCACGAGCGCGTCAAACAGCTGCCGCACGCCAAGAGAGACGCACGCTGCAGATCGGGTGAGTGGGTCTCTTTGCCGCTGTCGCGAAGTTGTACATACTGGGCGTCAAGCCGATCGTGGAATGTGTTGGCATCGAGGAATGCGTCGAAATCCGGAACTGACAGCGTACAGCGACACTGGCGTCGCTGTCGCGATCCTCGATGGCAACCAGCTTGGTCGCGAGCGGCGTGCTGTTTCCGATCGCGAGTTGGCGGCGTGTGCGACAGCGCGACATTGCCTGTCGCGCCGTTGATATTCTGTTCGAGAGTGAGCAACGAACATGGCGATAAGATTTCCACCTACATCATCCTCTCTTGGACCCGCTGAACTCGTGCATTGAAAGGTCTAAAAAAAAGTCGAAACGATCTTGCGCAACGGGCTCCCTCGTTCGTGTCCGCGGGAATTGCAAGTGCCGCACGTCGCGTCTGCCAATCAATCGGTCGCCTCATCGAATGCAGAGTACACGATCACGCCAAACACCTCGACCTCTTGTAACCGCGCGACGCCCTGCATCCGGCACGCATCAGCATTCGCCGCACATCTCACTCGGGAAAAGGGAAGGCACTCACATCCACCAACTCATTCGGATAGCCCTGAACAGCGGCATGCGCCCAGCGCGCCACACCCGGCAACAGCGCGGCCAGCCTCACGCGCTTGGTGGGTATCTCGCGGATACGCGGGCCAAAGCTGGCCTCCAACTCCAGCTCCGGTTGCGGTTCGGGCTTGAAGAGATCGTCCTCGAGCGCAGCGAGCAGCACGGCGTCGGCGCGCGCGAGCGCCGCGCGCAGGACGAGCGCGAAGTCGGGCCCGCGCAGGCGGGACCGCGTCTCGTCCAGAAGCGTGGCGAGGAGCGGCGAAGGCGCCGTCGTGCTTGGTGGGAGGACGCGGGCGAGCTGGGCGGGCGTTGGGGGAGGAGGGCGGGGAGGAAGCTGCAAGGTGGTGAGTGGATTGTGGAATGGATGGGGGAGCGGCGTACTTGTCGGATATGTGGATGCGCGCGCGGACGGACTGGATGAGCTGCGACAGGTCGTCGATCGAGAGTTGCGTTTTCAGCGAAACTCTGCAAGAATCTCAGCAAAGACTACAATGGGGAAACGCACGCACGGCTCAAAGACGTCCTCGACCGCGCGTTGCACGCGGCTAGCAACTTCGCGCCAGCCCTCATTGAGCAGCCACCAACTCAGCGTCAAATACGTGCGCTCCAACTCATCCGTGACCTCCTCCTCCTCCTCCGCGCCGTCGTCCTCGCGGTCCTCCCTCTGGCCGGGTAGCGAAAAGTCCGAGAACAGCGCAGCAGCATCAAACAGCGCCGCGTCGCGCTGCGAGCTCTCGCGTGCGAGCGCGCGCACGGAGGCGAGGTACTTGTGGCGGCCGAGGATGGACAGCTGGGTGTGGGCGAGCAGGGCGAGCAGCGTGCCGGCGTAGGCGACGGTGAGCGTGCGCGTGAAGGCGAGCAGCTTGACCTCGCGCCAGAGCTCGGCCTTGGACTTGGACGTTGCGCCGGAGCTGGCGCTGGCCTCGGACGTCGTGTCGCTCAGCATGGAGCTCGCCATGCTCGCGCTGGCGTCCGTGCTGCGCGGCGAGTCCTCGTGCGCGCCGGCGCTTGTTCCAGGCTGCGGGATTTCGAGCGAGGCCGTCGATTGCAGCTGCGACTGCGAGAACTGGTCGACCCAACTGCTCGCGCTCTCTGCCAGCCGGGAACCCGAGCCCGAATCGTCCGTCGCCGTCGACCGCGCATCGTCGTCGACCGGGGCTGGCGTCGGCCTCGCGGACAGCGCGCGCAGGTCGGCCGTGAGCCGCTCGACGTCCATGGCGTCCAGAATCGCGGCGCCCAGCGGCTGCAGCAGCGCGAGCACGCTGAACGCGACGTCCTCCTGGTTCTTTGCGAACCGGCGTCGAAGACTAGTATTCATCAAATTATTAGCAATTATAATGAATAAATTAGAGCTGAGCGCCGCACTTGTCACGCGCCGCACGGTCCTGGAGTACTTTATCGCGGATTTCTTCAAGCCTGGCGACCACATATCGGCCAAGCAGGTATGCCGAGCCAAGAACGCCAGCGGTGAGCGCGAGCCCGCGCCGACGAGCGTACACGCATTTGCGTACTGACGGGAACATGGGAAGAGGAGGAATTCACGTGATGTTGCACGTTATTTGCACCGGTACTTCAAGTTGTGCAATTCTCAAACTCAGAAATATCTGACCCTTTCTTCAGTTTGAAAGACAGTGAGAAACGCCTGGACAGGGTTTCGCAAGGAATCATTCATTAGTTGCTATACCAGCACACAAGGACAGGATCACACGAGAAATTCATTGCCTTGTGCAATCATCTCACTTGCTCGACTATGGTTGTTTGCCAGCCTGCAAGCAGAGTATGTGGTACATCCAGGACTCCAGCATACATCCAACAGCACAAAGGATGCATCACAAGAAGCATGACCAGCTCAGGGACACAAAAGTTCAGGCAGGCCTTTACTGTAGGCGTGCCTGCATTCTACAGTCGTGATTGTCAGGGCGATGACAGCGGCAGCCCCAGCACATTGAAAACCTGCAATCGGTAGCGACTGCAGGTTCCGCCGTTGTGGTCGCTCTAGTCTAGGGGGTATCACAACGAGCTCGCAAAGGCTCACAACAAAATATTGCGACGACAATGTTGCGAGCGCCGGTTGCCAAGAGTAAGTGCTGCGATAGCACTCGCAACATAACTCCCAACACCGCGCACTCCGTCGTTATAAAGTACCAAGAAACATGCAAAAGCGCATGGTTTGTGGGCGGATGACGGCGAGAATGATGGAAATATCATCCTTTGCTGAGTGTGTTGCAAATTTCGTTGCGAGTGGGCGTTGCAAGGTGTTGCAACTCCCAGACTCGCAACGCTGTAACACGCCGTTGAGACCGTTGAGGCTTTCGCTGCGTTGCGATCTCGCGCTGCGAGTTGTTGCGAGCACTGTGATACCCCTATTAACAAGCCGGCCTGCAGGAGTTCAAAACGCGAGAATCGGTCACCAATGCCTGTAACTCGTCGCAAACCCATTCCCAGCGCAAGGCGGCAGCCATTTCGTGGCACTGAGTAGATGTTGGCATGGTGCTCACGGTGCGGAGATATCGAGTTGATGGTAGTCTGTTCACCGGACTGTCGTGCTCAATCATGGGGGCAAGACGCAAATGTCAGAACCGTCAGATAGCACAATAAAATCAGATTTTGCCATTGCCAGCGGCGACTTGTTCTAGGACGTCTACAGCGCCGAGGCACCAGTGATAATGTCGACCAGCTCGTTCGTGATGGCGGCCTGGCGACCGCGGTTGTACTGCATCTGAAGCGAGGTGATCATGTCGCCGGCGTTCTTGGACGCGTTGTCCATGGCGTTGCGGCGCGAGCTCTGCTCGGCCGCGTGGCTCTCGACGAGGGCGGCAAAGACGGCGTTGGCGAGCTGGAACTCGGCGAGGTCCTTGGTCACGTCCTCCTCCATCTCGTACGACTTGAATCCGGCTGTAGAGCATGAGGATATGATCGATAGGAAATTTATGGCACGTACACGACTCTGACAGAGCCTTGGCGTTGAGGACCTCAACGAAGGTCGGCTCGTAGCTGAGCGCAGAAACAAACCTGTTGTGCACAATGACGATGCTGTCGTACTCGACGCCGGAGGTGGTAATGAGGTCTGCGACGGCGCAGGCGTCGGCAAAGGTGGGGACGTCCTTGCCAATCTGGTTGAAGGTCTGGACGATGTTCTTGGGGACGGCACGCGAGAGCTGGGCCTTGCTCTTGTCGCCGACGACCATGACGGGGCTGTCGGGGTCGGCGGCGGGCAGCTTCTCGTCGGGGTTGGGCTTGCTGACACCCAGCGCGCGGCGGGTCGCCTTGGAGACGGACGAGTGGATACCGCCGCAGAGCCCGCGGTCGGAGGAGATGACGACGAAGAGCCGCCGCTTGCCCGCCTCGCCGCCGTTGCGTTTGTCGCGAAGTCCTCTTCTGCCAGAAAATGGACGTTCAGCATTTTCTGATAGGTATCATAATGACCTTAGGGGTTGATTCAAATTGGCAGAGGTTCTGCCCGCCCGAAGGCCAGGCAGAACAAGGAGACTATGTACAAAAATAGCACGACGACGATGACGAACGGATCGTCGACGACGCCACCGAGGGGCAAAGTGACAGCGACACGACAGGAGGGAAAGGTCTGCTGGCCTCTCGCTCCCTCTCCCCTCGTCTTTTATACCCTGCGCCGGGCTTGGCGGTGCGTCAGCACTCCGGCTATCTGCGTGTCAGCCGTCCGCGCCGCCGTCCCCGTTCCCGCTGAAATACAGGCTGTTCCTGCGTTATGGGCGTGCTACTGATTTGTACTTAGGGCTCAGAGGCCGCTCATATGGTATTTTTGCTTTGGGCCTCTGCCTCACGACTCTCAGCCCGGCACACTGCCCTCCTCGGATATTCTGACTCGCATCAGTACTTCCCGACTTCTCCGAGGCGCGCATTCATGATTTCGCGCTTCCTTGCATTTTTTTATTCCTGCTCAATGCTTGCGCGCCGTTTAATAGCTGTAGAAATGCGAACAATGCGAGCTCTGGCTTAGGTGATTGGTCTCCGCATTGGCAAAGACACTGGCGACCTGGGCACAATCTCGTTCGTTCCCCGATCACACTTCCTCGCTTCACATAGAAGCTTGACTCAGCACGTTATTTTCGCCGCTGATGCATACTGAACGTCGTGGAACTCGCTGTGTTGCTCCCATGCCCTCTCAGCGTCAACACACACATTCTCGCAGTCTCAGAGCTCATGCCGCGGATGCGTGACAGTGCACAAGTCGATTTCCTCGCATGTTAAACGCCCATCACCGCTTCCTCACTTCACATAGAAGCTTGACTCAGCACGTTATTTTTGCCGCTGATGCATACTGAGCGTCGAGGAACTCGATGTGCTGCTTGACCGCGAATCTCAGGCGCTCTCAGCGTCAGGACACACATTCTGGCCGACTCAGAGCTCATGCCGCGGATGCGTGACAGTGCACAAGTCGATTTCCTCGCATGTTAAACGCCCATCACCGCTTCCTCGCTTCGCCTCACAGCTCAAACATATGCGCATACAGACTGCGGGAATCAACACATTCTCAGGATGCTCAGCGGTTCAAACACATTTGCTAAGAAAAGCAGTCTATTCCATTGCTCTGAACTAATGTACATGATCGAGCAGGAGTGTTGTCGGGAAATTGACGAGAACGAGTGTGGCGGTGGCAAGGGCGATGGAGAGGAGCTCGGTGATGCAACCCGCCGCGGGCGGAACACGTGGGAACGCCCCGGCGGGCGGAATGAAAATGGCGAGGTCGATGGCGCACGCATTGCAGGACTCGGATGGCGAACCAAGATGGGAGTGGGGTGAGAGGGAGTGACAAGATGAACGGATGGATGCGAGCGGAGGTCCGGGCGACCGACGCGGGGAGAACTGTTGGATGACCGTGCCGCGGGGAGCAGAGATTCGCCATGCGGGGATGCCGCAGACGGGCGACGCGCGGAACAGCGTTGGGGAGACCTCGCGCGGCGGGCGGAGCGACGGGATGCGCGTTCCCGACGTGCGCGATGTCGGCGTGGTCGGTGACAATGCTGGAGTGCGCGTCGCCCGTCTGCGGCATCCCCGCATGGCGAATCTCTGCTCGCCGCCGCTGCGCTTCCTCGCGACCAGATTCAAGCCATTTTCTACGCGGAACGACCGGCGCGTCAGCTGCTGGTGATGAGAGGTGCAGCACGAGGACTCACCGACTCGTCCGTCGCGCGCGCGACGGCAGCGGGTCTGCTTCGGGCGTCGGTGCATGCAGTGCCTCGCGAGCAGATTCGAGCGATTCCCTGCACGGAAAAGCGTGCGCGTCAGCAACGTGAAGAGATGAACATTGCAAGAGGGGACTCACCAACTCACGCCGCGCGCGATGGCAGCGTTCTAACAGAGCGTGCCTGCTGTGCGAGTGACATTCCGCGCGAGCAGATTCAAGCGATTCACTGCGCAGACAGCGTTGCGCGTCAGTGACAAGGAAGAGGACTGAGCATTCTGAACAGAAACTCACCTGCACACACACTGGAGCGTCGTCTGCGACGACGACGGAAGCGAGCCCGCCGGCGTCGGCGCGTGATGTTCCTCGCGATCAGATGCATGCGATTCGCTGCGCGGACAGCCGTGCGCGTCAGCGACGAAGAGCGGGCTGAGAATCTCGAGCAGAAACTCACCAGCTCATACGCTGTGCGATACGTTGTTGGCAACGACGGTCGAAGCGGGTCCGGCGGCGTTGGCATGCGATGTTCCTCGCGACCAGATGCATGCGATTCATTCTGCGAAAAGACATGCGCGTCAGCAATGTGCGGAAAACTGAGAACTGTGAGCATGCACACACCAACTCATACGCCGAGCACAATGACGGCGCGTCGTCGCAGACGACGGATGGAAGCGGGCTCGCCGCCGTCGGCGCGCGACGTTCCTCGCGATCAGATGCATGCGATTCCTGAGTGGAAAGGTCGTCAACGACGTAAGATGCCGGAGAGATTAGAACAGGGACTCACCAGCTCAGTGCCTAGAACGATGATGGCGTTCCAGAGGTGTGTCGTCACGCACGCGAGCGCGCTGGCAATGCCGCGCGATGTTCCTCGCGATCAGATGCATGCGATTCTGCGCGCAGTAGCATCATGCGTGAGCCGGATGAAGAGACTGAGAAGAGAAAAATGGACTCACGGCCTCACAATGACAGCGTCGACGCCGGCAATATCTGCACGCCTTCAGAGTAACCGCGGCCGAGTACTGTTCAGAGGGATTGGCCGTCAGCAATGGCCCTGGAACAGCAAAACAGCGAATGCGGACCTACTCAGGCCACGGAAAGCAAGAGCGGCGGGGAGGGGGAAAGAGTGCCGTCGTCGAGACGCGCAACGCCAGTGTCAACAACGGACGCGGTTGCAGCATGGCGACAGCGGGGGAATGGGTGATCGAGAACAAGAGAGGCCCGCTGGGTGGGCTGTATAAATGAGCAGCAAATGCTGCTGTGCGCGATGTGGAACCATGACCGTCGGGGTTCAAGAGTTTTTCGGTCCAATCCGCGCCTCGCCGGAGTTCCGCTCCCAGCGCGCTTCTGCAGATCCTCGTGATCCCGGCTGTTCACGAGTCGCCGCTTCGCGCTCCGACTCCAAGCATAGAATTACGCAACTGAGTGTTATGCGGGCCCTGCGCGATAAGCATAACTTACAGCACAGCTGCAGGAACGGCCGCAGCATAGCAAATTCGGCTCAGACGGGCGCTTGCGCTCGTCGATCCGCCGTTGAATGCAATGCAAACCAGCCAGGTTTGCTGCAAAGCTGTCTCGTGAGTGTTTGCAAACAAAACCAGCATGGATAGTTTGTGGGAAGTTGTTGCAAGGCCTGGGGTCGACGGGAGCGCATTCGTAGAGCCGAGGAGATCGCAGATGGGACTGAATCCTCGGACTGGGAGCTCGACAGTCGAACCCTCAGCGAAGCATGTACGTCTGAGCAGCGTTACAGACTGCCAGACGTGCAATCGCGCACGAGGAATGAGACCTGTTCATAGGATCTCAGGTGACGCGCTTCATGCGCTCGCGGGTGCATCAATGAACCGAAGAATCCTACTTGGATTCGAGCTGGACATCAGGTCGACGATATCACGAAAGAGTTCAACACATCCTTGAATCTTATATATCACTGTGATTAGTCCCAGAAATGCAACTACGTGCCAGTGTTATCCTGGGATCAAAGAATGTAGTGGAACTTTGAAAGTGTGTGAGGAACTGCCAGAAGGTGCGCTTTGCGCACCTTCCGCGAGGACTGCGTGCATACACCCGCAACAACAGTGAGATATGTGGTACATTGCAGGCTCTATAGCTCATTGATACTATCGGTCTATACGTGTGTATCGAGCAAACGGTTCTTTGGTATTAGACAGTGCGAAAGTACGCAAAGCGCACTTTGCCACGCACTAGATCTGCATATAAAATGGGCCAAATAGGCTGATTTAGGCGTGAAACTCTCAGAAAGACTCTTGTAAGCTGATCATATTGTTAATCTCAGCGGGGTATCGAGCGTAGCATACACCGCGATTCCGAAATACAGCGGGCAGTCAGAATCGAGCAGGCGTTACAATCGGACGAGCGAGTTCCCTGAACGGTACATCATGCGCATGCACGACGTCACAGCCAATGAGCGCCGTAATGCTGTCTTGGAACATGACGTGCCGTGCACGGGTTGGAATAGTCGAAGCGAAGGCTCTGAATCATGTTGAATCGGCGGAAGGCGAGGAGAAACGTCTCGCGTGAGAACGATCCCGACCTGCGCCGGCCTCGTGCATTGGCCAAGACAGCTCTAGCGGAGTATCTAACGCAGCAATGACTCAGTCGATCGAATTGAAACGAGTCCTGGGGCGGTGGAAGCGAGTCGGCGGTGGCGAGTACGCGCAGAAACCGAACGATTCTGCGGTTTCCCCCCAATTCTTTCGCTCATCAGGCGTTTCAAAGACATCAATCACGCCTGATGGAAGCGTATCGCGTGCGTTTGTGCGCCGGGAGGCCGTGCAGAGAGGTCCTGGGACCTCCAGGTGTCTCCCATTTTGCGGGCCCACACCCCCCTCTGACGGGCGCCTAATGGCTGAGGGCTGGTCTCTCAACCACCACGGGCGCCTATTTGAAAGAGGGAGGGGGTGAGGTGCTCGCGCGGGCGAGAAATTCGTTGCGCGGCGGCGGGGTGAGGAGGCGAAGGCCGATCTGAATCCAACAGCCGCGCCGTTCCTTCCACCCCCTTCTCTCGCCAAACTCACTTCGTACGTCTGGGCTCAGTAAGCCTTGGCTGTGCATTGATTGCGAGACGGCCGCCGCGCTGGGGGGGTGCAGGGGTATAAAAGGCGTACAGAATCTGGGTCATCCACCAGTGTCCGCCCCTTCTTCCTCTTCCTCGACCTCTCTTCCCTCCCGCCTCGCTCACTGTGTACCGCGCGACCGATGTCCATGCGCATGCGCGTGTGCTCGCCGTTGCACGCCATGCTCGAGCATGTGCTGCTCGTGCTTGTGTTGCTCGTCAGCGGTTGTGCTCGTCAGCGGCGATGCTCAAATGATCACGCTCGTCGTTGGCAGCAAAACGGACGTCTATTTCGCGGTGCGTATGTACATCGCCTTCGCTGCGCGTCGCGTTAACGACGCTGATACTACGATTACAGTCCATTCTGCCAGCTCGTAGCCGCCCGTGAGTACCCCCGTCCCCCGCGTTCCAAGACCGCATCCTGATCTGCGAGCAGGACCGATCGGACGCATTCGTCGCCCGTACACCGCTGGACAGCGCCGTGGAAAATGAAATGCTGCCAATAATGTGAGCGTTACATGGCGCAGTTCGATCGGGCGACTACTCACCCTCGTTTCAGCCTCCCGACGAACGCGCATCCGCCCGCGCATCGTGCAGCTCGCCCCGACGCCGTCCTGTATGCCCCGAGGCTCGTGGGCGCATTGGCAACGTTCGATAGGCAGAAACTCTGACGGAACCGGTGAGTAACGCACGCCCGCGCTTCTGGTACATTTACTGACCTCGATCGAACGCTCGCGTTTTTTGCATCCAGCCTGCGCGATTGGATGGCGCGCGCACATGTCTGGCTCGGAAGACTGCAAATCCTGCCAGTCGAGGTCAGTCTTTTGCTCCGCGTGCTTGTCTGACCGAACGCTCACATTTCACCCTAGCCCCGAACGCACCGCTGCGTGTATCAACGCCGCGGAATGGCGCCGCTCACGCCGATCGACAGTAAAATGGGGAAGAAATGCTGCAAAACACCGTAAGTGGTTTTTCTAGCGCGCAGTTCGTTCAATCACTCACACTGCCTCCAGCCCGTTGGCGTCCTGGAAAGCGTCGAGCGCGATGGGGTCGACGGGCTCAAGGGCTTGCGAGCCACGTCCTCCATGGGGCGCAGCAGGAGGCGCGCCGTTGTCCGAGTCGGCGTCCAAGTGCGTGTTGTCGTCCGTATGACCGTTCGTAAGGCTGACTCGTTGCAGGAACGCCGCCGCATCCTTCGCCACGGACGGTAGCCGTTATCGCGCGCATAGCAGAAGGCGCGCCGTCGTCCGAGTCGGCGTGCGCAGCTCTTGCGTTTCGCATTACCGTTCGTAACGTTATGCCAGATCGGAATCCGCCCATACCGCCTGACGGACGCGGAGACTGTTAATGAATCGTGAGTAATTTCTTAGGACGCAATTCGATGGAATGAATAACTCACGTTCTTTGCAGCGCTTGACGCGCGCGCGATCGTCTGCTTCGCGTATGTTGTCCATCCGCTCCATAGGCTGAAGTCGAGCGCGCGCAATCCCGCAGCGAACTCGGGCATTGTCCGAACGCACGAACTGCGAAGAACATGAAGTGAGTACATCATTCTGTCGCCGTGACTCTGCGTGCTCACCATGACAGAATTCTGCCGTTCGAGCAGATTTTCAAGTTGGCGACCACGAGCGCGTCAAACAGCTGCCGCACGCCAAGAGAGACGCACGCTGCAGATCGGGTGAGTGGGTCTCTTTGCCGCTGTCGCGAAGTTGTACATACTGGGCGTCAAGCCGATCGTGGAATGTGTTGGCATCGAGGAATGCGTCGAAATCCGGAACTGACAGCGTACAGCGACACTGGCGTCGCTGTCGCGATCCTCGATGGCAACCAGCTTGGTCGCGAGCGGCGTGCTGTTTCCGATCGCGAGTTGGCGGCGTGTGCGACAGCGCGACATTGCCTGTCGCGCCGTTGATATTCTGTTCGAGAGTGAGCAACGAACATGGCGATAAGATTTCCACCTACATCATCCTCTCTTGGACCCGCTGAACTCGTGCATTGAAAGGTCTAAAAAAAAGTCGAAACGATCTTGCGCAACGGGCTCCCTCGTTCGTGTCCGCGGGAATTGCAAGTGCCGCACGTCGCGTCTGCCAATCAATCGGTCGCCTCATCGAATGCAGAGTACACGATCACGCCAAACACCTCGACCTCTTGTAACCGCGCGACGCCCTGCATCCGGCACGCATCAGCATTCGCCGCACATCTCACTCGGGAAAAGGAAGGCACTCACATCCACCAACTCATTCGGATAGCCCTGAACAGCGGCATGCGCCCAGCGCGCCACACCCGGCAACAGCGCGGCCAGCCTCACGCGCTTGGTGGGTATCTCGCGGATACGCGGGCCAAAGCTGGCCTCCAACTCCAGCTCCGGTTGCGGTTCGGGCTTGAAGAGATCGTCCTCGAGCGCAGCGAGCAGCACGGCGTCGGCGCGCGCGAGCGCCGCGCGCAGGACGAGCGCGAAGTCGGGCCCGCGCAGGCGGGACCGCGTCTCGTCCAGAAGCGTGGCGAGGAGCGGCGAAGGCGCCGTCGTGCTTGGTGGGAGGACGCGGGCGAGCTGGGCGGGCGTTGGGGGGAGGAGGGCGGGGAGGAAGCTGCAAGGTGGTGAGTGGATTGTGGAATGGATGGGGGAGCGGCGTACTTGTCGGATATGTGGATGCGCGCGCGGACGGACTGGATGAGCTGCGACAGGTCGTCGATCGAGAGTTGCGTTTTCAGCGAAACTCTGCAAGAATCTCAGCAAAGACTACAATGGGGAAACGCACGCACGGCTCAAAGACGTCCTCGACCGCGCGTTGCACGCGGCTAGCAACTTCGCGCCAGCCCTCATTGAGCAGCCACCAACTCAGCGTCAAATACGTGCGCTCCAACTCATCCGTGACCTCCTCCTCCTCCTCCGCGCCGTCGTCCTCGCGGTCCTCCCTCTGGCCGGGTAGCGAAAAGTCCGAGAACAGCGCAGCAGCATCAAACAGCGCCGCGTCGCGCTGCGAGCTCTCGCGTGCGAGCGCGCGCACGGAGGCGAGGTACTTGTGGCGGCCGAGGATGGACAGCTGGGTGTGGGCGAGCAGGGCGAGCAGCGTGCCGGCGTAGGCGACGGTGAGCGTGCGCGTGAAGGCGAGCAGCTTGACCTCGCGCCAGAGCTCGGCCTTGGACTTGGACGTTGCGCCGGAGCTGGCGCTGGCCTCGGACGTCGTGTCGCTCAGCATGGAGCTCGCCATGCTCGCGCTGGCGTCCGTGCTGCGCGGCGAGTCCTCGTGCGCGCCGGCGCTTGTTCCAGGCTGCGGGATTTCGAGCGAGGCCGTCGATTGCAGCTGCGACTGCGAGAACTGGTCGACCCAACTGCTCGCGCTCTCTGCCAGCCGGGAACCCGAGCCCGAATCGTCCGTCGCCGTCGACCGCGCATCGTCGTCGACCGGGGCTGGCGTCGGCCTCGCGGACAGCGCGCGCAGGTCGGCCGTGAGCCGCTCGACGTCCATGGCGTCCAGAATCGCGGCGCCCAGCGGCTGCAGCAGCGCGAGCACGCTGAACGCGACGTCCTCCTGGTTCTTTGCGAACCGGCGTCGAAGACTAGTATTCATCAAATTATTAGCAATTATAATGAATAAATTAGAGCTGAGCGCCGCACTTGTCACGCGCCGCACGGTCCTGGAGTACTTTATCGCGGATTTCTTCAAGCCTGGCGACCACATATCGGCCAAGCAGGTATGCCGAGCCAAGAACGCCAGCGGTGAGCGCGAGCCCGCGCCGACGAGCGTACACGCATTTGCGTACTGACGGGAACATGGGAAGAGGAGGAATTCACGTGATGTTGCACGTTATTTGCACCGGTACTTCAAGTTGTGCAATTCTCAAACTCAGAAATATCTGACCCTTTCTTCAGTTTGAAAGACAGTGAGAAACGCCTGGACAGGGTTTCGCAAGGAATCATTCATTAGTTGCTATACCAGCACACAAGGACAGGATCACACGAGAAATTCATTGCCTTGTGCAATCATCTCACTTGCTCGACTATGGTTGTTTGCCAGCCTGCAAGCAGAGTATGTGGTACATCCAGGACTCCAGCATACATCCAACAGCACAAAGGATGCATCACAAGAAGCATGACCAGCTCAGGGACACAAAAGTTCAGGCAGGCCTTTACTGTAGGCGTGCCTGCATTCTACAGTCGTGATTGTCAGGGCGATGACAGCGGCAGCCCCAGCACATTGAAAACCTGCAATCGGTAGCGACTGCAGGTTCCGCCGTTGTGGTCGCTCTAGTCTAGGGGGTATCACAACGAGCTCGCAAAGGCTCACAACAAAATATTGCGACGACAATGTTGCGAGCGCCGGTTGCCAAGAGTAAGTGCTGCGATAGCACTCGCAACATAACTCCCAACACCGCGCACTCCGTCGTTATAAAGTACCAAGAAACATGCAAAAGCGCATGGTTTGTGGGCGGATGACGGCGAGAATGATGGAAATATCATCCTTTGCTGAGTGTGTTGCAAATTTCGTTGCGAGTGGGCGTTGCAAGGTGTTGCAACTCCCAGACTCGCAACGCTGTAACACGCCGTTGAGACCGTTGAGGCTTTCGCTGCGTTGCGATCTCGCGCTGCGAGTTGTTGCGAGCACTGTGATACCCCCTATTAACAAGCCGGCCTGCAGGAGTTCAAAACGCGAGAATCGGTCACCAATGCCTGTAACTCGTCGCAAACCCATTCCCAGCGCAAGGCGGCAGCCATTTCGTGGCACTGAGTAGATGTTGGCATGGTGCTCACGGTGCGGAGATATCGAGTTGATGGTAGTCTGTTCACCGGACTGTCGTGCTCAATCATGGGGGCAAGACGCAAATGTCAGAACCGTCAGATAGCACAATAAAATCAGATTTTGCCATTGCCAGCGGCGACTTGTTCTAGGACGTCTACAGCGCCGAGGCACCAGTGATAATGTCGACCAGCTCGTTCGTGATGGCGGCCTGGCGACCGCGGTTGTACTGCATCTGAAGCGAGGTGATCATGTCGCCGGCGTTCTTGGACGCGTTGTCCATGGCGTTGCGGCGCGAGCTCTGCTCGGCCGCGTGGCTCTCGACGAGGGCGGCAAAGACGGCGTTGGCGAGCTGGAACTCGGCGAGGTCCTTGGTCACGTCCTCCTCCATCTCGTACGACTTGAATCCGGCTGTAGAGCATGAGGATATGATCGATAGGAAATTTATGGCACGTACACGACTCTGACAGAGCCTTGGCGTTGAGGACCTCAACGAAGGTCGGCTCGTAGCTGAGCGCAGAAACAAACCTGTTGTGCACAATGACGATGCTGTCGTACTCGACGCCGGAGGTGGTAATGAGGTCTGCGACGGCGCAGGCGTCGGCAAAGGTGGGGACGTCCTTGCCAATCTGGTTGAAGGTCTGGACGATGTTCTTGGGGACGGCACGCGAGAGCTGGGCCTTGCTCTTGTCGCCGACGACCATGACGGGGCTGTCGGGGTCGGCGGCGGGCAGCTTCTCGTCGGGGTTGGGCTTGCTGACACCCAGCGCGCGGCGGGTCGCCTTGGAGACGGACGAGTGGATACCGCCGCAGAGCCCGCGGTCGGAGGAGATGACGACGAAGAGCCGCCGCTTGCCCGCCTCGCCGCCGTTGCGTTTGTCGCGAAGTCCTCTTCTGCCAGAAAATGGACGTTCAGCATTTTCTGATAGGTATCATAATGACCTTAGGGGTTGATTCAAATTGGCAGAGGTTCTGCCCGCCCGAAGGCCAGGCAGAACAAGGAGACTATGTACAAAAATAGCACGACGACGATGACGAACGGATCGTCGACGACGCCACCGAGGGGCAAAGTGACAGCGACACGACAGGAGGGAAAGGTCTGCTGGCCTCTCGCTCCCTCTCCCCTCGTCTTTTATACCCTGCGCCGGGCTTGGCGGTGCGTCAGCACTCCGGCTATCTGCGTGTCAGCCGTCCGCGCCGCCGTCCCCGTTCCCGCTGAAATACAGGCTGTTCCTGCGTTATGGGCGTGCTACTGATTTGTACTTAGGGCTCAGAGGCCGCTCATATGGTATTTTTGCTTTGGGCCTCTGCCTCACGACTCTCAGCCCGGCACACTGCCCTCCTCGGATATTCTGACTCGCATCAGTACTTCCCGACTTCTCCGAGGCGCGCATTCATGATTTCGCGCTTCCTTGCATTTTTTTATTCCTGCTCAATGCTTGCGCGCCGTTTAATAGCTGTAGAAATGCGAACAATGCGAGCTCTGGCTTAGGTGATTGGTCTCCGCATTGGCAAAGACACTGGCGACCTGGGCACAATCTCGTTCGTTCCCCGATCACACTTCCTCGCTTCACATAGAAGCTTGACTCAGCACGTTATTTTCGCCGCTGATGCATACTGAACGTCGTGGAACTCGCTGTGTTGCTCCCATGCCCTCTCAGCGTCAACACACACATTCTCGCAGTCTCAGAGCTCATGCCGCGGATGCGTGACAGTGCACAAGTCGATTTCCTCGCATGTTAAACGCCCATCACCGCTTCCTCACTTCACATAGAAGCTTGACTCAGCACGTTATTTTTGCCGCTGATGCATACTGAGCGTCGAGGAACTCGATGTGCTGCTTGACCGCGAATCTCAGGCGCTCTCAGCGTCAGGACACACATTCTGGCCGACTCAGAGCTCATGCCGCGGATGCGTGACAGTGCACAAGTCGATTTCCTCGCATGTTAAACGCCCATCACCGCTTCCTCGCTTCGCCTCACAGCTCAAACATATGCGCATACAGACTGCGGGAATCAACACATTCTCAGGATGCTCAGCGGTTCAAACACATTTGCTAAGAAAAGCAGTCTATTCCATTGCTCTGAACTAATGTACATGATCGAGCAGGAGTGTTGTCGGGAAATTGACGAGAACGAGTGTGGCGGTGGCAAGGGCGATGGAGAGGAGCTCGGTGATGCAACCCGCCGCGGGCGGAACACGTGGGAACGCCCCGGCGGGCGGAATGAAAATGGCGAGGTCGATGGCGCACGCATTGCAGGACTCGGATGGCGAACCAAGATGGGAGTGGGGTGAGAGGGAGTGACAAGATGAACGGATGGATGCGAGCGGAGGTCCGGGCGACCGACGCGGGGAGAACTGTTGGATGACCGTGCCGCGGGGAGCAGAGATTCGCCATGCGGGGATGCCGCAGACGGGCGACGCGCGGAACAGCGTTGGGGAGACCTCGCGCGGCGGGCGGAGCGACGGGATGCGCGTTCCCGACGTGCGCGATGTCGGCGTGGTCGGTGACAATGCTGGAGTGCGCGTCGCCCGTCTGCGGCATCCCCGCATGGCGAATCTCTGCTCGCCGCCGCTGCGCTTCCTCGCGACCAGATTCAAGCCATTTTCTACGCGGAACGACCGGCGCGTCAGCTGCTGGTGATGAGAGGTGCAGCACGAGGACTCACCGACTCGTCCGTCGCGCGCGCGACGGCAGCGGGTCTGCTTCGGGCGTCGGTGCATGCAGTGCCTCGCGAGCAGATTCGAGCGATTCCCTGCACGGAAAAGCGTGCGCGTCAGCAACGTGAAGAGATGAACATTGCAAGAGGGGACTCACCAACTCACGCCGCGCGCGATGGCAGCGTTCTAACAGAGCGTGCCTGCTGTGCGAGTGACATTCCGCGCGAGCAGATTCAAGCGATTCACTGCGCAGACAGCGTTGCGCGTCAGTGACAAGGAAGAGGACTGAGCATTCTGAACAGAAACTCACCTGCACACACACTGGAGCGTCGTCTGCGACGACGACGGAAGCGAGCCCGCCGGCGTCGGCGCGTGATGTTCCTCGCGATCAGATGCATGCGATTCGCTGCGCGGACAGCCGTGCGCGTCAGCGACGAAGAGCGGGCTGAGAATCTCGAGCAGAAACTCACCAGCTCATACGCTGTGCGATACGTTGTTGGCAACGACGGTCGAAGCGGGTCCGGCGGCGTTGGCATGCGATGTTCCTCGCGACCAGATGCATGCGATTCATTCTGCGAAAAGACATGCGCGTCAGCAATGTGCGGAAAACTGAGAACTGTGAGCATGCACACACCAACTCATACGCCGAGCACAATGACGGCGCGTCGTCGCAGACGACGGATGGAAGCGGGCTCGCCGCCGTCGGCGCGCGACGTTCCTCGCGATCAGATGCATGCGATTCCTGAGTGGAAAGGTCGTCAACGACGTAAGATGCCGGAGAGATTAGAACAGGGACTCACCAGCTCAGTGCCTAGAACGATGATGGCGTTCCAGAGGTGTGTCGTCACGCACGCGAGCGCGCTGGCAATGCCGCGCGATGTTCCTCGCGATCAGATGCATGCGATTCTGCGCGCAGTAGCATCATGCGTGAGCCGGATGAAGAGACTGAGAAGAGAAAAATGGACTCACGGCCTCACAATGACAGCGTCGACGCCGGCAATATCTGCACGCCTTCAGAGTAACCGCGGCCGAGTACTGTTCAGAGGGATTGGCCGTCAGCAATGGCCCTGGAACAGCAAAACAGCGAATGCGGACCTACTCAGGCCACGGAAAGCAAGAGCGGCGGGGAGGGGGAAAGAGTGCCGTCGTCGAGACGCGCAACGCCAGTGTCAACAACGGACGCGGTTGCAGCATGGCGACAGCGGGGGAATGGGTGATCGAGAACAAGAGAGGCCCGCTGGGTGGGCTGTATAAATGAGCAGCAAATGCTGCTGTGCGCGATGTGGAACCATGACCGTCGGGGTTCAAGAGTTTTTCGGTCCAATCCGCGCCTCGCCGGAGTTCCGCTCCCAGCGCGCTTCTGCAGATCCTCGTGATCCCGGCTGTTCACGAGTCGCCGCTTCGCGCTCCGACTCCAAGCATAGAATTACGCAACTGAGTGTTATGCGGGCCCTGCGCGATAAGCATAACTTACAGCACAGCTGCAGGAACGGCCGCAGCATAGCAAATTCGGCTCAGACGGGCGCTTGCGCTCGTCGATCCGCCGTTGAATGCAATGCAAACCAGCCAGGTTTGCTGCAAAGCTGTCTCGTGAGTGTTTGCAAACAAAACCAGCATGGATAGTTTGTGGGAAGTTGTTGCAAGGCCTGGGGTCGACGGGAGCGCATTCGTAGAGCCGAGGAGATCGCAGATGGGACTGAATCCTCGGACTGGGAGCTCGACAGTCGAACCCTCAGCGAAGCATGTACGTCTGAGCAGCGTTACAGACTGCCAGACGTGCAATCGCGCACGAGGAATGAGACCTGTTCATAGGATCTCAGGTGACGCGCTTCATGCGCTCGCGGGTGCATCAATGAACCGAAGAATCCTACTTGGATTCGAGCTGGACATCAGGTCGACGATATCACGAAAGAGTTCAACACATCCTTGAATCTTATATATCACTGTGATTAGTCCCAGAAATGCAACTACGTGCCAGTGTTATCCTGGGATCAAAGAATGTAGTGGAACTTTGAAAGTGTGTGAGGAACTGCCAGAAGGTGCGCTTTGCGCACCTTCCGCGAGGACTGCGTGCATACACCCGCAACAACAGTGAGATATGTGGTACATTGCAGGCTCTATAGCTCATTGATACTATCGGTCTATACGTGTGTATCGAGCAAACGGTTCTTTGGTATTAGACAGTGCGAAAGTACGCAAAGCGCACTTTGCCACGCACTAGATCTGCATATAAAATGGGCCAAATAGGCTGATTTAGGCGTGAAACTCTCAGAAAGACTCTTGTAAGCTGATCATATTGTTAATCTCAGCGGGGTATCGAGCGTAGCATACACCGCGATTCCGAAATACAGCGGGCAGTCAGAATCGAGCAGGCGTTACAATCGGACGAGCGAGTTCCCTGAACGGTACATCATGCGCATGCACGACGTCACAGCCAATGAGCGCCGTAATGCTGTCTTGGAACATGACGTGCCGTGCACGGGTTGGAATAGTCGAAGCGAAGGCTCTGAATCATGTTGAATCGGCGGAAGGCGAGGAGAAACGTCTCGCGTGAGAACGATCCCGACCTGCGCCGGCCTCGTGCATTGGCCAAGACAGCTCTAGCGGAGTATCTAACGCAGCAATGACTCAGTCGATCGAATTGAAACGAGTCCTGGGGCGGTGGAAGCGAGTCGGCGGTGGCGAGTACGCGCAGAAACCGAACGATTCTGCGGTTTCCCCCCAATTCTTTCGCTCATCAGGCGTTTCAAAGACATCAATCACGCCTGATGGAAGCGTATCGCGTGCGTTTGTGCGCCGGGAGGCCGTGCAGAGAGGTCCTGGGACCTCCAGGTGTCTCCCATTTTGCGGGCCCACACCCCCCTCTGACGGGCGCCTAATGGCTGAGGGCTGGTCTCTCAACCACCACGGGCGCCTATTTGAAAGAGGGAGGGGGTGAGGTGCTCGCGCGGGCGAGAAATTCGTTGCGCGGCGGCGGGGTGAGGAGGCGAAGGCCGATCTGAATCCAACAGCCGCGCCGTTCCTTCCACCCCCTTCTCTCGCCAAACTCACTTCGTACGTCTGGGCTCAGTAAGCCTTGGCTGTGCATTGATTGCGAGACGGCCGCCGCGCTGGGGGGGTGCAGGGGTATAAAAGGCGTACAGAATCTGGGTCATCCACCAGTGTCCGCCCCTTCTTCCTCTTCCTCGACCTCTCTTCCCTCCCGCCTCGCTCACTGTGTACCGCGCGACCGATGTCCATGCGCATGCGCGTGTGCTCGCCGTTGCACGCCATGCTCGAGCATGTGCTGCTCGTGCTTGTGTTGCTCGTCAGCGGTTGTGCTCGTCAGCGGCGATGCTCAAATGATCACGCTCGTCGTTGGCAGCAAAACGGACGTCTATTTCGCGGTGCGTATGTACATCGCCTTCGCTGCGCGTCGCGTTAACGACGCTGATACTACGATTACAGTCCATTCTGCCAGCTCGTAGCCGCCCGTGAGTACCCCCGTCCCCCGCGTTCCAAGACCGCATCCTGATCTGCGAGCAGGACCGATCGGACGCATTCGTCGCCCGTACACCGCTGGACAGCGCCGTGGAAAATGAAATGCTGCCAATAATGTGAGCGTTACATGGCGCAGTTCGATCGGGCGACTACTCACCCTCGTTTCAGCCTCCCGACGAACGCGCATCCGCCCGCGCATCGTGCAGCTCGCCCCGACGCCGTCCTGTATGCCCCGAGGCTCGTGGGCGCATTGGCAACGTTCGATAGGCAGAAACTCTGACGGAACCGGTGAGTAACGCACGCCCGCGCTTCTGGTACATTTACTGACCTCGATCGAACGCTCGCGTTTTTGCATCCAGCCTGCGCGATTGGATGGCGCGCGCACATGTCTGGCTCGGAAGACTGCAAATCCTGCCAGTCGAGGTCAGTCTTTTGCTCCGCGTGCTTGTCTGACCGAACGCTCACATTTCACCCTAGCCCCGAACGCACCGCTGCGTGTATCAACGCCGCGGAATGGCGCCGCTCACGCCGATCGACAGTAAAATGGGGAAGAAATGCTGCAAAACACCGTAAGTGGTTTTTCTAGCGCGCAGTTCGTTCAATCACTCACACTGCCTCCAGCCCGTTGGCGTCCTGGAAAGCGTCGAGCGCGATGGGGTCGACGGGCTCAAGGGCTTGCGAGCCACGTCCTCCATGGGGCGCAGCAGGAGGCGCGCCGTTGTCCGAGTCGGCGTCCAAGTGCGTGTTGTCGTCCGTATGACCGTTCGTAAGGCTGACTCGTTGCAGGAACGCCGCCGCATCCTTCGCCACGGACGGTAGCCGTTATCGCGCGCATAGCAGAAGGCGCGCCGTCGTCCGAGTCGGCGTGCGCAGCTCTTGCGTTTCGCATTACCGTTCGTAACGTTATGCCAGATCGGAATCCGCCCATACCGCCTGACGGACGCGGAGACTGTTAATGAATCGTGAGTAATTTCTTAGGACGCAATTCGATGGAATGAATAACTCACGTTCTTTGCAGCGCTTGACGCGCGCGCGATCGTCTGCTTCGCGTATGTTGTCCATCCGCTCCATAGGCTGAAGTCGAGCGCGCGCAATCCCGCAGCGAACTCGGGCATTGTCCGAACGCACGAACTGCGAAGAACATGAAGTGAGTACATCATTCTGTCGCCGTGACTCTGCGTGCTCACCATGACAGAATTCTGCCGTTCGAGCAGATTTTCAAGTTGGCGACCACGAGCGCGTCAAACAGCTGCCGCACGCCAAGAGAGACGCACGCTGCAGATCGGGTGAGTGGGTCTCTTTGCCGCTGTCGCGAAGTTGTACATACTGGGCGTCAAGCCGATCGTGGAATGTGTTGGCATCGAGGAATGCGTCGAAATCCGGAACTGACAGCGTACAGCGACACTGGCGTCGCTGTCGCGATCCTCGATGGCAACCAGCTTGGTCGCGAGCGGCGTGCTGTTTCCGATCGCGAGTTGGCGGCGTGTGCGACAGCGCGACATTGCCTGTCGCGCCGTTGATATTCTGTTCGAGAGTGAGCAACGAACATGGCGATAAGATTTCCACCTACATCATCCTCTCTTGGACCCGCTGAACTCGTGCATTGAAAGGTCTAAAAAAAAGTCGAAACGATCTTGCGCAACGGGCTCCCTCGTTCGTGTCCGCGGGAATTGCAAGTGCCGCACGTCGCGTCTGCCAATCAATCGGTCGCCTCATCGAATGCAGAGTACACGATCACGCCAAACACCTCGACCTCTTGTAACCGCGCGACGCCCTGCATCCGGCACGCATCAGCATTCGCCGCACATCTCACTCGGGAAAAGGGAAGGCACTCACATCCACCAACTCATTCGGATAGCCCTGAACAGCGGCATGCGCCCAGCGCGCCACACCCGGCAACAGCGCGGCCAGCCTCACGCGCTTGGTGGGTATCTCGCGGATACGCGGGCCAAAGCTGGCCTCCAACTCCAGCTCCGGTTGCGGTTCGGGCTTGAAGAGATCGTCCTCGAGCGCAGCGAGCAGCACGGCGTCGGCGCGCGCGAGCGCCGCGCGCAGGACGAGCGCGAAGTCGGGCCCGCGCAGGCGGGACCGCGTCTCGTCCAGAAGCGTGGCGAGGAGCGGCGAAGGCGCCGTCGTGCTTGGTGGGAGGACGCGGGCGAGCTGGGCGGGCGTTGGGGGGAGGAGGGCGGGGAGGAAGCTGCAAGGTGGTGAGTGGATTGTGGAATGGATGGGGGAGCGGCGTACTTGTCGGATATGTGGATGCGCGCGCGGACGGACTGGATGAGCTGCGACAGGTCGTCGATCGAGAGTTGCGTTTTCAGCGAAACTCTGCAAGAATCTCAGCAAAGACTACAATGGGGAAACGCACGCACGGCTCAAAGACGTCCTCGACCGCGCGTTGCACGCGGCTAGCAACTTCGCGCCAGCCCTCATTGAGCAGCCACCAACTCAGCGTCAAATACGTGCGCTCCAACTCATCCGTGACCTCCTCCTCCTCCTCCGCGCCGTCGTCCTCGCGGTCCTCCCTCTGGCCGGGTAGCGAAAAGTCCGAGAACAGCGCAGCAGCATCAAACAGCGCCGCGTCGCGCTGCGAGCTCTCGCGTGCGAGCGCGCGCACGGAGGCGAGGTACTTGTGGCGGCCGAGGATGGACAGCTGGGTGTGGGCGAGCAGGGCGAGCAGCGTGCCGGCGTAGGCGACGGTGAGCGTGCGCGTGAAGGCGAGCAGCTTGACCTCGCGCCAGAGCTCGGCCTTGGACTTGGACGTTGCGCCGGAGCTGGCGCTGGCCTCGGACGTCGTGTCGCTCAGCATGGAGCTCGCCATGCTCGCGCTGGCGTCCGTGCTGCGCGGCGAGTCCTCGTGCGCGCCGGCGCTTGTTCCAGGCTGCGGGATTTCGAGCGAGGCCGTCGATTGCAGCTGCGACTGCGAGAACTGGTCGACCCAACTGCTCGCGCTCTCTGCCAGCCGGGAACCCGAGCCCGAATCGTCCGTCGCCGTCGACCGCGCATCGTCGTCGACCGGGGCTGGCGTCGGCCTCGCGGACAGCGCGCGCAGGTCGGCCGTGAGCCGCTCGACGTCCATGGCGTCCAGAATCGCGGCGCCCAGCGGCTGCAGCAGCGCGAGCACGCTGAACGCGACGTCCTCCTGGTTCTTTGCGAACCGGCGTCGAAGACTAGTATTCATCAAATTATTAGCAATTATAATGAATAAATTAGAGCTGAGCGCCGCACTTGTCACGCGCCGCACGGTCCTGGAGTACTTTATCGCGGATTTCTTCAAGCCTGGCGACCACATATCGGCCAAGCAGGTATGCCGAGCCAAGAACGCCAGCGGTGAGCGCGAGCCCGCGCCGACGAGCGTACACGCATTTGCGTACTGACGGGAACATGGGAAGAGGAGGAATTCACGTGATGTTGCACGTTATTTGCACCGGTACTTCAAGTTGTGCAATTCTCAAACTCAGAAATATCTGACCCTTTCTTCAGTTTGAAAGACAGTGAGAAACGCCTGGACAGGGTTTCGCAAGGAATCATTCATTAGTTGCTATACCAGCACACAAGGACAGGATCACACGAGAAATTCATTGCCTTGTGCAATCATCTCACTTGCTCGACTATGGTTGTTTGCCAGCCTGCAAGCAGAGTATGTGGTACATCCAGGACTCCAGCATACATCCAACAGCACAAAGGATGCATCACAAGAAGCATGACCAGCTCAGGGACACAAAAGTTCAGGCAGGCCTTTACTGTAGGCGTGCCTGCATTCTACAGTCGTGATTGTCAGGGCGATGACAGCGGCAGCCCCAGCACATTGAAAACCTGCAATCGGTAGCGACTGCAGGTTCCGCCGTTGTGGTCGCTCTAGTCTAGGGGGTATCACAACGAGCTCGCAAAGGCTCACAACAAAATATTGCGACGACAATGTTGCGAGCGCCGGTTGCCAAGAGTAAGTGCTGCGATAGCACTCGCAACATAACTCCCAACACCGCGCACTCCGTCGTTATAAAGTACCAAGAAACATGCAAAAGCGCATGGTTTGTGGGCGGATGACGGCGAGAATGATGGAAATATCATC
Source organism: Auricularia sp. M13 (assembly GCA_037042915.1). NCBI lineage: Eukaryota > Fungi > Basidiomycota > Agaricomycetes > Auriculariales > Auriculariaceae > Auricularia > Auricularia sp. M13. The sequence continues at coordinate 62,688 of CM073198.1, read as the reverse complement.
CTTTGCTGAGTGTGTTGCAAATTTCGTTGCGAGTGGGCGTTGCAAGGTGTTGCAACTCCCAGACTCGCAACGCTGTAACACGCCGTTGAGACCGTTGAGGCTTTCGCTGCGTTGCGATCTCGCGCTGCGAGTTGTTGCGAGCACTGTGATACCCCTATTAACAAGCCGGCCTGCAGGAGTTCAAAACGCGAGAATCGGTCACCAATGCCTGTAACTCGTCGCAAACCCATTCCCAGCGCAAGGCGGCAGCCATTTCGTGGCACTGAGTAGATGTTGGCATGGTGCTCACGGTGCGGAGATATCGAGTTGATGGTAGTCTGTTCACCGGACTGTCGTGCTCAATCATGGGGGCAAGACGCAAATGTCAGAACCGTCAGATAGCACAATAAAATCAGATTTTGCCATTGCCAGCGGCGACTTGTTCTAGGACGTCTACAGCGCCGAGGCACCAGTGATAATGTCGACCAGCTCGTTCGTGATGGCGGCCTGGCGACCGCGGTTGTACTGCATCTGAAGCGAGGTGATCATGTCGCCGGCGTTCTTGGACGCGTTGTCCATGGCGTTGCGGCGCGAGCTCTGCTCGGCCGCGTGGCTCTCGACGAGGGCGGCAAAGACGGCGTTGGCGAGCTGGAACTCGGCGAGGTCCTTGGTCACGTCCTCCTCCATCTCGTACGACTTGAATCCGGCTGTAGAGCATGAGGATATGATCGATAGGAAATTTATGGCACGTACACGACTCTGACAGAGCCTTGGCGTTGAGGACCTCAACGAAGGTCGGCTCGTAGCTGAGCGCAGAAACAAACCTGTTGTGCACAATGACGATGCTGTCGTACTCGACGCCGGAGGTGGTAATGAGGTCTGCGACGGCGCAGGCGTCGGCAAAGGTGGGGACGTCCTTGCCAATCTGGTTGAAGGTCTGGACGATGTTCTTGGGGACGGCACGCGAGAGCTGGGCCTTGCTCTTGTCGCCGACGACCATGACGGGGCTGTCGGGGTCGGCGGCGGGCAGCTTCTCGTCGGGGTTGGGCTTGCTGACACCCAGCGCGCGGCGGGTCGCCTTGGAGACGGACGAGTGGATACCGCCGCAGAGCCCGCGGTCGGAGGAGATGACGACGAAGAGCCGCCGCTTGCCCGCCTCGCCGCCGTTGCGTTTGTCGCGAAGTCCTCTTCTGCCAGAAAATGGACGTTCAGCATTTTCTGATAGGTATCATAATGACCTTAGGGGTTGATTCAAATTGGCAGAGGTTCTGCCCGCCCGAAGGCCAGGCAGAACAAGGAGACTATGTACAAAAATAGCACGACGACGATGACGAACGGATCGTCGACGACGCCACCGAGGGGCAAAGTGACAGCGACACGACAGGAGGGAAAGGTCTGCTGGCCTCTCGCTCCCTCTCCCCTCGTCTTTTATACCCTGCGCCGGGCTTGGCGGTGCGTCAGCACTCCGGCTATCTGCGTGTCAGCCGTCCGCGCCGCCGTCCCCGTTCCCGCTGAAATACAGGCTGTTCCTGCGTTATGGGCGTGCTACTGATTTGTACTTAGGGCTCAGAGGCCGCTCATATGGTATTTTTGCTTTGGGCCTCTGCCTCACGACTCTCAGCCCGGCACACTGCCCTCCTCGGATATTCTGACTCGCATCAGTACTTCCCGACTTCTCCGAGGCGCGCATTCATGATTTCGCGCTTCCTTGCATTTTTTTATTCCTGCTCAATGCTTGCGCGCCGTTTAATAGCTGTAGAAATGCGAACAATGCGAGCTCTGGCTTAGGTGATTGGTCTCCGCATTGGCAAAGACACTGGCGACCTGGGCACAATCTCGTTCGTTCCCCGATCACACTTCCTCGCTTCACATAGAAGCTTGACTCAGCACGTTATTTTCGCCGCTGATGCATACTGAACGTCGTGGAACTCGCTGTGTTGCTCCCATGCCCTCTCAGCGTCAACACACACATTCTCGCAGTCTCAGAGCTCATGCCGCGGATGCGTGACAGTGCACAAGTCGATTTCCTCGCATGTTAAACGCCCATCACCGCTTCCTCACTTCACATAGAAGCTTGACTCAGCACGTTATTTTTGCCGCTGATGCATACTGAGCGTCGAGGAACTCGATGTGCTGCTTGACCGCGAATCTCAGGCGCTCTCAGCGTCAGGACACACATTCTGGCCGACTCAGAGCTCATGCCGCGGATGCGTGACAGTGCACAAGTCGATTTCCTCGCATGTTAAACGCCCATCACCGCTTCCTCGCTTCGCCTCACAGCTCAAACATATGCGCATACAGACTGCGGGAATCAACACATTCTCAGGATGCTCAGCGGTTCAAACACATTTGCTAAGAAAAGCAGTCTATTCCATTGCTCTGAACTAATGTACATGATCGAGCAGGAGTGTTGTCGGGAAATTGACGAGAACGAGTGTGGCGGTGGCAAGGGCGATGGAGAGGAGCTCGGTGATGCAACCCGCCGCGGGCGGAACACGTGGGAACGCCCCGGCGGGCGGAATGAAAATGGCGAGGTCGATGGCGCACGCATTGCAGGACTCGGATGGCGAACCAAGATGGGAGTGGGGTGAGAGGGAGTGACAAGATGAACGGATGGATGCGAGCGGAGGTCCGGGCGACCGACGCGGGGAGAACTGTTGGATGACCGTGCCGCGGGGAGCAGAGATTCGCCATGCGGGGATGCCGCAGACGGGCGACGCGCGGAACAGCGTTGGGGAGACCTCGCGCGGCGGGCGGAGCGACGGGATGCGCGTTCCCGACGTGCGCGATGTCGGCGTGGTCGGTGACAATGCTGGAGTGCGCGTCGCCCGTCTGCGGCATCCCCGCATGGCGAATCTCTGCTCGCCGCCGCTGCGCTTCCTCGCGACCAGATTCAAGCCATTTTCTACGCGGAACGACCGGCGCGTCAGCTGCTGGTGATGAGAGGTGCAGCACGAGGACTCACCGACTCGTCCGTCGCGCGCGCGACGGCAGCGGGTCTGCTTCGGGCGTCGGTGCATGCAGTGCCTCGCGAGCAGATTCGAGCGATTCCCTGCACGGAAAAGCGTGCGCGTCAGCAACGTGAAGAGATGAACATTGCAAGAGGGGACTCACCAACTCACGCCGCGCGCGATGGCAGCGTTCTAACAGAGCGTGCCTGCTGTGCGAGTGACATTCCGCGCGAGCAGATTCAAGCGATTCACTGCGCAGACAGCGTTGCGCGTCAGTGACAAGGAAGAGGACTGAGCATTCTGAACAGAAACTCACCTGCACACACACTGGAGCGTCGTCTGCGACGACGACGGAAGCGAGCCCGCCGGCGTCGGCGCGTGATGTTCCTCGCGATCAGATGCATGCGATTCGCTGCGCGGACAGCCGTGCGCGTCAGCGACGAAGAGCGGGCTGAGAATCTCGAGCAGAAACTCACCAGCTCATACGCTGTGCGATACGTTGTTGGCAACGACGGTCGAAGCGGGTCCGGCGGCGTTGGCATGCGATGTTCCTCGCGACCAGATGCATGCGATTCATTCTGCGAAAAGACATGCGCGTCAGCAATGTGCGGAAAACTGAGAACTGTGAGCATGCACACACCAACTCATACGCCGAGCACAATGACGGCGCGTCGTCGCAGACGACGGATGGAAGCGGGCTCGCCGCCGTCGGCGCGCGACGTTCCTCGCGATCAGATGCATGCGATTCCTGAGTGGAAAGGTCGTCAACGACGTAAGATGCCGGAGAGATTAGAACAGGGACTCACCAGCTCAGTGCCTAGAACGATGATGGCGTTCCAGAGGTGTGTCGTCACGCACGCGAGCGCGCTGGCAATGCCGCGCGATGTTCCTCGCGATCAGATGCATGCGATTCTGCGCGCAGTAGCATCATGCGTGAGCCGGATGAAGAGACTGAGAAGAGAAAAATGGACTCACGGCCTCACAATGACAGCGTCGACGCCGGCAATATCTGCACGCCTTCAGAGTAACCGCGGCCGAGTACTGTTCAGAGGGATTGGCCGTCAGCAATGGCCCTGGAACAGCAAAACAGCGAATGCGGACCTACTCAGGCCACGGAAAGCAAGAGCGGCGGGGAGGGGGAAAGAGTGCCGTCGTCGAGACGCGCAACGCCAGTGTCAACAACGGACGCGGTTGCAGCATGGCGACAGCGGGGGGAATGGGTGATCGAGAACAAGAGAGGCCCGCTGGGTGGGCTGTATAAATGAGCAGCAAATGCTGCTGTGCGCGATGTGGAACCATGACCGTCGGGGTTCAAGAGTTTTTCGGTCCAATCCGCGCCTCGCCGGAGTTCCGCTCCCAGCGCGCTTCTGCAGATCCTCGTGATCCCGGCTGTTCACGAGTCGCCGCTTCGCGCTCCGACTCCAAGCATAGAATTACGCAACTGAGTGTTATGCGGGCCCTGCGCGATAAGCATAACTTACAGCACAGCTGCAGGAACGGCCGCAGCATAGCAAATTCGGCTCAGACGGGCGCTTGCGCTCGTCGATCCGTTTTGTTTTTAACAAGGCTCATACGAGGTCTCATGTTATTAACGTGTTAATAACATTTTGTTAATAACATTGTTATTAACAAACAGTTTTCAACAGCACCCTACCCAGCGCGCGGCGGGTCGCCTTGGAGACGGACGAGTGGATACCGCCGCAGAGCCCGCGGTCGGAGGAGATGACGACGAAGAGCCGCCGCTTGCCCGCCTCGCCGCCGTTGCGTTTGTCGCGAAGTCCTCTTCTGCCAGAAAATGGACGTTCAGCATTTTCTGATAGGTATCATAATGACCTTAGGGGTTGATTCAAATTGGCAGAGGTTCTGCCCGCCCGAAGGCCAGGCAGAACAAGGAGACTATGTACAAAAATAGCACGACGACGATGACGAACGGATCGTCGACGACGCCACCGAGGGGCAAAGTGACAGCGACACGACAGGAGGGAAAGGTCTGCTGGCCTCTCGCTCCCTCTCCCCTCGTCTTTTATACCCTGCGCCGGGCTTGGCGGTGCGTCAGCACTCCGGCTATCTGCGTGTCAGCCGTCCGCGCCGCCGTCCCCGTTCCCGCTGAAATACAGGCTGTTCCTGCGTTATGGGCGTGCTACTGATTTGTACTTAGGGCTCAGAGGCCGCTCATATGGTATTTTTGCTTTGGGCCTCTGCCTCACGACTCTCAGCCCGGCACACTGCCCTCCTCGGATATTCTGACTCGCATCAGTACTTCCCGACTTCTCCGAGGCGCGCATTCATGATTTCGCGCTTCCTTGCATTTTTTTATTCCTGCTCAATGCTTGCGCGCCGTTTAATAGCTGTAGAAATGCGAACAATGCGAGCTCTGGCTTAGGTGATTGGTCTCCGCATTGGCAAAGACACTGGCGACCTGGGCACAATCTCGTTCGTTCCCCGATCACACTTCCTCGCTTCACATAGAAGCTTGACTCAGCACGTTATTTTCGCCGCTGATGCATACTGAACGTCGTGGAACTCGCTGTGTTGCTCCCATGCCCTCTCAGCGTCAACACACACATTCTCGCAGTCTCAGAGCTCATGCCGCGGATGCGTGACAGTGCACAAGTCGATTTCCTCGCATGTTAAACGCCCATCACCGCTTCCTCACTTCACATAGAAGCTTGACTCAGCACGTTATTTTTGCCGCTGATGCATACTGAGCGTCGAGGAACTCGATGTGCTGCTTGACCGCGAATCTCAGGCGCTCTCAGCGTCAGGACACACATTCTGGCCGACTCAGAGCTCATGCCGCGGATGCGTGACAGTGCACAAGTCGATTTCCTCGCATGTTAAACGCCCATCACCGCTTCCTCGCTTCGCCTCACAGCTCAAACATATGCGCATACAGACTGCGGGAATCAACACATTCTCAGGATGCTCAGCGGTTCAAACACATTTGCTAAGAAAAGCAGTCTATTCCATTGCTCTGAACTAATGTACATGATCGAGCAGGAGTGTTGTCGGGAAATTGACGAGAACGAGTGTGGCGGTGGCAAGGGCGATGGAGAGGAGCTCGGTGATGCAACCCGCCGCGGGCGGAACACGTGGGAACGCCCCGGCGGGCGGAATGAAAATGGCGAGGTCGATGGCGCACGCATTGCAGGACTCGGATGGCGAACCAAGATGGGAGTGGGGTGAGAGGGAGTGACAAGATGAACGGATGGATGCGAGCGGAGGTCCGGGCGACCGACGCGGGGAGAACTGTTGGATGACCGTGCCGCGGGGAGCAGAGATTCGCCATGCGGGGATGCCGCAGACGGGCGACGCGCGGAACAGCGTTGGGGAGACCTCGCGCGGCGGGCGGAGCGACGGGATGCGCGTTCCCGACGTGCGCGATGTCGGCGTGGTCGGTGACAATGCTGGAGTGCGCGTCGCCCGTCTGCGGCATCCCCGCATGGCGAATCTCTGCTCGCCGCCGCTGCGCTTCCTCGCGACCAGATTCAAGCCATTTTCTACGCGGAACGACCGGCGCGTCAGCTGCTGGTGATGAGAGGTGCAGCACGAGGACTCACCGACTCGTCCGTCGCGCGCGCGACGGCAGCGGGTCTGCTTCGGGCGTCGGTGCATGCAGTGCCTCGCGAGCAGATTCGAGCGATTCCCTGCACGGAAAAGCGTGCGCGTCAGCAACGTGAAGAGATGAACATTGCAAGAGGGGACTCACCAACTCACGCCGCGCGCGATGGCAGCGTTCTAACAGAGCGTGCCTGCTGTGCGAGTGACATTCCGCGCGAGCAGATTCAAGCGATTCACTGCGCAGACAGCGTTGCGCGTCAGTGACAAGGAAGAGGACTGAGCATTCTGAACAGAAACTCACCTGCACACACACTGGAGCGTCGTCTGCGACGACGACGGAAGCGAGCCCGCCGGCGTCGGCGCGTGATGTTCCTCGCGATCAGATGCATGCGATTCGCTGCGCGGACAGCCGTGCGCGTCAGCGACGAAGAGCGGGCTGAGAATCTCGAGCAGAAACTCACCAGCTCATACGCTGTGCGATACGTTGTTGGCAACGACGGTCGAAGCGGGTCCGGCGGCGTTGGCATGCGATGTTCCTCGCGACCAGATGCATGCGATTCATTCTGCGAAAAGACATGCGCGTCAGCAATGTGCGGAAAACTGAGAACTGTGAGCATGCACACACCAACTCATACGCCGAGCACAATGACGGCGCGTCGTCGCAGACGACGGATGGAAGCGGGCTCGCCGCCGTCGGCGCGCGACGTTCCTCGCGATCAGATGCATGCGATTCCTGAGTGGAAAGGTCGTCAACGACGTAAGATGCCGGAGAGATTAGAACAGGGACTCACCAGCTCAGTGCCTAGAACGATGATGGCGTTCCAGAGGTGTGTCGTCACGCACGCGAGCGCGCTGGCAATGCCGCGCGATGTTCCTCGCGATCAGATGCATGCGATTCTGCGCGCAGTAGCATCATGCGTGAGCCGGATGAAGAGACTGAGAAGAGAAAAATGGACTCACGGCCTCACAATGACAGCGTCGACGCCGGCAATATCTGCACGCCTTCAGAGTAACCGCGGCCGAGTACTGTTCAGAGGGATTGGCCGTCAGCAATGGCCCTGGAACAGCAAAACAGCGAATGCGGACCTACTCAGGCCACGGAAAGCAAGAGCGGCGGGGAGGGGGAAAGAGTGCCGTCGTCGAGACGCGCAACGCCAGTGTCAACAACGGACGCGGTTGCAGCATGGCGACAGCGGGGGAATGGGTGATCGAGAACAAGAGAGGCCCGCTGGGTGGGCTGTATAAATGAGCAGCAAATGCTGCTGTGCGCGATGTGGAACCATGACCGTCGGGGTTCAAGAGTTTTTCGGTCCAATCCGCGCCTCGCCGGAGTTCCGCTCCCAGCGCGCTTCTGCAGATCCTCGTGATCCCGGCTGTTCACGAGTCGCCGCTTCGCGCTCCGACTCCAAGCATAGAATTACGCAACTGAGTGTTATGCGGGCCCTGCGCGATAAGCATAACTTACAGCACAGCTGCAGGAACGGCCGCAGCATAGCAAATTCGGCTCAGACGGGCGCTTGCGCTCGTCGATCCGTTTTGTTTTTAACAAGGCTCATACGAGGTCTCATGTTATTAACGTGTTAATAACATTTTGTTAATAACATTGTTATTAACAAACAGTTTTCAACAGCACCCTACCCAGCGCGCGGCGGGTCGCCTTGGAGACGGACGAGTGGATACCGCCGCAGAGCCCGCGGTCGGAGGAGATGACGACGAAGAGCCGCCGCTTGCCCGCCTCGCCGCCGTTGCGTTTGTCGCGAAGTCCTCTTCTGCCAGAAAATGGACGTTCAGCATTTTCTGATAGGTATCATAATGACCTTAGGGGTTGATTCAAATTGGCAGAGGTTCTGCCCGCCCGAAGGCCAGGCAGAACAAGGAGACTATGTACAAAAATAGCACGACGACGATGACGAACGGATCGTCGACGACGCCACCGAGGGGCAAAGTGACAGCGACACGACAGGAGGGAAAGGTCTGCTGGCCTCTCGCTCCCTCTCCCCTCGTCTTTTATACCCTGCGCCGGGCTTGGCGGTGCGTCAGCACTCCGGCTATCTGCGTGTCAGCCGTCCGCGCCGCCGTCCCCGTTCCCGCTGAAATACAGGCTGTTCCTGCGTTATGGGCGTGCTACTGATTTGTACTTAGGGCTCAGAGGCCGCTCATATGGTATTTTTGCTTTGGGCCTCTGCCTCACGACTCTCAGCCCGGCACACTGCCCTCCTCGGATATTCTGACTCGCATCAGTACTTCCCGACTTCTCCGAGGCGCGCATTCATGATTTCGCGCTTCCTTGCATTTTTTTATTCCTGCTCAATGCTTGCGCGCCGTTTAATAGCTGTAGAAATGCGAACAATGCGAGCTCTGGCTTAGGTGATTGGTCTCCGCATTGGCAAAGACACTGGCGACCTGGGCACAATCTCGTTCGTTCCCCGATCACACTTCCTCGCTTCACATAGAAGCTTGACTCAGCACGTTATTTTCGCCGCTGATGCATACTGAACGTCGTGGAACTCGCTGTGTTGCTCCCATGCCCTCTCAGCGTCAACACACACATTCTCGCAGTCTCAGAGCTCATGCCGCGGATGCGTGACAGTGCACAAGTCGATTTCCTCGCATGTTAAACGCCCATCACCGCTTCCTCACTTCACATAGAAGCTTGACTCAGCACGTTATTTTTGCCGCTGATGCATACTGAGCGTCGAGGAACTCGATGTGCTGCTTGACCGCGAATCTCAGGCGCTCTCAGCGTCAGGACACACATTCTGGCCGACTCAGAGCTCATGCCGCGGATGCGTGACAGTGCACAAGTCGATTTCCTCGCATGTTAAACGCCCATCACCGCTTCCTCGCTTCGCCTCACAGCTCAAACATATGCGCATACAGACTGCGGGAATCAACACATTCTCAGGATGCTCAGCGGTTCAAACACATTTGCTAAGAAAAGCAGTCTATTCCATTGCTCTGAACTAATGTACATGATCGAGCAGGAGTGTTGTCGGGAAATTGACGAGAACGAGTGTGGCGGTGGCAAGGGCGATGGAGAGGAGCTCGGTGATGCAACCCGCCGCGGGCGGAACACGTGGGAACGCCCCGGCGGGCGGAATGAAAATGGCGAGGTCGATGGCGCACGCATTGCAGGACTCGGATGGCGAACCAAGATGGGAGTGGGGTGAGAGGGAGTGACAAGATGAACGGATGGATGCGAGCGGAGGTCCGGGCGACCGACGCGGGGAGAACTGTTGGATGACCGTGCCGCGGGGAGCAGAGATTCGCCATGCGGGGATGCCGCAGACGGGCGACGCGCGGAACAGCGTTGGGGAGACCTCGCGCGGCGGGCGGAGCGACGGGATGCGCGTTCCCGACGTGCGCGATGTCGGCGTGGTCGGTGACAATGCTGGAGTGCGCGTCGCCCGTCTGCGGCATCCCCGCATGGCGAATCTCTGCTCGCCGCCGCTGCGCTTCCTCGCGACCAGATTCAAGCCATTTTCTACGCGGAACGACCGGCGCGTCAGCTGCTGGTGATGAGAGGTGCAGCACGAGGACTCACCGACTCGTCCGTCGCGCGCGCGACGGCAGCGGGTCTGCTTCGGGCGTCGGTGCATGCAGTGCCTCGCGAGCAGATTCGAGCGATTCCCTGCACGGAAAAGCGTGCGCGTCAGCAACGTGAAGAGATGAACATTGCAAGAGGGGACTCACCAACTCACGCCGCGCGCGATGGCAGCGTTCTAACAGAGCGTGCCTGCTGTGCGAGTGACATTCCGCGCGAGCAGATTCAAGCGATTCACTGCGCAGACAGCGTTGCGCGTCAGTGACAAGGAAGAGGACTGAGCATTCTGAACAGAAACTCACCTGCACACACACTGGAGCGTCGTCTGCGACGACGACGGAAGCGAGCCCGCCGGCGTCGGCGCGTGATGTTCCTCGCGATCAGATGCATGCGATTCGCTGCGCGGACAGCCGTGCGCGTCAGCGACGAAGAGCGGGCTGAGAATCTCGAGCAGAAACTCACCAGCTCATACGCTGTGCGATACGTTGTTGGCAACGACGGTCGAAGCGGGTCCGGCGGCGTTGGCATGCGATGTTCCTCGCGACCAGATGCATGCGATTCATTCTGCGAAAAGACATGCGCGTCAGCAATGTGCGGAAAACTGAGAACTGTGAGCATGCACACACAACTCATACGCCGAGCACAATGACGGCGCGTCGTCGCAGACGACGGATGGAAGCGGGCTCGCCGCCGTCGGCGCGCGACGTTCCTCGCGATCAGATGCATGCGATTCCTGAGTGGAAAGGTCGTCAACGACGTAAGATGCCGGAGAGATTAGAACAGGGACTCACCAGCTCAGTGCCTAGAACGATGATGGCGTTCCAGAGGTGTGTCGTCACGCACGCGAGCGCGCTGGCAATGCCGCGCGATGTTCCTCGCGATCAGATGCATGCGATTCTGCGCGCAGTAGCATCATGCGTGAGCCGGATGAAGAGACTGAGAAGAGAAAAATGGACTCACGGCCTCACAATGACAGCGTCGACGCCGGCAATATCTGCACGCCTTCAGAGTAACCGCGGCCGAGTACTGTTCAGAGGGATTGGCCGTCAGCAATGGCCCTGGAACAGCAAAACAGCGAATGCGGACCTACTCAGGCCACGGAAAGCAAGAGCGGCGGGGAGGGGGAAAGAGTGCCGTCGTCGAGACGCGCAACGCCAGTGTCAACAACGGACGCGGTTGCAGCATGGCGACAGCGGGGGGAATGGGTGATCGAGAACAAGAGAGGCCCGCTGGGTGGGCTGTATAAATGAGCAGCAAATGCTGCTGTGCGCGATGTGGAACCATGACCGTCGGGGTTCAAGAGTTTTTCGGTCCAATCCGCGCCTCGCCGGAGTTCCGCTCCCAGCGCGCTTCTGCAGATCCTCGTGATCCCGGCTGTTCACGAGTCGCCGCTTCGCGCTCCGACTCCAAGCATAGAATTACGCAACTGAGTGTTATGCGGGCCCTGCGCGATAAGCATAACTTACAGCACAGCTGCAGGAACGGCCGCAGCATAGCAAATTCGGCTCAGACGGGCGCTTGCGCTCGTCGATCCGCCGTTGAATGCAATGCAAACCAGCCAGGTTTGCTGCAAAGCTGTCTCGTGAGTGTTTGCAAACAAAACCAGCATGGATAGTTTGTGGGAAGTTGTTGCAAGGCCTGGGGTCGACGGGAGCGCATTCGTAGAGCCGAGGAGATCGCAGATGGGACTGAATCCTCGGACTGGGAGCTCGACAGTCGAACCCTCAGCGAAGCATGTACGTCTGAGCAGCGTTACAGACTGCCAGACGTGCAATCGCGCACGAGGAATGAGACCTGTTCATAGGATCTCAGGTGACGCGCTTCATGCGCTCGCGGGTGCATCAATGAACCGAAGAATCCTACTTGGATTCGAGCTGGACATCAGGTCGACGATATCACGAAAGAGTTCAACACATCCTTGAATCTTATATATCACTGTGATTAGTCCCAGAAATGCAACTACGTGCCAGTGTTATCCTGGGATCAAAGAATGTAGTGGAACTTTGAAAGTGTGTGAGGAACTGCCAGAAGGTGCGCTTTGCGCACCTTCCGCGAGGACTGCGTGCATACACCCGCAACAACAGTGAGATATGTGGTACATTGCAGGCTCTATAGCTCATTGATACTATCGGTCTATACGTGTGTATCGAGCAAACGGTTCTTTGGTATTAGACAGTGCGAAAGTACGCAAAGCGCACTTTGCCACGCACTAGATCTGCATATAAAATGGGCCAAATAGGCTGATTTAGGCGTGAAACTCTCAGAAAGACTCTTGTAAGCTGATCATATTGTTAATCTCAGCGGGGTATCGAGCGTAGCATACACCGCGATTCCGAAATACAGCGGGCAGTCAGAATCGAGCAGGCGTTACAATCGGACGAGCGAGTTCCCTGAACGGTACATCATGCGCATGCACGACGTCACAGCCAATGAGCGCCGTAATGCTGTCTTGGAACATGACGTGCCGTGCACGGGTTGGAATAGTCGAAGCGAAGGCTCTGAATCATGTTGAATCGGCGGAAGGCGAGGAGAAACGTCTCGCGTGAGAACGATCCCGACCTGCGCCGGCCTCGTGCATTGGCCAAGACAGCTCTAGCGGAGTATCTAACGCAGCAATGACTCAGTCGATCGAATTGAAACGAGTCCTGGGGCGGTGGAAGCGAGTCGGCGGTGGCGAGTACGCGCAGAAACCGAACGATTCTGCGGTTTCCCCCAATTCTTTCGCTCATCAGGCGTTTCAAAGACATCAATCACGCCTGATGGAAGCGTATCGCGTGCGTTTGTGCGCCGGGAGGCCGTGCAGAGAGGTCCTGGGACCTCCAGGTGTCTCCCATTTTGCGGGCCCACACCCCCCTCTGACGGGCGCCTAATGGCTGAGGGCTGGTCTCTCAACCACCACGGGCGCCTATTTGAAAGAGGGAGGGGGTGAGGTGCTCGCGCGGGCGAGAAATTCGTTGCGCGGCGGCGGGGTGAGGAGGCGAAGGCCGATCTGAATCCAACAGCCGCGCCGTTCCTTCCACCCCCTTCTCTCGCCAAACTCACTTCGTACGTCTGGGCTCCGTAAGCCTGGGCTGTGCATTATTGCGAGACGGCCGCCGCGCTGCAGGGGTGCAGGGGTATAAAAGGCGTTCAGGATCTGGGTCATCCACCAGTGTCCGCCCCTTCTTCCTCTTCCTCGACCTCTCTTCCCTCCCGCCTCGCTCGCTGTGTGCCGCGCGACCGATATCTATGCGCCTGCGCATGTGCTCGCCGTTGCACGCAATGCTCGAGCATGTGCTGCTCGTGCTTGTGTTGCTCGTCAGCGGTTGTGCTCGTCAGCGGCGATGCTCAAATGATCACGCTCGTCGTTGGCAGCAAAACGGACGTCTATTTCGCGGTGCGTATGTACATCGCCTTCGCTGCGCGTCGCGTTAACGACGCTGATACTACGATTACAGTCCATTCTGCCAGCTCGTAGCCGCCCGTGAGTACCCCGTCCCCCGCGTTCCACGACCGCATCCTGATCTGCGAGCAGGACCGATCGGACGCATTCGTCGCCCGTACACCGCTGGACAGCGCCGTGGAAAATGAAATGCTGCCAATAATGTGAGCGTTACATGGCGCAGTTCGATCGGGCGACTACTCACGCTCGTTTCAGCCTCCTGGCGAACGCGCATCCGCCCGCGCATCGTGCAGCTCGCCCCGACGCCGTCCTGTATGCCCCGAGGCTCGTGGGCGCATTGGCAACGTTCGATAGGCAGAAACTCTGACGGAACCGGTGAGTAACGCACGCCCGCGCTTCTGGTACATTTACTGACCTCGATCGAACGCTCGCGTTTTTTGCATCCAGCCTGCGCGATTGGATGGCGCGCGCACATGTCTGGCTCGGAAGACTGCAAATCCTGCCAATCGAGGTCAGTCTTTTGCTCCGCGTGCTTGTCTGACCGAACGCTCACATTTCACCCTAGCCCCGAACGCACCGCTGCGTGTATCAACGCCGCGGAATGGCGCCGCTCACGCCGATCGACTGTAAGATGGGGAAGAAATGCTGCAAAACACCGTGAGTGTTTTTTCGAGCGCGCAGTTCGTTCCATCACTCACATTGGCTCCAGTCCGTTGGCGTCCTGGAAAGCGTTGAGGGCGATGGGGTCGACGGGCTGAAGGGCTAGCGAGCTACGTCCTCCACGGCGCGCAGCAGGAGGCGCGCCGTTGTCCGAGTCGGCGTCCAAGTGCGTGTTGTCGTCCGTATTACCGTTCCTAAGGCTGACTCGTTGCACGAACCCTGTCGCCGCATCCTTCGCCACGGGCGGTGGCCGTTATCGCGCGCATAGCAGAAGGCGCCGTCGTCCGAGTCGGCGTGCGCAGCTCTTGCGTCTCGTATTACCGTTCGTAACGTTGTGCCAGATCGGAATCCGCCCATACCGCCTGACGGACGCGGAGACTGTTGATGAATCGTGAGTAATTTCTTAGGACGCAATTCGTTGGAATGAATAACTCACGTTCTTTGCAGCGCTTGGCGCGCGCGCGATCGTCTACTTCGCGTATGTTGTCCATCCGCTCCATAGGGTGAAGTCGAGCGCGCGCAATCCCGCAGCGAACTCGGGCATTGTCCGAACGCACGAACTGCGAAGAACATGAAGTGAGTACATCATTCTGTCGCCGTGACTCTGCGTGCTCACCATGACAGCATTCTGCCGTTCGAGCAGATTTTCTAGTTGGCGACCACGAGCGCGCCAAACAGCTGCCGCACGCCAAGAGAGACGCACGCTGCAGATCGGGTGAGTGGGTCTCTTTGCCGCTGTCGCGAAGTTGTACATACTGGGCGTCAAGCCGATCGTGGAATGTGTTGGCATCGAGGAATGCGTCGAAATCCGGAACTGACAGCGTACGGCGACACTGCCATGGCTGTCGCGATCCTCGATGGCAACCAGCTTGGTCGCGAGCGGCGTGCTGTTTCCGATCGCGAGTTGGCGGCGTGTGCGACAGCGCGACATTGCCTGTCGCGCCGTTGATATTCTGTTCGAGAGTGAGCAACGCACATGGCGATAAGATTTCCACCTACATCATCCTCTCTTGGACCCGCTGAACTCGTGCATTGAAAGGTCTTAAAAAAGTCGAAACGATCTTGCGCAACGGGCTCCCTCGTTCGTGTCCGCGGGAATTGCAAGTGCCGCACGTCGCGTCTGCCAATCAATCGGTCGCCTCATCGAATGCAGAGTACACGATCACGCCAAACACCTCGACCTCGTGTAACCGCGCGACGCCCTGCATCCGGCACGCATCAGCATTCGCCGCACATCTCACTCGGGAAAAGGGAAGGCACTCACATCCACCAACTCATTTGGATAGCCCTGCACAGCGGCATGCGCCCAGCGCGCCACACCCGGCAACAGCGCGGCCAGCCTCACGCGCTTAGTGGGTATCTCGCGGATACGCGGGCCAAAGCTCGCGGCCAGCTCCAAATCCGCGTCCTGCGGCAGCGGGTCGGGCTTGAAGAGGTCGTCCTCGAGCGCGGCGAGCAGCACGGCGTCGGCGCGCGCGAGCGCCGCGCGCAGGACGAGCGCGAAGTCGGGCCCGCGCAGACGGGAGCGGGTCTCGTCCAGGAGCGTCGCGAGGAGCGGCGAGGGCGCGGTTGTGCTTGGTGGGAGGACGCGGGCGAGCTGGGCGGGGTTGGGGGAGGAGGGCGGGGAGGAAGCTGCGGTGCATTATGAGTGCGGGGAATTGTGGGATGAGCGGGGAACGGCGTACTTGTCGGATATGTGGATGCGCGCGCGGACGGACTGGATGAGCTGCGACAGGTCGTCGATCGAGAGTTGCGTTTTCAGCGAAACTCTGCAAGAATCTCAGCAAAGACTACAATGGGGAAACGCACGCACGGCTCAAAGACGTCCTCGACCGCGCGTTGCACGCGGCTAGCAACTTCGCGCCAGCCCTCATTGAGCAGCCACCAACTCAGCGTCAAATACGTGCGCTCCAACTCATCCGTGACCTCCTCCTCCTCATCCTCGCCGTCGTCCTCGCGGTCCTCCCTCTGGCCGGGTAGCGCAAAGTCCGAGAACAGCGCAGCAGCATCAAACAGCGCCGCGTCGCGCTGCGAGCTCTCGCGTGCGAGCGCGCGCACGGAGGCGAGGTACTTGTGGCGGCCGAGGATGGACAGCTGGGTGTGGGCGAGAAGGGCGAGCAGCGTGCCGGCGTAGGCGACGGTGAGCGTGCGCGTGAAGGCGAGCAGCTTGACCTCGCGCCAGAGCTCGGCCTTGGACTTGGACGTTGCGCCGGAGCTGGCGCTGGCCTCGGACGTCGTGTCGCTCAGCATGGAGCTCGCCATGCTCGCGCTGGCGTCCGTGCTGCGCGGCGAATCCTCGTGCGCGCCGGCGCTTGTTCCAGGCTGCGGGATTTCGAGCGAGGCCGTCGATTGCAGCTGCGACTGCGAGAACTGGTCGACCCAGCTGCTCGCGCTCTCTGCCAGCCTGGAACCCGAGCCCGAATCGTCCGTCGCCGTCGACCGCGCATCGTCGTCGACCGGGGCTGGCGTCGGCCTCGCGGACAGCGCGCGCAGGTCGGCCGTGAGCCGCTCGACGTCCATGGCGTCCAGAATCGCGGCGCCCAGCGGCTGCAGCAGCGCGAGCACGCTGAACGCGACGTCCTCCTGGTTCTTTGCGAACCGGCGTCGAAGACTAGTATTCATTAAATTATTAGCAATTATAATGAATAAATTAGAGCTGAGCGCCGCACTTGTCACGCGCCGCACGGTCCTGGAGCACTTTATCGCGGATTTCTTCAAGCCTGGCGACCACATATCGGCCAAGCAGGTATGCCGAGCCAAGAACGCCAGCGGTGAGCGCGAGCCCGCGCCGACGAGCGTACACGCATTTGCGTACTGACGGGAACATGGGAAGAGGAGGAATTCACGTGATGTTGCACGTTGTTTGCAAGTTGCCAGAAAATGGACGTTCAGCATTTTCTGATAGGTATCATAATGACCTTAGGGGTTGAATTAAATTGGCAGAGGTTCTGCCCGCCCGAAGGCCAGGCAGAACAACTATGTACAAAAATAGCACGATGACGGAGGGATCGTCGACGACGCCACCGAGGGGCAAAGTGACAGCGACACGACAGGAGGGAGACTTGGGTAGACTGCTCTCTCGCTCCCCGCCTCTTTTATACCCTGCGCCGGGCTTGGCGGTGCGTCAGCACTCCGGCTATCTGCGTGTCAGCCCACTCCGGCCGTCCGCGCCGCCGTCCCCGTTCCCGCTGAAATACACACTCTGCCTGTGTCCTGCGTAGCTTAACGACTGGTATTCAGCGCTCAGATACTGCTCATATGGTCTTTTTGCTTTGGGCCTCTGCCTCACGACTCTCAGCCCGGCACACTGCCCTCCTCGGATATTCTGACTCGCATCAGTACTTCCCGACTTCTCCGAGGCGCTCATTGATTTCCTTGCATTGTATTCTCCTGATGACTTGCTTGGACGCTGTATCCCAGCCTTCGAAAACGCGAAAATGCTTTCTCTGGCCGAGGATGGTGTCCTCTCACTGGCAAACACCACAAAGGACTGGAAACTTGGGTACAGTCTCATCCGTCCGATCACACTTCCTCGCTTCACATCGAAGCTTGACTCAGCACGTTATTTTCGCCGCTGATGCATACTGACCGTCGAGAAACTCGATGTGCTGCTGCCATGCGCTCTCAGCGTCAACACACACATTCTGGCCGACTCAGAGATCATGCAGCGGATGCGTGAGAGTGCGCACACGCATTTCCCCATGTGTTAAACGCCCATCACCGCTTCCTCGCTTCATCTCACAGTTCAAACATATGCGCATACAGACTGCGCATTCTCAGGATGCTCAGCGGTTCAAACGAATTTGGCAACAAGAACTGTATATTCTTTGCACGGCGGTAATGTACAATGATCGAGCTGTCGGGAAAATCGTTGAGAACGGGCGCCGCGAAGGGGAGCTCAGCCGCGGGCGGAATGAGAATGCTGAGGGTCGGCGCGAGGTCAATGGCACACGCATCGAAGGACTCGGATGGCGAACGAAGATGGGAGTGGGGTGAGAGGGAGGGAGAAAGATGAACGGATGGCCGCGAGCCGACGCGGGGAGACCGTGCACCGGAAAGCGCAGCGGCGGCGAGCAGAGATTCGCCATGCGGGGATGCCGCAGACGGGCGACGCGCGGAACAGCGTTGGGGAGACCTCGCGCGGCGGGCGGAGCGACGGGATGCGCGTTCGCGGCGTGCGCGATGTCGGCGAGCTCGGTGACGGTGTTGAAATGCGCTGGAGACGCGTTGGCGCGCGCTGCAAAGCACATATGTCATCAGCGCGGCGACACAAAACTGATTAGCTCGTCGCCGGGAGCGTCGTCGAGAATGGAGGGCGCGACGCCTGTATCTGCGGGCGGCGTTTTCAGCGACAGACTCAACGAATGAAACCTGAACGAAACTCACCAGTGTGTTCTCGACATGGCGCCGGCGCGTGATGTTCCCCGCGAGCAGATTCAAGCGAATCCCTGCGCGGAATGGCCTGCGCGTCAGACGCTGAGAGAGAACTGCGAAGTGCAGAGACTCACCAAATCACGCCGCGCGCGATGATAACGGCCCGGCGCGCGCGATGAGAGCACGGGCTAGGTGAGACTCGGCGCGCGATGTTCCTCGCGACCAGATTCAAGCCATATTTTACGCGGAACAACGGGCGCGTCAGCTGCTGGTGATGAGAGGTGCAAAACGAGGACTCACCGACTCGTCCGCCGCGCGCGATGACGGCAGCGGGTCTGCTTCAGGCGTCGGTGCATGCAGTGCCTCGCGAGCAGATTCGAGCGATTCCCTGCACGGAAAAGCTTGCGCGTCAGCAACGTGAAGAGATGAACATTGCAAGAGGGGACTCACCAACTCACGCCGCGCGCGATGGCAGCGTTCTAACAGAGCGTGCCTGCTGTGCGAGTGACATTCCGCGCGAGCAGATTCAAGCGATTCACTGCGCGGACAGCGTTGCGCGTCAGTGACGAGGAAGAGGACTGAGCATTCTGAACAGAAACTCACCTGCACACACACTGGAGCGTCGTCTGCGACGACGATGAAAGCGAGCCCGCCGGCGTCGGCGCGTGATTTTCCTCGCGATCAGATGCATGCGATTCGCTGCGCGGACAGCCGTGTGCGTCAGCGACGAAGAGCGGGCTGAGAATCTCGAGCAAAAACTCACCAGCTCATACGCTGTGCGATACGTTGTTGGCAACGACGGTCGAAGCGGGTCCGGCGGCGTTGGCATGCGATGTTCCTCGCGACCAGATGCATGCGATTCATTCTGCGAAAAGACATGCGCGTCAGCAATGTGCGGAAAACTGAGAACTGTGAGCATGCACACACCAACTCATACGCCGAGCACAATGACGGCGCGTCGTCGCAGACGACGATGGAAGCGGGCTCGCCGCCGTCGGCGCGCGATGTTCCTCGCGATCAGATGCATGCGATTCCTGAGTGGAAAGGTCGTCAACGACGTAAGAGGCCGGAGAGATTAGAACAGGGACTCACCAGCTCAGTGCCTAGCACGACTATGGCGTTCCAGAGGTGCGTCGTCACGCACGCGAGCGCGCTGGCAACGCCGCGCGATATTCCTCGCGATCAGATGCATGCAATTCTGAGCGCAGGAGCATCATGCGTGAGCCGGATGAAGAGACTGAGAAGAGAAAATTGGACTCACGGGCGCACAATGACAGCGTCGACGCCGGCAATATCTGGACGCCTTCAGAGTAACCGCGGCCGAGTACTGTTGAGCGGGATTGGCCGTCAGCAATGGCCCGGGAACAGCAAAACAGCGAATGCGAACCTACTCAGGCCACGGAAAGCAAGAGCGGCGGGCAGGGAAAGAGTGCCGTCGTCGAGACGCGCAACGCCAGTGTCAACAACGGACGCGGTTGCAGCATGGCGACAGCGGGGGGAATGGGTGATCGAGAACAAGAGAGGCCCGCTGGGTGGGCTGTATAAATGAGCAGCAAATGCTGCTGTGCGCGATGTGGAACCATGACCGTCGGGGTTCAAGAGTTTTTCGGTCCAATCCGCGCCTCGCCGGAGTTCCGCTCCCAGCGCGCTTCTGCAGATCCTCGTGATCCCGGCTGTTCACGAGTCGCCGCTTCGCGCTCCGACTCCAAGCATAGAATTACGCAACTGAGTGTTATGCGGGCCCTGCGCGATAAGCATAACTTACAGCACAGCTGCAGGAACGGCCGCAGCATAGCAAATTCGGCTCAGACGGGCGCTTGCGCTCGTCGATCCGCCCTTGAATGCAATGCAAGCCAGCCAGGTTTGCTGCAAAGCTGTCTCCTGAGTGTTTGCAAAAAAAATCAACATGAAGAGCTCGTGGGAACGGGTTGTAAGGCCTGGGGTCGACGAGAGCGCATTTGGAGAGCCTGGGAGAGCGAAGATGGGGCTGAATCCTCGACTCCGAGCTCGACAGTCGAACCCTCAGCGAAGCATGTACGTCTGAACAGCGTTCCAGACTGCCAGACGTGCAATTGCGCACGAGGAATGAGACCTTTAATAGGATCTCAGCTGACGCGCTTCATGCGCTCGCGGGTGCATCAGTGAACCGCAGAATCCTACTTGGATGCGAGCCGGACATCAGGTCGACGATATCAGGAAAGATTCAGAGTTTCACAGATCCTCAAATCTTATATATCACTGTGATTAATCCCAGAAACGCAACCCCAGAAACGCAACTACGTGCCAGAATTATCGCGGGATCAAAGAATGTAGTGGAAGGTACAGTATGTGAGGAACTGCCAGAAGGTGCGCTTTGCGCACCTTCCGCGAGCACCGCGTACATACATCCGCAACGAAAGTGAGATATGTGCTACATCGCAGGCACTATAGCCCATTGATACTATTGGCGTATACGTGTATATCGAGCAAACGGTTCTTTGGCATTAGAGAGTGCGAAAGTACGCAAAGCGCACTTTGCCACGCACTAGATCTGCATGCAAAATGGGCCAATCGGCTTATGTACGCGTGAAACTCTCAGAAAGACTCTTTTAAGGTGATCATACTGCTAATCTCAGCGGGGTATCCAGCGTAGCATACACCGCGATTCCGAAATACAGCGGGCAGTCAGAATCGAGCAGACATTACGATCGGACGAGCGAGTTCCCTGAACGGTACATCATGCGCATGCACGACGTCACAGCCAATGAGCGCCGTAATGCTGTCTTGGAACATGACGTGACGTGCACGGGCTGGGATAGTCGAAGCGAAGGCTCTGAATCATGTTGAATCGGCGGAACGCGAGGAGAAACATCTCGCATGAGAACGATCCCGACCTGCGCCGGCCTCGTGCATTGGCCAAGACATCTCTAGCGGCGTATCTAACGCAGCAATGACTCAGTCGATCGAATTGAAACGAGTCCTGGGGCGGTGGAAGCGAGTCGGCGGTGGCGAGTACGCGCAGAAACCGAACGATTCTGCGGTTCCCCCCAATTCTTTCGCTCATCAGGCGTTTTAAGTACATCAATCACGCCTGATGGAAGCGCATCGCGTGCGTTTGTGCGCCGGGAGGCCGTGCAGAGAGGTCCTGGGACCTCCAGGTGTCTCCCATTTTGCGGGCCCACACCCCCCTCTGACGGGCGCCTAATGGCTGAGGGTTGGTCGCTCAACCACCACGGGCGCCTATTTGAAAGAGGGAGGGGTGAGGTGCTCGCGCGGACGAGAAATTCGTTGCGCGGCGGCGGGGTGAGGAGGCGAAGGCCGATCTGAATCCAACAGCCGCGCCGTTCCTTCCACCCCCTTCTCTCGCCAAACTCACTTCGTACGTCTGGGCTCCGTAAGCCTGGGCTGTGCATTATTGCGAGACGGCCGCCGCGCTGCAGGGGTGCAGGGGTATAAAAGGCGTTCAGGATCTGGGTCATCCACCAGTGTCCGCCCCTTCTTCCTCTTCCTCGACCTCTCTTCCCTCCCGCCTCGCTCGCTGTGTGCCGCGCGACCGATATCTATGCGCCTGCGCATGTGCTCGCCGTTGCACGCAATGCTCGAGCATGTGCTGCTCGTGCTTGTGTTGCTCGTCAGCGGTTGTGCTCGTCAGCGGCGATGCTCAAATGATCACGCTCGTCGTTGGCAGCAAAACGGACGTCTATTTCGCGGTGCGTATGTACATCGCCTTCGCTGCGCGTCGCGTTAACGACGCTGATACTACGATTACAGTCCATTCTGCCAGCTCGTAGCCGCCCGTGAGTACCCCGTCCCCCGCGTTCCACGACCGCATCCTGATCTGCGAGCAGGACCGATCGGACGCATTCGTCGCCCGTACACCGCTGGACAGCGCCGTGGAAAATGAAATGCTGCCAATAATGTGAGCGTTACATGGCGCAGTTCGATCGGGCGACTACTCACGCTCGTTTCAGCCTCCTGGCGAACGCGCATCCGCCCGCGCATCGTGCAGCTCGCCCCGACGCCGTCCTGTATGCCCCGAGGCTCGTGGGCGCATTGGCAACGTTCGATAGGCAGAAACTCTGACGGAACCGGTGAGTAACGCACGCCCGCGCTTCTGGTACATTTACTGACCTCGATCGAACGCTCGCGTTTTTTGCATCCAGCCTGCGCGATTGGATGGCGCGCGCACATGTCTGGCTCGGAAGACTGCAAATCCTGCCAATCGAGGTCAGTCTTTTGCTCCGCGTGCTTGTCTGACCGAACGCTCACATTTCACCCTAGCCCCGAACGCACCGCTGCGTGTATCAACGCCGCGGAATGGCGCCGCTCACGCCGATCGACTGTAAGATGGGGAAGAAATGCTGCAAAACACCGTGAGTGTTTTTCGAGCGCGCAGTTCGTTCCATCACTCACATTGGCTCCAGTCCGTTGGCGTCCTGGAAAGCGTTGAGGGCGATGGGGTCGACGGGCTGAAGGGCTAGCGAGCTACGTCCTCCACGGCGCGCAGCAGGAGGCGCGCCGTTGTCCGAGTCGGCGTCCAAGTGCGTGTTGTCGTCCGTATTACCGTTCCTAAGGCTGACTCGTTGCACGAACCCTGTCGCCGCATCCTTCGCCACGGGCGGTGGCCGTTATCGCGCGCATAGCAGAAGGCGCCGTCGTCCGAGTCGGCGTGCGCAGCTCTTGCGTCTCGTATTACCGTTCGTAACGTTGTGCCAGATCGGAATCCGCCCATACCGCCTGACGGACGCGGAGACTGTTGATGAATCGTGAGTAATTTCTTAGGACGCAATTCGTTGGAATGAATAACTCACGTTCTTTGCAGCGCTTGGCGCGCGCGCGATCGTCTACTTCGCGTATGTTGTCCATCCGCTCCATAGGGTGAAGTCGAGCGCGCGCAATCCCGCAGCGAACTCGGGCATTGTCCGAACGCACGAACTGCGAAGAACATGAAGTGAGTACATCATTCTGTCGCCGTGACTCTGCGTGCTCACCATGACAGCATTCTGCCGTTCGAGCAGATTTTCTAGTTGGCGACCACGAGCGCGCCAAACAGCTGCCGCACGCCAAGAGAGACGCACGCTGCAGATCGGGTGAGTGGGTCTCTTTGCCGCTGTCGCGAAGTTGTACATACTGGGCGTCAAGCCGATCGTGGAATGTGTTGGCATCGAGGAATGCGTCGAAATCCGGAACTGACAGCGTACGGCGACACTGCCATGGCTGTCGCGATCCTCGATGGCAACCAGCTTGGTCGCGAGCGGCGTGCTGTTTCCGATCGCGAGTTGGCGGCGTGTGCGACAGCGCGACATTGCCTGTCGCGCCGTTGATATTCTGTTCGAGAGTGAGCAACGCACATGGCGATAAGATTTCCACCTACATCATCCTCTCTTGGACCCGCTGAACTCGTGCATTGAAAGGTCTTAAAAAAAAAGTCGAAACGATCTTGCGCAACGGGCTCCCTCGTTCGTGTCCGCGGGAATTGCAAGTGCCGCACGTCGCGTCTGCCAATCAATCGGTCGCCTCATCGAATGCAGAGTACACGATCACGCCAAACACCTCGACCTCGTGTAACCGCGCGACGCCCTGCATCCGGCACGCATCAGCATTCGCCGCACATCTCACTCGGGAAAAGGGAAGGCACTCACATCCACCAACTCATTTGGATAGCCCTGCACAGCGGCATGCGCCCAGCGCGCCACACCCGGCAACAGCGCGGCCAGCCTCACGCGCTTAGTGGGTATCTCGCGGATACGCGGGCCAAAGCTCGCGGCCAGCTCCAAATCCGCGTCCTGCGGCAGCGGGTCGGGCTTGAAGAGGTCGTCCTCGAGCGCGGCGAGCAGCACGGCGTCGGCGCGCGCGAGCGCCGCGCGCAGGACGAGCGCGAAGTCGGGCCCGCGCAGACGGGAGCGGGTCTCGTCCAGGAGCGTCGCGAGGAGCGGCGAGGGCGCGGTTGTGCTTGGTGGGAGGACGCGGGCGAGCTGGGCGGGGGTTGGGGGGAGGAGGGCGGGGAGGAAGCTGCGGTGCATTATGAGTGCGGGGAATTGTGGGATGAGCGGGGAACGGCGTACTTGTCGGATATGTGGATGCGCGCGCGGACGGACTGGATGAGCTGCGACAGGTCGTCGATCGAGAGTTGCGTTTTCAGCGAAACTCTGCAAGAATCTCAGCAAAGACTACAATGGGGAAACGCACGCACGGCTCAAAGACGTCCTCGACCGCGCGTTGCACGCGGCTAGCAACTTCGCGCCAGCCCTCATTGAGCAGCCACCAACTCAGCGTCAAATACGTGCGCTCCAACTCATCCGTGACCTCCTCCTCCTCATCCTCGCCGTCGTCCTCGCGGTCCTCCCTCTGGCCGGGTAGCGCAAAGTCCGAGAACAGCGCAGCAGCATCAAACAGCGCCGCGTCGCGCTGCGAGCTCTCGCGTGCGAGCGCGCGCACGGAGGCGAGGTACTTGTGGCGGCCGAGGATGGACAGCTGGGTGTGGGCGAGAAGGGCGAGCAGCGTGCCGGCGTAGGCGACGGTGAGCGTGCGCGTGAAGGCGAGCAGCTTGACCTCGCGCCAGAGCTCGGCCTTGGACTTGGACGTTGCGCCGGAGCTGGCGCTGGCCTCGGACGTCGTGTCGCTCAGCATGGAGCTCGCCATGCTCGCGCTGGCGTCCGTGCTGCGCGGCGAATCCTCGTGCGCGCCGGCGCTTGTTCCAGGCTGCGGGATTTCGAGCGAGGCCGTCGATTGCAGCTGCGACTGCGAGAACTGGTCGACCCAGCTGCTCGCGCTCTCTGCCAGCCTGGAACCCGAGCCCGAATCGTCCGTCGCCGTCGACCGCGCATCGTCGTCGACCGGGGCTGGCGTCGGCCTCGCGGACAGCGCGCGCAGGTCGGCCGTGAGCCGCTCGACGTCCATGGCGTCCAGAATCGCGGCGCCCAGCGGCTGCAGCAGCGCGAGCACGCTGAACGCGACGTCCTCCTGGTTCTTTGCGAACCGGCGTCGAAGACTAGTATTCATTAAATTATTAGCAATTATAATGAATAAATTAGAGCTGAGCGCCGCACTTGTCACGCGCCGCACGGTCCTGGAGCACTTTATCGCGGATTTCTTCAAGCCTGGCGACCACATATCGGCCAAGCAGGTATGCCGAGCCAAGAACGCCAGCGGTGAGCGCGAGCCCGCGCCGACGAGCGTACACGCATTTGCGTACTGACGGGAACATGGGAAGAGGAGGAATTCACGTGATGTTGCACGTTGTTTGCAAGTTGCCAGAAAATGGACGTTCAGCATTTTCTGATAGGTATCATAATGACCTTAGGGGTTGAATTAAATTGGCAGAGGTTCTGCCCGCCCGAAGGCCAGGCAGAACAACTATGTACAAAAATAGCACGATGACGGAGGGATCGTCGACGACGCCACCGAGGGGCAAAGTGACAGCGACACGACAGGAGGGAGACTTGGGTAGACTGCTCTCTCGCTCCCCGCCTCTTTTATACCCTGCGCCGGGCTTGGCGGTGCGTCAGCACTCCGGCTATCTGCGTGTCAGCCCACTCCGGCCGTCCGCGCCGCCGTCCCCGTTCCCGCTGAAATACACACTCTGCCTGTGTCCTGCGTAGCTTAACGACTGGTATTCAGCGCTCAGATACTGCTCATATGGTCTTTTTGCTTTGGGCCTCTGCCTCACGACTCTCAGCCCGGCACACTGCCCTCCTCGGATATTCTGACTCGCATCAGTACTTCCCGACTTCTCCGAGGCGCTCATTGATTTCCTTGCATTGTATTCTCCTGATGACTTGCTTGGACGCTGTATCCCAGCCTTCGAAAACGCGAAAATGCTTTCTCTGGCCGAGGATGGTGTCCTCTCACTGGCAAACACCACAAAGGACTGGAAACTTGGGTACAGTCTCATCCGTCCGATCACACTTCCTCGCTTCACATCGAAGCTTGACTCAGCACGTTATTTTCGCCGCTGATGCATACTGACCGTCGAGAAACTCGATGTGCTGCTGCCATGCGCTCTCAGCGTCAACACACACATTCTGGCCGACTCAGAGATCATGCAGCGGATGCGTGAGAGTGCGCACACGCATTTCCCCATGTGTTAAACGCCCATCACCGCTTCCTCGCTTCATCTCACAGTTCAAACATATGCGCATACAGACTGCGCATTCTCAGGATGCTCAGCGGTTCAAACGAATTTGGCAACAAGAACTGTATATTCTTTGCACGGCGGTAATGTACAATGATCGAGCTGTCGGGAAAATCGTGAGAACGGGCGCCGCGAAGGGGAGCTCAGCCGCGGGCGGAATGAGAATGCTGAGGGTCGGCGCGAGGTCAATGGCACACGCATCGAAGGACTCGGATGGCGAACGAAGATGGGAGTGGGGTGAGAGGGAGGGAGAAAGATGAACGGATGGCCGCGAGCCGACGCGGGGAGACCGTGCACCGGAAAGCGCAGCGGCGGCGAGCAGAGATTCGCCATGCGGGGATGCCGCAGACGGGCGACGCGCGGAACAGCGTTGGGGAGACCTCGCGCGGCGGGCGGAGCGACGGGATGCGCGTTCGCGGCGTGCGCGATGTCGGCGAGCTCGGTGACGGTGTTGAAATGCGCTGGAGACGCGTTGGCGCGCGCTGCAAAGCACATATGTCATCAGCGCGGCGACACAAAACTGATTAGCTCGTCGCCGGGAGCGTCGTCGAGAATGGAGGGCGCGACGCCTGTATCTGCGGGCGGCGTTTTCAGCGACAGACTCAACGAATGAAACCTGAACGAAACTCACCAGTGTGTTCTCGACATGGCGCCGGCGCGTGATGTTCCCCGCGAGCAGATTCAAGCGAATCCCTGCGCGGAATGGCCTGCGCGTCAGACGCTGAGAGAGAACTGCGAAGTGCAGAGACTCACCAAATCACGCCGCGCGCGATGATAACGGCCCGGCGCGCGCGATGAGAGCACGGGCTAGGTGAGACTCGGCGCGCGATGTTCCTCGCGACCAGATTCAAGCCATATTTTACGCGGAACAACGGGCGCGTCAGCTGCTGGTGATGAGAGGTGCAAAACGAGGACTCACCGACTCGTCCGCCGCGCGCGATGACGGCAGCGGGTCTGCTTCAGGCGTCGGTGCATGCAGTGCCTCGCGAGCAGATTCGAGCGATTCCCTGCACGGAAAAGCTTGCGCGTCAGCAACGTGAAGAGATGAACATTGCAAGAGGGGACTCACCAACTCACGCCGCGCGCGATGGCAGCGTTCTAACAGAGCGTGCCTGCTGTGCGAGTGACATTCCGCGCGAGCAGATTCAAGCGATTCACTGCGCGGACAGCGTTGCGCGTCAGTGACGAGGAAGAGGACTGAGCATTCTGAACAGAAACTCACCTGCACACACACTGGAGCGTCGTCTGCGACGACGATGAAAGCGAGCCCGCCGGCGTCGGCGCGTGATTTTCCTCGCGATCAGATGCATGCGATTCGCTGCGCGGACAGCCGTGTGCGTCAGCGACGAAGAGCGGGCTGAGAATCTCGAGCAAAAACTCACCAGCTCATACGCTGTGCGATACGTTGTTGGCAACGACGGTCGAAGCGGGTCCGGCGGCGTTGGCATGCGATGTTCCTCGCGACCAGATGCATGCGATTCATTCTGCGAAAAGACATGCGCGTCAGCAATGTGCGGAAAACTGAGAACTGTGAGCATGCACACACCAACTCATACGCCGAGCACAATGACGGCGCGTCGTCGCAGACGACGATGGAAGCGGGCTCGCCGCCGTCGCGCGCGATGTTCCTCGCGATCAGATGCATGCGATTCCTGAGTGGAAAGGTCGTCAACGACGTAAGAGGCCGGAGAGATTAGAACAGGGACTCACCAGCTCAGTGCCTAGCACGACTATGGCGTTCCAGAGGTGCGTCGTCACGCACGCGAGCGCGCTGGCAACGCCGCGCGATATTCCTCGCGATCAGATGCATGCAATTCTGAGCGCAGGAGCATCATGCGTGAGCCGGATGAAGAGACTGAGAAGAGAAAATTGGACTCACGGGCGCACAATGACAGCGTCGACGCCGGCAATATCTGGACGCCTTCAGAGTAACCGCGGCCGAGTACTGTTGAGCGGGATTGGCCGTCAGCAATGGCCCGGGAACAGCAAAACAGCGAATGCGAACCTACTCAGGCCACGGAAAGCAAGAGCGGCGGGCAGGGAAAGAGTGCCGTCGTCGAGACGCGCAACGCCAGTGTCAACAACGGACGCGGTTGCAGCATGGCGACAGCGGGGGGAATGGGTGATCGAGAACAAGAGAGGCCCGCTGGGTGGGCTGTATAAATGAGCAGCAAATGCTGCTGTGCGCGATGTGGAACCATGACCGTCGGGGTTCAAGAGTTTTTCGGTCCAATCCGCGCCTCGCCGGAGTTCCGCTCCCAGCGCGCTTCTGCAGATCCTCGTGATCCCGGCTGTTCACGAGTCGCCGCTTCGCGCTCCGACTCCAAGCATAGAATTACGCAACTGAGTGTTATGCGGGCCCTGCGCGATAAGCATAACTTACAGCACAGCTGCAGGAACGGCCGCAGCATAGCAAATTCGGCTCAGACGGGCGCTTGCGCTCGTCGATCCGCCCTTGAATGCAATGCAAGCCAGCCAGGTTTGCTGCAAAGCTGTCTCCTGAGTGTTTGCAAAAAAAATCAACATGAAGAGCTCGTGGGAACGGGTTGTAAGGCCTGGGGTCGACGAGAGCGCATTTGGAGAGCCTGGGAGAGCGAAGATGGGGCTGAATCCTCGACTCCGAGCTCGACAGTCGAACCCTCAGCGAAGCATGTACGTCTGAACAGCGTTCCAGACTGCCAGACGTGCAATTGCGCACGAGGAATGAGACCTTTAATAGGATCTCAGCTGACGCGCTTCATGCGCTCGCGGGTGCATCAGTGAACCGCAGAATCCTACTTGGATGCGAGCCGGACATCAGGTCGACGATATCAGGAAAGATTCAGAGTTTCACAGATCCTCAAATCTTATATATCACTGTGATTAATCCCAGAAACGCAACCCCAGAAACGCAACTACGTGCCAGAATTATCGCGGGATCAAAGAATGTAGTGGAAGGTACAGTATGTGAGGAACTGCCAGAAGGTGCGCTTTGCGCACCTTCCGCGAGCACCGCGTACATACATCCGCAACGAAAGTGAGATATGTGCTACATCGCAGGCACTATAGCCCATTGATACTATTGGCGTATACGTGTATATCGAGCAAACGGTTCTTTGGCATTAGAGAGTGCGAAAGTACGCAAAGCGCACTTTGCCACGCACTAGATCTGCATGCAAAATGGGCCAATCGGCTTATGTACGCGTGAAACTCTCAGAAAGACTCTTTTAAGGTGATCATACTGCTAATCTCAGCGGGGTATCCAGCGTAGCATACACCGCGATTCCGAAATACAGCGGGCAGTCAGAATCGAGCAGACATTACGATCGGACGAGCGAGTTCCCTGAACGGTACATCATGCGCATGCACGACGTCACAGCCAATGAGCGCCGTAATGCTGTCTTGGAACATGACGTGACGTGCACGGGCTGGGATAGTCGAAGCGAAGGCTCTGAATCATGTTGAATCGGCGGAACGCGAGGAGAAACATCTCGCATGAGAACGATCCCGACCTGCGCCGGCCTCGTGCATTGGCCAAGACATCTCTAGCGGCGTATCTAACGCAGCAATGACTCAGTCGATCGAATTGAAACGAGTCCTGGGGCGGTGGAAGCGAGTCGGCGGTGGCGAGTACGCGCAGAAACCGAACGATTCTGCGGTTCCCCCCAATTCTTTCGCTCATCAGGCGTTTTAAGTACATCAATCACGCCTGATGGAAGCGCATCGCGTGCGTTTGTGCGCCGGGAGGCCGTGCAGAGAGGTCCTGGGACCTCCAGGTGTCTCCCATTTTGCGGGCCCACACCCCCCTCTGACGGGCGCCTAATGGCTGAGGGTTGGTCGCTCAACCACCACGGGCGCCTATTTGAAAGAGGGAGGGGTGAGGTGCTCGCGCGGACGAGAAATTCGTTGCGCGGCGGCGGGGTGAGGAGGCGAAGGCCGATCTGAATCCAACAGCCGCGCCGTTCCTTCCACCCCCTTCTCTCGCCAAACTCACTTCGTACGTCTGGGCTCCGTAAGCCTGGGCTGTGCATTATTGCGAGACGGCCGCCGCGCTGCAGGGGTGCAGGGGTATAAAAGGCGTTCAGGATCTGGGTCATCCACCAGTGTCCGCCCCTTCTTCCTCTTCCTCGACCTCTCTTCCCTCCCGCCTCGCTCGCTGTGTGCCGCGCGACCGATATCTATGCGCCTGCGCATGTGCTCGCCGTTGCACGCAATGCTCGAGCATGTGCTGCTCGTGCTTGTGTTGCTCGTCAGCGGTTGTGCTCGTCAGCGGCGATGCTCAAATGATCACGCTCGTCGTTGGCAGCAAAACGGACGTCTATTTCGCGGTGCGTATGTACATCGCCTTCGCTGCGCGTCGCGTTAACGACGCTGATACTACGATTACAGTCCATTCTGCCAGCTCGTAGCCGCCCGTGAGTACCCCGTCCCCCGCGTTCCACGACCGCATCCTGATCTGCGAGCAGGACCGATCGGACGCATTCGTCGCCCGTACACCGCTGGACAGCGCCGTGGAAAATGAAATGCTGCCAATAATGTGAGCGTTACATGGCGCAGTTCGATCGGGCGACTACTCACGCTCGTTTCAGCCTCCTGGCGAACGCGCATCCGCCCGCGCATCGTGCAGCTCGCCCCGACGCCGTCCTGTATGCCCCGAGGCTCGTGGGCGCATTGGCAACGTTCGATAGGCAGAAACTCTGACGGAACCGGTGAGTAACGCACGCCCGCGCTTCTGGTACATTTACTGACCTCGATCGAACGCTCGCGTTTTTTGCATCCAGCCTGCGCGATTGGATGGCGCGCGCACATGTCTGGCTCGGAAGACTGCAAATCCTGCCAATCGAGGTCAGTCTTTTGCTCCGCGTGCTTGTCTGACCGAACGCTCACATTTCACCCTAGCCCCGAACGCACCGCTGCGTGTATCAACGCCGCGGAATGGCGCCGCTCACGCCGATCGACTGTAAGATGGGGAAGAAATGCTGCAAAACACCGTGAGTGTTTTTTCGAGCGCGCAGTTCGTTCCATCACTCACATTGGCTCCAGTCCGTTGGCGTCCTGGAAAGCGTTGAGGGCGATGGGGTCGACGGGCTGAAGGGCTAGCGAGCTACGTCCTCCACGGCGCGCAGCAGGAGGCGCGCCGTTGTCCGAGTCGGCGTCCAAGTGCGTGTTGTCGTCCGTATTACCGTTCCTAAGGCTGACTCGTTGCACGAACCCTGTCGCCGCATCCTTCGCCACGGGCGGTGGCCGTTATCGCGCGCATAGCAGAAGGCGCCGTCGTCCGAGTCGGCGTGCGCAGCTCTTGCGTCTCGTATTACCGTTCGTAACGTTGTGCCAGATCGGAATCCGCCCATACCGCCTGACGGACGCGGAGACTGTTGATGAATCGTGAGTAATTTCTTAGGACGCAATTCGTTGGAATGAATAACTCACGTTCTTTGCAGCGCTTGGCGCGCGCGCGATCGTCTACTTCGCGTATGTTGTCCATCCGCTCCATAGGGTGAAGTCGAGCGCGCGCAATCCCGCAGCGAACTCGGGCATTGTCCGAACGCACGAACTGCGAAGAACATGAAGTGAGTACATCATTCTGTCGCCGTGACTCTGCGTGCTCACCATGACAGCATTCTGCCGTTCGAGCAGATTTTCTAGTTGGCGACCACGAGCGCGCCAAACAGCTGCCGCACGCCAAGAGAGACGCACGCTGCAGATCGGGTGAGTGGGTCTCTTTGCCGCTGTCGCGAAGTTGTACATACTGGGCGTCAAGCCGATCGTGGAATGTGTTGGCATCGAGGAATGCGTCGAAATCCGGAACTGACAGCGTACGGCGACACTGCCATGGCTGTCGCGATCCTCGATGGCAACCAGTTTGGTCGCGAGCGGCGTGCTGTTTCCGATCGCGAGTTGGCGGCGTGTGCGACAGCGCGAAATCCCCAGGCACGGCTTTGATATTCTGTTCGAGAGTGAGCAACGCACATGGCGATAAGATTTCCACCTAGATCATCATCTCCTGGAACGGCTGACCTCGAGCATTTGAAGGTTCAAAGGGGACTGGAACGGTCTTGCGGGACGGGCGTCCTCGTTCGTGTCCGCGGGAATTGCAAGTGCCGCACGTCGCGTCTGCCGATCAATCGGTCGCCTCATTGAACGCGGTGTACGCGATCGCGCACAACGCCTCGACCTCGTACAAGCGCGAGACGCCCTGTATGCGGCACGCATCAGTCCCGCACATCTCACTCGGGAAAAGGGAGGGCACTCACATCCACCAACTCATTCGGATAGCCCTGCACAGCGGCATGCGCCCAGCGCGCCACACCCGGCAACAGCGCGGCCAGCCTCACGCGCTTAGTGGGTATTTCGCGAATGCGCGGCCCAAAGCTGGCGGCCAGCTCCAAATCCGCGTCCTGCGGCAGCGGGTCAGGCTTGAAGAGGTCGTCCTCGAGAGCGGCGAGCAGCACGGCGTCGGCGCGCGCGAGCGCCGCGCGCAGGACGAGCGCGAAGTCGGGCCCGCGCAGGCGGGACCGCGTCTCGTCCAGAAGCGTGGCGAGGAGCGGCGAAGGCGCCGTCGTGCTTGGTGGGAGGACGCGGGCGAGCTGGGCGGGCGTTGGGGGAGGAGGGCGGGGAGGAAGCTGCAAGGTGGTGAGTGGTGGATTGTGGAATGGATGGGGGAGCGGCGTACTTGTCGGATATGTGGATGCGCGCGCGGACGGACTGGATGAGCTGCGACAGGTCGTCGATCGAGAGTTGCGTTTTCAGCGAAACTCTGCAAGAATCTCAGCAAAGACTACAATGGGGAAACGCACGCACGGCTCAAAGACGTCCTCGACCGCGCGTTGCACGCGGCTAGCAACTTCGCGCCAGCCCTCATTGAGCAGCCACCAACTCAGCGTCAAATACGTGCGCTCCAACTCATCCGTGACCTCCTCCTCCTCATCCTCGCCGTCGTCCTCGCGGTCCTCCCTCTGGCCGGGTAGCGCAAAGTCCGAGAACAGCGCAGCAGCATCAAACAGCGCCGCGTCGCGCTGCGAGCTCTCGCGTGCGAGCGCGCGCACGGAGGCGAGGTACTTGTGGCGGCCGAGGATGGACAGCTGGGTGTGGGCGAGAAGGGCGAGCAGCGTGCCGGCGTAGGCGACGGTGAGCGTGCGCGTGAAGGCGAGCAGCTTGACCTCGCGCCAGAGCTCGGCCTTGGACTTGGACGTTGCGCCGGAGCTGGCGCTGGCCTCGGACGTCGTGTCGCTCAGCATGGAGCTCGCCATGCTCGCGCTGGCGTCCGTGCTGCGCGGCGAATCCTCGTGCGCGCCGGCGCTTGTTCCAGGCTGCGGGATTTCGAGCGAGGCCGTCGATTGCAGCTGCGACTGCGAGAACTGGTCGACCCAGCTGCTCGCGCTCTCTGCCAGCCTGGAACCCGAGCCCGAATCGTCCGTCGCCGTCGACCGCGCATCGTCGTCGACCGGGGCTGGCGTCGGCCTCGCGGACAGCGCGCGCAGGTCGGCCGTGAGCCGCTCGACGTCCATGGCGTCCAGAATCGCGGCGCCCAGCGGCTGCAGCAGCGCGAGCACGCTGAACGCGACGTCCTCCTGGTTCTTTGCGAACCGGCGTCGAAGACTAGTATTCATTAAATTATTAGCAATTATAATGAATAAATTAGAGCTGAGCGCCGCACTTGTCACGCGCCGCACGGTCCTGGAGCACTTTATCGCGGATTTCTTCAAGCCTGGCGACCACATATCGGCCAAGCAGGTATGCCGAGCCAAGAACGCCAGCGGTGAGCGCGAGCCCGCGCCGACGAGCGTACACGCATTTGCGTACTGACGGGAACATGGGAAGAGGAGGAATTCACGTGATGTTGCACGTTGTTTGCAAGTTGCCAGAAAATGGACGTTCAGCATTTTCTGATAGGTATCATAATGACCTTAGGGGTTGAATTAAATTGGCAGAGGTTCTGCCCGCCCGAAGGCCAGGCAGAACAACTATGTACAAAAATAGCACGATGACGGAGGGATCGTCGACGACGCCACCGAGGGGCAAAGTGACAGCGACACGACAGGAGGGAGACTTGGGTAGACTGCTCTCTCGCTCCCCGCCTCTTTTATACCCTGCGCCGGGCTTGGCGGTGCGTCAGCACTCCGGCTATCTGCGTGTCAGCCCACCCGGCCGTCCGCCGCGCCGCCGTCCCCGTTCCCGCTGAAATACACACTCTGCCTGTGTCCTGCGTAGCTTAACGACTGGTATTCAGCGCTCAGATACTGCTCATATGGTCTTTTTGCTTTGGGCCTCTGCCTCACGACTCTCAGCCCGGCACACTGCCCTCCTCGGATATTCTGACTCGCATCAGTACT
The DNA here is from genome assembly GCA_037042915.1 of Auricularia sp. M13. Lineage (NCBI taxonomy): Eukaryota > Fungi > Basidiomycota > Agaricomycetes > Auriculariales > Auriculariaceae > Auricularia > Auricularia sp. M13. Next base: position 27,812 of record CM073198.1, on the reverse strand, counting down.
TCCCGACTTCTCCGAGGCGCTCATTGATTTCCTTGCATTGTATTCTCCTGATGACTTGCTTGGACGCTGTATCCCAGCCTTCGAAAACGCGAAAATGCTTTCTCTGGCCGAGGATGGTGTCCTCTCACTGGCAAACACCACAAAGGACTGGAAACTTGGGTACAGTCTCATCCGTCCGATCACACTTCCTCGCTTCACATCGAAGCTTGACTCAGCACGTTATTTTCGCCGCTGATGCATACTGACCGTCGAGAAACTCGATGTGCTGCTGCCATGCGCTCTCAGCGTCAACACACACATTCTGGCCGACTCAGAGATCATGCAGCGGATGCGTGAGTGCGCACACGCATTTCCCCATGTGTTAAACGCCCATCACCGCTTCCTCGCTTCATCTCACAGTTCAAACATATGCGCATACAGACTGCGCATTCTCAGGATGCTCAGCGGTTCAAACGAATTTGGCAACAAGAACTGTATATTCTTTGCACGGCGGTAATGTACAATGATCGAGCTGTCGGGAAAATCGTTGAGAACGGGCGCCGCGAAGGGGAGCTCAGCCGCGGGCGGAATGAGAATGCTGAGGGTCGGCGCGAGGTCAATGGCACACGCATCGAAGGACTCGGATGGCGAACGAAGATGGGAGTGGGGTGAGAGGGAGGGAGAAAGATGAACGGATGGCCGCGAGCCGACGCGGGGAGACCGTGCACCGGAAAGCGCAGCGGCGGCGAGCAGAGATTCGCCATGCGGGGATGCCGCAGACGGGCGACGCGCGGAACAGCGTTGGGGAGACCTCGCGCGGCGGGCGGAGCGACGGGATGCGCGTTCGCGGCGTGCGCGATGTCGGCGAGCTCGGTGACGGTGTTGAAATGCGCTGGAGACGCGTTGGCGCGCGCTGCAAAGCACATATGTCATCAGCGCGGCGACACAAAACTGATTAGCTCGTCGCCGGGAGCGTCGTCGAGAATGGAGGGCGCGACGCCTGTATCTGCGGGCGGCGTTTTCAGCGACAGACTCAACGAATGAAACCTGAACGAAACTCACCAGTGTGTTCTCGACATGGCGCCGGCGCGTGATGTTCCCCGCGAGCAGATTCAAGCGAATCCCTGCGCGGAATGGCCTGCGCGTCAGACGCTGAGAGAGAACTGCGAAGTGCAGAGACTCACCAAATCACGCCGCGCGCGATGATAACGGCCCGGCGCGCGCGATGAGAGCACGGGCTAGGTGAGACTCGGCGCGCGATGTTCCTCGCGACCAGATTCAAGCCATATTTTACGCGGAACAACGGGCGCGTCAGCTGCTGGTGATGAGAGGTGCAAAACGAGGACTCACCGACTCGTCCGCCGCGCGCGATGACGGCAGCGGGTCTGCTTCAGGCGTCGGTGCATGCAGTGCCTCGCGAGCAGATTCGAGCGATTCCCTGCACGGAAAAGCTTGCGCGTCAGCAACGTGAAGAGATGAACATTGCAAGAGGGGACTCACCAACTCACGCCGCGCGCGATGGCAGCGTTCTAACAGAGCGTGCCTGCTGTGCGAGTGACATTCCGCGCGAGCAGATTCAAGCGATTCACTGCGCGGACAGCGTTGCGCGTCAGTGACGAGGAAGAGGACTGAGCATTCTGAACAGAAACTCACCTGCACACACTGGAGCGTCGTCTGCGACGACGATGAAAGCGAGCCCGCCGGCGTCGGCGCGTGATTTTCCTCGCGATCAGATGCATGCGATTCGCTGCGCGGACAGCCGTGTGCGTCAGCGACGAAGAGCGGGCTGAGAATCTCGAGCAAAAACTCACCAGCTCATACGCTGTGCGATACGTTGTTGGCAACGACGGTCGAAGCGGGTCCGGCGGCGTTGGCATGCGATGTTCCTCGCGACCAGATGCATGCGATTCATTCTGCGAAAAGACATGCGCGTCAGCAATGTGCGGAAAACTGAGAACTGTGAGCATGCACACACCAACTCATACGCCGAGCACAATGACGGCGCGTCGTCGCAGACGACGATGGAAGCGGGCTCGCCGCCGTCGGCGCGCGATGTTCCTCGCGATCAGATGCATGCGATTCCTGAGTGGAAAGGTCGTCAACGACGTAAGAGGCCGGAGAGATTAGAACAGGGACTCACCAGCTCAGTGCCTAGCACGACTATGGCGTTCCAGAGGTGCGTCGTCACGCACGCGAGCGCGCTGGCAACGCCGCGCGATATTCCTCGCGATCAGATGCATGCAATTCTGAGCGCAGGAGCATCATGCGTGAGCCGGATGAAGAGACTGAGAAGAGAAAATTGGACTCACGGGCGCACAATGACAGCGTCGACGCCGGCAATATCTGGACGCCTTCAGAGTAACCGCGGCCGAGTACTGTTGAGCGGGATTGGCCGTCAGCAATGGCCCGGGAACAGCAAAACAGCGAATGCGAACCTACTCAGGCCACGGAAAGCAAGAGCGGCGGGCAGGGAAAGAGTGCCGTCGTCGAGACGCGCAACGCCAGTGTCAACAACGGACGCGGTTGCAGCATGGCGACAGCGGGGGGAATGGGTGATCGAGAACAAGAGAGGCCCGCTGGGTGGGCTGTATAAATGAGCAGCAAATGCTGCTGTGCGCGATGTGGAACCATGACCGTCGGGGTTCAAGAGTTTTTCGGTCCAATCCGCGCCTCGCCGGAGTTCCGCTCCCAGCGCGCTTCTGCAGATCCTCGTGATCCCGGCTGTTCACGAGTCGCCGCTTCGCGCTCCGACTCCAAGCATAGAATTACGCAACTGAGTGTTATGCGGGCCCTGCGCGATAAGCATAACTTACAGCACAGCTGCAGGAACGGCCGCAGCATAGCAAATTCGGCTCAGACGGGCGCTTGCGCTCGTCGATCCGCCCTTGAATGCAATGCAAGCCAGCCAGGTTTGCTGCAAAGCTGTCTCCTGAGTGTTTGCAAAAAAAATCAACATGAAGAGCTCGTGGGAACGGGTTGTAAGGCCTGGGGTCGACGAGAGCGCATTTGGAGAGCCTGGGAGAGCGAAGATGGGGCTGAATCCTCGACTCCGAGCTCGACAGTCGAACCCTCAGCGAAGCATGTACGTCTGAACAGCGTTCCAGACTGCCAGACGTGCAATTGCGCACGAGGAATGAGACCTTTAATAGGATCTCAGCTGACGCGCTTCATGCGCTCGCGGGTGCATCAGTGAACCGCAGAATCCTACTTGGATGCGAGCCGGACATCAGGTCGACGATATCAGGAAAGATTCAGAGTTTCACAGATCCTCAAATCTTATATATCACTGTGATTAATCCCAGAAACGCAACCCCAGAAACGCAACTACGTGCCAGAATTATCGCGGGATCAAAGAATGTAGTGGAAGGTACAGTATGTGAGGAACTGCCAGAAGGTGCGCTTTGCGCACCTTCCGCGAGCACCGCGTACATACATCCGCAACGAAAGTGAGATATGTGCTACATCGCAGGCACTATAGCCCATTGATACTATTGGCGTATACGTGTATATCGAGCAAACGGTTCTTTGGCATTAGAGAGTGCGAAAGTACGCAAAGCGCACTTTGCCACGCACTAGATCTGCATGCAAAATGGGCCAATCGGCTTATGTACGCGTGAAACTCTCAGAAAGACTCTTTTAAGGTGATCATACTGCTAATCTCAGCGGGGTATCCAGCGTAGCATACACCGCGATTCCGAAATACAGCGGGCAGTCAGAATCGAGCAGACATTACGATCGGACGAGCGAGTTCCCTGAACGGTACATCATGCGCATGCACGACGTCACAGCCAATGAGCGCCGTAATGCTGTCTTGGAACATGACGTGACGTGCACGGGCTGGGATAGTCGAAGCGAAGGCTCTGAATCATGTTGAATCGGCGGAACGCGAGGAGAAACATCTCGCATGAGAACGATCCCGACCTGCGCCGGCCTCGTGCATTGGCCAAGACATCTCTAGCGGCGTATCTAACGCAGCAATGACTCAGTCGATCGAATTGAAACGAGTCCTGGGGCGGTGGAAGCGAGTCGGCGGTGGCGAGTACGCGCAGAAACCGAACGATTCTGCGGTTCCCCCCAATTCTTTCGCTCATCAGGCGTTTTAAGTACATCAATCACGCCTGATGGAAGCGCATCGCGTGCGTTTGTGCGCCGGGAGGCCGTGCAGAGAGGTCCTGGGACCTCCAGGTGTCTCCCATTTTGCGGGCCCACACCCCCCTCTGACGGGCGCCTAATGGCTGAGGGTTGGTCGCTCAACCACCACGGGCGCCTATTTGAAAGAGGGAGGGGTGAGGTGCTCGCGCGGACGAGAAATTCGTTGCGCGGCGGCGGGGTGAGGAGGCGAAGGCCGATCTGAATCCAACAGCCGCGCCGTTCCTTCCACCCCCTTCTCTCGCCAAACTCACTTCGTACGTCTGGGCTCCGTAAGCCTGGGCTGTGCATTATTGCGAGACGGCCGCCGCGCTGCAGGGGTGCAGGGGTATAAAAGGCGTTCAGGATCTGGGTCATCCACCAGTGTCCGCCCCTTCTTCCTCTTCCTCGACCTCTCTTCCCTCCCGCCTCGCTCGCTGTGTGCCGCGCGACCGATATCTATGCGCCTGCGCATGTGCTCGCCGTTGCACGCAATGCTCGAGCATGTGCTGCTCGTGCTTGTGTTGCTCGTCAGCGGTTGTGCTCGTCAGCGGCGATGCTCAAATGATCACGCTCGTCGTTGGCAGCAAAACGGACGTCTATTTCGCGGTGCGTATGTACATCGCCTTCGCTGCGCGTCGCGTTAACGACGCTGATACTACGATTACAGTCCATTCTGCCAGCTCGTAGCCGCCCGTGAGTACCCCGTCCCCCGCGTTCCACGACCGCATCCTGATCTGCGAGCAGGACCGATCGGACGCATTCGTCGCCCGTACACCGCTGGACAGCGCCGTGGAAAATGAAATGCTGCCAATAATGTGAGCGTTACATGGCGCAGTTCGATCGGGCGACTACTCACGCTCGTTTCAGCCTCCTGGCGAACGCGCATCCGCCCGCGCATCGTGCAGCTCGCCCCGACGCCGTCCTGTATGCCCCGAGGCTCGTGGGCGCATTGGCAACGTTCGATAGGCAGAAACTCTGACGGAACCGGTGAGTAACGCACGCCCGCGCTTCTGGTACATTTACTGACCTCGATCGAACGCTCGCGTTTTTTGCATCCAGCCTGCGCGATTGGATGGCGCGCGCACATGTCTGGCTCGGAAGACTGCAAATCCTGCCAATCGAGGTCAGTCTTTTGCTCCGCGTGCTTGTCTGACCGAACGCTCACATTTCACCCTAGCCCCGAACGCACCGCTGCGTGTATCAACGCCGCGGAATGGCGCCGCTCACGCCGATCGACTGTAAGATGGGGAAGAAATGCTGCAAAACACCGTGAGTGTTTTTCGAGCGCGCAGTTCGTTCCATCACTCACATTGGCTCCAGTCCGTTGGCGTCCTGGAAAGCGTTGAGGGCGATGGGGTCGACGGGCTGAAGGGCTAGCGAGCTACGTCCTCCACGGCGCGCAGCAGGAGGCGCGCCGTTGTCCGAGTCGGCGTCCAAGTGCGTGTTGTCGTCCGTATTACCGTTCCTAAGGCTGACTCGTTGCACGAACCCTGTCGCCGCATCCTTCGCCACGGGCGGTGGCCGTTATCGCGCGCATAGCAGAAGGCGCCGTCGTCCGAGTCGGCGTGCGCAGCTCTTGCGTCTCGTATTACCGTTCGTAACGTTGTGCCAGATCGGAATCCGCCCATACCGCCTGACGGACGCGGAGACTGTTGATGAATCGTGAGTAATTTCTTAGGACGCAATTCGTTGGAATGAATAACTCACGTTCTTTGCAGCGCTTGGCGCGCGCGCGATCGTCTACTTCGCGTATGTTGTCCATCCGCTCCATAGGGTGAAGTCGAGCGCGCGCAATCCCGCAGCGAACTCGGGCATTGTCCGAACGCACGAACTGCGAAGAACATGAAGTGAGTACATCATTCTGTCGCCGTGACTCTGCGTGCTCACCATGACAGCATTCTGCCGTTCGAGCAGATTTTCTAGTTGGCGACCACGAGCGCGCCAAACAGCTGCCGCACGCCAAGAGAGACGCACGCTGCAGATCGGGTGAGTGGGTCTCTTTGCCGCTGTCGCGAAGTTGTACATACTGGGCGTCAAGCCGATCGTGGAATGTGTTGGCATCGAGGAATGCGTCGAAATCCGGAACTGACAGCGTACGGCGACACTGCCATGGCTGTCGCGATCCTCGATGGCAACCAGTTTGGTCGCGAGCGGCGTGCTGTTTCCGATCGCGAGTTGGCGGCGTGTGCGACAGCGCGAAATCCCCAGGCACGGCTTTGATATTCTGTTCGAGAGTGAGCAACGCACATGGCGATAAGATTTCCACCTAGATCATCATCTCCTGGAACGGCTGACCTCGAGCATTTGAAGGTTCAAAGGGGACTGGAACGGTCTTGCGGGACGGGCGTCCTCGTTCGTGTCCGCGGGAATTGCAAGTGCCGCACGTCGCGTCTGCCGATCAATCGGTCGCCTCATTGAACGCGGTGTACGCGATCGCGCACAACGCCTCGACCTCGTACAAGCGCGAGACGCCCTGTATGCGGCACGCATCAGTCCCGCACATCTCACTCGGGAAAAGGGAGGGCACTCACATCCACCAACTCATTCGGATAGCCCTGCACAGCGGCATGCGCCCAGCGCGCCACACCCGGCAACAGCGCGGCCAGCCTCACGCGCTTAGTGGGTATTTCGCGAATGCGCGGCCCAAAGCTGGCGGCCAGCTCCAAATCCGCGTCCTGCGGCAGCGGGTCAGGCTTGAAGAGGTCGTCCTCGAGAGCGGCGAGCAGCACGGCGTCGGCGCGCGCGAGCGCCGCGCGCAGGACGAGCGCGAAGTCGGGCCCGCGCAGGCGGGACCGCGTCTCGTCCAGAAGCGTGGCGTGGAGCGGCGATGGCGCCGTCGTGCTTGGTGGGTGGACGCGGGCGAGCTGGGCGGGCGTTGGGGGAGGAGGGCGGGGAGGAAGCTGCAAGGTGGTGAGTGGATTGTGGAATGGATGGGGGAGCGGCGTACTTGTCGGATATGTGGATGCGCGCGCGGACGGACTGGATGAGCTGCGACAGGTCGTCGATCGAGAGTTGCGTTTTCAGCGAAACTCTGCAAGAATCTCAGCAAAGACTACAATGGGGAAACGCACGCACGGCTCAAAGACGTCCTCGACCGCGCGTTGCACGCGGCTAGCAACTTCGCGCCAGCCCTCATTGAGCAGCCACCAACTCAGCGTCAAATACGTGCGCTCCAACTCATCCGTGACCTCCTCCTCCTCATCCTCGCCGTCGTCCTCGCGGTCCTCCCTCTGGCCGGGTAGCGCAAAGTCCGAGAACAGCGCAGCAGCATCAAACAGCGCCGCGTCGCGCTGCGAGCTCTCGCGTGCGAGCGCGCGCACGGAGGCGAGGTACTTGTGGCGACCGAGGATGGACAGCTGGGTGTGGGCGAGTAGGGCGAGCAGCGTGCCGGCGTAGGCGACGGTGAGCGTGCGCGTGAAGGCGAGCAGCTTGACCTCGCGCCAGAGCTCAGCCTTGGACTTGGACGTTGCGCCGGAGCTGGCGCTGGCCTCGGACGTCGTGTCGCTCAGCATGGAGCTCGCCATGCTCGCGCTGGCGTCCGTGCTGCGCGGCGAGTCCTCGTGCGCGCCGGCGCTTGTTCCAGGCTGCGGGATTTCGAGCGAGGCCGTCGATTGCAGCTGCGACTGCGAGAACTGGTCGACCCAACTGCTCGCGCTCTCTGCCAGCCGGGAACCCGAGCCCGAATCGTCCGTCGCCGTCGACCGCGCATCGTCGTCGACCGGGGCTGGCGTCGGCCTCGCGGACAGCGCGCGCAGGTCAGCCGTGAGCCGCTCGACGTCCATGGCGTCCAGAATCGCGGCGCCCAGCGGCTGCAGCAGCGCGAGCACGCTGAACGCGACGTCCTCCTGGTTCTTTGCGAACCGGCGTCGAAGACTAGTATTCATTAAATTATTAGCAATTATAATGAATAAATTAGAGCTGAGCGCCGCACTTGTCACGCGCCGCACGGTCCTGGAGCACTTTATCGCGGATTTCTTCAAGCCTGGCGACCACATATCGGCCAAGCAGGTATGCTGAGCCAAGAACGCCAGCGGTGAGCGCGAGCCCGCGCCGACGAGCGTACACGCATTTTCGTACTGACGGGAACATGGGAAGAGGCGGAATTCACGTGATGTTGCACGTTGTTTGCAAGTTGCCAGAAAATGGACGTTCAGCATTTTCTGATAGGTATCATAATGACCTTAGGGGTTGAATTAAATTGGCAGAGGTTCTGCCCGCCCGAAGGCCAGGCAGAACAACTATGTACAAAAATAGCACGACGACGGAGGGATCGTCGACGACGCCACCGAGGGGCAAAGTGACAGCGACACGACAGGAGGGAGACTTGGGTAGACTGCTCTCCCTCTCCCCTCGTCTTTTATACCCTGCGCCGGGCTTGGCGGTGCGTCAGCACTCCGGCTATCTGCGTGTCAGCCCACTCCGGCCGTCCGCGCCGCCGTCCCCGTTCCCGCTGAAATACAGACTCTGCCTGTGTCCTGCGTAGCTTAACGACTGGTATTCGGCGCTCAGATGCTGCTCATATGGTCTTTTTGCTTTGGGTCTCTGGCTCAGGACTCTCAGCCCGGCACACTGCCCTCCTCGGATATTCTGACTCGCATCAGTACTTCCCGACTTCTCCGAGGCGCGCATTCATGATTTCGCGCTTCCTTGCATTTTGTTATTCCTGCTCAATGCTTGCGCGCCGTTTAATAGCTCTGGAAATGCGAAAAATGCAAGCTCTGGCTTAGGGGAATGGTCTCCGCATTGGAAAAGACATTGGCGACCTGGGCATAATCTCGTTCCCCGATCACACTTCCTCGCTTCACATAGAAGCTTGACTCAGCACGTTATTTTCGCCGCTGATGCATACTGAACGTCGTGGAACTCGATGTGCTGCTCCCATGCCCCCTCAGCGTCAACACACACATTCTTGCAGTCTCAGAGCTCATGCCGCGGATGCGTGAGAGTGTGCACACCCATTTTCCCATGCGTTAAACGCCCATCACCGCTTCCTCGCTTCATCTCACAGCTCAAACATATGCGCATACAGTCTGCGGGAATCAACACATTCTCAGGATGCTCAGCGGTTCAGACACATTCGTTAAGAAAAACAGTCTATTCCATTGCTCTGAACTAATGTACATGATCGAGCAGGAGTGTTGTCGGGAAATTGACGAGAACGAGTGCGGCGATGGCAAGGGCGATGGAGAGGAGCTCGGTGATGCAACCCGCCGCGGGCGGAACACGTGGGAACACGCTGGCGGGCGAACTGAGAATGGCGAGGGTCGGCGCGAGGTCAATGGCGCACGCGAACGAAGATGGGAGTGGGGTGAGAGGGAGGGAGAAAGATGAACGGATGGCCGCGAGCCGACGCGGGGAGACCGTGCACCAGAAAGCGCAGCGGCGGCGAGCAGAGATTCGCCATGCCCGCCGGGGATGCTGCAGACGGCGGACGCGCGGAACAGCGTTGGGGAGACCTCGCGCGGCGGGCGGAGCGACCGGATGCGCGTTCCCGACGTGCGCGATGTCGGCGTGGTCGGTGACGGTGTTGGAGTGCGCTCGAGTTGGCGCGCGCTGCAAAGCACTTATGTCATCAGCGCGGCGACACAAAACTGATTAGCTCGTCGCCGGGAGCGTCGTCGAGAATGGAGGGCGCGACGCCTGTATCTGCGGGCGGCGTTTTCAGCGACAGACTCAACGAATGAAACCTGAACGAAACTCACCAGTGTGTTCTCGACATGGCGCCGGCGCGTGATGTTCCCCGCGAGCAGATTCAAGCGAATCCCTGCGCGGAATGGCATGCGCGTCAGACGGTGAGAAAGGACTGCGAAGTGCAGAGACTCACCAAATCCCGCCGCGCGCGATGATAACAGCCCGGCGCGCGCGATGAGAGCCCGGGCTAGGTGAGACTCGGCGCGCGATGTTCCTCGCGACCAGATTCAAGCCATTCTCTACGCGGAACGACCGGCGCGTCAGCTGCTGGTGATGAGAGGTGCAGAACGAGGACTCACCGACTCGTCCGTCGCGCGCGCGACGGCAGCGGGTCTGCTTCGGGCGTCGGTGCATGCAGTGCCTCACGAGCAGATTCGAGCGATTCCCTGCACGGAAAAGCTTGCGCGTCAGCAACGTGAAGAGATGAGAATTGCAACAGGGGACTCACCGACCCACGCCGCACGCGATGACAGCGTGCCTGCTGTACGATTCTGCGAGTGACATTCCGCGCGAGCAGATTCAAGCGATTCACTGCGCGGACAACGTTGCGCGTCAGTGACGAGGAAGAGGACTGAGCATTCTGAACAGAAACTCACCTGCACACACACTGGGAACAATGGCGGAGCGTCGTCTGCGACGACGACGGAAGCGAGCCCGCCGGCGTCGGCGCGTGATGTTCCTCGCGATCAGATGCATGCGATTCGCTGTGCGGACAGCCGTGTGCGTCAGCGACGAAGAGCGGGCTGAGAATCTCGAGCAGAAACTCACCAGCTCATACGCTGTGCGATACGTTGTTGGCAACGACGGTCGAAGCGGGTCCGGCGGCGTTGGCATGCGATGTTCCTCGCGACCAGATGCATGCGATTCATTCTGCGAAAAGACATGCGCGTCAGCAATGTGCGGAAAACTGAGAACTGTGAGCATGCACACACCAACTCATACGCCGAGCACAATGACGGCGCGTCGTCGCAGACGACGATGGAAGCGGGCTCGCCGCCGTCGGCGCGCATTGTTCCTCGCGATCAGATGCATGCGATTCCTGAGTGGAAAGGTCGTCAACGACGTAAGAGGCCGGAGAGATTAGAACAGGGACTCACCAGCTCAGTGCCTAGAACGATGATGGCGTTCCAGAGGTGTGTCGTCACGCACGCCAATAACGGCGAGCCCGCTGGCAATGCCGCGCGATATTCCTCGCGATCAGATGCATGCAATTCTGAGCGCAGGAGCATCATGCGTGAGCCGGATGAAGAGACTGAGAAGAGAAAATTGGACTCACGGGCTCACAATGACAGCGTCGACGCCGGCAATATCTGGACGCCTTCAGAGTAACCGCGGCCGAGTACTGTTGAGCGGGATTGGCCGTCAGCAATGGCCCGGGAACAGCAAAACAGCGAATGCGAACCTACTCAGGCCACGGAAAGCAAGAGCGGCGGGCAGGGAAAGAGTGCCGTCGTCGAGACGCGCAACGCCAGTGTCAACAACGGACGCCGTTGCAGCATGGCGACAGCGGGGGGAATGGGTGATCGAGAACAAGAGAGGCCCGCTGGGTGGGCTGTATAAATGAGCAGCAAATGCTGCTGTGCGCGATGTGTGACCATGACCGTCGGGGTTCAAGAGTTTTTCGGTCCAATCCGCGCCTCGCCGGAGTTCCGCTCCCAGCGCGCTTCTGCAGATCCTCGTGATCCCGGCTGTTCACGAGTCGCCGCTTCGCGCTCCGACTCCAAGCATAGAATTACGCAACCGAGTGACATGCGGACCCTGCGCAGTGAGCAGAACTTACAGCACAGCTGCAGGAATGGCGGCAGCACAGCAAAATTCTCTCAGACGGGCGCTTGTGCTCGTCCGGATGCGCCGTTGATTGCAATGCAGACCAGCCAGGTTTGCTGCAAAGCTGTCTCCTGAGTGTTTGCAAACAAAATCAACATGAAGAGCTCGTGGGAACTGGTTGTAAGGCCTGGGGTCGACGAGAGCGCATTTGGAGAGCCGGGGAGAGCGCAGATGGGGCTGAATCCTCGACTCGGAGCTCGACAGTCGAACCCTCAGCGAAGCATGTACGTCTGAACAGCGTTCCAGACTGCCAGACGTGCAATTGCGCACGAGGAATGAGACCTTTCATAGGATCTCAGGTGACGCGCTTCATGCCCTCGCGGGTGCATCAGTGAACCGCAGAATCCTACTTGGATGCGAGCCGGACATCAGGTCGACGATGTCACGAAAGATTCAGAGTTCAACACATCCTTGAATCTTATATATCACTGTGATTAGTTCCCGAAATGCAAATACGTGCCAGTATTATCGCGGAATCAAAGAATGTAGTGGAAAGTGTGCGAGGAACTGCCAGAAGGTGCGCAAAGCGCACCTTCCACGAGGATTGCGTGCATACACACGCAACAAAAGCGAGATATGTGCAACGTCGCAGGCTCTATAGCCCATTGATACTATTGGCGTATACGTGCATTTCGAGCAAACGGTTCTTTGGCATTAGAGAGTGCGAAAGTACGCAAAGCGCACTTTGCACGCACTAGATCTGCATGCAAAATGGGCCAAATAGGCTGATTTACGCGTGAAACTCTCAGAAAGACTCTTGTAAGCTGATCATACTGTTAATCTCAGCGGTGTATCGAGCGTAGCATACACCGCGATTCCGAAATACAGCGGGCAGTCAGAATCGAGCAGGCGTTACAATCGGACGAGCGAGTTCCCTGAACGGTACATCATGCGCATGCACGACGTCACAGCCAATGAGCGCCGTAATGCTGTCTTGGAACATGACGTGACGTGCACGGGCTGGGATAGTCGAAGCGAAGGCTCTGAATCATGTTGAATCGGCGGCACGCGAGGAGAAACGTCTCGCGTGAGAACGATCCCGACCTGCGCCGGCTTAGTGCCTTGTTCTAGACAGCTCTTGCGGCGTATCTAACGCAGCAATGACTCAGTCGATTGAATTGAAACGAGTCCTGGGGCGGTGGAAGCGAGTCGGCGGTGGCGAGTACGCGCAGAAACCGAACGATTCTGCGGTTTCCCCCCAATTCTTTCGCTCATCATGCGTTTTAAAGACATCAATCACGCCTGATGGAAGCGCATCGCGTGCGTTTGTGCGCCGGGAGGCCGTGCAGAGAGGTCCTGGGACCTCCAGGTGTCTCCCATTTTGCGGGCCCACACCCCCCTCTGACGGGCGCCTAATGGCTGAGGTCTGGTCGCTCAACCACCACGGGCGCCTATTTAAAAGAGGGAGGGGGTGAGGTGCTCGCGCGGGCGAGAAATTCGTTGCGCGGCGGCGGGGTGAGGAGGCGAAGGCCGATCTGAATCCAACAGCCGCGCCGTTCCTTCCACCCCCTTCTCTCGCCAAACTCACTTCGTACGTCTGGGCTCCGTAAGCCTGGGCTGTGCATTGATTGCGAGACGGCCGCCGCGCTGGTGGGGTGCAGGGGTATAAAAGGCGTTCAGGATCTGGGTCATCCACCAGTGTCCGCCCCTTCTTCCTCTTCCTCGACCTCTCTTCCCTCCCGCCCCGCTCGCTGTGTGCCGCGCGACCGATGTCTATGCGCCTGCGCGTGTGCTCGCCGTTGCACGCGATGCTCGAGCATGTGCTGCTCGTGCTTGTGTTGCTCGTCAGCGGTTGTGCTCGTCAGCGGCGATGCTCAAATGATCACGCTCGTCGTTGGCAGCAAAACGGACGTCTATTTCGCGGTGCGTATGTACATCGCCTTCGCTGCGCGTCGCGTTAACGATGCTGATACTACGATTACAGTCCATTCTGCCAGCTCGTAGCCGCCCGTGAGTACCCCGTCCCCGCGTTCCACGACCGCATCCTGATCTGCGAGCAGGACCGATCGGACGCATTCGTCGCCCGTACACCGCTGGACAGCGCCGTGGAAAATGAAATGCTGCCAATAATGTGAGCGTTACATGGCGCAGTTCGATCGGGCGACTACTCACGCTCGTTTCAGCCTCCTGGCGAACGCGCATCCGCCCACGTATCGTGCAGCGCGCCCCGACGCCGTCCTGTATGCTCCGAGGCTCGTGGGCGCGCGTTGGCGACGTTCGATAGGCAGAAACTCTGACGGAACCCGTGAGTAACGCACGCCCGCGCTTCTGGTACATTCACTGACCTCGATCGAACGCTCGCCTTTTTTGCATCCAGCCTGCGCGATTGGATGGCGCGCGCACATGTCTGGCTCGGAAGACTGCAAATCCTGCCAATCGAGGTCAGTCTTTTGCTCCGCGTGCTTGTCTGACCGAACGCTCACATTTCACCCTAGCCCCGAACGCACCGCTGCGTGTATCAACGCCGCGGAATGGCGCCGCTCACGCCGATCGACAGTAAAATGGGGAAGAAATGCTGCAAAACACCGTGAGTGGTTTTTCTAGCGCGCAGTTCGTTCAATCACTCACACTGCCTCCAGCCCGTTGGCGTCCTGGAAAGCGTCGAGCGCGATGGGGTCGACGGGCTCAAGGGCTTGCGAGCCACGTCCTCCATGGGGCGCAGCAGGAGGCGCGCCGTTGTCCGAGTCGGCGTCCAAGTGCGTGTTGTCGTCCGTATGACCGTTCGTAAGGCTGACTCGTTGCAGGAACGCCGCCGCATCCTTCGCCGCGGGCGGTGGCCGTTATCGCGCGCATAGCAGAAGGCGCCGTCGTCCGAGTCGGCGTGCGCAGCTCTTGCGTCTCGTATTACCGTTCGTAACGTTGTGCTAGATCGGAATCCGCCCATACCGCCTGACGGACGCGGAGACTGTTGATGAATCGTGAGTAATTTCTTAGGACGCAATTCGATGGAATGAATAACTCACGTTCGTTGCAGCGCTTGGCGCGCGCGCGATCGTCTGCTTCGCGTATGTTGTCCATCCGCTCCATAGGCTGAAGTCGAGCGCGCGCAATCCCGCAGCGAACTCGGGCATTTTCCGACCGCACGAACTGCGAAGAACATGAAGTGAGTACACCATTCTGTTGCCGTGACTCTGCGTGCTCACCATGACAGAATTCTGCCGTTCGAGCAGATTTTCAAGTTGGCGACCACGAGCGCGCCAAACAGCTGCCGCACGCCAAGAGAGACGCACGCTGCAGATCGGGTGAGTGGGTCTCTTTGCCGCTGTCGCGAAGTTGTACATACTGGGCGTCAAGCCGATCGTGGAATGTGTTGGCATCGAGGAATGCGTCGAAATCCGGAACTAACAGCGTACAGCGACGGCAGTCAGCGACACTGCCGTCGCTGTCGTGATCCTCGAGTGCAACCAGTTCGGTCTCGAGCGGCGTTCCGTTTCCGATCGCGAGTTGGCGGCGTGTGCGATAGCGCGAAATCGCCAGTCACGGCTTTGATATTCTGTTCGAGAGTGAGCAACGCACATGGCGATGAGATTTCCACCTACATCATCATCTCCTGGAACGGCTGACCTCGAGCATTTGAAGGTTCAAAGGGGACTGGAACGGTCTTGCGGGACCGGCGTCCTCGTTCGTGTCCGCGGGAATTGCAAGTGCCGCACGTCGCGTCTGCCAATCAATCGGTCGCCTCATTGAACGCGGTGTACGCGATCGCGCACAACGCCTCGACCTCGTACAAGCGCGAGACGCCCTGTATGCGGCACGCATCAGTCCCGCACATCTCACTCGGGAAAAGGGAGGGCACTCACATCCACCACCTCATTGGGATAGCCCTGCACAGCGGCATGCGCCCAGCGCGCCACACCCGGCAACAGCGCGGCCAGCCTCACGCGTTTGGTGGGGATCTCGCGAATACGCGGACCAAAGCTGGCAGCCAGCTCCAAATCCGCGTCCTGCGGCGGCGGGTCGGGCTTGAAGAGGTCGTCCTCGAGAGCGGCGAGCAGCACGGCGTCGGCGCGCGCGAGCGCCGCGCGCAGGACGAGCGCGAAGTCGGGCCCGCGCAGGCGGGACCGCGTCTCGTCCAGAAGCGTGGCGAGGAGCGGCGAAGGCGCCGTCGTGCTTGGTGGGAGGACGCGGGCGAGCTGGGCGGGCGTTGGGGGAGGAGGGCGGGGAGGAAGCTGCAAGGTGGTGAGTGGATTGTGGAATGGATGGGGGAGCGGCGTACTTGTCGGATATGTGGATGCGCGCGCGGACGGACTGGATGAGCTGCGACAGGTCGTCGATCGAGAGTTGCGTTTTCAGCGAAACTCTGCAAGAATCTCAGCAAAGACTACAATGGGGAAACGCACGCACGGCTCAAAGACGTCCTCGACCGCGCGTTGCACGCGGCTAGCAACTTCGCGCCAGCCCTCATTGAGCAGCCACCAACTCAGCGTCAAATACGTGCGCTCCAACTCATCCGTGACCTCCTCCTCCTCATCCTCGCCGTCGTCCTCGCGGTCCTCCCTCTGGCCCGGTAGCGCAAAGTCCGAGAACAGCGCAGCAGCATCAAACAGCGCCGCGTCGCGCTGCGAGCTCTCGCGTGCGAGCGCGCGCACGGAGGCGAGGTACTTGTGGCGGCCGAGGATGGACAGCTGGGTGTGGGCGAGCAGGGCGAGCAGCGTGCCGGCGTGGGCGACGGTGAGCGTGCGCGTGAAGGCGAGCAGCTTGACCTCGCGCCAGAGCTCGGCCTTGGACTTGGACGTTGCGCCGGAGCTGGCGCTGGCCTCGGACGTCGTGTCGCTCAGCATGGAGCTCGCCATGCTCGCGCTGGCGTCCGTGCTGCGCGGCGAGTCCTCGTGCGCGCCGGCGCTTGTTCCAGGCTGCGGGATTTCGAGCGAGGCCGTCGATTGCAGCTGCGACTGCGAGAACTGGTCGACCCAACTGCTCGCGCTCTCTGCCAGCCGGGAACCCGAGCCCGAATCGTCCGTCGCCGTCGACCGCGCATCGTCGTCGACCGGGGCTGGCGTCGGCCTCGCGGACAGCGCGCGCAGGTCGGCCGTGAGCCGCTCAACGTCCATGGCGTCCAGAATCGCAGCGCCCAGCGGCTGCAGCAGCGCGAGCACGCTGAACGCGACGTCCTCCTGGTTCTTTGCGAACCGGCGTCGAAGACTAGTATTCATCAAATTATTAGCAATTATAATGAATAAATTAGAGCTGAGCGCCGCACTTGTCACGCGCCGCACGGTCCTGGAGCACTTTATCGCGGATTTCTTCAAGCCTGGCGACCACATATCGGCCAAGCAGGTATGCCGAGCCAAGAACGCCAGCGGTGAGCGCGAGCCCGCGCCGACGAGCGTACAGGCATTTTCGTACTGACGGGAACATGGAAAGAGGTGGAATTCACATGATGTTGCATCGTGTTTGCGCCGGTACATGTGCAATTCTCAAACTCTGGCCCCGTCTTTCAAGGACAGTGTGAAATCGCCTGAAAAGGGTTTTGCGAGGAATCATTGATCAAGTCCTACAAGCGCATAAGGACAGGACCGCACAATATATTTATTGCACTATTCCAGTCCACCATGAAGAGTACTCTGCCACAGCAAAGAAGACAGTTTACCACTCTGAAAGCAGAGTATGTGGTGTGTCCAACAAACCAAAGGGCACACTGTAACAAGCATGAGCTGATAAGCTCAGGGACACAAAAGTTCAGGTAGGCCTTTACTGTCGATTTGTCAATGTCAAAACCGTCAGATATCATAATAAAATCAGATTTTGACAGCGACGATTTGTTCTAAGACGTCTACAATGCTGAGGCACCGGTGATGATGTCGACAAGCTCGTTCGTGATGGCGGCCTGGCGACCGCGGTTGTACTGCATCTGGAGCGAGGTGATCATGTCGCCGGCGTTCTTGGACGCGTTGTCCATGGCGTTGCGGCGCGAGCTCTGCTCGGCCGCATGGCTCTCGACGAGGGCGGCAAAGACGGCGTTGGCGAGCTGGAACTCGGCGAGGTCCTTGGTCACGTCCTCCTCCATCTCGTACGACTTGAATCCGGCTGTAGAGCATGAGGTTATGATCGATAGGAAATTTATGGCACGTACAGGACTCTGACAGAGCCTTGGCGTTGAGGACCTCAACGAAGGTCGGCTCGTAGCTGAGCGCAGAAACAAACCTGTTGTGCACAATGACGATGCTGTCGTACTCGACGCCGGAGGTGGTAATGAGGTCTGCGACGGCGCAGGCGTCGGCAAAGGTGGGGACGTCCTTGCCAATCTGGTTGAAGGTCTGGACGATGTTCTTGGGGACGGCACGCGAGAGCTGGGCCTTGCTCTTGTCGCCGACGACCATGACGGGGCTGTCGGGGTCGGCGGCGGGCAGCTTCTCGTCGGGGTTGGGCTTGCTGACACCCAGCGCGCGGCGGGTCGCCTTGGAGACGGACGAGTGGATACCGCCGCAGAGCCCGCGGTCGGAGGAGATGACGACGAAGAGCCGCCGCTTGCCCGCCTCGCCGCCGTTGCGTTTGTCGCGAAGTCCTCTTCTGCCAGAAAATGGACGTTCAGCAGTTTCTGATAGGTATCATAATGACCTTAGGGGTTGATTCAAACTGGCAGAGGTTCTGCCCGCCCGAAGGCCAGGCAGAACAACTATGTACAAAAATAGCACGATGACGAACGGATCGTCGACGACGCCACCGAGGCGCAAAGTGACAGCGACACGACAGGAGGGAGACTTGGGTAGACTGCTCTCTCGCTCCCCTCGTCTTTTATACCCTGCGCCGGGCTTGGCGGCCGCGGTGCGTCAGCACTCCGGCTATCTGCGTGTCAGCCCACTCCGGCCGTCCGCGCCGCCGTCCCCGTTCCCGCTGAAATACAGACTCTGCCTGTGCCCTGCGTAGCTTAACGACTGGTATTCGGCGCTCAAATGTTGCTCATATGGTCTTTTTGCTTTGGGCCTCTCCCTCACGACTCTCAGCCCGGCACACTGCCCTCCTCGGATATTCTGACTCGCATCAGTACTTCCCGACTTCTCCGAGGCGCGCATTCATGATTTCGCGCTTCCTTGCATTTTGTTATTCCTGCTCAATGCTTGCGCGCCGTTTAATAGCTCTGGAAATGCGAAAAATGCAAGCTCTGGCTTAGGGAATGGTCTCCGCATTGGAAAAGACATTGGCGACCTGGGCATAATCTCGTTCCCCGATCACACTTCCTCGCTTCACATAGAAGCTTGACTCAGCACGTTATTTTCGCCGCTGATGCATACTGAACGTCGTGGAACTCGATGTGCTGCTCCCATGCCCCCTCAGCGTCAACACACACATTCTTGCAGTCTCAGAGCTCATGCCGCGGATGCGTGAGAGTGTGCACACCCATTTTCCCATGCGTTAAACGCCCATCACCGCTTCCTCGCTTCATCTCACAGCTCAAACATATGCGCATACAGTCTGCGGGAATCAACACATTCTCAGGATGCTCAGCGGTTCAGACACATTCGTTAAGAAAAACAGTCTATTCCATTGCTCTGAACTAATGTACATGATCGAGCAGGAGTGTTGTCGGGAAATTGACGAGAACGAGTGCGGCGATGGCAAGGGCGATGGAGAGGAGCTCGGTGATGCAACCCGCCGCGGGCGGAACACGTGGGAACACGCTGGCGGGCGAACTGAGAATGGCGAGGGTCGGCGCGAGGTCAATGGCGCACGCGAACGAAGATGGGAGTGGGGTGAGAGGGAGGGAGAAAGATGAACGGATGGCCGCGAGCCGACGCGGGAGACCGTGCACCAGAAAGCGCAGCGGCGGCGAGCAGAGATTCGCCATGCCCGCCGGGGATGCTGCAGACGGCGGACGCGCGGAACAGCGTTGGGGAGACCTCGCGCGGCGGGCGGAGCGACCGGATGCGCGTTCCCGACGTGCGCGATGTCGGCGTGGTCGGTGACGGTGTTGGAGTGCGCTCGAGTTGGCGCGCGCTGCAAAGCACTTATGTCATCAGCGCGGCGACACAAAACTGATTAGCTCGTCGCCGGGAGCGTCGTCGAGAATGGAGGGCGCGACGCCTGTATCTGCGGGCGGCGTTTTCAGCGACAGACTCAACGAATGAAACCTGAACGAAACTCACCAGTGTGTTCTCGACATGGCGCCGGCGCGTGATGTTCCCCGCGAGCAGATTCAAGCGAATCCCTGCGCGGAATGGCATGCGCGTCAGACGGTGAGAAAGGACTGCGAAGTGCAGAGACTCACCAAATCCCGCCGCGCGCGATGATAACAGCCCGGCGCGCGCGATGAGAGCCCGGGCTAGGTGAGACTCGGCGCGCGATGTTCCTCGCGACCAGATTCAAGCCATTCTCTACGCGGAACGACCGGCGCGTCAGCTGCTGGTGATGAGAGGTGCAGAACGAGGACTCACCGACTCGTCCGTCGCGCGCGCGACGGCAGCGGGTCTGCTTCGGGCGTCGGTGCATGCAGTGCCTCACGAGCAGATTCGAGCGATTCCCTGCACGGAAAAGCTTGCGCGTCAGCAACGTGAAGAGATGAGAATTGCAACAGGGGACTCACCGACCCACGCCGCACGCGATGACAGCGTGCCTGCTGTACGATTCTGCGAGTGACATTCCGCGCGAGCAGATTCAAGCGATTCACTGCGCGGACAACGTTGCGCGTCAGTGACGAGGAAGAGGACTGAGCATTCTGAACAGAAACTCACCTGCACACACACTGGGAACAATGGCGGAGCGTCGTCTGCGACGACGACGGAAGCGAGCCCGCCGGCGTCGGCGCGTGATGTTCCTCGCGATCAGATGCATGCGATTCGCTGTGCGGACAGCCGTGTGCGTCAGCGACGAAGAGCGGGCTGAGAATCTCGAGCAGAAACTCACCAGCTCATACGCTGTGCGATACGTTGTTGGCAACGACGGTCGAAGCGGGTCCGGCGGCGTTGGCATGCGATGTTCCTCGCGACCAGATGCATGCGATTCATTCTGCGAAAAGACATGCGCGTCAGCAATGTGCGGAAAACTGAGAACTGTGAGCATGCACACACCAACTCATACGCCGAGCACAATGACGGCGCGTCGTCGCAGACGACGATGGAAGCGGGCTCGCCGCCGTCGGCGCGCATTGTTCCTCGCGATCAGATGCATGCGATTCCTGAGTGGAAAGGTCGTCAACGACGTAAGAGGCCGGAGAGATTAGAACAGGGACTCACCAGCTCAGTGCCTAGAACGATGATGGCGTTCCAGAGGTGTGTCGTCACGCACGCCAATAACGGCGAGCCCGCTGGCAATGCCGCGCGATATTCCTCGCGATCAGATGCATGCAATTCTGAGCGCAGGAGCATCATGCGTGAGCCGGATGAAGAGACTGAGAAGAGAAAATTGGACTCACGGGCTCACAATGACAGCGTCGACGCCGGCAATATCTGGACGCCTTCAGAGTAACCGCGGCCGAGTACTGTTGAGCGGGATTGGCCGTCAGCAATGGCCCGGGAACAGCAAAACAGCGAATGCGAACCTACTCAGGCCACGGAAAGCAAGAGCGGCGGGCAGGGAAAGAGTGCCGTCGTCGAGACGCGCAACGCCAGTGTCAACAACGGACGCCGTTGCAGCATGGCGACAGCGGGGGAATGGGTGATCGAGAACAAGAGAGGCCCGCTGGGTGGGCTGTATAAATGAGCAGCAAATGCTGCTGTGCGCGATGTGTGACCATGACCGTCGGGGTTCAAGAGTTTTTCGGTCCAATCCGCGCCTCGCCGGAGTTCCGCTCCCAGCGCGCTTCTGCAGATCCTCGTGATCCCGGCTGTTCACGAGTCGCCGCTTCGCGCTCCGACTCCAAGCATAGAATTACGCAACCGAGTGACATGCGGACCCTGCGCAGTGAGCAGAACTTACAGCACAGCTGCAGGAATGGCGGCAGCACAGCAAAATTCTCTCAGACGGGCGCTTGTGCTCGTCCGGATGCGCCGTTGATTGCAATGCAGACCAGCCAGGTTTGCTGCAAAGCTGTCTCCTGAGTGTTTGCAAACAAAATCAACATGAAGAGCTCGTGGGAACTGGTTGTAAGGCCTGGGGTCGACGAGAGCGCATTTGGAGAGCCGGGGAGAGCGCAGATGGGGCTGAATCCTCGACTCGGAGCTCGACAGTCGAACCCTCAGCGAAGCATGTACGTCTGAACAGCGTTCCAGACTGCCAGACGTGCAATTGCGCACGAGGAATGAGACCTTTCATAGGATCTCAGGTGACGCGCTTCATGCCCTCGCGGGTGCATCAGTGAACCGCAGAATCCTACTTGGATGCGAGCCGGACATCAGGTCGACGATGTCACGAAAGATTCAGAGTTCAACACATCCTTGAATCTTATATATCACTGTGATTAGTTCCCGAAATGCAAATACGTGCCAGTATTATCGCGGAATCAAAGAATGTAGTGGAAAGTGTGCGAGGAACTGCCAGAAGGTGCGCAAAGCGCACCTTCCACGAGGATTGCGTGCATACACACGCAACAAAAGCGAGATATGTGCAACGTCGCAGGCTCTATAGCCCATTGATACTATTGGCGTATACGTGCATTTCGAGCAAACGGTTCTTTGGCATTAGAGAGTGCGAAAGTACGCAAAGCGCACTTTGCCACGCACTAGATCTGCATGCAAAATGGGCCAAATAGGCTGATTTACGCGTGAAACTCTCAGAAAGACTCTTGTAAGCTGATCATACTGTTAATCTCAGCGGTGTATCGAGCGTAGCATACACCGCGATTCCGAAATACAGCGGGCAGTCAGAATCGAGCAGGCGTTACAATCGGACGAGCGAGTTCCCTGAACGGTACATCATGCGCATGCACGACGTCACAGCCAATGAGCGCCGTAATGCTGTCTTGGAACATGACGTGACGTGCACGGGCTGGGATAGTCGAAGCGAAGGCTCTGAATCATGTTGAATCGGCGGCACGCGAGGAGAAACGTCTCGCGTGAGAACGATCCCGACCTGCGCCGGCTTAGTGCCTTGTTCTAGACAGCTCTTGCGGCGTATCTAACGCAGCAATGACTCAGTCGATTGAATTGAAACGAGTCCTGGGGCGGTGGAAGCGAGTCGGCGGTGGCGAGTACGCGCAGAAACCGAACGATTCTGCGGTTTCCCCCCAATTCTTTCGCTCATCATGCGTTTTAAAGACATCAATCACGCCTGATGGAAGCGCATCGCGTGCGTTTGTGCGCCGGGAGGCCGTGCAGAGAGGTCCTGGGACCTCCAGGTGTCTCCCATTTTGCGGGCCCACACCCTCTGACGGGCGCCTAATGGCTGAGGTCTGGTCGCTCAACCACCACGGGCGCCTATTTAAAAGAGGGAGGGGGTGAGGTGCTCGCGCGGGCGAGAAATTCGTTGCGCGGCGGCGGGGTGAGGAGGCGAAGGCCGATCTGAATCCAACAGCCGCGCCGTTCCTTCCACCCCCTTCTCTCGCCAAACTCACTTCGTACGTCTGGGCTCCGTAAGCCTGGGCTGTGCATTGATTGCGAGACGGCCGCCGCGCTGGTGGGGTGCAGGGGTATAAAGGCGTTCAGGATCTGGGTCATCCACCAGTGTCCGCCCCTTCTTCCTCTTCCTCGACCTCTCTTCCTCCCGCCCCGCTCGCTGTGTGCCGCGCGACCGATGTCTATGCGCCTGCGCGTGTGCTCGCCGTTGCACGCGATGCTCGAGCATGTGCTGCTCGTGCTTGTGTTGCTCGTCAGCGGTTGTGCTCGTCAGCGGCGATGCTCAAATGATCACGCTCGTCGTTGGCAGCAAAACGGACGTCTATTTCGCGGTGCGTATGTACATCGCCTTCGCTGCGCGTCGCGTTAACGATGCTGATACTACGATTACAGTCCATTCTGCCAGCTCGTAGCCGCCCGTGAGTACCCCGTCCCCCGCGTTCCACGACCGCATCCTGATCTGCGAGCAGGACCGATCGGACGCATTCGTCGCCCGTACACCGCTGGACAGCGCCGTGGAAAATGAAATGCTGCCAATAATGTGAGCGTTACATGGCGCAGTTCGATCGGGCGACTACTCACGCTCGTTTCAGCCTCCTGGCGAACGCGCATCCGCCCACGTATCGTGCAGCGCGCCCCGACGCCGTCCTGTATGCTCCGAGGCTCGTGGGCGCGCGTTGGCGACGTTCGATAGGCAGAAACTCTGACGGAACCCGTGAGTAACGCACGCCCGCGCTTCTGGTACATTCACTGACCTCGATCGAACGCTCGCCTTTTTTGCATCCAGCCTGCGCGATTGGATGGCGCGCGCACATGTCTGGCTCGGAAGACTGCAAATCCTGCCAATCGAGGTCAGTCTTTTGCTCCGCGTGCTTGTCTGACCGAACGCTCACATTTCACCCTAGCCCCGAACGCACCGCTGCGTGTATCAACGCCGCGGAATGGCGCCGCTCACGCCGATCGACAGTAAAATGGGGAAGAAATGCTGCAAAACACCGTGAGTGGTTTTTCTAGCGCGCAGTTCGTTCAATCACTCACACTGCCTCCAGCCCGTTGGCGTCCTGGAAAGCGTCGAGCGCGATGGGGTCGACGGGCTCAAGGGCTTGCGAGCCACGTCCTCCATGGGGCGCAGCAGGAGGCGCGCCGTTGTCCGAGTCGGCGTCCAAGTGCGTGTTGTCGTCCGTATGACCGTTCGTAAGGCTGACTCGTTGCAGGAACGCCGCCGCATCCTTCGCCGCGGGCGGTGGCCGTTATCGCGCGCATAGCAGAAGGCGCCGTCGTCCGAGTCGGCGTGCGCAGCTCTTGCGTCTCGTATTACCGTTCGTAACGTTGTGCTAGATCGGAATCCGCCCATACCGCCTGACGGACGCGGAGACTGTTGATGAATCGTGAGTAATTTCTTAGGACGCAATTCGATGGAATGAATAACTCACGTTCGTTGCAGCGCTTGGCGCGCGCGCGATCGTCTGCTTCGCGTATGTTGTCCATCCGCTCCATAGGCTGAAGTCGAGCGCGCGCAATCCCGCAGCGAACTCGGGCATTTTCCGACCGCACGAACTGCGAAGAACATGAAGTGAGTACACCATTCTGTTGCCGTGACTCTGCGTGCTCACCATGACAGAATTCTGCCGTTCGAGCAGATTTTCAAGTTGGCGACCACGAGCGCGCCAAACAGCTGCCGCACGCCAAGAGAGACGCACGCTGCAGATCGGGTGAGTGGGTCTCTTTGCCGCTGTCGCGAAGTTGTACATACTGGGCGTCAAGCCGATCGTGGAATGTGTTGGCATCGAGGAATGCGTCGAAATCCGGAACTAACAGCGTACAGCGACGGCAGTCAGCGACACTGCCGTCGCTGTCGTGATCCTCGAGTGCAACCAGTTCGGTCTCGAGCGGCGTTCCGTTTCCGATCGCGAGTTGGCGGCGTGTGCGATAGCGCGAAATCGCCAGTCACGGCTTTGATATTCTGTTCGAGAGTGAGCAACGCACATGGCGATGAGATTTCCACCTACATCATCATCTCCTGGAACGGCTGACCTCGAGCATTTGAAGGTTCAAAGGGGACTGGAACGGTCTTGCGGGACCGGCGTCCTCGTTCGTGTCCGCGGGAATTGCAAGTGCCGCACGTCGCGTCTGCCAATCAATCGGTCGCCTCATTGAACGCGGTGTACGCGATCGCGCACAACGCCTCGACCTCGTACAAGCGCGAGACGCCCTGTATGCGGCACGCATCAGTCCCGCACATCTCACTCGGGAAAAGGGAGGGCACTCACATCCACCACCTCATTGGGATAGCCCTGCACAGCGGCATGCGCCCAGCGCGCCACACCCGGCAACAGCGCGGCCAGCCTCACGCGTTTGGTGGGGATCTCGCGAATACGCGGACCAAAGCTGGCAGCCAGCTCCAAATCCGCGTCCTGCGGCGGCGGGTCGGGCTTGAAGAGGTCGTCCTCGAGAGCGGCGAGCAGCACGGCGTCGGCGCGCGCGAGCGCCGCGCGCAGGACGAGCGCGAAGTCGGGCCCGCGCAGGCGGGACCGCGTCTCGTCCAGAAGCGTGGCGAGGAGCGGCGAAGGCGCCGTCGTGCTTGGTGGGAGGACGCGGGCGAGCTGGGCGGGCGTTGGGGGAGGAGGGCGGGGAGGAAGCTGCAAGGTGGTGAGTGGATTGTGGAATGGATGGGGAGCGGCGTACTTGTCGGATATGTGGATGCGCGCGCGGACGGACTGGATGAGCTGCGACAGGTCGTCGATCGAGAGTTGCGTTTTCAGCGAAACTCTGCAAGAATCTCAGCAAAGACTACAATGGGGAAACGCACGCACGGCTCAAAGACGTCCTCGACCGCGCGTTGCACGCGGCTAGCAACTTCGCGCCAGCCCTCATTGAGCAGCCACCAACTCAGCGTCAAATACGTGCGCTCCAACTCATCCGTGACCTCCTCCTCCTCATCCTCGCCGTCGTCCTCGCGGTCCTCCCTCTGGCCCGGTAGCGCAAAGTCCGAGAACAGCGCAGCAGCATCAAACAGCGCCGCGTCGCGCTGCGAGCTCTCGCGTGCGAGCGCGCGCACGGAGGCGAGGTACTTGTGGCGGCCGAGGATGGACAGCTGGGTGTGGGCGAGCAGGGCGAGCAGCGTGCCGGCGTGGGCGACGGTGAGCGTGCGCGTGAAGGCGAGCAGCTTGACCTCGCGCCAGAGCTCGGCCTTGACTTGGACGTTGCGCCGGAGCTGGCGCTGGCCTCGGACGTCGTGTCGCTCAGCATGGAGCTCGCCATGCTCGCGCTGGCGTCCGTGCTGCGCGGCGAGT
Organism: Auricularia sp. M13; assembly: GCA_037042915.1. Taxonomy (NCBI): domain Eukaryota; kingdom Fungi; phylum Basidiomycota; class Agaricomycetes; order Auriculariales; family Auriculariaceae; genus Auricularia; species Auricularia sp. M13. The sequence continues at coordinate 1,465 of CM073198.1, read as the reverse complement.
CCTCGTGCGCGCCGGCGCTTGTTCCAGGCTGCGGGATTTCGAGCGAGGCCGTCGATTGCAGCTGCGACTGCGAGAACTGGTCGACCCAACTGCTCGCGCTCTCTGCCAGCCGGGAACCCGAGCCCGAATCGTCCGTCGCCGTCGACCGCGCATCGTCGTCGACCGGGGCTGGCGTCGGCCTCGCGGACAGCGCGCGCAGGTCGGCCGTGAGCCGCTCAACGTCCATGGCGTCCAGAATCGCAGCGCCCAGCGGCTGCAGCAGCGCGAGCACGCTGAACGCGACGTCCTCCTGGTTCTTTGCGAACCGGCGTCGAAGACTAGTATTCATCAAATTATTAGCAATTATAATGAATAAATTAGAGCTGAGCGCCGCACTTGTCACGCGCCGCACGGTCCTGGAGCACTTTATCGCGGATTTCTTCAAGCCTGGCGACCACATATCGGCCAAGCAGGTATGCCGAGCCAAGAACGCCAGCGGTGAGCGCGAGCCCGCGCCGACGAGCGTACAGGCATTTTCGTACTGACGGGAACATGGAAAGAGGTGGAATTCACATGATGTTGCATCGTGTTTGCGCCGGTACATGTGCAATTCTCAAACTCTGGCCCCGTCTTTCAAGGACAGTGTGAAATCGCCTGAAAAGGGTTTTGCGAGGAATCATTGATCAAGTCCTACAAGCGCATAAGGACAGGACCGCACAATATATTTATTGCACTATTCCAGTCCACCATGAAGAGTACTCTGCCACAGCAAAGAAGACAGTTTACCACTCTGAAAGCAGAGTATGTGGTGTGTCCAACAAACCAAAGGGCACACTGTAACAAGCATGAGCTGATAAGCTCAGGGACACAAAAGTTCAGGTAGGCCTTTACTGTCGATTTGTCAATGTCAAAACCGTCAGATATCATAATAAAATCAGATTTTGACAGCGACGATTTGTTCTAAGACGTCTACAATGCTGAGGCACCGGTGATGATGTCGACAAGCTCGTTCGTGATGGCGGCCTGGCGACCGCGGTTGTACTGCATCTGGAGCGAGGTGATCATGTCGCCGGCGTTCTTGGACGCGTTGTCCATGGCGTTGCGGCGCGAGCTCTGCTCGGCCGCATGGCTCTCGACGAGGGCGGCAAAGACGGCGTTGGCGAGCTGGAACTCGGCGAGGTCCTGGTCACGTCCTCCTCCATCTCGTACGACTTGAATCCGGCTGTAGAGCATGAGGATATGATCGATAGGAAATTTACGGCACGTACAGGACTCTGACAGAGCCTTGGCGTTGAGGACCTCAACGAAGGTCGGCTCGTAGCTGAGCGCAGAAACAAACCTGTTGTGCACAATGACGATGCTGTCGTACTCGACGCCGGAGGTGGTAATGAGGTCTGCGACGGCGCAGGCGTCGGCAAGGTGGGGACGTCCTTGCCAATCTGGTTGAAGGTCTGGACGATGTTCTTGGGGACGGCACGCGAGAGCT